>JACRUU010000011.1:10834730-10892230 GCA_030449085.1 Kryptopterus vitreolus | reverse complement strand
GATGATAGTTTGATTTGATTAGGATTTAAGTCGAGTATATCAGCTGTACCAACTGCTTTCTGATAAATAGGATTCTTGATTGCTTTCATGATCAGTTAATTAAATACATTGTATAAATGATAATGATGTTTAGGTTTATAGCTGTTCAATTTTTTTTTTTTTGCAAGGAAATGTGTATGATTTGAAATTCAATCTCATTTTAGCAAGGAACATTTACTATTTATGTTAAACCATGACTAAAAACTAATAACGTTTATGGAATAAAAACTTAAACCCACCTGTAACTGTCTCATGGAGTGAATGATAATAAAATGTGATAATTGAAAGTGTAAATTAACTAATGAGAATTTTGATCTAATACAATTTTCAGGGTATTTGAGGGTTTTTTCCATTACATTTTTATATTTGATTTTAAATGCTCAATAAGGCATTTCTGCAATCCTGCTATTTGTAGCATATTTAGAGCAAACCAATTTGCAGAAAGTAATGATAGTTTAGAATAGATAGTTTGGACATTTAGTTTGAGTTCATCTGAACACTTGTCCTTGTTTAATGTCCTTGTTTAAACCTGCTACTAAAGATAAACATCTTTCTATAAATTTCAAATTATTGACGGAATTTTACTGAGATTTAGAGCAAGGCCATTTCAATTTGATTTTAAATTAAAATTCTGATTTGAAGAGGTGTTATATTCTGTGTTTTATTGCAGATTGCAGCCTTGCAGGCAATATACTAGATCACATTTGAGTCCTCTAGTGATTCAGTTTCATATGAAGTGGCAGTGAGTGGTTTTTGCGCACTACTACTTCAAGAGAAACCTAAAAAGGGGAACAGAAAGTAGAAATGTCTGAAAAAGAACACTAGAAATATAATCGACATTAAAACAGAAATGTAAACTTCTACCAAAACAAACTATGCAAATTATTTCCTACATGATATAGAACTAAAAAACAATGCTGCTGTCCTTGCCTACAAACATAATATCCTTAACTGCCCTTAGATTTATTTTTTTTTTACCCAGGGTACATACTTCACTTATGAATAAAACTTGTAAATGAAACCATGTGTATTACCTTATTAGCCACCCAGACTGCTTGGAATTTTTTTTATGCGTTAACATTTTTGTCGCAATTATTTATTGCTTAATATCCAAATCTCCATATTCTTTTTTTTAAATTTTTAATAATTAAATGCACCCACTAGATGGCAGCAGAGGATTAGCTCGCGTATGTAATGCACAAGACAAAGAATTTAAATACCAGAACTGCTTTTCTACAACAAGTACAATTGTCACAAACAGCTGTATAGAATTATAGATAGCACATCACGTCTTTTAAAGAAAACTAATTCGGGAGACGATATGAATGCGGGAATACCTTTATTTATATATCTGAAGAAACCGTTTGTAAAACGTCTCAATAAGTTCTATCACGTGACATTATGAAGCATCTTCCATTCTAATAGACGCAGTCAAGGATAAACGGCACAACAGGTACAATCAAACAAAAACTAAATTTAAGTTCTTCCATAACATTTCCGTGCAGCTGGGTGTGCCTGTGTGTCCCCCCCCCTCCCCCTCTCTCATTACTCCCCTTCAGTGAACTCCACAGGAGGTTCAGCCTCTTCTCTGTTCCCAGACTTCAGACTGGTGGGAACGTGCTGAGGCTAGCACTGTAATTGGGTGCTATTTTTACATTCAACATGCACAATCTGTCAGGGTCTGCTCCTCAGGGATGTGCCACTAGCAGAATCCTTAAACTGTGGAATTTCACCCAGGACAGCTTTCCAGATGTGATGGAAAACATCTGGTCCAGGCTGCTCTGCCCCTAAATACTCTTTGGTCTTTAGGATGAACAAATAGAGCTTTGGACATCTTTTTTTTTTTTTTTTTTTTTTTTTTGGTTTTCAGATTGAATACATAGTCTGGATTAAAAAGTGCCAGGGTGGAGAGGAGGATGGACCTAGATTCCCACAAACACACTCCACTACATAATCTGGATAATATAGTTCAGGGAAAAGCCAAAAGATATCTGTCTGAATGTTTTGCTCTTATCTATGTATTGTTCAAGGAAAAAATATAATAAAAATATAACATCAAAGCACATTGATTTGCTTTGATTTATTTTCTTTAATTCAAAAAATGAAAAAAAAAAATGAAAAATGCTTTTGCTTTGCTGCAATTAGTAATTGATACCCCAGGTTACATTTAGGTATAAATAACAGACAAAGTTCTCTTCTCTTAAACTTCGTGGCACAAAAGAGATTAACTACAGTATACTGCATTGATTGAGAGACTGAAACTATACACAAATCAAAAAAACATTTGTAAAGTTGCACAATTTCCCCCATGTTCACCTAGACTGCCATTTGATTTAAAATTACATCATATTAAAAGCTTGACATTGATTAAACATCTGCAGAAGCAAATGTTAAATCTCCTCCCAGGGCATGTCCCTTTGAAAATGTCTGCCAAGACCTTCATCAAATTAACGCAAAATGTCCACTTAATAATGAAGAGCAAATATTCTATTAAGCATTTTTAAAAGCAAAGTTCCCACTTTCCTGATCAGTGACAAAGACAGACTGAAAATGTAGTTCAACTGTGTGATTGCCAGCTTTATATATAATAAAAAACAAACAAACAACAACAAAAAAAGAAATAAGTAAATAAATATTATCTACTGTTTTTTTATAATTTCGGTACTCATTTGGCTTGTGTGTATGAGTAATTAAGAATTCTACTCTTTTTTTGTGAAAATGGAATAACCAAGTAGATTCCTCTTAATCATATCCCAAAAACCATTCTAACTAATTAATTTCCCTTAGAATCAGTTTTGCATCCCCAAAACCGCTGATCAGGTTCTTAACTTGAAGCAGACATTGATTTGTTCAGGGAACTGAGAATATCAAACACTTGGGGAGTTATACAGTGACACTATTCAAGGTTTTCCTGAGCACTGTAGCTGTCAGTTTCACAGATATTTCCTAAACACAGCAGGGTGAAACATGTGTACACACAAGTCAGGACTATACTGCTTTTTGCACAAGAATAAAAGCCTTAAAAAGGTAAATTTGGTCAAATGCAATACTCAGAAGGTCTTTAGATCCTATTATGGTAAATAAGAAGAGTAATGTATTATGAAGAAAGTATATTATAAAATAAATGGGCAAGTCAGCTAAAAATGAAAAATGTGCACAGTAAGGAAAAAAAAGCCAATCCAAAAACCTTGATCTTACCTCTTACTCTTGCTGTTTGTACACCAGACTACCCTTTCCCATGTACATGATTATCCAGACACGGCCTGACAAACATCTATAGCATCATCGTTATAGCCCTCACTAGTACTGCCTTAATTAAACAGGACGTTAAATGCACTCTACCCAAGCAAGTGAGGAAAGAATCATCTCCCATCTCGATCCCAATAAGAGGTCCACCTTATGAACTCAAATACTGCTGTGCGGAAAATCTGAGTCTCAACAATTTACTGAAGTCTATAAAAATATTATATATGGGTCAAGATCATCATCATCATCATCATACAGACAAGAACATCATAAATGAACAGTCTTTTGTGAACTGTGTTTTATAGTTAAGGTTTGGCGATAAAGAGTCACAGGAATGGCACCCTGAGAGGGAATGAAAATGACGGGTCATTATGGGGATGGAACAGACACCTCCAGCAGCCGGTTGTTTTTACGCTTGCAGGACACTTGGTTGTTACTCTTGGGTCCACCTTGGATGAACTTGACACACACTCGGTCCTGCTTGAACTGCACAAGGAATCTGAATGGAGGATGGAAAGAATTAATAGCATTATACAGCAGTTATACAAAGAATGCACACATTAAAACAAACAACTAATAAAAGGCTTGAGGAACACCTACTCATCTGAAATGTGGACACTGATAGCTGGCATGTCGGCTGAAGCGGCCCCTGTGCGATAAAGTTTAGTGATGATCTCTATTAACCGATCGCTGCTCAACAAGAAGTCACCTTTGGCTGCCGATGCAGTTCCCTACAGAGAGCATTAGCGTAGGACGTTTAAAATAAAGATCATGCTGAAATCCCGGCATATATGCTTACATTCATTTATAGTTTTTATTTGAACAAGATAACAAAAAGTAAGTTCTTGCAATTTGTTCAACATGCATATTAAATCTTATTAGGCAACAATTGTAACTTCCATTGTCATTTATTTAAAATGTATCATGTGAATTCAGTTTGCAATGGCATCATGCGCGTCTCATGACAAACATGACAACATGCACAGCCTCTCACTATGTAAGATTTCTTGTTTAATCTGATACTATATGTCACTTTAAAATGGTAACTGAGAAAAGAAACTCTTGCTCTTTTAAGGCTGAAAGTGATATTGTTTGCAATTTGTTCTCCTATTAAACAGAACTCTAACTGTACTGTCGGTATGGCACACAGTGGACAGACTCTCAAGGGATTAATAGCACAATGCCAAAAATGAGATCAGAACGGGTAAGCAAATCAAGCATTTCTATGTAACCCTGTTTAATGTGCTTCGGGTAGACACAATTTAACACAAGAATGATGTGTCCAGGTTTTACCTCTTTGATTTTGAGGGCAAAGAAGCCATCATTCTGTGTGCTAACTGAGACACTGGCGAGATCAGGAAGCGGTACACTGGCCTTTAACTGACCCGTCTTCTGATCAGCCAGAACAAAGTTTTTCTTGGTGAGAAGAAAGATTCTGGAAGCACCCTTTAAAAAAAATTGCAAAAATGGTTAATTAGACCTGATATTTATTGGAAGTATTTAGTCGCTGAGCTGCTCGAACATGGTTTTAGGCAGTTCTTTTTCAAGCTCACCTTGCCATTGGCTCTGTTGATTTTATTGACCACATCTGCAAGAAGAACCTTCTCATCTACCACACTGTGTAGCTTCTGGTACTTAGGGTTTTTGTTCACTTCCAGATAGTCTCCTTTGAAAGGCTGGCCCACACTGTGTAACAAATAATACTTAGTATAGTCCACTATTAGAAACAAAAAATATGTCACACATGAATGCAATGTAAATGTCTTTTCATACCTGCTCGGGTACAAAGCCTTTTTGTCTTTGAAGATCTTACTTGCTTCCAGTTTCTCTTCATAGATTGCTTTCTTCTCTTCTGTGAACTGGCTTCTGTATTTCTTGCACTGTTTTTTAGGGAAGATTTGAAGAGAGTGATTACCACTGTCCCGATTAAGGATTTTCTTGTTCGACCATAAAATGTGTTAAAGAAAAACAGGAATGGCGCAAGCTACAATAGTGTAGTTGTGCAGAATGTCCTTTTTATATAGGACATCTGAACTTGGACATTAAAAAGTAGTCATTATACTTTGTTTAAAAATAAATAAATAAATAATTCGCCGAATACAGATGAAGCTTGCACACTTGTTTAGACAGAGATTACATCAAACATATTGCATATATAATTAACAACTAAATTCACAATTAAGGAGGTAAGTAAATGTCTGGACTAAGAAACCACCCTAATGACAACGTTTTAATAAAAATGTTACTGAGTAAATTTTAAAGACTGACCCTCCATAAATGGAAGATCTTTCGGAGTTCCTCATGTGTGCCCTCCAGGAACAGGTAAGAGCGCGATGGCCAGCTCTTATCAATTGGCGACATGGAAGGCAATGTGTTCTTCAAACCAGTGAAATACTTCTGAATCTGTAAATACATTTATGCGCACCGAGTTTGTGTTTAAACATAGCCGTCGCTCAAAAATGCTGCAAGTAAAGTTAGGGCAATTATTTATACACTTACAATCCTCTGGATGATAAAGTCATAGATCTTCTTTCCAGCATTCGCTCTGAAGAACTTCCTGTATTCCCTTCTGACCTGAAATACAAAGAAAAAACCACAAACTATTACTTGAAAACAACCAATCTGACAACCTGATTGTTTTGTTGACCATTCTCAAGAAGGTCTATGCAGTGGATCCCTTTCAGGAAACAAGGTTAGTTTCAAATATTTGTTAGTAGAAAACAGAAAAATACACATATAAATGAATACCAATGAAAAAAAAAAGTGATCTTTAACAAAACGAAGGCAGTGATCTCTTTCGGTAAAAACAAAACACACAGCAGCTTCTCCTCCTGCAAGACTGATGGCTCTGCTAAAGCAAAGTAAACTAGTCATCATAGATGAAATAGCAATACCTATAATGGATAGAACTCAAATAGCTAAAAAGTAACATATACTAGGTTAGTTTGTTAGTTGGCAAAGAATGCCCACATCAGATAGGGAGAAATGTGCATACTTAGATGTGAATTGACAGGCAGGCAGGCAAGTAGGCAGACAGACAGACAGACAGAGACAGACAAAAATATAAAAATCTCTGGGACAATACAGTGTGAATGTATGTTATAATTCAAAGATTAAGAATATTAAAAAAAAAACTCCTAATAAATGAAAAGGGGAAAAATATCTGCCTTTCATCTGTCCAGAAGTGGTTTATCTAAAGCCATGGATTACAAGAGCAGATCTGAATATGCTGCATGAGACATGGCAAATAGTGCAATATAGCACACACTGAAAATCTCATCCTTACTTCTACGCATAATCCCAGTCAGCCCAGAGGCAGAATAGCCCTTCGTACTGTATACCAAATCAGATCAGACTGTCACAAATCACAATGTTTTTGAGAGAGATGCACGTATGCGGGATATGAGGTATGAATTAAGTTAGGAGAGGCCTTCTAGTGCAAGATGACAGTATAATGTAATGGTTTAAAATAGAGGTTTATTATTTTTGTAGACACGTGGTGAGACACCAGAGCTGGCTGAAACACCATCAGAAACAAATGATCAGCCAAAACAGTGCTTAGGCTTTTTCATTTATACTTATTTATACTTGTGCATTTTCTTTCCTATAGAATGGGTACCATTTGCCTTAATTCCAAATTTCTCAAGGAAAACTGTAATTGTACAAGACACCAGGGGTAATTTTATGAGGTTATATTGATGCATCTGTAAGAAATTATCTATGTAGGCAACACAGTTGTGGCTGCAGTGAATGCTTTAAAAATGCCATCCATTTTTGCTTCCAGAACTACCAATCTGTGATGCAGTACAACTTTATACTGTGCTTCTGTATAGATATCTGTATAAATTGTTTCTATAACCATGGAATCTTAATGTATAAGCAAATGGTATAATGGATACAATATATAATGGTATAAAGAGGGGGATTTATTCAAGGTAGGACACCATTGAAGGCCTAGGTATGAAACGCATGTTAAATATTAATATTAATTGAGACAGTAATGTAATATATATAATGAAATAATAATTTCAGTAATGTAAATAATACTAAATACTAAAACTAAAATAATAGTTTTAGTGTTGGAGTAAAGTGCTATTCTTGGAAATGGCTATGCTTAGTCCTCCTGTTACTGCACTGTGGCACTATTACATAATAGCACCGTGCAGAGACTATATATATATATATATATATATATATATATATATATATATATATATATATATATATATATATATATATATATATATATATATATATATATATTTACACACACACACACACACATACACACACACACACACACACGATCCTCAGTGAGAGGCATGAAAATAAAAGTAACACTGAGCAACTGACATATCAAACTGATATCTGCTGCAGAAATAAACAGAATCACTGTGTCCTTTATGGCTAGCTTCATCATCAGACAGTGACACCCTGAGGTAGGATGTTAATTTGTGCGTTTTCATTTCCCCCCCTTTTCATTTGAGTGGTTCATGATGGGACAGGGCCAATCCACTAGTTGGCAGGTACCTTGAGTCCCAACCAGTAGGCCCAAATGACAGCAACAGCATGCTTACGCCTGGCCTCCTCCTTCAGCCGTTTTAGCTCTCTGCGTGCCTGTGAGAGAAGGAGGGAGAGAGACGAGGAATGCAGAAAAGAGTGAAGCTGTTGAAAACAGTAGAGCAGTATGAAGAAGAGGCACACAATCAGCCCAGAGCAGGAGCAAACGAGTGGGCACTCACACAAAGCTACACTGTATTTCCATTAGCAGTACAGTCAGATAAGGTGCTAAGGAGAAGTTCTGCATTTAAATCAGTGTGGTAATTCCCTCACAAAAAAAAAAAAAACATTTCAGGGGAATGAGGTATTTGAGAGAAAATAAAAACACCAACAGACTTTCAAGTTGTTGATTACACATACCTAGATAAATGGACACTTGTCTAAAACCAAGCAAGGCACAAAAAATGTTTGGTCAGATCATGCACCGAAATGTGTTAAATGGAATGGAGACAATGGTTGTGCAATTAGAGCCAAACTGATTTTCATTTTTTATTCATAAGTATTATGTAAAGCTGCTTTGAGACGATGACAAATTATAAAAAGCGCTCTACAAATAAAATTGAATTGAACTGAAGTTTTTCTTTTAAGATGTGCTCAAGCCATGAATAAGATCATCATATACTACATGCATTTCTCTCTTAGAGAGTTTAAAGAGTCACTCTGAGCAGTCCAAAGCAGTGCATGACAATTTTACCAAAATACCTGGAAGTCTATCTGCATGATCTTAAATCCCACCAAAGAGGTTCAAGCCTAAATCCCCAAGCTACAACTCCATCCGAGTTAATATGTGCTAGGCAATACCGTTAATGGGAATGATTATTGAAACAATACATATTGCATGCATGAGCTGAGATGACATTATATGGGATGAGAGATGGGATGGTTTCCAGTGCACTGAGGCTCGTGGTCTTGGTCTCAACCTCAGTGCAAAGCTGAGATGAGAAGAGAAGGAATTATAGACGACCGCCTCAAACACATCATCAATACCTGAGTTCCTTGCCAGCCGGCCCATATGATGGACACGGCGTGTTTACGCTGAGCCTCATGCTTTAAGCGTTGCAGTTCTCTCCGAGCCTTTGGGTGATGTTTTAGTTAGGTATTTCAGAAGAAGGTAAAGAAGACAGAAACACAGATCAGACAAGACTATTAACAGAAAGCGGATAAAAGCAGACAGAATTAAGCATTCCGAAACCCATAGATATATGACGCAAAAAAGTCTGTCTCACAACATTATAATATGTTTTATTATAATGTATGTGCAAGTAGGATAATACTGGTAATGCATGACTCGTGGTACTCGTAGTACACGCGTAGCACTGCAGCTCAAGAAAGTATAACATTTGGTTAAAAAAGTATATGATGCTTATCTGGTGGAAAAAAAGCAGGTCATGCAGCACAGAGATAACATGCCACTACAAAGGATACAGGATGACAATGATAATGCCTTTGAACGTGACTAACAATCTGCAAGCCCTGTTTTGACTAGAGCAAATGTAATTTTTAGGCATACTCTATGTTCCCTCAGTAATTATAACAAATCTGATAGCATTATCATTTCAACCAACATGTATTTTAATACTACAGGAAACACGGTTTGAATAAGAGGTCAGGCTGTTCCCAAAATCCAACTCAAAATGTAACCTACAAATGAGCAAAATAAAATTAGTCACAGATTCAGCTACCGGAAGTTAGTGGACGGCTAGACACAAAGTTTCACTGGAATGCCTCAGAATCTAACTAGCCGGCTGTTTAAATACCTTCAATCCCAACCAGGCTGCCCAAATAGCAGACACAGCATGTTTATTCCGAATCTCCGTCTTCATACGCTGCAGTTCCCAGCGAGCCTGCAGGGGTTAGCCAATGAGGCCAGGCAGCAGCACACACAGGAGAATGAAGATTACAATGAAGAAGTCCAAAAGCATAGTGAGAGACACAGAGTGAAAGAAACAGAGACAACTGCAGAACTGGAAATAAGCAATTGTCAGTTTAAGAAGGAAAAGCGGTAGTAATGCCAACTATATAACAAAAGCCAGTGGAGTTTGGTGGATGTTGACCTGTAAAAATGAGAAATTATCTTTCTAAATGAAAATTTTTGTCTACATGAGACTCAGTACCTGTGTTCCGTGCCAATACGCTGCAATAGTGGTCACAGCCTCTTTGCATCTCTTCTGGTATTTCAGTTCACGCAGTATTTTTCGGGCCTGAGGGGAAAAATAAATGATGAGCAAAAGGATATAATGGCACAGTCCTCACATGTACAGTGCACAGAGGTTTATTCTTACCTTCCATCCTCTAATGAAAGATTGAACCACTATGGAGGAGCTTTTGATTTTCTGGTATTTCTGTTGTTGCTATAATGAAAAGCATTAAAACGAATTAAAAATGAACTCAATGCCACATAAGTGTTGTTTTCTCTGGTCTAGCCATATAGTCCATGGTTATTAAGTCCAAACAAATCCAACAAGACAAGAAAGTTCACTTTTGTGAATGGAAAGGAAGATGAACCTACAGCGTATCTGCGGTACCATGCAGCCACAACCACCTGGCTCTTCTTCAGCAACAGGAAATGTGTGCGGCACTTCCAGCCTCGATAGATTTTCTGGATTAGTGTAGCCAAGTCCTCCAGACACTGCCTTCTTTTCTCCTCTAGGAAAAAGAGCTGAGAGAAAAAAAATTCACAGTGAGAATACAAATGCGAGGAGTGAAACAATAAGCAATCATCCAGTGACCACAATTAGTCACACACCACCTTGGGAGTCTTAAAACAAATAATCACCATGAGACTACTTTTTTTTTTAAATAACGATTTCCTGAAGCAAATATTATGTCACAATTGGACACAATCTATAAAGACCAGGAAAAGTACCAGATTAAACATATATCAAATAGAGGTTTAGTGTGCAATACTTGCTCACAACTTCAGTGCTCTCTTTTCTCCACTTGTATGTGTAATTAATCTGTGTTTCCTTTGGATTCTCTTGTTTTCTGTCATGATCCACTACAAACCTGATGACCAGGATGAACAGATTATTGAAAAGGAATTGATTCATTACACCTACTGCATGTTCTGTCAAACGCTGGACCTGCCTCATCAAACTTGGTGCATGAGTTTAATACCAGCTTAATCTAAAAATCTCCCAATATTTCCTAATTATGCCATATTTCCTGCTACTATATACAATCAAATAATTAGTTTATTTAAAAGACATAAATGCTCTGAGTTCTGCTCTGAACAGAACTAAAATATATTGATAAACCAATAGATGATATTGATAAAAATGACAAAAAGTCTATTACAAACCTCTACAATTACTGTTATATTCATGTAATAACTATATAATGTTTTCACAGTCATCTGCAAAACCGGAAGCCGGAGAAGCCAGGATAAAGATACTAAGTGATAGATTTTAAAGCACATATGGAGATAAAGATTACAGAGGTAGAATGTGCATGTATAAGAACACACACTGAAAATTTCCAGTCATTTATGATGGTGGAGCTCAGCACAAAGCCCTTTTTTCATTCTGTTGAAGCCTTTTAACTGCAATCTGCTTTCCCATGCTAACTGGCAAACAAGAATGTATAAGTGAAACCATGTGTTTGACCTCATCTTTTTGTGGAGGGAGGGCTGATAATGATGTTGGAGAACAACTTCCTGTTTAAAAAGCTGTTTAAAGATCTACCGCATGAACACACACACACACACACATATATATATATATATATATATATCTATATATATATATATATATATATATATATATATATATATATATACATTAAATATATATACATCTATATATACACACAGAGAGAAAGAGAGAGATAGCTATATATAGTATACATCTTATATATAACTATATAGCATTAAACAGTTTTTAGCAGATATCTGTGTTTTCCTATGACCTATATCATTTCTGTTGCCTTCATATCTACCCATTACATTTACTTAAAGCTATACAAAAACAAAGCAGAGGGAAGGGAAAATAAATAAATAATAAAACACTCTAACACTACTTACAGTTCTGGGATTCCTAATAAAGATCTTGGAACGTCCATAGGAGAACTCTTCTTCGGGTACCTCCAAATTTTTCAGGAGAACCTCCACACCTTCCCTACATTCACAAGCCACAATTCACTCCATGATCAATGTGTACATACCAGTAGGAGAAACAGTTTCAGACTATCATCAGCAAGAGACAAAACAATGACGCATAGTGGTTAGAGATATTATGACTGGGACATATGAACACATGAACAAAGCAGAACAAGAGAAACAAATATCTCGGCATACCATTCAAAGACATAGAACTGCTTAAGCAGTTATAACAGGCGATATGATTCAGAAAGTCATCTTATCTTTCAATGAAACCTGAGTCATCTGGGGTGACAGTAATGTGCAGGTATTCTGTTTGAGCATGTCTAGATACAGGCCATTTCTAAGCAGCCCTGTCTCTGGATAATAACTGTCAAACCGTTTCCCTTGATAAACAGCAAAGCCAGACATGTTGTCATTGCGGTCTACTTCCCGGATATTAAAAATCCCCACCTCCAAACTTAAGTTTGGATAAACAATATAGTTTTACTTTTCATGCTACTGAAAATTTTGCTAAATGTACGACACTTTTTTCCCCCTTTGCAAAGTCCCATCCACTCATTTGAAACCTTTTCCTCTTAAGACATGTATATATACACACAGCATCATGAAAATATTCTAATGCTTGTAGATAACTGGTGGTCTGACCTGGCAGGACCTTTCCAACTGGGCCATGTCTGTTTGCAGAGCATCTTGTAGCGCTCCAGGCAGGGTTCGTAAGGTTGGCGAAAGGCGTATCCTGCCCGTCTAACACGCACATTCTCCATCAAGCCCAGGTAGCGCACTTGGTGGCATACCAGAGATTCTGTGAAGATTTGGGCTGCCTTTTTTTCATTGGGTTTAATACATCTGTGAAACACAAATGGGACAAAGATGATTACTAAACCTCTGCATATGATTTCAACTGCAAGCTACCAAAACAATAGTATTGACTAAGCCATTGATGTGTTGCGGCCGGCTTTCCCACCTAATGTAGTTAGGGTTTTTGGTTTGCAAGTTCCTCATGAGAGTGCTCACTGAGGCTTTAAACTGAAATCCAGCTGTAGGAGGTCTCTTCAGGTTGACTTTGGCCGGATTTCCCTCTGGGAAAAGTAGTTTCATCAAGTTGTGGTTGGCCTTGTACATGGCCTGGGACAGGTCCCTGTATAACAGGTCGTTGTTTTTGTCCACAAATCCCTCGACCCGATATAGCACCTACACAGGGAATTAGAAATTAACACATTGCTACGGCTTGCTTTAAAACGAATTTGTAAAACATGGAGCACTTCCCATTGTTTAGAATGATTAATTAGTAACTAAAACAGACAGAGACATTTCAGAATAACAGACTAATGAGAGTGTAAACTAAGGTGTTGGTTGACAGACTATACATGTATATATGTGTTGGGGAGGGTGGGGGCGTAACTAACCTTTCCAGCATAGTGCTGGATGCGAAAACAGCTATGAGGCAAGCTGTGGTCTGTGAGGAACTTTGAGTTTTTACTCAGGCGGCTCTCAAAGTGCTGATGTTCAGCACAAACAGTGTTCAGCTTGTCCAAGAAGGTCTCATCTGTCACAGTCCCTGGCCGCAGACACTCCTCATCCAGCATTGCCAAGATCCCATTCTGGTTCTGAGGGTTACAAAATATATTATAAACCAAATGAAGTTCAGGATAGCTTGCTTGGTGATTGAAAACATATGTTCGCGTATATAACTAAATCACATTGGAGTAACATCATAAACTAAAATGAATTAATTAATTTGAATTCACGTCATGTTCGCGTCACACCTCCAGGGTTGGCGGTTCGATTCCCGCCTCCGCCATGTATGTGTGTGTGGAGTTTGCATGTTCTTCCCGTGCCTCAGGGTTTTTTTTCTCCAGGTTCTCCGGTCCCCCCCCCATCCCCCGGTATAAAGCATGTACGGTAGGTTGATTGGCACCTTGGAAAAATTGCCCCTAGTGTATGAATGTGTGTGTGAATATGAGTGTGTGTGCTTTGCAATGGGTTGTATCCTGCCTTGATTCCCCAAGACATCTGAGATAGGCACAGGCTCCCCACGACCCGAGGGAAGATCGGATAAATGTAAAGGTAGAAGATGAGTCAGTAAGTGAGTGAATTCAGGTAGACTTACATTTTCAATTAGGTCACAGATGATGGCATTGTTGAAATACTCAATGTTGGTCCATTCAATGCCCTGAAATTAAAAACAAAAAGAATAAATAACCGCTGTCTATAACAAATCTTTGTTCTGATAGTTAGCATTCTAATAATACTACTACAATAAATATATGGCAAGATATTTGTGAACAATTGATCATAATTATGTGTCCTTTTTACTATCCTATTCCAGAATTATCTCCTTTGCTATTAAATAAGCCACTCTAATATGAATGCTTTCCACAAGATTCGGTGCATTTCCTCATTTAGTCACAAGTGCCATTTCATTTCATCCCATTGTGTTCACTATGTTCGAGGGTTTGAGGCTTTGTAAAGGCCACGCTAGTTCATAGACTCCTGTTTTGGTAAGTGATGTCTTTATGAACCTTGGTTTGTACACAGGAGTATTACTTTGGTTATTTTTGCATTATTATAGTATTATTTGGGGTTAGTTAGTTTTACAAAAGCAAAATTATAACACTACAACATACAAAAAAAAAAATCCTAGTCAATTGTGTTTAATTCTTTGAGCAAGACATATTTTTGTCACATAAATTTAGCAAAATAAAGGTTTCACACACAAAATTTAGAGGTTTAAGAGGTTAAGCTGTGCACATGCTTTAAACCAGATATCCACACAAATGTTATGGGCGAAGACATAACAGGGATTCATCAATTAAATGAATTAATTTGAGAGCACCATCTGTCAGGCTTCAACAACAAGAAAAGCCCACAACATGGGTCGGCTGTGAATGTAATGAGCTGGAAAATTGCTGTTGGCTAATTTGGCTTTGTAAACAGCTTCATGAAGAGGGACAAAGTGGGAGGGAAAGAAGTGGAAGAGGAAATCTACAGCATGGACTGTGCGGACTCCCCCAGATCACTGCATTTTCTTCCCCAACACGGAGGTATTTTCCCATGTACTGGCTTGGAACTTGTCCAGAAAGCTGAATAATTACAGTGTGGAGGTCATGGCTACATTAGGGAACATACTCAGTGCTCAGAAAGCAAACACAGCCCAGAAGCCCTCAAGGGACAAGTGTGTTTACAAATGCTGCATCGAGAGATTACATTTGTGCAAAACTCAAGCAGTAGGAGTGACCAGCATATAGGATGATGAAATGCCAATCAATTAAGGTGACACTCTAACATGGTGATCATTTATTAAGACTGATTTTTAAAAAGCCTGGTTTAATTAAGGGTTAATTAATGAGGTTTTGAAGCTGTTCACAAGAGATGTCCCAAATGAAGTTACTTCATGGTTCTATAAAGTTAATTATGCCGTAACATAATTACTTGATTGTATTGTATGAACATTGTACTAAATCTTTATAATGTCATATGTGTGATGGGGAAAAAAAAGAGCCTTACCTCACGCACATACTCCTCCTGCTCTTCACGCAGAGTGAGCTCGATGAAGATCTGCTGAAGTTTCTCATTGCAGTAGTTAATGATGAACTGCTCAAAGCTGTTGTCCTGAAAGGGAAAACAAGATACAGTTTGAAAGTCTGGCAATTGCATTTGTACTGTGATATATCAGATGCACACAGCAGCCAAACTTTAAGCATAGCAATCCTTCTTAGTGATACAAGGCCACCTATGAATCAAAGTTCATTGCACTATTTAGCCTCCTTGTCATTTCATACTATAACTTGATATATATTTAATAATTCAAATAATAATTCAAATAGATGCCAGCAAAAAACCCTATCCAATCAATACAGTCTTTTATGAATTGTTAATTTTGCAACAGCAGTTGCTGAGTATTTATTACTGAAGGTTAAAAAAAATAGCTGTGTTAGTCTTGATTGATATTTGGTATACGTTAGATGATCAGTTTAGGATTCCACAATAAAAAAAAAATAATAATAATAATTGTTTGAACTCTTTTCACTGAAGCCTTTGTCTGAATGACCTCTGCCATGAAACACACCTGGTGTATATTAGATCAAAAACCACTAGCATGCTTTTGGCACCAGGCAAAAGTTACAAAACTCATTTAAACGGCTGCATGTGGCACACTGGAAAGACTCAGTCATCTCTTTGTTTAACTTGGCAGTACTAGTTTACAGCTGGCCTCCCTATAAATGTAGCCTACTGGCACCTCTGAAGATAAGTAATGGTGAAAATCATGTTCAACAGCTGTTTTTCAACATGTGTAAGAGAAAAACAACCCCATGGCCATGTTACCTATTCCTTGTGTGACATGAAAAGCACTACAAAATGTTGGCCATTTCAGCAACTCGGATGCAGAGGTGTAGTGCACAGAGACTGCCAACACTGCAGCTAATGTTGGACCTTCATAGATAGTCATGCACCTTTGCAGTATAAATATATAGCGACAAAGGCTAAATTAAGCCAATGATTAAAGGTTCTAATCAGAGCAAGCACACTGCCACATCACATCCTCTGAGGAGTACTTACTACATCCTGCTGTCCCAGACACAATAACAAACAACAATAACAACATTAAGGAGAAAGGAACACAGTCAGACAGCAGGCAAATGTAATGGACAAATGCAAAAAGAACAGTCGTGAATTTTACAGACAGGTGAATATTATTACTATACTGAGAGTTAAACCAAGCATAGGCATACTGCTAAAGAGAAGCAAACCGATTAGTCGTGAACTGTTTTCTGTTATGCATGCCAGTATGTACTGTGTTTACTCTGGACAGATTGAAGAACTAATGACAAGCATTTCTCTAAAAAGAAAACCAATAAGATATGGTATATTCCATTATGGAATATTCCAACCAATTCAAAACTGGTTTGGTGTTGTGTTAAATATGAACAAGAATTACTAATATGAAAATTAAACTGTGGGACAATATATTATTTAGATTCCTTATGTCATGCTTAATTAACCAGACAGATCTTTCTTGCAGTTACTGCTCCTTTAATCCCCTGGTGATTCAACCAACAAGTCTGAACAGAAACGCTCTACAAACACATGACTTTTCTTGGATCAACCTTACCTCAAAGATCTCAAAGCCATAAATATCCAGGACGCCCATAACCTTCTTCCGAGCTTTGGTCTGAGCCTAAACATAAAACATGACAAGCTGTTATTCAAGCTTACGATAAAAAATACATAAAAAAATAAACACAATAAAAGAAAAGAAAATTGGGTAAATACCTTGATGCTTTCGTTAATCCGATTCACCAGCCAACTGAACATACGGCTATATAGGTTTTTGGCAAGTGCATCACGTGCATAATAGGCCTAGAACAAACAGGTCATTTCGGTTACGTGCTTAAGTTTTAATAATAATCATAATCTTTATTTAAAAAGTCAAAGGTTAGAGTTTATGTGGAGCATCTCATGAGCTAGCTCTGAGCCCAGTTTGTATAAGATCTCATCAGTTAATACTATGCAGCTGAAGTCTAGATGAACATCATCAGCATGTCAGGTTCTGATATCAATATAAACCCTCTATAAAGGTATTTAAAAAAACCCATGTTTAGACCTGAAACTATAAAATCAGCACAATTTCCTGTTGTGTTTTTGTTATCTTGCTGAATGTTTATGAAAATAAAGTCTGACCTTCAGTGTAATGCTCCAGTTTTGCAGAGTGGCTTCTTACGAAACCAAACTAAGTCTTAGAACTGGTACTTGTAAGATGTTTTCAAAATGGTATTTAAAATGTGAAAATCATTTACAAAGAAGATTCAAATATGGGCAATTCAGTTGTTTTTAAAGCTAAATGATTAAAAACCAATATTAAAGGATTTATTACTTTTTTTATTTACTACTGCGGTTGTTTTCACATGGAGAGATGCATACAAATATCAATATACAAATTAGGATTAGAGATAATGTATGGAAAGTGATCTGAGATAAGCCAACCTGAGCAACATTGAGTGTTGTTGACACTTTCTCCATCTTAGCTTCTACAGTGCGAAAACTGAAGGCTCGTTCCAGCACTGACTGATCAATGCCCAAAAGTTCACACATTTCCTTCAGATCTGAGACAGGAATTATGCAGAGAGGTTACACACAGAACTTAAAGGCTAACCAAATATGCTCAAATATAGCAGAAAAAGAAAAATCTATATTGAATGGAACTGTAAGTAAATCCTTCCCCAACAAACAAGCGTTTATATATATATAGGCATTTGCATTTTATGGTTTCCACATATTCCACAGAAAATTGGATCAATAATGCCACAAAATGGCATTATTATTATTATTATTATTATTAGTCATAGCTGAGTCCTGCTGAAGGTGGGATTTATAAGAAAAGCAGAAAAGATGCTCTCTCTGAAATGTTGATAAATGTTAGCCCTATATCCCCAATACTGGTAATTAAAGCACTAAAAAACATATTTGAAATACTACTTTATGTAAAAATGTTGAGGAACAACTGTAATTATTCAAGTGTCTAAGTGTGGATAGCAATCCTCATATACTACATACTGCCTATTTCTAACCTTAGCATTTAATTTTTTTTCATATGAAGTTGCAAATCCATGACACATATGCTTATCTATTTAGTGGATTTTAGCATGCATTATTTAAGAACAATGCTGGTTTCAACAACTGAATAAGTCCAAAAACAAACAAAATCTGATTTTTCAACCTCCAAGGCAAATATCAATAGATGGCAGTAGAGTTCATCTAGGTGTACCAATGTATTAGACCTGAGTCTAGTTACCTCACATCTATTACACATGGTTTGCTTCAAGCAAATAGACTTTTTCCTCAGATATTTTTGCCTAATTTACATAATTTACACTAACCCAGCTGCACGAGTGAAAGCATAGGATGAACAAAGCTTTTTCACTGTTTATAATACTCACCGTTCTTGTCCTTTACCCGACTCTCATCAAAGCCATTGACACGTGACTCAGGCTTGAACTCAATATTGCCCAGCTTGAGCACAGCAGCCACCAGCTCAAGCACTGACTGAACCTCGTCCTCCATGAAACCCACAATCTGCATGGCATTCTGAGAAAGGGAAGAAAAAAATACATAGTTACTATAGATCAGATAAAGTTATGGGAATTGGAATTGCAAAAGTTATAGAGTAATATAGATTTAAAAATGCTACATTTTTAATATATAATATATTTTATATATTAATATAATATTTTATTTTATATATTAATATAATATATTTTGGTACCAGTACACCAGGTATGAGAAGCAACAAGAGTACAAATGCTTTGTTAGTTTTTTCTGTAGTTCTGTACTATTCTGTACTAGTACTGTTCACTGTATATTTTTCTGACGAATTTGTACTTTCACTTATTAATTTTTTTTACATAAATATAATTCTTAATTTATTGACATATCAATAATTTTCCTTCTTATTATGCACTGTTTCAGGTCATCAACCAACCAGCCAATCTGTCAGATCTATATAGACCTTTGACAGTCAATGCTTTATAAATTTCTAAATAAAATAATGTCTATCCATGATTAGAATCTAATTTCTACATTTTATTCCTTGAGCTGTTAAAAAAAAAAAAAGAATATGATCTTTCTAACATTCGTATAACAGAAATACTTTAATTCTCAGTATAGATAGCTATTATAACAGCTGTTGAAAATCAAACCTTAACTGAATATTGCTGGCTGTGGCCATCCCACAGCAGCCTTTGAAATAAAAATCAGCAACACAAGCATCCTGGGGCTAAACTATATATATGATTACTATGACAACTACTTGAAGCCAAAATTCAAAGTATCTGTTTATGAACCTAAGCTTACAGCACAGAAGTGTCTGCCCCTGTAGCCAGCTCAATGATCTCTTCTAAATTGGTGAGTTAAATTTAATTAACAAATAAAATTTATCACTTAAAGAGCTATTTCAGAGGGATTGGACAACTAGTGAGAGGCAATTTACAGTCCAATTATACCTTCTGTCTTTTATTAACCATACTTTGTGTCGCTGTATATAGATAATGTTACATGTGGCTGGATGTGTGAAAATGTTTGACTGAATAACTCACCCTAACTGTCCTGAAATTTGTAGCATCATCAAGTCCATTCACCGTCGCAGAGTCGAGACTTAAATAATTATATTTGCTGAAATCCCGGTCCAACTTTAATTTCCCTAGGAAAACAAAAGAAACCTTTTTTAATGATTTTACACACAATTCCCATTTACCTCCAATATTTAATACCCCACGAACATACTTATAGTCAGGTAGGATTACAAGGGCACACCCTGAAATTTGATGTCTGAAATTAAAGCCCACTACATTGTTCTATTATAGTAAGATTGTCAACAATGACCAAGGTCCAGTTAAAGAAGTAAGAACAATAGCTGCTGGCCCGGCTGCTCATGGTTTTGTCATTATAAATCATTAATAATACAAATTAGTTAATAATAATTCACAATTTTTTTAATTACACACACACACACACACACACACACACACACACACACACACACACACACACACACACACACACACACACACATATATGTATGAAAAAGTTCTTTATACTCAGCTCTACATAACCCCATATATAAGATTGATGGTCATATTTAAAGCTGCATATAACAATTTTAAGAACAAAGCATGCTTGTTTTCTCTTACTGAGTGTTTCATCTGATGCTCCAGATAACAGCTGGTAAAAGATGTGGAAGTTTCTCTCTCCTCTTGGCTGCTTCACAACACGAGATTTCTCCAAAAGATCTGAAGGAAGGACGCATTGAATCATTAAAAAGATTGGGAAGCAGTCAAATGTAATTTGAATTCCACAGGACAACTGAATATTCAACAAGGTTAAAACTGCTTCTGAAGTGTGAAGAACCTGCAAGGTGTCCGTTCCCGAACAGACAAATATTTGCATGCTCTTCAGTGTACGTAACCCTTCATTGTCTATTGTGTTCTGCTGGAACAGGAAATCTCGCAGGGGAGAACTATCCGAAATGGTAGGAAACGTGCCTCACTACACACTAACTGCTTCTCTTCGAGCCAATATTGTGATCATAGGGTCTTCAATCTTACTCTGTTCAGAGATGGGATTCTGTTTATTCAAATCTTAAA
This sequence comes from Kryptopterus vitreolus, assembly GCA_030449085.1. Classification (NCBI taxonomy): domain Eukaryota; kingdom Metazoa; phylum Chordata; class Actinopteri; order Siluriformes; family Siluridae; genus Kryptopterus; species Kryptopterus vitreolus. Next base: position 10,871,146 of record JACRUU010000011.1, on the reverse strand, counting down.
TTAAGCCAACACAAGCATCTTGTAAGGTAAATCAGTTTTGTCCCAGTCCCTGAAATACAAAAAATATCAAAAATATCAGGCAAATATCATCTACACTAGAAAGCCTCAAAATCTGACCTTTACTCCTTTAGCAATGTTTTATGTGTTGTAAACCGTGTTCAAATTTACATTTGTAAAGCAACATTTATCAGCCAATACTGAAAAAGTATGCACCGTAAATGACACATATATTCATCACACACTTCACTTGAATATATTTACACTTTGAGTACACTTTTGAGTTCCTCTTTGAGGAAACGATTGATAGAGACCCGAGAGTAGTAAACACCGAGTGTAAGCGGTGAGAGGAAACCCATGGCAGTGGATAGCAAAGATTTTTTGAGCCTTTCATTTTTACATGTGCTTCACACACAAACTAAAATAAAGAAAAAAAAACAGAGAGACTTGATGGTCATGACAACTTTTATCTTTGTTCTACATTCACAAACAAACAAAAACAAAAACAACACTAACAGCATATTTAAGGCCCATTTAAGGAAATTCTCTTTTAAACCGAATCCATCCAATCAGAGTAAACAAGCATGATCAACCCGAAGAGACAGATATAAACAGGAGAGAAAAATACGGAAAGAACAAGAACTTTTACTGGAGAAGCACAAACACTGGTTTATTGATCTTAAACATGCCTGCCAAAATGGACAGGGACATGCCATATAATCAACAACTCTACTCCAGAACAATCCATATTACAAAACATCTATTACATCAAGAACTATACTAATTTCATTAGTAGAATCAACTAAAATGCATAATAGTGTTGATCATGAATTAAGACTTAAAATCCTTCACGTTCAGTTTGGCTCTCTCAGTGGCTCTCTCTCAAAAGATAGCATTCTGGATGACAAAGACGGTTGTGTGGATACTGTATCCATGGCAGATGATCTGGGAATGTGCGAGTGTCAGACAGAAGAGGTGCAGCAAAGGATAACCCAAGCTCTTTTTTTGAGAATTTTCTTTTTTTGTATTTGTCTGTGTCCCAACCCACTAGTATAACTACAGGCGGAGAACACACTTTGGGTGGTTTGCAGCAGGGCAGAGCTCCACAGCTGTTTTGTGCAGTTATCACTATGACCACACAGCTGGTTCTGAGAACTTTAAAGGGAAAAAGGACAGCCTCTCTAATCGACAGGGAGCCTCCATTAAGTACTGTGTAACAGGTCGACGCAGTAAATATTCTGTAATTATACTCACAGTTACTGATGACGCCGCCCAATGGATCCCCTTTAAAGTCAAACTCAATGTCCATGTATTTGCCCTGTGGATAGAAGAGACAAACATATATATATATATATATATATATATATATATATATATATATATATATATATATATATATATATATATATATATATATATATACCTAAACATTTTTCAGCAAGCTATAATTTTAGATTTACATGGTCAAAATAAGATATAAAGGACCATGGGATCCCTACCCTGTGATGAGATTGAACCAAGGTCTTTAATATTGCTTAGTGGCTAGCTGAACATGAAGAACCACACGTCTCCGTGGTGGCTTTTAATGGCAGAATAAAGTAGAAGGCAGAGAAGTCATAGTGACTGTGAATTGAGCTATAAACAAAATACTTTATCTCCCATATCAGTCTTTTAGGTTTATTCATCAAAAAGATGATAAATCATTGCTGGAGTAAAATAAAAAAAAAATAGAAAAAAAATCAGTGAAGAAAGTGTAAAAGTGAACAAAAATTCTCTTTGTTCTAACTTAAAATTGAAAAGTAACAGTAAGCCTCCTGTCTGGAAGTGCCTCTTTTCCCCCAGCCAATGATTCTTCAAAGCTACTGCCTCAATAGCTGCAGCCAAACTCAATAAAACATCTTGCCAGCTATGGGGAGTAACTTTTCCCTCCCGGTGTGCAGAAGAAGACACATTATAATACGAGTTAAATAAACAGTTCTAGATTTGTCAGCAGGAGCTACTGTAGCTTGTAGAGTTCTTGCACAGAACATGCAGTAACTCTGGAGTTCGGAACTAAATGAAGTGGTCTGGTATCACGCAATGACATCAAGAAGGAATCTGAAAACAGCCTGAAGCCCCCCCGACTCTCTTAAAATATGTAGTAAGCGTGAGAACACTCCTGCACAATTCCATGTCCCATCAGATCTGCATGCTGAAATCTAATGTTTTTTGTTCCCCCTCTGGATGGTCCCTTGAAATGAATTTACATGCTCTGTCAATATCACCATTACCACACTGATATCAAAACGATACAGTATTGCTAATAGTACTTTAGCCAGAGTTGCCTCTTTGTGAATGTTATTCCTATATTTATTCCTTTCTCTTCCTTACATTAATCATAAATAAACCACTTTGAAATCCAATCCATATGCATCCTGCAACAATGCATATATATATATATATATATATATATATATATATATATATATATATATATATATATATATATATATATATATATATATAGCTATATATATATATATATAGGCAGACAACACAACATGCTGGGTTTTGATGGTAATCTTTTCAAGGGCAAGATGTTTCTGTATATCGCTAGAAAACCAAGGAGTATTTACAGGCACACCCAGTGAATGCTGATGCATAATTTCATACATTTGCTTCAGTTGACTGGAAAGTTACAACTAGTGTTTTATTAGAATTTTGTGAAGTATAATAGCAACTATATTTACATTGTAAATAAATAGGCGGAATATAATGGTTCCTGACAATAGTCCTTTAGACAGTAACAACCACAAAAAACATTTAAAGTTTCGGCAAATCAAAACTCTCAACATGGGTTTAATGTTACACAAATGAAAGACACTTAGCGCAGTGATCCAGCTACAGAGAGCACTGTCAGAAAACATACACAGAACACAGATACTCACAAATCGAGAGGAGTTGTCATTCCGCACAGTTTTGGCATTCCCAAAAGCTGCAAAAGAGAAATGCATACCAGTTTAATAATAAAGCTAAAGAAAGAACCCTTGGGATAGCTCTCTATAAAATTTCTTGTATGAGTATTTATTTCTTTTTTTTTACATTTTAACTGTTTAAGAACCATATGGATTATATTAATCTTTAATTAAAGCACCAGTGACCTCACAGTAAATTTATGAGCATGATTAAAAAGGCTAATGTGTGAAAAATGACAGCAATTTTTTTTGGACTTTGGAACCGCTTGAGTTCTGGCCGCACAGAGCATGTACAGGAGTGAGGCCATGGAGCAGGAAGTCTGCCGAGCCTCAGGAGTGGAGATCATTACAGCCAGCAGTCTAAACTCTCACAGATGTGGAACTCGGCTGGGCACTTCATAGCTCATGGGCATTTCCTGTGCATGGCCCCACGTTAAAAACACACATTCCTGTCTGCGTTCAGGCAACCGAGAGCTTTGTGCTCCATTAACAAGCAAAGGCAAGAATACCTTAACACCCATGTTTTTAATCGTGTCGAGAGGTAGAGACGTAGTTTTGATGCTGTGAACTCACTCCATAGACAGAGGTGAGATTCTAAGCCATCTAAAACATGGTCTTAGTATAAAATGCAACAGACCAACATTCTTACTAACTGAGCTACATAAAATTTGTGGAAACCTACTGACAAAAATTTGCATGCGGTAGAACTGAATTCTACTTTATGTTAATACCAAATGTCTGTCAGGTGAAATCTCCTGAGGTTCTGATGCAATTTTAGTGCTTAATATAGACAGTTGGTTTTTTTTTTTCAGAAAATAGTCACTTTGAGTGGTCAGGCTAACAACAGTTAATAGGAACTCTACTTTAAACACTACTTTGCTTTAGCTGTATTTGTGATATATGTTATATAAATGCAACATCAGATCTAAACAACAATTTATGCCACATAGAATCCTTCACTGAAACACAAGTATTTTAAATAAGAACCCCATTTAGTTTTTAGTCTTATATTCGGTTAGTTTTAATTCAGACAAGACATTATAGATAAGGATTAAGATATAGGTGAAAATGATACATGAGCATTACACATACCCTCCAGTACAGGATTGGATTGGAGCAGCTGCTCTTTCACCTTGTTCACCTCCTGGCCCTTCCCACACACCGCAGCCACATATGACATCACCAGCTTGCTTGCCTCTGCAATACATAGTACAACAAGAGGGATCAGAGGTCACACTCTTCCAGATGAGACATGCCGCACCCTAAAATCCCCCTTACATCATTTTGGTAAGCTTAGCTTTCCCACCCCACCCTGATCCACTTCAGACACGCATACATCCCTCTGACAAAAAAGCAATTTCACCCTGTTTAACGCACATTTAATATTATAATAATGAAATGATGATCATCATACTGGTGCCGGGCCAAATCGCAGACTCTCCAGACTCTCATGCAATTAATCCAGTATCCGACGCAAATGACTTTTAATGTCTATATTTTGCTGCATTTGAGCTTAAGATAAAAATTGTAAAAAGATCTGGTCTAAGAATCTGCCGACATAAAGAGTAATAAAAAACTATGATAAGTTTAGAGATTGTTAATTCAGATTTCCATAGGAATTTTTTTACATGCAAGGATACATTAAATACACTTGTGTGGACAAAATAGCTGAAGCGCATTAAAACGTAATGAAACAGCTAAGAGCAGAAATGAGACAAGAGAACTCTGATAAATGAATTAGCAGGGCATAAAGTATGGAGTATCTATATAAAAATAATAATAATTTATACCACTGTTCAAATCAGATAATATACATTTATGTCATAAGAATAAAGCTTTATCCTAAGTGGCATTACAGGATTTGCATCGAAGAGTTTATGTCAACACCAGAAATCAACATCAGACATCTAGAGAATTTTAAGAGTAACCCTGTAAAGTGTTTGAGAGTTAACAGCTAATGTAGTCTCAAAGCTTTTTGTAGCGTTAGAAAATACATTTATGATGTATGGACACGAAACCTTTTTCTCTCTCACTTTTAATATTTTAAACTTGTTGGATTCTAGACACAAAAGACCAAACATTTTATTGAATGTAATGTACATGGTTGTGCTTTTTTTAATTAAACTCTGATGCTTTGCTTTAAAACAATTTCATATTGGTGCCAGGTTTTAAATTAAATTAATTAATTGTACTCTACTCCTTCCTCATGGAGCATTATGATTCCTGCCGTAACTGACCTCTCTAAGCAGTTTCTGTTTAAGACATTCAAGTGCAATAAAAACATAATGGATTTTGTTCAAGCATGCTGTATAACAATTGCACATCGATAATCTATCAAATAGCATCTAACAAAATGTAAGTTTAAGTCAACTTTAAAATAAGATACGATGGGAAACAAGTAGGCACAAATAGACATGCAACCTCACCAAAACAAAACCTCATGCAACTTATTAACATTATAAATTGGGTCAAACTTACTACTCAATAAACTCAACTCACTATGAACAATAACTCACACTTATACCAGCAATTTAACTACAAATATAATAAAACATTTCCAGTAATCTCCAAATAAACTCATTGCTTGCTTAAAGGAGCACTTCTTTAACTAATCCAACGTGACTTGAATAGGCAATTTAATATAATAATAATAATAATTGTAAACAGAGCATGCCACTTCAAGTTCCTTTTATGCAAAATAGAAGATTACACAAAAACAAACAAACAAAAAAAAGTTATCTTGGTTATGGATTACGATTCATATTGATTTAAGACACCAAGCAAGTGAAGCAATAGCACTGTAAATGCTGACATAATTCTCAACAGCTTTCTAGCAAACCCACACAACACTAAGCTGATTCAGCACTGGAGTGACAGGCTAAAGTGGAGCACATTCACAATGAGAAGAGACCTCAGCATAACCTCCTCCTCCTCTTTAAAGCACACCACTCTTGAGATCTGGCAGACTGCTGCATAACAACAAGCCCAACAAGCATGCAACAATTGAAGACTTGCAGGAAGAGCCAGTATTCCACCTATCATTAGTTAGCAAAAACAAATGAATGCAGGAAGTTTATGACTAGTGAGGGATTAGGCGCTGTAAACACCAACAGACCTACAAGCACTGTTGTTTAGGAGAGTGTGCGATGGACGCCATGTGTGAAAATCAGAAGGAGTTTTACACATATGGATGAATAACTTAAAACTGATAGCTCTGTTTGATGCTATACTACACATGGCAAGCATTTACTGATCTTTATCTGATGCCAAGAATGATGATGACAAATCATCACATTAAAAAAAAAGCATTAAGAATATATACATAGAATCCCAGCATGCTTCATGGAAGAAAATATTCAAAGCAATCTTGCACTGTTGCACACTGAAATGCATTTAACTGTTACAAGATAGAAAACATCACATCTATGCACATTTGCCATACCAGTCTTTCCTGCACCACTTTCTCCAGTAATGAGGATGCACTGGTCTTTATCTTGATCCCTTAGAGAACGATATGCTTCATCTGCCAGAGCATAACTGAAAGACAAAATATAAATAAAAAATAAGACATACAGATTTGATAACTCTATAGTGATAAATATATAATGTTTCACTTGTGTTTGCACAAAACTGAACTCTGTAATACATGCAATAATTTAAAGCTCACATTTCAACTATAAATGAACAATTGGCTTCCCAAACACATCTTTAACCTTTAAAAAAAATCTTTATCCCTTTTACATGTGCGAGAGGAAAGGAAATGCATGGTTTTGTGTAGTTGTGCGTACCACATGTCGTCTAAACAACAGCACATTGCAATCCTGGACAGAATTAAGTCACATGTGCATAAGAATCAACAAATGTGTTGAGATGGCATTTTGTTTTACTGGTATTTTTCTTCATGATATACAATAAACTTTCCAAAGGGCTCTCAATATTTTTCTACAGTTTGTGGAGGTTTCCACAGAAAATGGTCTGTACTGTCCTGACCTGAATAGGCCATAAGATGATTGTGATTGATGTGCCTGCCTGCAACTGTATTAACAGAATGCCACTGGTCTGGTAGACAGGAGGTAATGGAGAGAGCATATGAAATGACGTAAGATCTAATAATCACCATGGGACTTGAACGCCTCGCGTTCCGTGTCGAGCCCATTTTATTTCACTTCCATAATGCCACAACACTTTAATCTACTCAGCCAGAGAGCTAACTCAGTCAGTTTCCCAGTTTCCCTCTGCCTGTACTTTTTTACAATCATTACTCTGGAATGTTCCAGAACCACCACTAATAATAGCTCTGATTGTGAGGGAAATGTTGCATGTAGTTTCCCCTTCTGTAAAACATTTAGAAACAAAAGAGATATAAGTCAGCAAGGAATTCTGTTGTGCCTAGATCAATTCCATGGACTATGATATACATATTCAACTCCAGTTGACTAATGATATATATATATATATAGTATATATATATATATATATATATATATATATAGATATATATATATATATCTATATCGATATATATATATCTATATATATATATATATATACTATATCTATATATATCTATCTATATCTATATATATATTATTATATATATATATATATAAATATAATATATATATATATATATATATATATATATATATATATATATATATATATATATTTTTTATATATATCTATTTATATTCATAATTTAATGTTTTTTTTTTTTTTTTTTTTTTTTTGTTTTCATTTATACAAGTTCAAAGATGGGGCATTTCCAGTTATGGTATGTACAAAAATTTTCTATATTCTCATGTTTATGTAGATTGTTCTCTTTTGTTCCGTGTTCAAAATTCCCAGCTCAAAAAGAATAACAAAAAGTAAGACAATGATAAGATAAAACAAGCCCAAAGCATTATTAGGTCACATTGCGAAGTGTATGTATGTATGTATGTATGTATGCATGTATGCTGGAGATACAGTCTTAATTTTTCAAAGAAACTGGCAATTGGATTTTCTTCCCTAAAAGTTAGATTTTATTCTCATCTAACCACATGACTCCACCAGCTATGCGGATGGCTTGGGAGTATCAGGCACTGCAATTTGTTGGTTCTGGAAATACTTTATGTAACACCTGCAATTAGCTTTGGGGTTTTTTTTAAACCAGACATGCCCAATAAAACAAATAAATAAAATATATTTATCGAAAAATAGAATTATTGTAAAAAATATCTCTAAAAAGCAGTACTTCAATAAAAAAAACAATTAAAGACCCTACACAATTAATAAAGAAATCTCTGTAAACACACACCTAACAAAACTATTCAAATCATCTTTATCCTTTAATCATTAAATAGAAATCACAAGAACAGCATTCTTGGAGAAACAGTCCAAGTGATCCTAAGAGCAAAAGGGATATTCACCCATGCTTTGCACAGAGCAGGAAAGCCAAAAACTATACATGGCAGTAATGGGTGAAGGCTTGGTACAAATACACAGAGAGAGAGAGAGGGAGAGAGAGAGAGAGACATTGTGTATTACATCATGAAAGAAATGTGCAGAGTCTAGAGAACAGATGTTTTTGTTTTGTGGATATGTGAAAGCACAACACAAGCCATACAAAAGAGGACAATAGCAGAATTACCCCAAACTTCAGTGGGGAAGCAGCATGGCAGGGAGGTGCAGAAATAGCCTTCATGGTGTCACATGCACACTGGGCGTATTTTTGTCAGGTGTCTAGTTATCAAACAAATAAAAAGAAGGAAGACACGTACTATATTTGCTATGCTATAGATTCGAGGTTTAAAATAAATATTTAAATGAATGTGGATTGTGAATGTGATTTTTGAAAAGAGAATGTCTATTAATTAATCTTCTAATGGTGTGCTACTGTGATTGATGCAAAGCCTAGCAAGAGGAACTCAATCTGAGCAGATAAAAGCATGCTGTTGGTAAGACCATGTCCTGAGGCTTCCACATCTGACCAGAAGCTGAAAAAGGAGTTTTGTGTGGAGGATGGGAAGGTGCCTGGCACACCCACCAGCACTAGTTTGCAGGGGAATAACCTGTAATTTAAGTTTCCTCGTGGCAGGGTTGAGGCAAAAAGCCACAACATGATTCAACGTTGAAAATAGCATGTTCTTCCACTGGTAGTCTTAAAAAGCAGAATAAAGTATCATATGGAGAATACAGTAAAGAGTGTGTTAGTGTCTCTGTTTATGATCTGTAATCCAAAACTAGAAATGGTTAAAAAAAAGTCATGTTTAGAAGTATACAAATTAAGAAATGTAGGTCAGTAGTGTAGGACTATACACAGTAAAAGGAGCTGATTGGAGAACTTGGACAACAGACCCAACAGTAGTAAGTAAGTAAAGGAAGACTAACATCTTTAAACCTGGTACGACATATTTCCAGTAAGATCCAGATTCTGCTCACTTCGATCACCTCCAGGGCCTATGTAGTGTCACGATTAGGGTTGGGAATTTGTTAGCACTGCTCTGTAGTAACAATTGCATATTGGCTTGCTTGCTTGTGTCCTTTGGCTTTTCATGTTCATTTGGAAATGTCCATGTTCATGCTTCATATCCAAAATATTTCCAGATAGCACACCTGATGTGTTCATCAACCAAAGCAGGCTGCGGGGGCTATTTAACCAGAGTGAATGAGACGTGATGGGCACTGTGGTCACGTATGGTGTTTATCAACGTGCCTTGAAAGCGCTTGTGAAAGTGGCAGCTCGGCTTAAAAAAAAAAGCTTGGCTATTATCGGTATATTGATACTTTTGGGGAAATTAGTATTTCTACCGTTCAGATATTTCAGTATCAATATTTAATTATCAATTATCAAGTATCAATAATCCAATATCAGTAATCCAAATCTTTCTCTCTCCTTTGTTCTCTCTCTCAGTCGAGTTATCCATGCCCCTTAACTACTTGTGACCAGTGTTCCTGCCCCTCTCCTCGGACCTGAACTTTTGTTCTGGCAAGCCTCTGATGTTCTCTTCGAATTGAAGGCCAGCCACTCTGCTTTGATTTTCCTCATCAACGGCCTGGGGATCTGATCACACCCAAAAACTCTGAGCTTCAAGGAAGGATTGGGAACAACCCTACGCCACTGACCGAAGGCTGCAGATTGCATTACATTTGATCACATCAAGATCATTTAGCTGTCATCAGTGGACATTTTGTGCCACCCAGATGAGGACGGGTTCCATCTTGAGAAAGTGTCCTTTCAAGGTTTCTTTCCATCTCAGGGAGTTTTTCCTTGCCACAGTCACCACCGGCTTGCTCATGGGTGTTCTCCGCTTACAACTATAAAGAACAAGCTTTTTTATTATTACTGCATTAACTGTGTAATGCTTCTCTGACACAATGGCCATTGTTAAAAGTGTTATACAAATACAATTGAATTTCATTTCATTATTCAGTAAATTTTTTCAGGACTATTTCACATGCAAAGGAATTGTTATAAAAATGATTAAAGCAGTGCCAGATAACACCAATGTATAGAAGCCTACACCTTGTTAAATGTTTAGTAAGGACCTTTTCCCAGACTTCTGTACTCTGCAGGATTTCCGTATTCTCTATTGAATAGGAAGTGGTGGAAATGGAGGCGTTTCTTCTGAAATGATCAGGAGGCATTGGGAACAATCTTTTATAGCAGACAATGGGACACAAATGTTTTACAAGACCAAAAGGTTCAAAACATACACACACTGCAATCAGCCAGGTGCTAATCCTGTCATCTGTTTCCTGCTAAAGTGTACAGAAGCCCCAATAACTCTTTAGAAAAACTGCAGGCATTTTGTCCAATTTGTCTATGATGACCTGGAGGGGGTCTGGCGTGGAATCATGATGCAAAACTTTAACATTATTTAATCACATCCAATAGGACCAAAAAATACAATTTCTAACGTCCCACAAGTACAATCCATCTATTATGGTGTCTAATACACAATCAGCCTTATTTGCAAGAAACATGAAAACAATGATAGCATGCGAGACATGTCGATTTGAGGAAAGCCCCTAGTTCCAAAAAACACAACCATCCTGTGCACACACAGAGGAGATCAGGAAGAGGAAAGCATGAACAGGCTTTTTTTAGCCTTGGCCCACTTGTTGCCTACAGTTTTCCTCTGTCTACTGAGTCAGCTTTCCTGACTAAGGATGGAGTTTGAGAGCTGCAACCTGGGTGACCAGAGGGAGTAGTATTGGTCAACTGACCCAGAATCAGAGCCCCACACAGTATGGCATGCAGTCAGCACCAAGTACCCATGGTATGACTCGCCATATACAACTCCAAATTAAAGGCGTAGGGTTGTATAGACTTAAGGATAGTATTTTTTTTTTAACTATAATAAAAATAATAATAAAAGAAGTAACTCACTAAATAAAGCGGGTTGGCCATCCGACTCTGTCTGCTGCAAAGTGTCAGTGTCTAAATCAAGTCCTGATTTTACAGGTTTAGAAAAACTTCATTAAAATTGGAAACATGTTCTGTTACGTTCACAAAGAAAATTGCACCCCTATACACCAACGCTTCACTCTTTTGGCTGGGATGGTAAGAATAGGGAAGAAAGGGAACGCCAGTTCATTCAGTCTAACATTAGAGACTCTTTTTTAACCATAACACACAACTCAAGTATACAGAGTGTCCCTGCGGCGCAGAGGGACAATCCTTTGTGTGTTCTTGTGCCCTGCTGCTCCACAGAACATCCTTTCTAAAATTCTATTAGGTTTTTAAACAGACCAAATAGATGTGAGAGAAAAGTCTCTAGATTACAAAGCAGATACCACACACACAAAGGATGCATTTAGACAAATTGGACAAATATACAAAAATAGCACATCACTTTACATCTCACTGAGGGGAGGCATGACCTAAATATAACCTTTTTTGGCTTAAGTACTAATGGGCATGTGACCAGTCTCTGCTAGAATACAGTTAAAGCTATTGTAGCTCATACTACAGGAAGTCAAATCTACACGAAGCAATGCATGTTTATCCAACCCCTCAACAGGAAGTGAAGAGTAGAGTGGGTCACCAGACAGGGACTATGTAAACATTATCTTTGCTTGGCAAAATAACTTTTTTTATTAAATAAATAAATAAAAAAACAATAAATAATAATGATGATGATAATAATCTATTTATTGCCACTTAAGTGCATTAGGCCTGAGCAGGACTATCTAATGTAGTAGATACACACCCAAAAGCTAAAGATAAAAAATTTATTGTACAGTCAGTATTAGTCAATGGACAGGAATGTAACCTATGGAAAAAAAAAAAAAAAAACACACACACACATACTAAACTCTGTAATCATAAATCCAAAAATAGGTGTAAAAATCTGTAGAGAAAGGTAAATGTTTGTTATTATTCCAAAATAATTCATACTTATTCATGCTTATGCTAGAGTATTTAAAAACATTGTTATGTTCTATATGGAGATAAAAAAAAAAGCAGCTCACATTTTTAGTAAACAGCAGTGCTTGGGGTAAATAATGAATAACTATGTAAGGAAAAATAAATACTGGAGGTATGTATACATCACCTCTTGACCTAGATTTTATTTGATTGTTTGTGGTTCATCTTTGAATGTGAGATCAGTTTTACACAGCTAATATGAACTAATTCCCAAAAACTGAGAGGGTACTTTCTAGTCAATTCAAGACTTTATCCAACTGCATCGCTTGGGACATGTGTGGAAATCGGGCCAGTGTTCCTTTAATTGTTGACCTTCCAGCCTATTTAGATCAAACTGTAGACTAGCCGATATGGAAACAAACAATTTGTTTTGTGTAGAACCATTTTCATTTTATATGTAGAAAGGTGATGTATGGGTGGCCACCTTTTGATGAAAAAAGAAGTACCACAGCCATTATTTTGCTGGCTGAATGTACAATCCACCAACGCACAAGGTCCAGAGATCAGCTTTCATCCGCCTGCACGAACTACTGATTGCTAACAGCTATTTAACACTTTTATTAAAACAGTCTCATAAAAAGTACTACTCTTTTGTACAATACAGCTTAATCATTTTTCATCAGACTGTCAGTGCATTAGAGTGAGGCAGAAATGTCAGAGGCTTGTGGCTGCAGTCATTTACAGTAAGAAGCTAGCTAATAAAGTCCTGCAAGATCAAGAGATTCTGGGAAAGCAAACAACTACAGCAATTGTGCAAACAAACAGATGATAGAAAGAGTGCAGTTCCTTATTGCCTCAGCTGCCTCTGGCCAACTTTCACAAGTGCTGATCACCACTATATGACATTGTAGCTGAGGCTAATTTATCACATAAAGCAGCATAATTGGTATTGGTCCAAGATCATTGCAATACAAGTCTTTGACCTTCGGCCAGTGTGCAGCAATACAATGAAAGCTAATAACTGTTTGCTGAGCCATGCATGGATACAGGATGTCTTATGGAGTAAGGTAATGTAATGGGCATCACACATTAAGTCTAGCCTATGTTTTCTATGAAGCTTGTTTGTTTGTTGTTTAACACATGCATGTGAGATGTGGCAATCATGAATCAAGTCAAATACAAAGCTTATTCATGCACTCTCTCTCACACACACACACACACACACACACACACACACACACACACAAAACTCAAACGTCCAGCACTTCTCTCTGACACCGTAATTAAAGCCTTTTAGTCTACACTGAATCATGTAAATGTATAGTGATTAATTTCCTTTGCCAGTTTTGCTGTTCACCACTCAAAGAGACCAAATGCCTAGATGGGCGGCAGAAACAATATAATGCCTGAATTCATGATCTGTGGCAGGATGAACATTGTAGCTCAACCCGAGGTCAAAAGAGAAAGAGAAACTTAAAAATGTTGTAAAATGTTTGTGACAATGGATGTGGATGTAAAGTGGCTATTCTAAGTGTCATTACATTTTTGTGTTATTCACTTTGACAAGCAAAGATGCAATACTGATTTTATACACTGCAAACTACACAATTTAACAGGAAGGATGTCAAGAGTCCTGGAAAAAGATCCATTTTAAGATAGAGTTCAATCCTCAAGCCTGCCATTGATGTAGGACTGGTTGGTCCATCAGCAGGGTGTGTTCTCCACATACACAAAGCCCTAGTGATACTCAAAATCAGTATAGTGGCAAAAAGAGGGGCTCAGAGTGCATCCGTGTCCCATTACATTGTTGCAAACACTGTAATACAAGATTACCCCAGAGACCTGCCCCTATGCAGCACAATCTGGGCATATAGATCAAGAATCACCAACCACCTGCGCCATAACCTCTACCAAGTACGTAAAGAAAGGGAGGAATTCATCTAATCAAATTGAATGTAAACTTTTAATAAGTGTGAAAGCCTGATTTGGGGCATAATGACGAACAGAAATGGACACACCAGCTACAGTTAACACTCTTCTGTGAGCAGACACAATTGGTCCTAATATCCCAGGAGACCAGCTGCATGGTTTTAATGCATTCTCTGTAGGCCTGTCTTTAACGGGTAGCAGGTGTTCGTAGGCCCCTAAGACACGGCTAAACCCAGCGGGACAAAAAGGGAGGTTTAGATGAGCATTAGTTCAGACTGACTATATTCACAATGCCTGTGCTCAGACAGCACTTGTCTAATTCATTTGTAAGAAATAAATAGTACTCTATTCTTATTTTATATCCGTATTCATTTGAAATTGTAAGAGCAAAAGGAGCAACTGTAAACACACAAATACAAAGCAGAGTTACAAATACATGATCTAGGTTCTGTATACCATGCATCTTTACATTCATTGTTCACGTATCAAACATGCAGACAAAAACAAAAGCTTAATTTTAAAACGAATACAATGTGGCTAAGGGGAATGAAATATGGCTACAAATAAGCTTGGATAAACACTGTGCCAAGTGCTCTAACAGAATGTCTTTGTAATATTTATATGTATGTAATATGCATATCTCTCTTGGGCTCATACATTCTCAATCCAAGATGTTCCAAGAACTGTGAATTTCCTTTTTGTAGAAATTCATTGTTGCAAAATGCTTTGGCAGAAAACTATAATAATTTCCAGGTCCTACTGTAAACTATTCAAGATTGTATTTCCAAAAATGATAAGGTGCATTGTTCAGTAAAATAAAATGCTCAATGCGTCAGGCACAAACAACATTGGTTGAAAAATAATTAATGGCTATTAGCTTCCATTCATTATGTTTCAACTATCTGCTTCAATAATGATTGACAAAGTATGAAAATGTTTCATACAAAGTATGAAAATTTACACTCAGCTGGCATTACCTCATCACATGTGCATGGTCAAAGAAACCCAGAGTCAGCAATGCAGTGTGTCTTTTTCCAGATTATACTGAATAAGTGCATAGACAGTGGGTTTAGAAATGCAAACCATGTGTTAAGTTCAATGGTCGTGACCAAAAAAAATGTAGGAGAGCAATCGATAAAATACACACATTATATATATATATATATATATATATATATATATATATATATATATATATATATATATATATATATATATATATATATATATATATAGCATACATACATACATACATACACAAGGGGAAGTCAAAAAGTAAACAGTGCAGTACAGTGAAAGCATTGTGTCAGCAGACGGATGCTTTCACTATGAAACAGCTGACAGTGAGGGTAAATGCATTTTGCACAGGAGTATCATATAAAAAAAATTCTGGATGTGATTACAGGGAGTTTTGTAACAGGGAGAGTGCCATTTTTTAATTAAATCACCTTTGTGTGTCTACATGAAAAAAACAGACCCTTCTCCTCCCTTCATTATGTAAAAGGAGTTGTTATATCTGCTGTGGCTTTACATCCCTTCTCACGAAGTTTGTGCTTACAGAAACAATGCATGCCCTCAGGCATGTTGCTATGTGACAAAAGGTGACTTTAAATACCCTAGAGATACACTTGTACAACTCTGGTGCTACTATGACAACATGGGTCAAAACACAATGTGTAATTTAAGAATTATTATTATTATTATTTTTATTATTATTATTCTTATTACTACTACTATTAACTAGACACATTAAAACAGTAAATATAACCTATATAAAATGCATGTCATGATTGACAGATTCGTGAAAGACCTGTGCTCTCAGTGCTTGTATGACTAGATATTTGCTAAACTAGGTAAATATTTAGTCGTCATTTTATCTGTTTTACTCTGTGGATGACCTTTGTAAGTACCAATGTGGCAAAATAAACAATTTGCAGTGCTACAGTAAGGAAAGCTCTGTTGAATCCTAAATAGATTAATAAATCTCAAAGATTCCATCACCATACCTAGCTGGAAAGTCATGTTAATATGATTTTCTCTTTCCTGTTTACATACTCTCACATTCTCTTACTGAACTTTGTAGAGCATGGCTATGCTATAGGGCCAAAAAGTGTCTTGTTGGTTGACTAACAGGATGTGACATCAATCAAATCTACAGCATCATGATTTGTTTACGCTTTTAGTCTTTTCACTCTCACACAAATAAAAAGGGTTTTTAATACACTGTGCTAGCATATATGCTAGAATATTGGGTAGGCATCCGATTTATTAGCACCATAAATAATCCTCAGGTTTAGACAGTACATTCCTGTACAGGATAGTGTGCAGAGAGTTAAAGTTGTATTTAAGACAAACATTTTTGTCAGGTCGCCCTATTGGGATAAACCTGATCAAATCGATAACAAATCGAAACAGATACCAGCATAATTTGTTCTATATTAATCTCATGTGGATAATAATCTAATTTTAGATTATTAGCAGCTGTTTCTCTTCAGTGAAGAGATAAAAAAAAATTTGAAGTCTAAACATCCCTTCAACATTTGCTTTTTCATCATTATTGGTTTCAATCCAAACTGACAACTCGCGGTAGGACATGGTTTGTATTTTGTTAAATGTACCTCTAAGAACCACTGTAGTGTTTATCTGTTCAGCAGCAAATTTAGCATTTTTCCAGTTTATCCATCAAACAAGGAGGTGGGGAGATAAAGACCTAATACATATGGGTGCGAGTCACCAATGACTGATCCACTAAGTAGCCTTTACTTCATTAGGCAAAACAGAATACAGGGTTTATCTGAAATTCATGATGAGATCAGTAACTAAACCTTATACAACCATCTATAATCACCGTATTTTGCCTAAACTAAGCCTGTACAGCGTTTACACGTTCACTCTCTGATCGCTGATGTTCCCCAGATTATGAGTTGTTGACTATAAATACAGCCTTTGTCTTTGTCAGCAAACAGAAAAACCTGATGTGCTATGCGGGAACAAATACAATGTTTAGTATCAGAATAAATACACTCACTATACTCACCAATATACAAAAATAAATAATCACAAAGAAAAATATTCAAATTCTGTGAGTGAAATAGAAAATAAAAACAACAATCTTGATAATGACTGGCTACAGCCGCATTTAATTATTTTGCAGCTTTTAGTTCAAATTCGGTCATCCTTCATGAGGTCTGCTTTACAAACATGATGGCTAAAGCAGATGTTTTGGATCAGCTCCGGACATGGCAATGGATCACAAAAAGAGCTAACATTAGCCCTGACTTTAGTTTAATATGGCAGTTTAAACTGGAACAAAGAATACAGCTAGATAGAGGATAGTTGAGAAATTCGGAATAGTGTTAATAAAGAAAGAAACAGTAAATATGTGCATGCGTTGAAGAAATGAAATAAATACAAAGTTACTGGATGAGACAGTAGCTGAGGTGGAGGTACAGCACAAATCCCTTTGGCTTTATTGTGTGGGTACTCTTGGCACTGAGCCACTGGGCTTTCACAGGGCCTGTGTGTGTGTGTGTGTGTGTGTGTGTGTGTGTGCCTATTTCTATAGTAAGCAGAAGCTAATTGCACAAAGCAAGCTTTTTTTGTTTTGACTCTGACAGTCAGAGAGACAGATGGCCATTAACCAGAGTGTGGCAGAAAAGGGCATTCCATCCCCCACCTACAACTGCAGCAGGACTCAGAGGTCACATTATGCAGGGAGAGGCTTGCAGTCTAACCATATGATGTAATTTATCAATATTATGGGTAGAAGTGAGATTCATTTTAATCCAAAACAAAACATGTTTACAATGAACAAATACCCCCAACAAAACTGTTTCTTTTGTTGCTGATAAAAAAAAAAAATGCTTCATATATATATATAGATACACACACACACACACACACACACACACATATACATATATATATATATATATATATATATATATATATATATATATATATAGATATATATATATACATATATATATATATACACACACACACACACACACACACACACACACACACACACACACATATTTATTTAATTCACCTATGATCTTCCGATTATAGTATCACCTCTGAAACAATAGAAGCTAGAGATTGGAGCGTTTATTATTTTTAAGAGAATTAGTGTTGAGAACAATGTATTTCACAACATACACAGGATAAAAAAAAACTTACATATGAGGACTGAGCTCATAGAAGTTCCTGTTGCGGTATTCTTCCACCTTGTCTGCTGTGTAGATTGGCAGAGACTTGTAGGGGTTCATAGAAATCACCACACTACCAATGTATGTCTGTGAGAAAAAGAAAGGAGAAAAAAAATTTACAAGTAGAAATAAAATTTGATCAGAACTTCTTTTTTGAACCTTTAATTGAATTTCAATTGAAGCATGCCATATATAAAATCCTGGCTAAATGCCTTACTGCAAAATTATCTAAAGTACATTTGCAATTGTCACACATGCAAGTTACAAGCTATATATATATATATATATATCTATATATATATAGATATATATATATATATAGATATATATATATATATATATATATATATATATATATATATATATATATATATATACATATACACACTACATCACACACACACACACACACACACACACACACACACACACACACACACACGACCCATACATGTATCCCAAAGACCCTACTAAAAACACCCAAACAACGGAAGTTTGAGGTCAGAGAAACTTAGCAACTGTTGGCGTTTTTCATCTGGGAATTCTTGGTGTATTGTTCAAGCATGCAGGTGCCCAAAAGCACATGTACACATGAAAAATGTGTGGAATCCTAGGAAGCATTTGCTAAAAGAATTTGAATTCGCTTTTTTTTTTCTTGTCTTACAGTATTCCGCCCAATTCCAACATTCCTTTTATATCAAAATCAAATGTGGTTTTAAAATCAAAATAGGTGGACATTATATGTATAGGACTTAAGATGACAATCTGATTAGTCCAAGCCACACTAACCTTCTATTAAAATGTGTGTTACATAATCCACTCAGCTGGAGAGTCGGGCCTCCACCATAGCAACACAAACCTACTGTTCAGCTGAAATGGGTGTAATGATATCTCTATATATTCACCATACAAAACTAAACAGGACATGTTTAATCTAAAAATATAAGAAGCTCTTCATGTGGAAGAGACTCTTCTTTTTGGCAGGATTCATTGCATATCACACTGCCTAAATCTATATAAGTGAAAGAAACACACCTAGTCATGTCTATTTCAACTTCAAATACGTAAGAACAACCTTTCAAGTTTTTCTGTGGGTTTTAGATCCTAGTTATTATATGCATAAACGAAAGCAACATAAAACTCAAGGACATCGGGACAAATGATAGATAAGGAAGATCATGAACATTCAAATTGACATGAACCTGATAATGTGGCATTATGAGGCTGGGTAATCATTAAGCACAGAAGACGAGTACAGAAGAAAAAAAAAATGAGCCAGTCAATATTTCAATGCACTAAACTCTCATTTCCAAGCACTAGTCTAATAGTCTAATAATCTAAATTATCTAATAACTTCTCGTTGAAACACTAATAGACATCAGACCTCCCAATCGGTAGCTACAAAACGTGGAAAAAAAAAGTCTGAAGTTCAAGACCATTTTCTGAGGGACTTTGTCACTTACTGAACTACAACTGATCTGTATCTGTTGTCTAATAGGTAGATTTATATCTCTTTGAAATGCTAGACTAATTAAGATAAAGCACTAGAAGGTGACCATTATATGTCGGGGTCAAAGCTCTAGGGTGTATGAAGTATACATAAAATAATTTGAATGAAAAAGTCAGAATAGTCTGAATGACATTAGTCACCTATCAAATAGCTAAGCTGTCTTAAAAGTTGTATGTGGGTGGGTATTATTGATTATTACTATGAACCATGTCCTGATTTCAAAATTATAGAGCAAAGGTCATTACTCTTGTAAAAATGTACTGGCAAAATGATTTACTGGAACCCAGTCGTTTGTAAATACTAAATGAATAAAAGTCACTGGAAAAGTTGGAAAACAGAAAAGGAGACAAGATGCCTCATATCAACTGTACAACATGCAGGTGAACACACAGTAGTTTCAGACTGTTTTGAAGCAGGGAAGGTTGTCTACTTACTCCGGGTGAAAGGAAAACTAAAACAAAATTGTTATCATTCCATACTTTAGCACCACTGAATTCTGTCTGGACTGTGGCAAATTGAAAACAACTTTGGAATTGGAATTAAACAATGACCTGAAGCATACATATGCCACATATACACATTACTTACATAGCACACAGTCAGCTGTTTGAGTGTTATCATGGCACGATATCACTGTGCCTAAAATCTACTGAACTGCTCTGGGATGAACAGGAGTGCAAGATCATAAAGAAATATCTGTCTATCAAAGAACACCTTTGGCAATTATTACAGAGGCATGGCAAAGTATTTCAGTCGTGAAATAGTGTGGTGGAAGCTCAGTGGTTACTGAATTGGCCTTTGGGCCAGAAGATCGGAAGATCACAGGTTCAAATCCCACCACCACAAAGCTGCCATTAGTGGGCCCTTGAGCAAGGCCCTTAACCTTCAATTGCTTAGTTGTAAGTTGGCGTCTGCCAAATGCTGTTATTTTAAATGTAAAATGAAGGTTCAGAGAAACTGGGGGGAATTTGTAAAAAATTAGAATAAAGTTCAACATCTGTACATTTATACATATTTGTTTGGATAAGAACATCTTCATACCAATAAATGACCTAGTTTACAGAGCATCGCAACATTTTAGGAACCCAGGTTGTACATTATCTACCAAAAAACTCAAAGAGAATGAGAGAACTTATCACAGCTGTTCATATTTTTTTTTTACTTGATTTACTTCCTATGCTTTGATAAATGAAATGACCATTAAGGACTGAGTTAACTTGACAATAAAAGAATCTGCTGCAATCTAAATTGTATTGTTTAGAGTCATGTAAGTGGCGTAAACAGGCCTTTCTAAACAAGGTATTTTATGCATCTGGGCCTCAAAATGTTGATAAATGCTCTGCTCTGGCTGATATGCTTCATTAAATGCGTAATCTGCATTTCAGACCAGTTTAATTCACTGACTGATCTGGTGTGTGGTCTCTTCTGTTTGTCTCTGCTTCTAAGACAGTTTAAATGGGCAGTTGGGGTAGACTAATGGTTAAGGTACTGGGTTACTGATCAGAAGGTCTAGGGTTCGAGCCATAGCATATTGCCAAACTTGCTGAAACTCTTTGGTCTTTGAGCAAGGCCCTTAGCCTTCTGTGCTCCAGAGGTCTGATGTCTGATCCCAGGTTCTAAAGAAGCTGGGATATGCAAATAACAAATTTTACTGTGCTGTAATGTCCATGTAACAAATAAAGTCTATTCTTCATCTTCAGTTGTTGCTTAGTGAGTTTAGATAAATAGAACATCATGAATTAAAATTAACAATGCTGCCACTGTTGGGACCTTGAGGAAGACCTTAAATGAACTTTTGCTTTAAAAAGCATCAAGCAAACAAGTTAAATGAAAATAAATAGCATGCTGAAGGAAACAGTGGTAGAATCCCCATGTATGCTCACTTCCTTCTGACATTCCTACAACACTTCAAGGGTTTTAGGGTAAACAAACGTACACATCGCATCAGTTCTTCCCACTCACTATGTGGAATGGCCCACATCATGCAATTGTTCTTTGTCAACACACGCAAGTCATTTCCTCTGCATGATGTCGTCAACTGCAGACTTGCTTTATGTGACAAGTTAACAAATGGAAATTTTTTATGAGGGAATAGACCAATATAATAAAACATATGAATTACAATCGAACTGTGAAGTTTGCCTGACAGCACTACAATAGATTTGTTTTACATACAGTTAATGTTGATTCATGGTTTTTATCATATTCAGCACAAACAACAGCAACAAAAATTGAAGAGTTTGCCATATGGTGCATCGCTTTGTTGACATGGTTCTCCCTAGTGACTGTAAATACAAACCGGTGACAAATTGAAGGAAAAACAATCAACAACATATCCTCCCTGTCTTCATGTTGGCTTTGCATCTGTGATGTAGTTGCAAAAAATTTCTGAGGTCAAGAAGTGTTATATCCTGAATTAGGGAAAGTAAAAATTAAAAACATTTGACTGTCAAGCTTTATTAGATTTCAATATGGCTAAAAATATGACCGAATAACTGAATAACTGAAATCACGATTGAATAAATTTTCTTTTACCCATCAGTATGATCAAATCAGAATTGAGAAACTTGTGTGCGCGTGTGTGTGGTGGGGGGGGGCAGTAATTTGTACACTAGCATTTAAAGATAATGATGTTAATCATCATTAATGATGATGTAAAATAATAATCTGATCCATCAAGAGCTTACAATACAAAATGTCAAATACAGTCAGAGAATTGATGATTACATTTAATGATACCCGAATTGTAGAACTTACATATATCTCATTGTGTTCAAAACGCTTCTGTAGGTTCCCAATGAAGGTTTCTTCTGACAGGGGCTCAAGAAGGACCATGTCTCCCACCCCTATCATGTTGTCAAGAAGTGATGTCTTTACCTCCATTTTGGACATTCTCCCCCCTGTGAAAATGCAAAGACATACAAACATCTATCATGAGATACAAAAGACACAGTATTTTCAAAGCATTTAAGTTGCTGGACCTAGAGATGCATCATTTCAAAACATGGTAACTGCGAATAAACCCACACAACATGTTTGCACAGCAGTAATTTTGGGCCACAAAGGCCATTATACTCAAGAGGTCTGTTTAACCTAGAACAGCACAGACTTCAGAAACTCCTCAGGGAGTTATGTAATACAAAAACAACACAGCCACTTTCTCAGTGGACATTTATGGCTTAAACCCCCAAAATGAGTCCACATTCCTATTCAACAGAGGGGTCAAGTTTAGTTTTACAGAAAATGTTATAAAAGGCTGCATCCTGCTTCCACCAAAATTCAGCAATCATTTTACCCAAAGCATTTTACTGTCACATGTGACATAAGAGTGTACTGAAGAAAGGACTGAACAC
Organism: Kryptopterus vitreolus; assembly: GCA_030449085.1. Taxonomy (NCBI): domain Eukaryota; kingdom Metazoa; phylum Chordata; class Actinopteri; order Siluriformes; family Siluridae; genus Kryptopterus; species Kryptopterus vitreolus. The sequence goes on along the minus strand of JACRUU010000011.1, from coordinate 10,847,834 downwards.
AAATATATAGATGGGAATAGAACATTTACTGACATATCCTCACATCATACAACAGTCGAACAAAAAGCAAAAAGGCCAGTGGTCCAGCTTATACCAGGGTTTATATAAATTACTTATTTTAGACTACCTGCTAAATCAGGAGGATTTTTAATTAGATTTTTTTTCTGCACAAGAGACCTTTAGCTGCAAAAAAAAGTGCTTGCTTGAGCAATCTGTTATCAGCATCCCATAGTACAATTGCACAAGTTAACGTGCCTTATCATAATCTGCTGTGCCAATAAACAGGCACATGGTTATTCAGTTAATTCAATTCAATATTCATTCATGCAGTGCTGCTTGAGATTATAAAAAAGGCCTACACAGATGAAATGGATGTTTAATACCTTGTTTGTACATTTTACCTTTATCATCAACAATCTACATAGTGTCACAATTTTTGTAGAGAAACCAGGAGAATATATAAAACCAAGTGATGCCTGAGCTGTGAGGCCACAATGTTATCTGATTCACCTCAAGAGTTATTGGTCACGAGAATGTTTCATGGAAAATGTCTAATACAGAGATATACAGCTCAAAAGGGTTTAAAACAGTGTTGACCCACTGGATAAAGACCAACAATAAATTAGAGAAGTGTCATTCCACAAACAAAAAAATAAATAAACAGACACCTGTTACATATCACAAATATCTCAAATATCCTGGTACATATGTGTACAGTTAAATCTGTGTAAGCTTGTTCAGTTGTGGTACTCTGACTTCATTCAACTGCATATCTCTTTTCTCATTTACAGAACACTTAATGCTGACAACAGAAGCCACCTTCCTTCAACAAGTATACATGTGCTTTGTAACAAGTAGACAAATGCCCTCAAATGGGATAGAAAAAGTAAATGAAGATCTTCTATTTGGCGAATATCTTCCCAGGCATGCACTTTTTTGTCTGAAGAGGAGATTGGAGCAGGATTACTAAATCCAAAATAGAACAAAACAATACATAACGCAACCAAACAGAACACGCATACACATCCTGCAAAGTCCCGCTTCCCGTAGTTACAAAAGAAGGAAGTTAATATGGATTGCCTATGATGAATAATAATGTTAAAATATTTAGAAGCTGTTACTCTGTTTTTTTTTATGAATTTCTAAATTGGCATTGTATTCCTTGTCTTTTACAATTCATTGCATTCTGTTTATATCATAATTTGAGTACTAGAATATTTTACATAAACTGGGACTTTTGAGTTCATATGTCAGCTCAACATTGCTCACATGAAACAGAGTTTTAAGCCAAAGTGGTAGAAAGGTTGATACTGGGTGTTTTATCAACATTAGAGAAAGGTTAGCTATTCTTTGTTTATTGCACTTTGATACTGTCAGACAAATTTCATTTGGCCAAACAGCGTAGCTGAATGATGTAATACATTCAATAGTGGCAATCACTGCTTGAATCGGTCTTTATATTTGTGTGTGGCACAGTGTTATTTAAGTGCACCCACTAGGCTGGATTAAGTTGGATATTTTTAGATTTGCATTTGGCCCAAAAAAAAATAAGCCCGCTTGAGAGGTGGATCAGAAGCTAACTGTTTGGATGGCACATAACACTCCCTTTTGTATCATGTCTAGGCCACATCCAAAACATCACAGCTGCCCTTAATTCTTAAAAAGCAACAAAAATAATATATAATTTGGAATTCCTGGAGCTGGGCCACATGTGATTTTCCACTTATGATCTACGTAAAGGAAAATCTTCCCCTTTCTAACCATAGAGCAGAAATTCCCTTCCCTCCTTCTATCTACCTTTTTCACAGAGTGTGAAAACTAAGACAGATCTAAATATGATTTGTTTTAATTGGCATGTACCCGGTGAAAAATGAGAGGCAATTATAAATGTATTAGTACAATATATCCACTTGAGTAATTCATATCTTTTCATGTTGTTTCCCCTCTTACACTATTTCTCTCTCTCTCTCTCTGAGGCCAAGTTAGATGAAGTAGGCGTGGCTAATTTGCAAGAGATGTGTTCTCCCGCCTTCCACAATGACTAGTGAAATGCAAAGAAAATCATAAGATAAGCTATTTTAGCAACCTCATTGCCTTAACAGACACAAGAGCAAAAATAAATGATACTGGTGGCTCTAATGGAGTGCAAAATCCAAAATGAATCGTTGGCCAGACTGCATCCCAGCTTACTCGCAGATGTAAGAATCATGTGTGCCTCCAAAAGCAACAGGTTTAGAAAGACACAGACACTGTGACTGTTTGTGTGGACTGGCAAGCTTGCTCAGTGACCTGAAACGCTGCTTCATGAGCATTTCCAGTGCCAGTGTAAACCGAGAGACAGACCTTTCCACTGTCCTGACTCAGCACTAAAATCCATCAATTCTTCTGAAGCTTTTTTTTTTTTTTATCTGTTACCACTAATCAGAAAACAGAAGAGTAGAAGAAGGTAGACCACATCTACAATCGTTCTATTCCACCTAGAGTCAGACTTCAGATATCCTACATCCTGAATTATTATTATCATTGGACAAGCTCATTTTTAGAGCCTAATACTAAGGAAAAATCTGACAGCCAATAACCAGGCATTATAAAAACATACAGTAGCCACTGAGAATTTAAATCCAACCTTGTTAGTTCTATTGGACTTGTCCTCAAGTCCTGGCTCAGTTCTGCTTTGTATGTTTAAGCATAAGTGAGGATAAAATTGGACTTATTCTCTATTTGAGATAAACAGATCATATGTTCTGAAAACAAAAAGTTAACTGTTCGGATATTTATGATTATTAACAATTAAACATTAGTCTTCATTTTAATGCATTTTTAAAAATTTTAACGCATGAAAAAAGACAACCTTGAATAAAGTTATAGTATTGTCCAATATAGCTGTACTATACAGAGAAAGAATATTTAAGAAATCATGCTTTCGTACACACTGACTAACTTCAAGAGTCAACTTTGTTAAACAAGGTCCATGTTCGACGTGGCCTTCGTAAGAAAGATTAAAAAACTAATTTTCATGTGGTTGTGCTGTTTTTTTTTTTCACTTGAATTTGAGTTGTCAAATTCATTCATTCATTCATCTTCTACTCATTCTTCTATCACTTCTTCCCTATCCAAGGTCAGCCTGTGCCTATCTCAGGCATCTATGGTTTATTAAGGCAGGATACAGCCTGGAGGGAATGCCAACACACACACACACACACACACACACACACACATTCATACACTAGGGACAATTTTCCAAGGTGCCAATCAACCTACCGTGCATGTTTTTGGACCGGGGGAAACCGGAGAACCCGGAGAAAAAAACCCTGAGGCACGGGGAGAACATGCAAACTCCACATACACATACACACACACACACACACACACACACACACACACACACACACACACAGCAGAGACGGGAATCAAACCCCGAACCCTGGCGGTGTGAGGCGAACGTGCTAACCACTAAGCCACCGTGCCCGCCCGAGTTGTCAAATTATGTTATAATAAAGAAAGACTTCAGGTCAAAACCAAAATCTACACTTTTATCACAATTCATTCACTGTGACATCCAAGGTCTTTGCCCTGACTGGTCATTCTCCTCCTGCATGAGAATGAGGAACATTTGCAGTCTAGCACCCTGCAGAGGTAACACCCATGGTAATCTTTGGGAAACCAGGCTAAACACAACCTGTCACAACATCTTAAAGCAGCATCCACTTTTATTCTCATGAATATTTGTAAACAGAATAAACAAATTCAGTAATCCAGGTTATATCTCATCTGCCACCACTATCTTCCCATTCATCTCTAATCTTCCACAAGTATTAAAAATAACAAAAGAAAAATCATGGTTCTGGCCTTAGCCCACCCAAGTCCTCCTAACATGAATTGACAGCATATAATTTATTACAGGCCCTGGCCATTCCCATCCACCTCCACTTTTTAGCCTAAAAAGTACCAAAAGCATGGGGTGGGCCCTGGCCCAACTATGACCTCCCAAACATGAAGTCACCACACCAAAACACCTGCTTCAAATAAACTAAAGACTTCACACACATTCACTGAATTTGAAAAATAAAAACTACTTGTTTCCAATTAATACACTTTAATCACTTAATACGAAATGCAAAAAAGTTACAAAGTAAAAGTAAGAAAAGGCCAAAGTTCATCCAGTACAAACAATAAAAACGCCATAGTAAATCTACATTACCAGTGTTTTTGAGACATGAGTGAACTTGTACATGCGTGCAGTAGAAAGCCAACCTGCAAGTCAAGCAAGTGCAAACAACTGGCATATAAGTTGCAAAACGCTTAGATTACATGAAATGTAATATATTAAAAAAATTCACAATTGTATTATTTATTTCTAGTGATCGCATTATGATATTGGCCAGAAAATATAATAAACCAGTTAATCAGTCCATCAATAATAACATCTCATGTATCCAATTTCATTAATTAAAAGATTCAGGCATGTCAATTAAAAACTTTTGAATTTTAATAAATATATTTTTTATTTAATATAGTACATATGTCAAAGTAGAACAGTAAAAAAACAGCAGTACTGCTGACCCTTGGTTATATAGAACACAGCTTACCTCACACTCCCCCAGGTACAGTGCGAATTGCAATATTCTCTACAGGCTTTATCACCTATGATCTATTGTCCGTTTTACCAAAGAAGTGCACAAGAATAGTCGCTGAGCTCTGCAGTCAAATCATATACAATAACACTAAATGACCTCCTCAAAACAACTTAAAATCTTTAGATTACCAAACAGCAAAGGCAAAGTTGATAAAACAAAAACACAGATGATCAGAATATGAATATGTCAGAGAGAAATAAACACTTCAAGACTGGTTTCAGGTGGGGTTTCTTTTTCAAGCACTTATATTACTAACCAGTAATGAAGCACGACACTGAGTACATGGCAACTGGGCTTTCTCTATAGGAACAGAATAATAAAACAGAAATACTTGAACACAACACTGGGCATTTCAGACAGGGTATAAGGTCTGCACACTGTAAAAAAAAACCTCTCTTGGAAAATGAGGAGTTGTTTTACAGGAAAAGAAAGAAGTAGGAACATTATAAGAACTGGTGTGTTTAAAAATGATTGTGTGATTTGCAATCAGTGAATCGTTAAAATGTTATAAAAAGACAAAGCAACTTGCTTCACCTCGTGAATCATCCTGTAATGAGAACTTAAATGGAATCAAACTTTTTTATGACTATTAAGTAAACTATTAAGTGAACTAGTAACAATTCAGAAGAAAGAGCTGGAGCAGGGTCCTTTGTCTTCAGTGGGTCTCACCCTGCAACCAGTATCTCTCTCTCTCTCTCTCTCTCTCTCTCTCTCTCTCTCTCACACACACACACACACACACACACACAGAGAGAGAAAGAGAACAAATGTAACCCAATCTTAGTACACTTATTCCTCCTCACAAATGACCTCCCCCATCATATTCTTTGCACACAGACCTGTATCCTGTACACGATTATTTAAAAACAAAAATATAAATCAGATATCATGCATTTCCCCCTTTTTCAACCATGTGAAGCAAAAATAAAAACAACATGTTAAAGTGTAAGGCTACATTTCAGAATCTTGAGCGTAAAGTTTGTACATCAAACTTTCCTCCCCCAATCAGGACTGCGTCTGGCTGGTGGAAAAAGGATCCCTGAACTGTGACTGAGAATGAAACTGACCTCGTGTTCCGAATGAAATTCCCTTTAATCCAATTTCGGAGATAAATCTAACATCCAGCGTCTTGATAAAGGTGAAACGGGGCGTCCTCGGTGCCTTCCCGTTTTCGTCGGTGTTGTTTAGTCCCTTGCAAAACGAGCCGGGACGCGTCAATCTTCAGTCTAGCAACTCAGCTCTACTCCCGGTGAAGACACAGTGATGTGTCCCGGGTGTGTGTGAATGGAGGCAGTGGGAGTGGCTCAGGATCCCAAATCCGCCCCAATCACTACCGATGGCTCAGGAGCAAGCGATTCTCAACCAGCTTTAAATGACTGACTTTAGGCCGAACTGAGTAATCTAAACATTTCACAAATTTGCCTTGTTTAGCTTTTATCTAGAGAGATGCAGCTTCAGTTGGATTATTATTACACTAATGACTTATAACTGAAGCCATAAATCAGATTGCATTTCAGAACAATATACAACAGGTAGAAAAGTTTTAATGTAAACAAAAACGTAGCCTACAAATATTTCTATTTGCGGTAATAGATTAGACTTATTTATTTAGTTAATTTCTCGTATATCCAAACCGAGGAATCAATAACACTTATGATCTGTCCATGTTTCAACTTTTTGAAGCGGCACGTAAACGAGCACTGAAGTGAATGTCTACAATATCGCCCTCGTGCGTCCTCTTTGAGATATTACATATCTACTACAGAACAACACAGGACAGGAAGTAGACCCGCCCTCATCAACCCAAGGATCGATCGGTCGACCGATCAATCAATAGATCAATCAATTAACCAAATTACAAAAGTCCAAACAGATTCATGTCTATAGGAAACTGTTAATCCCTTTCCCTTTTGATAAAGTATACTCATAAGCAACGAGTTTTGTATTTTTACTCCAAAAGTAATATTTTATTATAATATTTAATCAAACATAAATATATATAAAAATCTAGAAATAGATACAGAAGCTTTCATATCCAGATTGTGTAACAATTTCTTTTCCCTTCAACCTGAAGGGACTGGACTGAGAAAGACACACAATCAGTGGCGTCGCTAGGGGGGTGCTGGGGGGTGCACCAATCACACACCATCACAGGGGGTGACACCAAAATGAAAAAAAATGCAAATTTGACAGAATGGGATTTCCTAGAATCTGGAGGGGGTGACACCATGGCTTTACCGCACCGGGTGACACCAACCCTAGTGACGCCATTGCACACAATCAACGAAAAAATGCTGTGTTTGAATAAACTTCTGTTTTGTACACTTCATTTAAACAAAGGTTTTATCCAATGTTTACATGTACAGTATTTGTTTTTTATTTATATATGGACAATCCATGTTTGTACTAAATTTTGCACATGTGCACAGGTGTAGTTCTGTGTTCATTTATCTTGTTAGCTATAGAACCTGGGTCCTGGGGAAACGTCGACTCTCACTTGGTTAATTTTGCCTTTTGCCGTGTCTGTTATTGGTCCATGGTCTATTAGATAGACAGACTGAGACTTTAATGGTCCTTTCTTGTATAAGATACATAATATTTATATAATTATAGCAGTGATAAAATATTCCATTCATTCATTCATCTTCTATATTCCATTAAGTAAATAATTATGAACAAGAATAACAGTTATTTTCCCAGCGTATGTCCTAGGATTACCACAAGTAGGGAGAACCTAAGTAGATAAATTAAAATGTAACCTTGACATGCTTTATTTTATTTATTTAGTATTATCTAGAACTGTAAATATATAATACGATTTTTAGTGGTTCTTTGAATTGTTAAATACGATACGTTGCTCCTTTAAAAATCATGTTCCGGTTGCTTTCCGTATAAACTGTTGATACTTACATAAGTAAATTAGGAAGCGTGATTTGCTGTTATTAGCGTGAGTTATTATTATTATTATTATTATTATTATTATTATTATCATTATAGTGCCATTAAAGCGAATTTGCGTTAACGTGTTATCCTTGACAGCCCTGTTATCATCCACTACGGTGGATTAATCACTGATGATACATATTTTTGCCTCTTCTGAAAAGTATTTAGCAGTGCTTTTAACAGTCTTAGCAGTATTTAACATTTACCAAATGTTGTATTGTTTTGTAGTGTTACTGATATTAAACTAAAACGTATTCAGGATTGTGTCATGAGTAGTATGGGCATAAAAAAATAGAATACAGCAAAGAAAAAAATTGCAAACTAAAAAATGATTTGACTTTCTCAGACATTTTGAAAAATAAGCAAAGTCTTCAGAGAAAAATATGACAAAAACAAGCTCGCAAAAAAGACAACTCTGGATAGGAAAGAAGACAAAAAATCAACCACGAACAAAACAATGGAAATATAAACAGGGCTCAAGTGAAAACATTAGAAATTAATTAGGGACTGTAGAGCAAAATGGCGACATCTGGTGGGTGGAAACGGGACAAATAAAATGAGTAAAATAAAACTTGTATAATTGGATAATTTTCTTTCTTATGATGAGAGAAAAACTTTAGAGGAAGCAGTCATTTCATTAATAATTCCATATTTGTTGAGGTGAAATAAAGTAAATAAAAGAAGAACATGACTAGATATGTTTTCAAACCTGCTGTGAACCTCCTTTTTACTAAAAGTGAAAAAAAAAGTCCAACATATTGCAACATACAAGTAAACAAACCTACTGTTTCTCAGTAATTAAATAACATAAGCGATAAATAAGCGATTTCAAAGTTGTACTGTACGCTCCCCGCTAGGGGGCGGTAAATGCGCCACGACTAGATGAGAAACCGAAAGATGTCAGGTGATGTTGTGAACGAATCTTCGAGCTAATCGCTATTAAAATGTCTGCGCTGTCGACAAAAGAATCCGACGGCTGTAGAAAACTTTTGACACTGCTTTCGGAGGCCGACCTGTTGGCACTGAACGATACAGTGACAAACAGGCTAATTCCTGTAAACAGTGCCCGAGGTAAGCGACAAACCTGCTAGCATAGCTGAAACTGAGTTAGCATTCCCTTAGTTTAAGAGGAGATTTTGAGACCGTGTTTACAGTCATTTTAATCTGTCTTATGTATTCTGTCGTGTGTAAAACAGAGGCAATCGATGCTATCATAGCCTACTCTAAGAGTGCAGAGGAGCTTCTGAAAAGGAAGAAGGTGCACCGGGATATTATCTTTAAGTACCTGGCTACAGAACGAGTTATTGTATCTTCAAGTAGTGAGAAACATGAGCTGGTAAAGAAAACACTGGAATTCTGGTCATCTGATAGCGAGGTAAACAAATGATTAACACTAAATTAAATGAGCTGTAGGGGTTTCATACTGTGTGTGTGTGTGTGTGTGTGTGTGTGTGTGTGTGTGTGTGTGTGTGTGTGTGTGTGTGTGTGTGTGTGTGTGTGTGTGTGTGTGTGTGTGATGTTTCCTGTAGTGGTTTCATGCGTGTTTGTTTTTTTTTCTTTTTTTGTATTCTGGGTTTCCAAATCACAGGTCACAGTGAGTGTGAGCAGTGCACGGCGTATGAAGCACAATGAAGATGGCCTTGGAGAACTGACAGCTTTAGGGAAACAGTTTTGCCACTGGTTCTTCCAGCTTTTGAACTCTCAGAATCCGCAGGGCGATCAGCCGGCACAGGACTGGGGTCCTCAGCACTTCTGGAGGGATGCCAGAATGATGCTTTGCTTTCATACTCAAGTTCGACAGAACGAGGAGTTCCTCGGTGCGGACCTGGTGAGTCAGCGGCTTTTCGCCCTCGCCTGGGAGGAGAGGTTAATCTTCTGCCCTAACCTGGAGCACACAGGCCTGAAGTGTGTATCTTCACCTCATGGGTTGGTGCTGGTAGCCATTGCTGGGACTATCCATAAGGATAGCAGTTGTCTTGGAGTTTTTGAAGAAGTGTTTGGTCTGATTCGCGACCCTCTGGACGATAACCGGTGGAAGATCAAAACTGTGCATTTGACTATAAAGGGACAGATTGGTAAAGACACATTGGCAGCATTGACCTATAACTCGGAAGAACTGCTTCAACAGTTTTCTTAGTAGATTCCTGTTTATGTGGACTGTTTATATACAAAGAAATAATCTAAGTGCACATGATAAGGTGTACATGGGGTTTTTTTTTTTGGTTGTTTATTTTCACTGTTTATATACAGTGTGATATAAATTCTATTTCTCTTCACCAAGATGGGTGTATGTTTGGAATAGTTTGATTGCCAGTTTCTTATCTTTGTCATGTGAATCTTATAATCTGGCCTATATTTTAAGTCATAAAGTTTAGCTATGCAATATAGTTTTAAAATGCCCCTAATGATGGTGAACAGTTGTTTTGCTTACTTGTCATTGCTTGGCATTTGAATGAAAATTACTGGATTCCTGTCAGTATATATTTTGAACAATTCAGTCGATTTAAAGACTGTTAAAGACTATTAAAACCAATTCATTAAAGATTATCAGGAATTTCAATAAATATTGTTCCATATGTTTATATTTTCTGTTACATATCATTATGTAATTATTATTTTGTCACATTAAATATTGAATTTTTAAACTGATAAATGAACATTTGAACTTGTGTGTTCAAATACAATTACATGTGTTCTCACATGTAAAAGTATTTGTGTTATGCTAAAAAAAAAATTTTTATCCCTAAAATCCTTATAAGAATAATAATGTATGGCATAATTTGCCCTCAAAACAGCCTCAGTATTTCGTGTCATAGGTTTCATAAAATGTTAACATTATTCATGGAGATTTTGGCGAATGGAGACATGATTGCATCACACATTTCATGCAGATTTTCCAGGAGCACTTTCATGATGAGAGCATCCTGTTCCAACACATCCAATTTTTCAGTTAGATGTAGATGTTGTGACTGGGAAGCAAATTGAATAACACTGAGCTCATTGTCATTTTAATGAAACCAGATGGGTGATGATGCTTGTATTGTTACATTCCTCTAAACAAGACACTAAACCAGGGGTGGTCAACTAGTAAGAGGCTAAGAGCCATTTTTTTTCTGTGTTACTGCAAAGAGCCACATCATACACATGGGTACACATGAACATCATCCCATTCCCATTGACGCATGTTATGTGAAAGCTCCTAAAGAGCCGCATAAAGAGAGGCTCGGGAGCCACGGGTTGGCGAGGCCAGTACTAAACAATGGTAAAATGGCCTTGGTTGGATGCACAATTTCAGCAATGATTTTAGTCGGGTTGTTGCTATTGATTATTTTAGTAATCAAGTATTCTAATGATTATTCCATTGATTAATCAGACCAGGAACATCCCACAAGAATTGTATTGGAGATGCTCTGACGCTGTTGTCTCGCCGTCACAATTTATCCCTTGACCAAACTCATTCAAATCCTTATGCCTGCACATTTTTCCTGCTTCTAGCACATTAACTTTGAGGACTAAATGTTCACTCTCTGCATATCCACTATCCCACCCACTAATAGGTGCCCCAATGAAGAAATAATTACCATTAATAATTATTCTCTTTACCTCACTGGTTATACTGTCTGATTGGTGTACATACTGTAAACGAACAAACACCATGTTAAAGGACATATCTAACATTGTTTGCTCGAATATCCTATTCTGTTCCATATCGTTGAAAAATATGAGATTTTATCAGGAGTGGACAAGGAGACTCACACTGAGGAAACTGATATAAATACAAAAGTACGAAAAGTACAAAAACTATCAGCAGGTGCCCTCTTCTAGTGCTCATTATCTGTGAATAAAGTATATACTGCTGACTTTTAAAATGTCTACACAGAGTTTTTTTTAGTTTTACTTACTTAAAGAAATGTAGATGTAAAATGATTCAAAACAATAACCTTCTTGAATTTCCTGCTTGATTTATTGTCAATTATTTGAGTCACGGATGCAAATTGAAACAGTTTTTTTATGCCTTAACAAATCTTGTATAACTACATTTTTGGAAACTAGAAACTTCATAGACACATTGACCTCTTAAGTAATAAATAGAGTAGCTCTCCCCCACTGTGCTGAAATGTGTGTGCTGAAAGGACGAAAGGTGGAGTGTCGGGAACTCCAGCGCTGAGTGGTTTTGTTGGGAAAGTGACATTTGGGAAATTATTCTTGGCACTAGTTTCAAAGGCTGAGAGTTTTGCAAGTTCTTCTCTTGAGCAGTATTTAATGCCTTCAAGTGCCATAGTTGTGGCATAAGAGTCTACCACAACCATTGATCTTCTCCTGTTCACCTCACAGAAAGAAAAATAACAAGCTGCCTGCCTTTCGTCTTTATGGCACTTGGCTTTCCTTATTTTAATAAGTGGTTTGGCCAGTTATGACGTACGCTTTAAAAAATACAGTTCACTGGCGTCTGTGGATCTCTGTGACTTTAGGGTTTCTTTAATAGGGATATGCGTTCTCATAAAGATTATGTTATACCCCTGACAGCAGAAACTTTGAAATATATTTCAGGGTGCCGAACTGCAGTGAGGATTTTAATTGGCTTGGAATCTTGTTTGCGTATATGTTGAAAAAAACAACTAAATAATGGATGTTAAATGCCAGATGATTAAACATTATTGTGAAAGGATTGTAAAGATTATTATATCGTTTTTTCTGTAGTTTTAAGACTTGGGAAATGAGAATGAAAGATACAGTCCCAGAAATAACACACACTCACACAGGGCCAATAAAAAGGAATTCTCTTTAACAGAGGAATGGCACATGAGGGTTTTTTTTTCATTATTCATTTTTTAAATCAATGCACAATTTTCCCAGTCATTATAATTCTTTTAATTTTATTCTTTTAATCACCATCAATATGCATTTCAAATAATCGCCACAAGGCGGCGCCTCAGGTTTATTAATGACAATAATTTGCACATTAATAACGGTTCAGGGCAAAAGCTTTTAAAGCAATTGTTTGGAAGTCATTAGACTCTGTGCACTTCAAGCAACTGACTACTAAATTATTTCGTACTGAATTTATGATGACAAGAAAAATTGAGAGCATCAGTTATTTTTGCTTTGACAATATCATGAGCAAAGCACAAACACTGATTTAAGGTCTACATATCACTGAACCTGTGAGCTTTAACTATTTCTTCTGCTTTTTTTAAAAATAACGTATTTCAGTTTATTAGTATGAAAACAGCTGTGTTGCTGAAAGGAAATGCTCCACTATATCATACTCTGTCAGTGTACAGTATGTGTTTGAGAGGATGTGGACATTTATCATTTGTCCTACAATAAAATGTATAATGTACACTGTTGTAGGATTGATTGGAAGATATTGACCATGTTTCACGTGTCATGCATATAAACTAGGAATACATTACCAATATTGACCTGCAGTGTGTGAAGACATGAAATCAGAATTAGATAAAAGTGCACTTAGGAGTTTCTTAGTGAAAGTCTTGACTTTCATTTACAAGTGAACTCTGTA
>JACRUU010000011.1:10819730-10829730 GCA_030449085.1 Kryptopterus vitreolus | reverse complement strand
TTGCGCTCATTTCAGACTGTCTTGCTGGGAAGACCGTTCTTGCCTCCCCAGACTGCACTATCAGTAGATAAGCTGTGTTGTAACTAAGGCACCTACAGGTCAAAACAAACTGAAGAGAAGTCTTAGGAGATTTGCTTATCACGATCAGCAACCAAAACACTTTAACTCCATTTAGAGTAACTTTTCTCATATTCTTCTGATGAGACACACACATATAAGAAAACCAGATAAGGAAAAATTATTAGGCTTAATATAAGATTAAATTAACATGAATTGTTTAGAAATAATGTGCCACCCAAATTGATTGACATTTCTCTAAACAATAATGTTATTTTTATAAGTCTAGAAATTTTGCATTTATGATATGAAATGTAATATTCTGAAAGCTATTATCTATTAACCCACTCAAGCTTGCAATGAAACTGGTATGATTCTTAGACTCCAAAGCTTTAAATACAGGAAAGGGACAAATTGTATTGGTAAAAAATTGGTTCACGACAAGTCAGATTGCAATAATATGATGGGCAGGTATTTTTGCACACATGGATATAGAGTATGCAAACCTTCAGGAAGAAATTATTGAAACCATTGTTTTTGTTAAGTTTTGTGTGTGATCCCACATATGACCAGTGTTGAAGTCATGCAAAAAATGGTTGGATAGGCAAATTTCCTTATTTTCCATTAAGGGCTTAAACATAAGAGCTATTATTAGTGTTTTTGAATAAAGTAATAAAATACCTTATACTAAAAATAATATGAAAATGAAGATTTTTAAATAATGACTGTCATTTGTTATTTATTGAATTCTGAAATTTGACAGTTATAGTACTAACACCTTGCTTTTAATATACAACATATAACATTGGTTACATATATTATAGATTTGCAATTGTAAGCAACAATATGACACAGATCAGAATAAATCTGACTATCAAAAACAAACAATCCATTCTTTTGTCATATGTACTAATATGAATTACACTGTGACCTTCGCTGGTACTTTAATTAGCAACCTCATCACAACATTTGTCTTCAGATGGAGGTCATTTATCTTCATCTTTCTTTCTCTTCCCAGTCTGAGCAGTTCAGGGTGTTTTAGTAACTTTGTGAACTTGCGTAATTACGGCAAACTGTCTGAAATGATGTCTATCAATCATATAGTTTCACAGGGGGGTTGGGTTTCTTTGGATGCTGTTATAAGATTAAAGCACCTTTAACCAATTAATAATTGACTGTCAGAAGAAGACAAATTATAGGAAGAGTATGTATCTTACTGTTATTTTATTAAACATACCAGATAACTTGAGAACTATAAACTGTCAAAAGGCACATAAATCTTCCACAAGAAGCTTTAAGGCTACAGTGCATGAAGCTATAGTTCTTACAAACGATGTAGTGAGGTGGATCGTGTATAATGTTTGCAGTCCTGACTCACTAGACACATTATTTATAGATGCCGTAAATCTCTCGGTGAAATAAAGTCATCTGTACTCAGAAGGTCCATAAATCTAATGACATTAATGGTGTGAGTATAATCAAAATATCAGCTTTATGCTTGATGCTGAATCAAGACTCTAAAGGCTCTGATTGGCATTTTATAAAGTCACTGCAGAACTATTGACGGCTTTGAAGTTAGCAACAGGTTCATTAAAGTAAATTGCTGTCAAGCTTGATGCCGTTAAGGAAAGTAAACTTTTGGAGAATGTGATGTCAAGATTCTATCCAGACATTTGTCAGAGACTCTCAGTAGAAGCTGTTTCACTGATGTGTTTTTAAGTGTGAATAGGAAAAAAATTGGACACAGGATTAAAGTTAAAAATCAGTAGTTTTTTGTAAAAAAAAAAACAAAAAAAAAAAACCTGTTGCTATCATTAGTTGACATTTTCTGTTGTTTTGTCTCTCCAACATGGTGATTTGTTAGTCAGACACACTTGATACAAGAAGCTTGTAAAAAGAATCACCACACCAAGGAATTTACTGCAAAGCATGGGTTCTCTTTTATGTCTTTTATTTGTATTCTGGTAAAGCGTGACATCATCAGCGGGGTCACAATCGAAAGCATAACAACACAGGCGATGGAATCAGCATCAGCGTGAGCTTCTGTGTGTTCAGTAAGCACCCTGTGTGAATCTATGTTTTGTCTGTCAAATTGTTTGTCTATTTTGTGAGGGCTGGCTACTCGAAATGGGATTTCAGACCATGTGTCCCTCATTGGCCCAGTTTCATCATGGATGAGGATACACGTGTGCTCTGTGTATTTTTTTTGTGAGCGGCGCATGCTAAATGAACCGACTGCCAGCATTGTGGCGCTTGTTTTGCCTTCTCTCCGCTTTCACAAGATTTCCTCACTGCTCCGGTCCCACTTCAGCTGAGGCTAAGTGGCAGCTAACGTCATTTAGTTCACAATGGATCTGGAGGAAATGCAGACAGGCTCTTCCCTTTCTTCCTTACTCTCCTCCAGTGATTTCTAGTGCTCGATGACACAGCCCTAACCGAGCACAAGCTTTTGTTCGAGATGCCCATAAGGGTGATGGATTTGAGGACCATCATCAGCAATAGATGGGTTTTGACTTGGTTTGGGTTGGGGTCTTGCCCTCTCGCTGCCAGGTCCTCCTATGGGTTCAAGGGATGCGTTAATGACAAATTTCTAAAGTAAACAAGACTAAAAAAAGAAAGGCCTCTACTAAAGTTCTGAAATAATGACCAGATATTACATTAAATCATTATTTGGCACTGCATTTAAAATGACATATTTTTATTAATTTTACTAAGGACACTGGGTCGGCTATTTCATAGAATAGTTTGTCTTAACATACTTCTTTTTGTAATGTTTTTAATTTTATAAAACAGTGACAAGTCTTATGGCATTTTACACAATATATATATTATATTATAAATATAGTAAAGTATTAATTAATCAAATTTAGTAAAGATGTAAGCTAAAATTAATAAGAATAAATATAGAATGTGTATTATATATTGCTCTTACTTTGAATGTGGAAGCAGTACACAGGGTAGTCTAGACAGGCGACCACACATGGTGTCATTAGTTCCAATCATGACTATTTAACGTCATATGTGTTTACTTAAATAAAGGAAAAAGGCGTGTATATGGTTCACATGTTCACCACACCACTCGAGGAAATCTCTTGTGGGTAAATGGAAACTTTAACAATCTCACTAAAATAATAGGCATGACATTTAAGTCTTTCATTAAAAAAAGAGGGCATTACAGTGAGCTACACTAGATTTACTCGTCAGTTACTGAAAGGTAATGATGGTTATAATGATGGTCTAACCTTTTATTCTGTACCATTTTTGTACACTGAAATATACCAAAACACATGGAATTTGTAAATATATTCTGTGGGAAAATTTTATGACTCATGGATATGCTGGATTCAGTATAAGACCATATGAAATATTATTCAAATGAACAAACTTTATTTATAAAGAGAGGTGTGGAAAGCGATAGACAGACAGAGAGAGAGAGAGAGAGAGAGAGAGAGAGAGTTGATATAGCTGTGTTTTATTATTAAATGGAGTACTCTAATGGCTGTGTGTGAAGAGTATCTATGAGAGCAATGCATTAGCTGATTTGCTTTCCACAATGTCATTTTGAAATCAAGAAAGACAGAGAGATGGAGAGAGCTCTTGGTGCCAACCCCTTATCACAATAAGAATTAGAAGCTGACAGCATTCTCTGTGTGGTTAATTGAGGTGATAGATTTCCCTGACATTTATCTGGAGAGATTAAAACCATTTTTTTCTTTGGCCTCCTTCACAGAAAGGTCACCGTCTTGCATCCTTCTAATTTGCCTGTACAATTAATATTTCTTTAATTCTGAGTCACACCACTCATATCGCTACTTCACAAAAAATATTTTTGTCACTTAGCCGATAAAAACACTAGGAAATTAAATTACACAAAACAGAACATTCCTGTTCTCTCACTCTCTCTCTCTCTCTCTCTCTCACACACACACACACACTCACGCTCTCTCTCATATTTAACACAGCCAAGAAGCTATTTTATTACTTTTTTAGTTATTCAAACCACATGTACTTTCTCCCCTTCTGAGTTAAAACATGAGATTAATCAAATAAGGTGCAAGCCATCACCAGTTTAAGTGGAGTTGAGTTAAATTAAATGAGACCTGTGATGTGACCATGTTGTTCAGTCAACGAAAAGCCGAGTCATGTGCTTCCTTGCGGTCCTAGATTAATCTGTTTAGGGAAGTCAATCTACTTTTAAATGTTTTTTTGAATGCCATGTGTTTTTTAAGTCTCTGTGTGAACTTCTCCGTGAACTTCTCTGTTTAGCTCAAACACACTCCACATAACGCCTTAATTTTCACAAAAACATTGTTGGATGTTGGGACTTCTTATGTGCTGTATCAATGCTGTTATTAGAGCTTAACAGAAGACACGCTAGAATCAGATGAATCGGGTGAATGTGACTTGAGCTCTGTTAAGGTTTGATAAATGACATCCTGGAGTGCAGGACCCACACAGCTATCGAGGTCTGAATCTGAAGCTGGATAATTCACTTCTCAGACTGCCTGTGGTGGGGAACTGTAAACAGCTCATGACACATTAAAGCAATGCTGTGATCTTGAAGCTGGGACATATATTGTAGGAAACAGGGCAATCCGAAAGGATCACACAGGCCTCTGTTTAGCTTTCAGCTTGCTGCAGGCAATACACATGCATCGATGTATTGTTTTGTTCATCGATTCATTACTGGATTACATATGTGCTGCCTGGTAATATTTTAGCTCATTCAAATATAAAGGTGATTAAATGTAAGTGATTGTAAGTTACACCCACTATGTAACTTGGAAAAGTAAAAAAATAGGGTATACATTAAATAATTGCAAGACTAAATTAGTCTTGTTTGAAAATTCGGTTGACTGACAGTACTGCAGGTTGCATGCTTTCATATTGTGCAAAGGTGTATTTTTTATTTTTGATGTGTAATTATCTAGCAGTAGGCCTCTTTTGTGTAATGAGGCACTTGTCCTTTCTCTTCATCTGCCGTCATTTAATCATTACAGCCTGTAGCTGCATAATCTGCTATTGTCTCCTCACACAAGGTGTGATTTATTAAATGTGCCAAAATGCCATAGAGTTATAATTAACCCATACCTTTCTCTGTCTCAAGCAGTTCGCGAATTCCGAAGCGTAACCCTTCTGCCGCACAGGTATGTCAATTACGCTGTCATGCAATGTGGAGGGAAAATAGAAGTATGTTAGCTTTGGATGGGTAGATGCAAGGACAAACATTAAGTTTCAGATCTCAAATGGCAGTCGCACTTGGCAACAACACTCATTATCACTGTCAGAGAGTGTGAAAGTATGCAGTGTACACCCTGCTGTGAGATACCGTCTGCTGCAACTAAACTTATTTATTGTCGTTTTAGTGAGAAAGATCTGTCATTTGCTTCTCAAAAGGCTAGTGAAGGGGAACCGCTCAAATTTGTACTTAGGAAGAACCCACACATAAAAATAGCTCTCCAAAACCTTTTTGGGCAAGTACCTACAGTAACCTAATTCAGCTGTACAAAAGAAAAATATTACAGCATAATTTAATCAGGAGTCAACATACCTTTGGACAGCAGCTCTGAATGAAATATTATATGTACTTCTTTTAATGTTATGGATTATGTGTGTAATTCACATACACATTCTCGTAAGTTGTAAAGCTTTCTGTAAAGAAAACCTTCACTTAGCATTTTTGGAACAAACCTCCAATATCAGCACTTTGTAACAGCCAGAGGTAATATTTCAGTTTTAACTAATTTTTAAAAAGCTTCAGGTAAGAGGTCTAAATGTCCTATTAACATGACAAGGTTTTTGTGCTCATGGTTTGTTAAAGCTGTTACTGATAAATGGGACTTCTTTGTTTTTGTGTGTTCCATAATATTAAAAGTAACAGGAATACAAGTTTAATAAAAACAAAATAGATAAAATGTACAGTATGATATTCTTTATAAAATAAATAGAAATGTGTTGGCCGTGGTCCAAATAAGATTCAAAATATGAGGTCTATGCGGTTTTTGTAACTTACAAAGAAAAAGAGATTAGAATAAGAATTTAAATGTTATACTTCAAATGTTATTTTTTTCTGTAGAATCTATGATTATTTCTATTACTTATTTCTGTTAAACTGTATGGTTGCATGGGATGGATAGCAGGTACAGTAGTGTTGCTGCTTTTTAAAACAAAGGAAGATTGGTTGGCAGCAGAAACTGCAATCCTTTAAAGCTTAATTCTTAAAATTGTACCTATTGACCAGCAACAGCAAGCTTTGACATTTAAAGTTTTACATGAAGACAGGTAAAGGAGTGATTCGTCTACAGAATTGTACAAAAGATGAAGAAGACAGGGTGTAGTAGATGGACGTGTGAATAAAGATGTCAGTCAAAAAGAGCAGCTTTCTTTGCCTCTATCTCACAGTTTGTAATTGCTTTATGGGTTTCTCTTTTCTCATAGCTCAGGGATTCCAGTGATCAGGAGGTGTATTTCTGTCTGTTTTGACATTGTGGTATATACATGATTGGTTCTAGTTCCTGGAAGCCTAAACAGAAAACTGTCAAAGCACCACCCCTGTGGAAACAAAATGAAATAAATCACACATGAACACTGATAGGCAATGATAACAGTAAAAAAAACAACAGAAAAAAAACACTGCCTTGCTAATTAAGTGTTTGCACGCAAACTAGAGCTATAAAATCCACCTTAGTGTCAAGGGCTTCTGTAACTTTAAAAATTAAACAGGAAGAAAATCTTCAGTGGCTTTCAGTGGCCAGTTTGATTCAGATTTCACTATCTGCAATAGTTCTATAATAAGAAGGAACTGTCTTTTTGGATTAGCCATGCTTGGCAGTACTGCGTGCCTCCCCAGCTCTCACTTAGTTGCAGGAAATGGAAGCTTTCCCTTCCCTCTGCCATGCTTTCTTCCAGTGTGTGTGAAGTAGATGGAAAAGAACAGCAGGCAGACTTTTGCCCATTCGTGCCTTGTGTATTTAGTATATATAACTACTAACCAACACCAGAAGGAAGCATGTACAGGGGTTTTTTCCAATCAGACAATTGCATCAACAACTAAATATATGTTAAAAAACATAAAACTATTATTTTGTATATATATATATATATATATATATATATGTGTGTGTGTGTGTATGTGTGTGTGTGTGTGTGTGTGTGTGTGTGTGTGTGTGTGTGTGTGTGTGTGTGTGTGTGTATTGTATATATATTAGGGCTATCAAAGTGTTAGCACAAATTCACCTAATCTCCAACAATAAATAGCAACTCAATAAATAAACTTCAGTCCGTGGCATTCCCAAATAATTTCAGCATTGATCTACACTTACTTGTAATGTTAGGATGGAATAAAAAAGAGACATAGATATGTTTTATTAACAAAGAACATCCAGCAAACTTACATCCACTCACGCTTCTATATTTCCCAAAATTAAGCCTATTAGCTGCGCATTCACTATATTACCATATATTACCATATGTAACCTAAACGTCTGTATGGAAAGCAACCAAAACAGTACATAATTTACCGTATGTAACTTAACATAATTACCGTATGTAACCTAAACGTTTATAAGCAAAAGCTTATATTTAGTCAAAGCACAATATTTAACAATTAAATCAGCAATCAATCATGAATAAATATATGAATATATTGACACATATGTATCTATTTACAACAAAAATAGTTTTGATAGTTTAGACATTTGGGTCTAGATTAAATGATATGGTACATTGCTGCATGCATAAATGATTTTCTGGTTGTCATGATTTGTAGTAGTTTAGTAGTAGTGTACAATTTTCTCTCTTCACTGTTCATTGCTGTAGATCTGATATGCAGGGAGAACACACATTAGATTATATATTTGTAGATGGTTGTGCATTAGTAATTAAGCATATCACGCAGGGTTATATAATTCACTGCTTAAATAGAACGCTTTTCTGCTGCCTTTTATGTGACAATTTCATCTGTGCAGTTAAATGCTGCAGGCTGTCACAAATATACCAACACAATCCTGTATCTTATCATGAAAATTGAGGATTTTCTGAGACAGGGAATAAGCTTTGCAACACTTCCACACCTGCAACTGATGCTTCTCTGGGTTGCCACATGAACTTGTATTTGTTTTAGAACAATTAACAATAAAAGTCTTTGTGTGTGTCATAACAGTGTGTCTGCACTGCACTGTGTAGAGTTCTTGTATGCTTGACCCTTTCAGATATACAAGCCAGAAAACTGCTGTTGTAAAATATCTACATACTGTAAGTCTAAAGAGGACAGAGTTTGGCTGGCCAAGAAACTGAGCATGCATACTAGCTGTATATGGGATTTCTATTCTATTCTTTCCTTTTCCTACCTTTTCTCTTTTTTTTTTAGTCCAAGCCCCTTCCGTTTCCCTGCATTATTAAACGGCCCATATATTATTCATTTTATATCAAAGAAATATTTTGCAAAAGTTGCATCTAGTAAAGAAAAGCAAGAAACTTCGGACCAATGAAAAGACAGACCAAGATAAATCAGCTTATCCTCCTTGTGTGCCAATTGGCAACTAAGCAGTCCTTTCCCCTAAGGAATAAGAGCAGTTTGGTATGATGCTTTGAAATACATTTATTATATATATATATATATATATATATATATATATATATATATATATATATATATACATTTTTTTTTTTTTTAACTTGGACAATTCATCCAGATGAACAAAGCATTCTCTCCCGTTCCTATCTCTGTAATGACATGAAAAAGTCATCACACACACACATACACACAGAAGGCACACAGACTAAAAAAATGCTTTTACCTTAGATATCAACAATGGTGTGTACAAATACCTTGTTAATTAAGTAGATTTTTCTGGTATCAGTATTTTACTTCACTTTATTTATATGACAATTTTTAATTCTACTCATTACATTTTTACACAAATATCTATGCATTTTGCTTCACACACTTTTAAACCAATCTTGTTCCTTTTGTTTTAATTTATTTGGTGAAATGTCAATATTTTTCCCTCTCATTGCGTACCCATTTTCAGCTTATTGAACTATTTCCTGCCAAGCCGCCACTGGTGTGTTATTTCCTGCTAATCATGCACCACAGACGAAGGCTAGTTTAAGAAGCTAATAATGAACACGACAGAGGGCAGCAAGATGTGTGGCTAACATGAATGAGACAGAGGGGGTCAGGGTGTAAACATGGCTGAGAACAGAGACATTCCTGATTACCTGATCATCTGTATCGTAGCTGTTCAACCTGCATACATTCATTAGGCAATACATGAAATGATGTATTATTATTATTATTATTATTATTATTATTATTATTATTATTATTATTGTTGTTGTTGTTGTTTTGTTGTTGTTGTTATTATTATTATTATTATTATTATTATGTATTAATGTCTTAATAAGGCGAGTCAACCCTGTTTGACCATTTTTTTTACTCAAAATAGAAATAAATAGATTTCAAACAAAATTCAAACTTTCAACACAACACACCTTTATTCACAACGTCCTCTATCTATTCAGATATATATAAAAAAAACATGGAAAAATAATTTAAATCACTAAACATTTATTTTACTAAAGCACCAACTGTCAAATCAAACAAGCAATTGGTATCCTGATGATTTGCATACTTTAAAACACCATAATTTCTTTAAAACATTTGCAAAAAAGATTTAGTCTTATACAATACATAGCTTTGCATAAAGCAAAGACATTTGTCCACTGATTGGAGTACACATTTTGAACAAATAAAAATGTTGGATTAAATTTCTACTTTTCATTCCAGAGCCCTTACTTTTTCCCTTTAACATGAGTAAAAAAGTTTAGTCTGTACTTTAGTCAGTATTTTCAAACATGTGTTTCTGTAATTCTACTTATGTGAAGGGTGTGTGTAATTTTGCCATCCATGGATATCAATATATCCATGAATATATTTCAG
>JACRUU010000011.1:10664730-10814730 GCA_030449085.1 Kryptopterus vitreolus | reverse complement strand
GGTCATTCTTTTCTGATCTCTTCCAGTTTTTTTTTCTACTCTATTCTGTACATACATGTAAACATGTAACATGTGTTCTAAAGATGGTTGTGTGTGAAAATCAAGCAGCAATTAAAAAAAAAATCTAATCATTCCTTTTGGCATCAAGAAGCAGTCGATGGTCATGAAATTAAAATCAGTCTTACATAATTTGGATGCTTAAATTTAAAGTTGATCTGTATCTACATGATCTACATGATTAACTGACTCAATAGGTGCATGGATGAGCAGTTGTCGGCATTCTTTTATTAAAATAGATGTTGATCAGATGTGTTTTAGCTGTTCCATTTAAAAACTGTCACAAATCAAATAATCACAATTTGATATATAAATCCATCTGTATAATATATTTTTTTTCAAGAAAGCCGTCACACATGAGTCCCTCTAGATGAATATTTGATTTCCTCACAACACAATATTTATTGCTGTTCTCTTCTTGTTGAAATTCCTACCTCACCAGGCTGTATTGCAACGTAATGTTTATAGTGGCAGAAGTAAAGAGATTTCTCCTGTGATTCAGAGATTAGCTGTATATTCATTATGCACTTGCTTTAGTGAGACGACAACATTTCCCTGTCCGCTTTATTAGAACAGCCCAGATACATCAACAAGTTATACATATTTATAAATGTAGGAATAACACAGCACAAGCAATAAATTTACAGTGGGCTGCGCCAGTCTATCGTGACAGAAAGTGACCCTCATGTGTGGAAAGTCACACTCCCACAATCCTGCACAGTGACAGATGAGATTCCTGTCAGTACATGGGCATGGCCCGAGCATCCATCACATCTGGCTGCTTGCATAGTTCCTGATTTACACTTAACATGAGGCAAAGACCGGCCGGTTCATCAATGCCTGGGCAGCTGTACGCACCCCACCCAGCCGGAAATTTTATTTATTTATTTTTTTTAAACCTGCTCTTTGACAGCCCACAGGTCATTTGTGTCCTCCTTGCAGTCTGTGCTCTGCGCATTGGCCATCTTTTTAATGCAGAGGATTTTGCTTCAAACAGCTTACAAATCACTGCTGCTTTGAAGTGCACTAATCCCTCCTTGTAACTTCATATAACCCCTCTCATGATACTTAGAGTGCACAGTGTTGTATACTTATGTTTTCACATGCTGCTTATGACCTCTGATCTCCTGCATGCCGCATTTGGTACAGAATGACACCGAAATTAACTTCTTCCTGCGTATTCGCAACTTGTTGCTTTATTAGATGACACACTATGATTGATGCAAATGATCAATTTGGAATCACATAGTCAGGATCAAAGCTTATTTTTCTAATGTCTCTCTCCACTTGAGTCTTTGATGACTATTCAAGTGAAATGCTTAAGGAATTTCGGCTTGATTATAATAGGCTGAGCGTTTAATCATGTTTGATTTGAAACAGATTTCTGTATAAATGAGTCAAGCCTAAATCTTTCTGGAAATATTAATGAGGCAGAATTGTTACTGATAGATGGCCACAGTAGGCATTTGTGCCTAATAAAATTACGATTAGGATTGCAAATGTTTATACAATGTTTATACAATCATCTCAGTGGCTTTGTTAAAAGCTCCAAGCTGTGCTTTATTAATAAGAAATCTAACACAAAGTAAGGGAAGCATAGTGTTTAGCACACTGGCTGGGTAATAAGTGGTCATTATCCAGTCTCCTCTGTTCATCCCCTACCAGATGAGGTTAGGGCAACATGATGGCTTAGTGGGTTTGACACCGCTTCCCTAATGCATGTGTCCAGCTGAGCTTTCAGCAAGGTGCTTCGTAGCGCCATATGTGCACTCCATGTTCTGGGTTGTGTATTGTTGCATTTCTGCGCTTTCTTTAATTAAAATAAATTCTCTGGGTGAGGGAAATATTAAAGCATGCATTTTAACAAACTTAGGCTTTATTACACAATGCTGATAATGATATGTTTGAGTATATCATTAACAGAATTCTGTAAGCAGAGGATTTTGTCCTTAGAAAAAAAAACTCAAAAATAAACAAACAAAAAACAACACCACATGTAATAGTTCTAATTATATTTT
The DNA here is from genome assembly GCA_030449085.1 of Kryptopterus vitreolus. Taxonomy (NCBI): domain Eukaryota; kingdom Metazoa; phylum Chordata; class Actinopteri; order Siluriformes; family Siluridae; genus Kryptopterus; species Kryptopterus vitreolus. The sequence continues at coordinate 10,812,655 of JACRUU010000011.1, read as the reverse complement.
TTTTCTTTTGAACAGAGAGTGATTTTTCTTCATGATATAAAAAAAAGAAGTAAAACCTCAGATCAGAGACCACTAGAGATAGAAATAGCAACACATTTGGGATTATTGCAAACCCTCTGATTTGACATTGTTGCTGATTGTAAGTTCCCAAGTACAGCCTCATTCTTTTTTTTTTTACACTCTTAATTTCAACCCATCTGCTGGTCTTAACTTTTGGAGATAAATGAAGCATCTGCACTGCCGTCTCATTCAGAACATTCAAAGTTGGCTGTAACCTGTTTATTTTTCACTTCTGCTATTTTGTCCAAAAAGGCATCTGGCATCCTGGCATCTGTCTGAGAGCTGCAAAATTTGCAACTATAAGCAATCTATATAGTGAAGTCCATTTGACAATGTAGACTGAATATTCTGGCCGAGGATAGATGATTGATTTTAATGGTGGTAACAGCATTAGAAATGATGATATCTGACCTAGAAAAAAAAACTTTTGAAGTTGAATTCGCTGAAAGAACTTGGCCGGTCTTTCGGAGCCTTGCTCTTGTGGATACTTCCCAGGACTGAAATCCAGGATGCCCTTGGACACGACTCAGGAAACAAACCCTGAAATTCTCTCCACACCACGTGCAATACAGCCAAAATTCCTTTACTGTATAATCAATATCTGTTCTTTCTCTTGGCATATTGGTATTCCTGATGGCTTGTCCAGACAGATTTGGTAAAATAAAGTAATACGATCAACATAACGGACCTATGATTCTGATGTATAATAATAAGATATATTCCTGGGTGTAATTTGGTAAAATAAAGTAATACTCAACATAACGACATGATTCATGTATAATAATAAGATATAGGGTGTAATCTGACACACTGATCTTTGTTCTGCAGTGTTACGGCACATGTGCCAACAGCGCCATAATGCAAAGTGATTAAATTACTGATGTAAAATAACAAAGCTATTAAGCTTGCAAATCACAAGAAATGTTTACAGATGGCTTTAGGAGAGCTTTCAACACCAAGTACTGGATTATTATTGTCCAATGGAAACGTGAAGAATGAAGAGGCATTCGTAATGCCTTTAAATACTACAAGTAAGACAATGGCCCTCTGATTGATCAACTTAGCCAGCAGGTTGCAAACTTTAATGCTGCTTTGTATCAGTCAAATAATGTCTTTCATCGGTAGTCATTCTCCATTCAAGGACATGGCGGTAAGCAAAATAGTAACCTGAAGTCCCACTCTGCTGTATGAATGACTAGCTTTGAATAACTGTTCAGATCTACAGTTGCTTAGATTAAAATGTCAACACAAATAAGTGGCCCTAGAGTTAATCACAGTGGAACCTTGGCTTACGAGTGTACCAGTTTATGAGTAATTCAGTTTACAAGTCAGGATTTGTATATGCTAAATTGTATGAGCTTACATTTACATTTACATTTGCGGTATTTAGCAGACGCCCTTATCCAGGGCGACGTACAGGAAGTGCTTTAGGTCTCGATCTAAGGATAAGATTTATTCAAGAAAGGTTAATACAAACTCAAGTACACAAGAATAGACAGTTGGCCTTTTTTTTTTTTTTTTTTTTTAATAATGTATTTCTGGACAGTGAGGTAAAAGAGAATAAAAGGAATGTTAGGATAGGTGTTTTTGGAAGAGGTAGGTCTTCAGTCGGCGTTTGAATGTAGACAGTGTCTCTGTTGTTCGAACCTCCAGTGGAAGTTCGTTCCACCACATCGGTGCCAGAACAGAGAAGAGCCTTGAGCTGGTCTTACCTTTTACCCTGAGAGACGGTGGAACCAGGCGAGCAGTGCTGGACGCTCTCAGGCAGCGAGGTGCAGTACGGGAGGTGATGAGGTTGCGGAGGTAAGATGGTGCAGATCCATTTTTGGCTTTGTAGGCGAGCGTCAGTGTTTTGAATCGGATGCGTGCAGCTACAGGAAGCTTAAAAAAGCAAAAAAGAGCTTAAAAGAGCTTAAAAGAGCTTAAAAGAGCTTAAAAGCAAAATTTCGGGTTACAAGTGATATGAAATTCAAGGCCATGCATGTTCTTGTGAGACGTCCACTGACAAACTGCCACTCAGTTACGCAGTCAGTTAACTCCTCAGTTCCTGTTGACTTCATAGCGAGAGTAGTGACTTAGCCCGATAACATAATGGAAGGTGATTCTCCTTCCAAAATATAATGACTCTCAAAGGTTAAGTACCCAGTAAATATAATATTTTCCCATTTTAGTTGTTAAGGCACCATTATTAGATGCTAAAAAGTAAATGATATTAGTGCATATTGGTTGTATATTTATTTTTAAGTAATATTTTGGTGGTCTGGAATGCATTATCCAACTTTACATTATTAGAATTATACAAATTCATTTCAGATTATGAATATTTCCGTATACGTGTCATGTTCAAGAACAAATTAAATTCCTAAATCATGGTATCACTGTTCTGTGATACTTTTTTAATTCTTGAGATTCCTCATGAAGTGAACATATAAGAATCATTAGTAACTAGCAGAGTAACTAGCAGGTTATGGAAGCTGGAACATTGAAGTGCAGCTTTACCCTAAAACGCCAGTTAACGTGACGTGATAATATCTTGCAAGTAAAATGAAATATGATGATGTGGTTGATTAGTGTGTGCTCAATTCAATATAAGCATTAGCTTATTATGGTAAGTTATCACTTCTCTACCTTCTCTTCCAGCTACATGCTGACTCGTTCCTTGTATAATGCAACACATTTAACTAGTTTTGTTATGAAACTCTTGCAGGATGTGCAGGATATGAAATCGGACCAGACATTTAGTACAAGAGCTTTGTGCATCTTACATTTCTGTGATATATATATAAAAATCTAATATACGTATATGATCAACATAAGTAAATGCACATTTTATTGGTCTATATAGGGGTCACCAACGTGGTGCCCGGTAAAGTCTGTATGGTGTGGATTTTGCGTAAAATGTAGTTAATTCTGTTTAAAAAAATAATAGATAAATGAGTATTTATAACTATAACTCATAGCTTAATAATATAATCAATATTATATATATATAATATAATATATAATAATATAATAATAATAATAATAAAGTGTATTATCATCCACTCGGTGTCCATCACATCCAATTTCAGGTGCTTACATCCAATCATCCAATCAGGTGCTTAGGATGAGACATATGATTCCAAGTTTTGCAAATGTTCTAAATTTTAATTTAAGAAAAGACTGCCACCAGTTTATTTAGCGTGAAGCTGATTCTCATTTATATGAATTTATTTATAGTTTATTTATTCTGAAGGGTTACAGTAAGTCTTGCTGCCATTTCTGAGCAATGTGGTTTGCAGTATAATCTCTATTTATAATGTGAGGGATATTTGGAAAAAACTTTCTGAACGCGAGTTATTTTTATTTAGTAATTCTCAAAGCTCCAGTGTACTAAAAAAGTAAACAATGGACAGCTAGCATGTCTTGAGGGAGGATCCAAATAAGTGTAAACAGTGCAGATCTTTAAATGGAGCCTGTGTGGAAGATGTTAGCTAGCAAAAAGGTAAAATTGGGGACAGTGAAGGTGATATATGAACAGAAACCGAAAAGTGGGTCAAGTGAAAAGATCTTTAAAAACAGATGTTGAAGAAATATGAAGTTGAAGTATTTTACTAATGGTTAACTTTTGTTGAAAGAGTTTCCGTTACTGTTTATAGAGACACAGAGGAAAGGTGATTAACATTGGAAAATTATGAGCTGAATTTGATAGAAGAATAGAAACGGGCCTGCTCAATGACAAAGATAACCTTTTCATTATTTCCATGGGCAAATGTTCAAAGGCTGATGTAACCCACTGCCAAATCTTCTGTAATGTGTTAGCCTGTGTCTTAATTTGAAGCCTAGAAATGTGGAACTAATTAAGTTTGATAGTAATCATTTTCCAGTGGCCAAAAAAAATAAACCAATATTCCACTTTTTTGTTCTTTACATTTTCTCTTCTCAATCTGATGTTAATGTGGAGGTCACTGTTTAATAGAGAGTGTGTTTGATGAGCCACCATCCGTTTCATTTTGTGCCTGGTCTAAAGGAGACAGATCAGACAGGACCTCTGAACTCTGGCCACATGGTTAGCATCTATCTGTCTGAGACTGACAGCTCACTGAATTCATCTGGCTCCAGTCAAGAAACGCCATCAGGAATACAAACCAGAATGCATCGTATCCGTCAATAAATGATGCTACCTTCAAGCAGTTTTTCAAGCTGTCTGAAATAGGAGCAGAATTTCTTTTTGCTTTATTAAAGAATTACAACAACAAAATAACATAATTAGGGTCATCTCTTTCTTCCTCATCTGTTTAATTGTACAGTATCTTGTTCTAACTCTGTGTTTATTAACTACTCTATTCACTGCAATAACATCAGAATTCTGAAAGGTTTATGAGTTCATATCCCCTGACTACCAGAGAAACACTGTATGATCCCTAAAATCTCAATTGCTCAGCTCTGGACTGGACTCTGTCTCACTTTTAAATGGCTTTGGATAAAAAGATCTGTTGCAGAAATAAATGTTAGCTTAAGTGTACAATATTTGGTCTTACAATAGGATCATATTTCTTAATTCAGTTTAGTACTGTTAACGTCATAGTCTTAAATCAGTTTAAATTCAAATCATAATAGTGTTGAGCTTTCTCCCATATATGATTTTCATGTGTGTGAATTTAGGGATGGGTTTATTCAAATGTAAATGTGGTTCTGTTGACATAAATGACAAAATTAGTGTTTACCAGTGTGAATCAATTTGCAACTAATATTGACCAAATAAATATTTTAAGTTATGTGAGCTACTGCATCAGTTAAAAAAAAAAGAGTTTTTACCCAAAATAGGGTCACATCTTCATGAAGCATAACTACTGGGTTCTGGCTTTGCAGAGTGATCACCACAACTGTATTTAAAGCACAGCAATAGAAGCATATAATTCAGATATGTTTATGTAAGCCCCCACATCACTGGCATTACAATAACATTGGCAATATATTATAAACACTGCAACCACAGGACTCACACAAAACAATGACTAAAATGCAAGCAAACCAGTGTTATGGCAGGAACCACCAGGGGGGAGAATTAGGTAAGTTAAAAAAAATACCGAGAAACGAGGCAAAACAAATAATAAATACATTATAATCATACAAAAACATTGGCAATAATCATAACATAAGGATTTAAGGAACAGACTTCTCATACATTGTAAAACTCACATGGCACCAATAAACCACTTTCCAGACCACTGTATATTTGGTGTCATGAAAAGAATTCCATAAGCAATGAAATTAGATATCATAGTTAAAATGAAAAAAAGTTATTATTATTCCTTTTTTTTTTTTTTTTTTTTTTAGAAATTACACATCATTTAAACATGTTTAACTAAAATATAAAGGCATACCTTGACACAGGCATGTCCAAGGTCCAGCCCAGGGGCCAAATGTGACCCGTGTTCAAATTTCCACCAACCCACAGACTCAGTAATAAAACCAACAATATGCGGCCCACCAGTACTGTGGACCACAGTATAAAATACACACGTACAAAAAAAAGCCATTTTATATTTCACCAGAAGATGGCAGTAGAACTGTGGCCCCACTCTCGCATAACAAAGTCAGAAGGAGGCAAAGCTATAAAACTCCACTGCTTTATTCACTAACAAATTCTCTGTGCCAAACATCTGAAATATGGTCATGTTATGAAATCAGTGATATAATATTATTTAAAGGCTATTAATTATATTTGCTATAAGCCCTGTGCCAACATCAGTTTCAACAGTTTCTACTCCTACATGGAGTAAAGTTTCTAGCAAACAATTAATGCAATGCAGAGTGATCTGCTCCTTCACTCTGCATTGTGTTGGCGAATGAATAAAACCAGGACAACAAAGAACAAAAAAGAAAAAAACGTGTGTAAACAGATTTTTGACACACATACAGTACGTGGCTGTTACACATCAGACCTTTCAAAGCCTTTCTTAAATATGACTATGAATACCATAAGAATTCCTCTTTTATATTAAATGGGAAACTCCAACTGCTCATATACTACCAACAAGCTGCATGTTTGTCAGAAAGTAAGGATCATGGAATAAGAAACAAACACAAAATAATGTTCCCTATGGGAGTTCACTCCCTATGGGAGTGCACTAATTATGTAGTATTATAGCATCAATTAAAATGTTGGATAAAACATATCCATGTCTTACACTTGTCCTGTCTTAATAATATTCAGCCAATTCTAATGTGTCACAAAAAGAGAGTATTATGCCTAAAGTTATTTAATGTCTCCAGGAACTGCTACTGTAAAAGTACATTTAAATACTGTACCTGAACGTAAGATACAAGGAAACATTTAATTCCAGTCAGCTGCCAAATAAAGCAAGGTCAAAAGGGTGAGATGTTCAGGGCATGAGTAATCCTCCTTCACCTTCATGTCATTTGTCCTGGTCATTAACATGTTTCAAGTTTCCATTCTTCCATTCTCTAGCATGGGTCCACTTTGCCTTGTTGGAAACCCCAGAGCCTGTCCAGAGTTAGATGTTCAAAGACGACATAAACTTAGCAATTTTCTGGACCATTTATGTGAACTGAGACAATGAATTTAACTGCTGAGGTTTATAGTTTAAATGGCCGGATCATCCATCTCTATCACATTAGGAATGTCAATAGTCATTTTGCCCTGTTACTGTAAACACCTTAATTAGACCCGAATGAGCCACAGTCATTGACACGGCATGCCAGCCCCACTTCAGCTTCCAATTTTCTCAATTACAGACAAGCATTGTTAGTCTCACAGCCTTCCAGCTCGGATGCACTAGATCAGGGATCACCAACCTTTTTGTAACTGAGAGCTACTACATGGACACCGAGTCATATAAAGGGCTACCAGTTTGAAATACTCCTCTGAAATAACAAATTTACCTTTAGTTATATATTATTATTATTATTATTATTATTAATGATACTCATTTATCTATGTAAATACACTTGACAGTGACTATCAACAACGAATTAACTACATTTTACATTATAGACGCATCTCACTGATGAGTTGTGCACTTTTTATAGCAAGCCTGAGAGCTACTCATGTGCTCCTTGGGGGCTACCTGGTGCCCACGGGCACCACGTTGGTGACCCCTGCACTAGATCAACTGGCTGTCTGTTTGTTCAGTTGCATTGCATTAATCACAATGCTCTTTCAGCCAGGCTGCAAACAGTTCTGATGTACATTTGATCTCATTAACTAAGGGGCATTTACAAATTAAGAAGGCTTTTTGAACTACCAGTCTGTTGAAGTTCATCAGAATTATCACAATATGTTATATATGCATAACATTTATTGATGTGTAAATAGCTATACGAGTTTATAGATTTGCAAGGAGATCAAGAAATAGTAAGTTTTTTTTAAGCATCTAAATTTATTGACTGCATACATATGCAAAGGATTTCTAGAATTACTTACAAGATATAATGTGATACAGCAGTTTGTTCGTTATTGTACTGATCGTAAAATTCTGCAGAATCGAAAAGAAGCGTTGAGGTTCAGACCAGTTGTCTGCCGTGGTTGAAGAGGGTTATTGCTTTGTGGGAAAAGGGTCTTGTGAGCCGAGTTGTTCAATTTTGATGGAGTCTTGTGCTGAAGTGAAGGGATCGACAGAGGTGTGAGATGGGTTAGGTATAATCTTGTCAGCTCACTTTCTGGATGAGAAACAGATAAAAAAAGATCCGATAACAAAAGGTTCAAGCTTTAAATGTGACATTACAGAGAATGTCGTTAGGAAAAGCACAGAAGGTTCATTTTTGCAGCAATTCTTTAATAGAGTGTAGCGGCTTTCCTATTAGATTTATAACTGATCCAGTGCTGCAACATAAAACACTGACTTTTTGCTTGAAAGTCTGTTTTAACAATGAAAAAGCAATGATTAATATCTCTAATGTCAAATGCATTATGAGCAGTTTAGCTCTCTATCTGGGCCATTTTGTGCCTGACTTGTATTTCCATATGGATTACATCTGCTAATGAGGGCTTATGATACAGGCTTGGTGGATCTCTGGGGGATCATGTCATGGAAAAGGTATGAAGTTGATGAGACCACAGCACCATTTTGTTTGGGCCTCCTAATACAGCCCAAGAAAAAGGGAGCTTGGAGTCAAATAGTTCCGAGGGAGGAAAATATTCCTATCGATCATGAAATTCATTCGTCTTTTTCCTTTCGTTAAGGCAGACAGGGTGGGTCCCCAGGAGGAGCAGCTCCAATATTGTTACTTAATGAAGATTTCTGTCTGAGACCTATATATGTGTGGTCTTAAAACAGTGAGGTAATAATAAAAAATGATGTACGATATTATGTATTCTTCCTTTGATTAAACCTGCATTTGTCACAGATATGCACTTTAATCAACAAAGATGGTAATAATGAAATCATTCAGTGATATAAAGTGTCAGTGATAACAGGTTACTATAACAATAAGTATGCCCTTTATCTGCTCCCTAAAATATTTCGTGGAGGAAGCAAGGATGTTTTTTTGTGATTATTTTTTTTTTGTTCACTCAAAGTTCTAAGCCCCTGTGAGAGATCAAACGGAGCTGCTGCCATCTCTGCCTGCAGCCTGATCCTTCCTCGGCACAAGCGGACACTGCCAGCAAGCAGCAAATCTGCCGTTACAAACCCAAATTAACACGCCCTTGCTTATCGCAGCACAATGCACAGCTTATGGGTTGTGCATGTTGTGATTCGAAATGACATCTTTATTGGGTATGAATAATATTAAACCAGGATTTCCAGCACTACAGAATCATTTGTGTGTGTGTGTGTGTGTGTGTGTGTGTGTGTGTGTGTGTGTGTGTGTGTGTGTGTGTGTGTGTGTGTGTGTGTGTGTGTGTGTTTGGGGTAGGGAGGAGGCTTACAGAGCTTATAGAACAACAGAATCCGCTCAGTTTTTCTCTCGGACTGAAAGCTATTGATTTTTATGTCATTTACTGTATCTCTATATTATTGTTTTGGATCGTTTTTTTTTCCTTTTTACATATTGACATGCTATTATTTGAAAACTATATAAACAGTCAAAACAGAAGTCAGGTTTGTCGAGCTGCAGCAGAATCTCACTAGACACACGTTGATACAGACGTATTTGCATTTGTCTTACACATGTTATGCAATTCCAGACTGTTTACTATAGTATCTTCCCTGACTCTTTCAAGTCTGACATTTACTTCTGCAAACAATTTATTTGTGGCTAGAGGATCAGTATTTACCACAATCTCGTCATCTTTAAAGTGCAAAGCCATTTAGCTATTTAGCTACTTTTTTTCTCTCAGAGGTCCAGTGGCTCAAGCTTGCGAAAGGTTTTTGGCTATTAAGACAAGAATCTCAAACTGCATTTTAAAAAAAATCTCACTAATTATTTTTATAAGATTGTGTTAGAGTTTTTTTATTTAAAAAATTCTAAATAAAAAAGGAAAATAACATTTGCATAATGAGCTGAAATGATAACAGTGAATACCCTCTTTCAAGTTCCTTTACAGAGAAAAACATGAAACAGCAACACTGAATAATAAGTTGCAGCATTATTTTGATTTATATTGGAGTATATTACACAATCTTCTTAGAACATCATGTTAATTATGATGGGGTTTACATAGGATGGTGTATGCAGGTTGTAATGCAGATATATAATAGAAAAACATCAGTTTTGTAATTGACAAATTGTAATATTTTATCATTTTTGTTTTTCCAAAAAAAATCAGCAAAGTCCTGTAATTACTGGACATAAACAATATTAAAACAATATTCTGTATTTCTGAGTAGCCTCATAATTTCAGCCAAACTTAAAATAGTTGATTTGATTTGATTTTCTAAGAGGTCAGTGCACACTTTTTGCCATTATAATGAACATACTGTAATGCTTATTTAGCTGAAAGCTAAGTATTTATACTTGTTCACTATTCAAACTGTTCTCCTCAGATATACTTTACTACAGAAATTAAGCTATTCACCTTTGAGCCTTAATCAACACATTAAAAGGTTTCTAATACAAATTTTTAAAATCTACTTATTAATATGATCCTGGGCTGGGCCAGAACTTCTGTTATTCTCCAATGTCAAACCTTTAAAAGGAAAGTATTGGAAGTTTACTTTATTATGGGCTATTACCTACTTGTCATTCATAGGTCTGCACATATGGCCGCGATTTCTCTTAATATTTCATCAACTTTTAATGAAACAGTCCCTCAGGGCAGAACTGGTAGAAACAGCTTAACAGTACAGAGTCGCTTCTTACAGCTGTGAATTAGATCTGACTGCAGTAGGTCTCCCATAGGATACAACTGTCAGCATTACCATTCAGAGGGGAGGAGGGCAGCGTGCCTCTGTCTGTTTATACCAGCCACTTTTGCCTCTGCATAATTGCATCGCACAGCAGAGCACTCAGGATTCTCCTTTGAGTGTGTTGAGTTTGGCGATGCTGTGTGGCTGGTGGTTTAAAATATGCAGTGGCATACTTCTCATACATTCTCTGATGTGTGTGTTGGTAGTCTGTGTCCCAGACTGAGGGGAAATGACTAAGACTAATTTGGGAATCCATTTTTTTTCCCTAAAAGAGGGATTGTACAGTGTATATTTGGTCCAGTGAAAACATCTTAGGTTATGTCAGCATCAGCATGTTTTTTGATTAGTGGAAGATTATACATCAGCTATTGCACTGATTTGAATATTTTCATGGGAATTGATTAAATAAAATAATCTTATAAAATGAATTCTCTTTGTGTGTTTATGCACAACCAGCCAAAAAACAATAACAAATTTGGGTTACTCTAACATTGATGTTCCAGAATCATAACCAAGTCTAGATATAGCTAATGAACTGAACTACACAAATTGGTTTAATCATTCATAGTTAAGCATTTTAAATACTCCCAATTAAGACATTTTAAGTAATTATTATAAGCCAATTGAGAGGTGAGGCGGTAGCTTGGTGGTTAAGTCATTGGTCGCTGGACCAAAAGGTCGCAGGTTCTGCCGAACTACCACTAGCCCAACCCCCAAATTGGGTTGCACAAACCAGTGCCTTCTTGAGTTCTGGTCCCATCCTGAACAACTGGGGAGGGTTGTATTAGGAAGGGCATCCGATGTAAAGCATGCGCCAAATCTAATATGCTGACCGCCTGTTATGGCCACCATGGAATTCACCCATTAATTGAGAACTATTTTTGACATGGATAAAAAAATTCAGAACCAGAACATTACTTTTAGCACAAAACACATAGTACATGCATATTTTAGTCATTTTAGTGGAGTCTTATGTATTCTCAAAGGTTGTCATAGTATAGGTTATATGTTTTCGTGTGTTGCCATTGGAAACAAACAAAACAAACAGCAGCTCTTCTTCTGCTTTCCTAAGACTTGTTTACAGGTGTACGAGTATTACTGTATTAATGGACATGAAAACACATATATATAAACTTGTTGCAGTGTTATTCTATCTGACATGAACTCTTTATTGGCGGTCAATCAAGTTATTATTTAGAATTTATTGTAAATCACAAGTCTTATTATATATTTTTTCTTGTTAATTGTAACTAATTAAACATTTCTAAACCCTTTCTCTTAAAGAACTCAGGTGTGCTTTTTTGAGGTAGTACTGAGGTAGTACATGCAAAAATATCTTGTAACATTGAAACTACAGTTTGCCAATATCATGTGACAGTTGTTGGTATAGATTTTATTTTCAATTTCTTTTGTTACCCTTAATGTTAATATCCAGGCGTATATATCTCTCGGTAATGTTAAAGGTATGTGTCCAGTTTGTGTTTTATGTTTTACGCTTGAGTTTTCAAAGTGCAGTGTTGTTAAATACTTGAAGTCAGTCTACCCTTAGATTACCCTAAATTATGTTTATATTGGTAAAGAAAAAAAAGAAAGTGAAACGTGAATCAATGTAGTACATTTTATATTTCCCACTGATCAGCAAGAAGACAGTGATGAGCTCGTATCCCTTCCAGGGTAAGTCTTAAGCTCCACCGATCCTGGGAAAAGCTCCAAATAACACCACAACCCAGACCAGGATAAAGCAGTGTTCAGCAAAGTATTAAGATGAATGATTTAATTAATGAATGAACATTCCAAAAGCATATTGATTCCAACTTAGTAGTGAATTTTATACAAATTTATGGATGTGTCTTTGTATTTAGGTTTTAGTTTTTAGACAGCACACTGCTATAAATCAGCTAGTGGTACATGTTGTGGTACTTTATGCATGCACCAGAGAGTAATGACTCATTTCTCTTTGGTGCTTTATGTGCTTGCTCTGCCCTGTGTGAATTGAAGACTCATTTTCCTTCCTATGCCTTCCTTGAATTTGTACTTTCTCACTCTCTTTTTCCATCCCACCATTAATCCTCTTGAGATGTTTTTCTTTAGGGTGGAAACAATGGTGCAGCAGAGTGCCTCCGCACAGCTCCTCAGTGGTGAACTTGTCTGGGTGGAGTTTTACACAGTTTCCCCATGAATGAGTTGGTTTGCTCTTGATTCTTCCCAGTGTCTAAAAACATGCTTGTAGGTGGATTGTGGGACAAATTATTCTTATTGTGAAAGAGTCATATGTGAGGATTTATTCAAAGTACATACTAGTATATAAAAGTAGGTAATATTTGTATTTTAATACAGGTCGTTTATATTCCCCAATTATCATTTAGTAAATATAGATGCATTGTACTGAGCATTCAAGAAAGCTTTTGATCAACAAGACAATGTTGATAGAGACAAACTAAGGAAGGAAACAGATATGGTATATGGTATATAACTTCAAACAGTCGTGTACAGTATGAATGAAATATGCTCATTATACTCAATATACTCATTCTGTAATAGTGGATCATTCATTCAGGGTTTTATGTCTTATTTAAATGCTCCTGCCTTTATTTTAGCTCTGATACCACAAACCATTGGTCTCAAATCTAGGTTTCAGTGGAACCTTGTTTGTAGTTTCAGATCATTATTCGTGTTTATATACACACTGAATGTAGAATATTAGCACATATCCTATCGACCTACATTCAGCTTCCAAGACAAGATATTTGATTGTCATTACTTTTCAATGAAAAAAAAACATTAAAAATTTTAAGTTATCTCAGCAAATACTACTATATTGGGACATTTAGGGTTCCCATGAAAATGCTATATCAGGTTCGGTTGAAGAGGTCAGTGAAAACACCAAAATATTGACTTTGGGCTCTGTTCTAAATCTAGTAGGTCTAGTTAAGTGAGGTCACTGGATTTGCCAAGCCACCTATTGGCTCATGTGATTTTTCTTTTACTATTAAAGAATAAATATCTATGAGAAAATAATTTTAAAACCTGGCATTAATGCTGCTGTTTAAAAAATGGTTAAAAATTGGTTTGAAAAGATTCCAAGTGTTCTCTTCCAGACTGACTACCACTGTATTAGAAAACAAAAAAGGGTGTTTTTGCTTTCTAGGAATGTAGGAAGTTATCAAAAGTGGTAGGGAATTCCCAAAAGACGTGTGGACATGAGACTGTTTATAATTCCAAATAGTTTTTCCCCTTCTTGCTGTTATTTTTGTTTCTGCATATATTTTCTAACGAACTTCTGTTATATGGCAAAATAATAATAATACAAATGTAAAAATATATAAATATAATAAGGAAAACATACATAATTAAATAAATACAAGTAAATTAGTCATTCAAGTTGAATGAATTAATAGGATAAATGTAGTTCAGTATGCTCCCATGTTAGAACTAGTGGTGTGTTGGGGGGATGGGTGGTATTACCCTGCTTTCGCTATGTGAAGTAAAATGTGTGTTTATCAATGAACTATTATACATTACTATTATACATTTATATAAAATGCTCACATTTCTCTTTATAGGATGTATAATTTTGAATTCCATTGAATAGTATAGTCTTATAAAGTAAAACAGAATTATGTTCAAGAAATGTTATGTTTTGACCAGATTCATCCAGCGGATTTTAACAAGCTTATGTACATCTATTTAATACCTATTCAATTTGATCCCTCTCAGTGTGTGTTCTTTTAATACAATGCTGTGTTTCTTAGAGAAAAAAAATCAATGGTGTATGTTTCTGTCTCCCTGAAATTGATGCAACCACTTTGAATCTGAGGTTGTAATTTTGGAAGGTCAGGCTGCCTTAGTCTGATCAATGGCTGAAGAGTCTCCCAGTCTCCCCTTTTATCACTTCATATTCTCCATTTCTATTGTTCTCTCATCTCAAATAAATCAGAGTATCCTGAATAGAGGACCCTGTTGAAGACAACGCAAGCCAAGGTCTCAAAGTAACATCGGTCCCATATGGATTTTGTGGATATGCGTGAATGAGTCATTTTTTGGTAACCACAAGTCTTTATCACTGAACAGATAATAAATTAAATATAATAAAAATATGCTCATATTCATAAGCTCCTGCATATAAAGTTATACGTATTAATAATAAATACATAATATTATTTAAATAAATAAATACAGAAATTATTTACAATTGGTGGAATGGGGAATTTGTATGTTTCTGTTAAACTCCTTTGTGAAATTATCCATTATTTAAAAAGCTATTCAAATTAAATTGAATCAAATTAAATTGAAATTGAGAGTCCGTGAACCTTGTTGACCTGAATGTGGGAACTAAATTTATGTAACAGTTCATTCAGTAAAATGTTGTATATCTTGGATTGGGTTCAGGAATTTTTCCATAACAACTGGTTAAAAGCCTCCTTTTTACTCTTGTGCATTGGGTTCCAATTGAGGTTTTTGTTTGGGGTATTGTGGTCATTAGAAGTGAAGTGAAAATAGTTGTAGTTTATGCTGTCATGTGCAACCATTGTGAGCATACGCTGAAAATTATAGAAAAAAGAAAGAAAAACTATATGTCATATCATATTGCTTGTGCACTGGTTCACAGAGATGGTGGTTCTGCTTATCACAACTTTCCCCTTCAGTGAAGGAATAACGTTCAAATGATCCCAAATTGTTTTTGTGTTAAATGCTCAAACAAACCCAGCAGCCTTGTGTCCTTTTTTGTGTCCACAATTAATAAATAATAATAATAATATAATATCGGATAAAGCGGTAGAAGATGAATGAATGAATGAATGAATAATATAATAGGAGGCACGGTGGCTTAGTGGTTAGCACGTTCACCTCACACCTCCAGGGTCCAGGTTCGATTCCCATCTCGGCCATGTGTGTGTAGAGTTTGCATGTTCCCGTGCCTCAGTGGTTTTTTCTCCGGGTTCCCCGGTTTCCCCCCGGTCCAAAAACATGCACGGTAGGTTGATTGGCACCTTGGAAAATTGTCCCTAGTTTATGTGTCTGTGTGTGAATGTGTGTGTGCCCTGCGATGGGTTGGCATGCCATCCGGGGTGTATCCTGCCATAATGCCCATAGACGCCTGAGACGCCTGAGATAATATAATAATAATAATAATAATAATAATAATAATAATAATAATAATAAAAGAAAAAAGTAAAATAATATGGTGAGTTTCACTTTATTTCTCATATAAAACTCTTTTCATATATTTCAGCTAGTGTCTTGTGGTATTATTAATTTTCTCTTATTTTACAGTATAAGAAATTCCACAATTTCTAATAAAATATGACCTAGCAGATAATGATGAGTTCAATTTATGCTTTTCCATGAGCAGTTGGTGATACGGTTGCATTTGAACAATTAGTAAATTATTATAGATTTTAATTTAATATGGATGAGAGAAAATTTTAAGTGAATCTAGAAGTTGAATTAAGTGACACCTGTGGGGGATGTGGGGGGGGGGTACACTGTATGTGTGTGCTGAAGGAGAAAATAAAAGACAGTGTGGGTGAATAACTGGGTGAATTATTTTACAGACAGCTGCCCTCTCTTAAAAAGAATCTGTGAGAGAGACCAGGCCTGTGGAAGGACAGTAAGCCATGGCAGTCTTTCTGTTAGGCTTTTAATTAATAGCCTCATTACCTTTCAATCTATCTTTGTTCCCCCCATTCTGGGAACTAAAAAGACTCATCTTTGTAAAGAATACAGCCATGGGACTTTTAGCAATGCTTCACTGATGCTCTGCAATGGGATGTCACTGTAAGCAGGAGCTCAGACAATGAGGAAAGACAGAAAAGTTGCATATGAAAATCCTTTTTCTGGGCCAATCACAGAACACCAACACTACATCTTCATCGTCCAGAACATGTCAGCCCCAATGATCAGATGCAGAAACATCTACGTTCTGAGTACACGGGAAATTACAGCGCCAAAATGATTACAATGGACAGGGTGGTAGTGATGGGCCTGGAGGTGTATTTTTGCGGCCCTCTCAAACAAACAGTATTGATTGTATTGTTCTTTTTTATCCTAATGATCACCTAGAAGAAAGTATCATTACAGCAAATATTATACTGAGCTTTTTATTACAGTGTGCCTCTTTTCAGCTGTTTATCATTGCTGACCAAGAGTGACACATGTGGTTACACAGAGATAAAGCAGTTTTGCATATATTAGATTGAATCTGTTAATGAAATTGGTGCGGATGATGGCAGAAACAACATCAACAATAAAATCCCTGTCATGTTTTTAATTGTTTCACCTTGTCACACATTTATTGCTTTTTAGTATTTATCTTTGACAATGAAAGGGGAAATGACTGTTGGTTATATATCCTCACTGGGAAACATTCTGGCTCAAAATTAAACCTTACTGACTTCCGTATAAGCAGACGTTAATGGTTACCGGCCTTTATCTTTTTGTGTTGCAGATTTCACAAGTGCCAGTCTTAATTCATGCATTTTCTCTTTAGAAATTGGGAGATCTAAGCATCAGCTCTATTTGGCCACCCACACATATTAACCCAGATTGTGAGAAGAATCAGAACGACCAATGGTCTATAGTCAGATGGATTGCTGACCTTCTTCTGCAGGCAGTTTTACTGGTGTGCCTTTTGATGCGGTGATACCACCCCTTAGTGTTAAGACTTCTGGGTATTTGTCCTCATTCAGCCGGCATTATGCTTGTTCGTGCATAAACACATTCAGCATGACTCACTTTGAAAAGCCAACAAAAGATATGCTCTTCCACATTAATTATGTCTGACCCCTGTTTGCACACATTATTCAGTTTCAGCTTCTGACCAGTGACAATAAGAATTGTTTACAAATGGAAATCTGACAAGGAGACCATATGCTCTCCTTTCAGCAACCAAAAATGGTCTCCTTGTCAGATTTCCATTTGTAAACAATTATTTATATATATATATATATATATATATATATATATATATATATATATATATATATATATATATATATATATATATATGCTTCATATTGCACTTTTTGCAAAAGTACAGCATATAATGAAAATGAAATTGGCAACATATGTTATGTATGCATCCTGTTCACAAATCCAGTACCGGCCCTCAGGCAGTCCTGATGCTTGCAGGTCTAAAGGTATTTAAGCTGGAAATTGAAAGATATAATAATACCCTATTCTGAAATCCCTTAAAGCATACTGGTTACTGAGGGAAAAAATATTCTGACCCAAATTTTACTTTTATATCGTTCTTGCTCCATGAAATATTTCAAATAATGTAGTGTAGAATACTTATATTTTAATACTTAATATTTTAACATTATGTCACATCCTTCCTCACAAACTAAGGTATTTCTTGAATTGAGTCGCTGCTCTGTGTGTTTTAGACAGAATGCATGGCAGAATAATCATTCTGAATCTAATTTGAATTTAACTATAAATGAGAGGAGAATCTCTGAGGAACAGACCCATTGAATAACTGAATGACTGAGTGAATGAGATAATTAGCCTTGGTATAATAGAGGTTAATATTTTTTGCATCTGATATTTTGGATTGAATAAGACACACTAGAAAAAAAATATGTATACACTCTGCACTATGATTGGTCCTTCAAATAGAGAGGAATGAGAGAATGTATTTAGAATTTGTACATTATTCTATCTTTTGGTTAACAAATTACCTGTTCATTTTTTGGAAAGCATACAAGAATGATGTTTTCGTCTCTTTTCTTGAGTCAAAGCTGATTTGTAGATATAGGCAAGGGAATAATAATCACACATAACACAAGTCACACTTTTTAACGTTACATGTAAATATACATTTCTTTTTACATTACATATTTTTATGTAAAATGTTATCTTTTTTTTTAAAAAATAAATTAATAAATGTGACTTAATTTGCTATAAATGAGATTCAGCTCCAGGTTAAACATTATTAATTAGGAGCTAAATATGGTTTATAGAGCAGGAAACAGCCCCACAATTCTAAGCCCCATTTCACCTGGTGTCTAATATTCCGATGCTAATGAACGTTTTGCTTAACTAAAAACAAAATGAAACAACATTTTTTAATTAATTTTTTAATATTTTTGTACACCTGATTGTCTTAACTTGCCTACTTATATTAGATAAATCAAAACTCTGAAAACCCTCACAGATGATTATCCACCTACTTTCTGTCTTTGCTGCTTAGATACCTTTGTGCTGAGCAGTAACACTCTTTACTGCCCTCACTCATGAACTCATGAAGCTTACAACATCTGAAAATTTTGTGTTTTTAAGATGATGCTTCTGTAAAAAAAGAAAAAAGTACGAAATCACTGACTATAAGCTGAGGTTAAGTTTACATTCTGTATTATTTAGACATGTTCAAACACTGAATTCCTCATCCCTGACACTTGATTTTCCTGTTGACTCACTTGCAAACAGTTCTTTCACCCGTTATAAAACACTGAAGAAAAACCAGAAGGGTAAAAAAACTTCAGCAAGGCAAGAAATGATCCAGGGTCTGAATCTGAGCCGTGAGGTGAGGCTGTAAATAAAATACATTCCTGGCGGAGATATCCTCTTCCCATAAAGCCTAATAGAATAGCTGGCGCGCATTTACGCTAGGGTTTAGCGTATGTAGTAAAACACGCAGCAGCAGGCTGTAAATGTGGAGTAATGAGATGGGTGAATAATGGCTTCCTCTCAGGGCTGTATCCGTAGCTCAGGGGCTGTAGCACACTGGACGGTGTGCACATGACACCCAGAACCTCTGCTTTTAACACCTGCCTTGTCAGTTAGTGGCAAACACAGCAAGTCAATTATGGCCCAATCCCCTTGCTTTGGGTAGCATGGCTTGTAGCTCGAAGCCAGGGTTTTAGAGTCCATTGTCCTCTTGCACCTGCTCTATGAGGCCTTGCAGGGATCGCTTGCCCCAATTTTTGTTGTCTTTCATTACTCAAATCCATTATATCCCACTCCTAACCAACAGCAGGGGACTGGCGGGCTTGATTGCTGAGATGATTTGTTTTCCCTGGCAGCCCAGTGTGGGGGTTGCTGTAAGTTCTCCAAAGCGCCCGAGATAAAGAATCTAGATGAATATCAGGGCGCTGAATTGCATGTATCTGACACGGATGTGATGGAATAGTACACATATGACACTCTCGTTCTGTTTTCTGTCAGCATTATTCCATACTAAATAAGTTCTTTGCTTGAAGCATTTCAGATCATTTGAGATTAGTATGATTATAAGAAAAAATTGCTGTAAAAAAAAAAGAAAATTTGGTGTTTATTGCCCATAAGCCTGCTTCAGGCCATTCAATTCCCTTTAGAGTTATCTCACTCATTGTGCCCACTGAGGTTTCCCCAAGCCAGGAAGTGTAAATGAATAACATGCCATGTTTCTTGGACTATGGGAGGAAAGATGTGAGGAGATTTTAATTCTGTCCCCACAGCTTCACTCACTCTGGCAGGTTTCTACAAGCCAAGAGTTCAAGGGGCTGCCCTTTGTTGGAAAGAGAGTTGAGCTTTTGTGTATGTGTGTGTGTGTGTGTGTGTGTGTGTGTGTGTGTGTGTGTGTGTGTGTGTGTGTGTGTGTGTGTGTGTGTCTGTGCTATACTGGGGTGGTGTTCTGCTTATTGCAGGTATATCATTATATTTTCCTTAAAGAGGCTCAAATCCCTCTATAATCCATGTTAAACCACTCTTCTATCATAATTTAGTGCAGTCTTTGTGGTTGTGGAGTGTTGATTAAGGATTGTGGGTGGTGAGTTTTTGACAGTCTATGCAAACTAGTGGAAAGAGAGAGAGAGAGAGAGAGAGAGAGAGAGAGAAATGTGCATGTCTGTAGGAGTGTGCAGCAAGCTAAAGAGAGAAAGACAGGGAGATAGAAGTGATGAAGATGAACCGGTTGGCAATAGGCTAGGTGGGGAGTCTGTGGCTCAGAGGCTTGAGGATTCCATAGACAAATACAATGCAAATAGGATTTTACACCATGTTGTCAGGAGGAGCTTGGCATTCCAATCTGGCAGGCCCACAGTGGGAACTGGAGGCTAACAATAGCAGAGAGTGTTTTTTTGCATAAATAGCCAGATATATAAGCCAAATCGGCAGGGTTGTGGGTTCATTGAAACTCAGATGAACTACTCTGATGAGTTTCACCTAAAGTACCCACCCCCTTTTCACTTCTTTACATAAATATTTGTAGAAAAAACATTCAACATTTGGGAAAGTGAAGTGCAGCAGACAACAGTGTGATAATAGCTTTATAAGTGTAGGAGAGCCCGAAATAAGAGGAAATGCTTGCAATCTAATGGAATGTTAGAATTTTCTTATTTACAACAAAGCCACCAAATACAATGTAAGTCGGTTTTATAATACACTGAAAACTCTAAGCGTACTAACCTTTAATGTTTGTGCACCTTGCCAGGAAATTAATTGAGGTCTGAAACTGTCAATCAAGTCCCTAAAGTGGGTTGTGTCGCTGAACAAATATTATGCTTGGATTGCATTGTCGGAGAAGAGAAAACACTTGGATGGCTTCATTGTAAGATGGTCTTTTTCTTAGATAAGTACATAAATGACCTCAAACCACTGGGAATCACTTCAGCATCCAGGAATTTAATCATTTGCTCTTAGCTGATACTGGAAAACAGCCATTTATTTGAGAGCAGGTCACTTATATGTTATGTGCTTCCTTACTTTATAAATTACCCACAGTATAGGTATTACTCAATATATAAGGCTGTAGATGGCTTAGTTTGATGTAGATGCAAAATGATGTGTGGTAGAGCTGTTTACCTGTTCCTGTTTGTGGTAAACTCTACAATGACAATTCTCATAGTTGGTCACCACGGCTTATCAAGCTTATCAAAAATGCATTCTCACAATTAAGCAAGTCAACGAAAATAAAAACAACCTTAGTGGTAAATACTCTTATATTCAATACCATCTTTCTAATATAATTAGCCTTTTGAAAAATAGGCATTCATTATTTATAAGCAGAGTGGTTACGGTTCACAGCAGACAATCTGTGGAAAATCTGATTCATCTTTGCTCTCCAATGCACCTGAGTAATACACAGGGGTGAAAAGGTAGGTGTTTAGAATTGCCACTATGGGATTGCAGCGTCGTATGTATAACAGACTATGTTTTCATATTAAATAGAAATAAAAAAAAAAAATAGGTCACTGAATGTTTCAAAGAAGTTCCCATTCAGGAACTCGAGCTACGAAGCTAACACTTTGGGAAGACTTCAATGTGTTGTGATCTGAACATGTGTGAAATCTCATCGCCTTTTTATAGGGTCGGGAGTCAGCTGTGAGCATTGCTCTCTCCGCTCCTGGAGAGTGCTCTTTGATGAAAGTTAGCGTTTCTCGTGGATCTATTCCCAATTCTGCCAAGGCAGGGACTCAGGTCTCAGGTCGTGGGGTTCTGAGATAGATCCGGTGGTGGGGACTTTTGCCTCTTGGTGGTTTCTTCCCCCTACGAGGAGCACACAGAGCTTCTCCTCTCTTCCTCCAAGGATGTTGAAGCACCCGTACTGGCAAAGTCTGTGCACAGCCTCTCCAGATCGAGGAGCTCTTGGAGGTAGTTACTAGGACAGTAGGCCTTCCCTTGAGGCCTTTCTCGCCTTACCCTTCAAGCAGCTCCATACCTCCTTTGCTTTGGGGGGTAAGGCATACACAGTGGCAGGACAGGCTGGTGGGTCTCTGCACACCATGGGGTTGTTGCAGGCCTACCAGGCTTTTAAAAGATTTAGATCAGAGTTGAGAAATTACACATCCTTGAGCTGTGAAAGGCCACTGCTATCTCTGAGACTCCCAGGGACACAGTGTCACCACCCGCACCTGCTTCCAAAAGAAAAGAAAACACACAGTTAACCTTACAAATAGATTACAAGCACTGTTCAGATATTAAATAGCAGCTTGGATGTTGAAAAAAATGCATCTAAAAAGCCATGGTTTGTGTTTTATTTCACAAGCATGGTCTATGAGACTCTTTAGTGTATACACTGAGTAAATTCTAAAATAACTTATTATAGATTTGCTGAAAATCTATTTAAAAGGCAATCTGTTTTTTTCTGTACATGACAGCCGATCGGCTACAAAATATATAAAAGAATGCAAAATGGATAGTCCAGCCCAACGCTATCCCATTATCTTGGGATACATCATGTTTAACTCAAGGGAGGGAAAACATCAAGTACATTTACAGCATTTGGCACCCTTATCCAGAGTAACTTACAACTGAGGGTTAAAGGCCTTGCTCAAAGGGCCCACTAGTAGCAGCTTGGTTGTGTTGGGATTTGACTTAACCACTGAGCTTTCCCCAAGTAGCATAAAGTACAAAATGGGGTGCAAGAGAATCTCAACCTAATCTTTCATGTTTTAGTGATTGAGAGGAAAGCAGAGGAGGAACAAACAAAAATTATAAAAATGTGAAATAAATGATAATAAGTACTAATTCATTAAGTGGCTGAGAATGAACTCCGTGGCAGTTCACCAACATCATGCAATGCAAGTTTAAAAACATTTCATGGCAACCAGGGCTAGCATATTTGCTAAAACAAAGGATTGTTAAGAAAGAAAACAGAATTATGCTCGGAATACAATAAATGCTATTGTAGAATTTAAAAAGCATGGATTAATCAAGGAAAGGGTTTTTATTAATAAGTGTATATTTTTGTCTGTAAGAGAATATATCTAATATAGACCATTTAATCCATTCTAAATTAGTACAAAAGGTTCCTTCTCTTTTTATATGAGCTCATTGGAAAGCCTCACTTTGATGTTTTGAGATGCAGCAGAGCAGGAGTTAAAAGGCATTGAGGGTTTTCTTATTAAGGTGCATTGGTGGGGACCTGTTTAGACTGCAGAACTGTAGGCCTCTGGCCAGTTCATAGTCTCTGAGGTGAACCATGCAGCTGAATTGAGACATGTCCAACCACAACTACCTTAGCCTATGACTACTGAGCCTATTGAACTACTCACCCATTTAGAAGACCTCCTTTCCTTTCATTATGGAAATAATAGCCAGTCTTGACACCATTTTGTAGGTCAGCCAGCAGTGTCTTTGTGTGCATGCTAAATAACCACAAGAACTTGGGCACATTACTGCATGAAAAAGAAGGAATGGCAGCAGTCAGTATACTAATGTGTGCTTATTTTTCTGGATTGTGTATACGAGCATAAAAATATGCTGCAAATTTCACAGTTTGACGGACAGAATTGTGCAGTCTGTATTAAAATACTTTCTCATACCTCAATTCTGTTATATAAAATAATATAGCATTATAGTTATCATATGACACTAAGGTCTGATTCTAGCAGGGAAGGAAATAAATGCAGAAGTGAAAACAATATCTGCAGTTTCAGAAATGTGAAATGTGCTAAGACACACATAAAGGACGCAATGAGCTCCCCTAGAACAATCTTTACTTAGAGCTTGGATTTGCATCTGTAATAGAGTTCAGCCCCCTGTTTGTGAAAGGCTTTATTTAGGTCTGATCCTGTAGCACAGCCCCATATTAACACTCCCGTGTCCTGCTTTGGCCCCAGCTTGCCACAGTCCAAAGCACTATCATGGGAAACTTCACCAGGTTAACAGGGATCTTGAGAGTTGGGCACTGGATATAAAAAACTCAAGGTCAAAATATTTGTGTTAAGTATTGGATTTAGTATGAAACTCATAACAAAATATATATTCTGTATCTAAAATACATATATATATATAATATTTCTGCAGCATATGTGTGTGTGTGTTTTCTGATTTTGATTTCATTCAACACGGAGCGATAACATGGCATTTAAAATTATGATGTTTTGGTGCAGACTTCTAAGCCATAGTCCTTTCACAAAGTGACATCATAAGCGGGTGTCACAAACCGGATACATAAAAGCTCATCTAATGGAGTTGGTGTTAGCTTCTGTGTGTACAGTAAGTGCTCTATGTAAATCTATGTCTATTATCTGTCTATTGTCTGTCATTGTCTGTCTATTTTGTTGCAGTGGCTAGCTCCTTAAAAAGGGCTTTTAGACCATGTGTCCCTCCTTGTCCCGTCAGGATACACATGAGCTCTATGTAGCTTGTTTGGGAAGCAGAGCATGCTAAGTTGGCTTTCGAGAGAGCTGACTGCCAGCATTGTGGAGAGTGCTTTTTGAGGAAGGCGATTTTGCTTGTGTGCCTCAGGGCTCCACTTGCTTGTTGGGCTTGGAAGCACACCTTTCAATGATTTCTTCCACCAAGAAGAGGACAGGAAGAGCACAGGAACCATGAGTGGCTGTCTGTAGGAAATGACAAGGACTGGGCCTTCATACTTGATGCTATCATCCAGCCCAGCATGTTCACAAAAGTTACCTGGTCATTGACAGGTTCCAGAAGGCCAAGAACAATATGCGGACTTCCAAAGATTCCTCCCCCACCATTGCTCACAAAGGGCTCCTTGACAGGCATAGTCCCAACTGAGCACAAGCTGTGGGAAACCCAGAGACAAAGCGTCTCAGCTTGGGCTACCCCTGAGAGGAGTTCGAGATGCTCTAAGTCCAGATCTGTGGACTGTCATCATCAATAGATGGCTTCAATAAGAACTCCTGACTCCCAGGGTGGGGATTTGGGACACATGGGTATGCCTCACGCATACAGTATGCTCCCGCCTCCCTTTGATGTCCTCAGTATGTCACTGTGTCAGCGGTGCTTCAGGGCACGCACATTCACATTCCCGATTCTCCCCAGTATCTGCCTGAGAACATTGCAGCCGGGTTTTTCTAGGTCCTCTGAGGAGGCCCCTGGAGCTTCCCCTACAGGTGGCTCCAGCCCATCACATGCCCAATATTAGCCTCGAGAGACGGATTTCCCTGAGACAATCTATCAGACTGGCAAGGCATACCAGGTACGTCTCAATGGGCCCTATGTGTTAGAACTCGGATACACTATGGTACAGGCACAGCTGAGGCTTTTCTTGTATGCCTGTCCCCAATGCTCCCGGGGAGTTCTGGACACAGTTCACCGGGATAGAGTCCATCAGTACCCTGGGGTGGCTGGGTCATCCATGCTATGTGAACCTGGTGGCCCTTCTCGATCATCCTTCTCGATCGCAGCTGTGGCTGTGGACCCTAAGAAGGCACAACTCCTAGCATCTGGTCTCTCGACTGAGGTCAGCAACAATCTATAGGTCAATGTATAAGTCAATGTAACATTCAAATAGATGACTCTTTCCAGCATAACATTGCCCAAAGCATCCCCCTTCTTACCTTCATCCAGCCATGCATCCTTGTGCAATCTCTTCCCAAGAAACACAACAGACATTATACAATGCTATCTTCCCCCACTGCTTTATGATCCACTTCCAATGGTCATGTGCCCATGGTAGGTGCTTTCTGTGGTGTACAGGGGTCAATATGAGTCATAAAATAGGTCTGCAGGTATAAAGCCTGACATGTTTCTACAGAAATAACTTTTTAGCATTTTGTTCTATGAGAGCTGTAGTAAATGTTAGCAGTTTCTGCTATGTTAGCTGTAGCTGTGCTATTTGTGCTATGGTAGCTTTACTGTTGGATTGGTCCAGAGCAGTTAGTCTCTTTCCATACATATCTGATAGCCTTGGAGTGAAGTGTCTTTGTGTGTGTGTGTGTGTGTGTGTGTGTGTGTGTGTGTGTGTGTGTGTGTGTGTGTGTGTGTGTGTGTGTGTGTGTGTGTGTGTGTGTGTGTGTGTGTGTGTGGTGTGTGAGTGTGTGTGTGTGTGTGTGTGTGTTTGTGTGTGTGTGCACGCACAAATATATTGTTTAAAACTATGCTCAAAGCTGAAGTAATTACAAGTGCACCATAGAACAGCTGACTGCACCAAACATAGGCATTGAAGTCTGGACATTTGCCAGGGAACATTCAATTACTGAGAGTGAACTGAACTGTGCTGTGTGTGCAAGATAAATAACAGAGAGCTCCGAACGTAAATGAAACAATTAAACTAATCTATAGATTTAATTAAAGAAACACATCTGAGAATGTTGGCCATGTAGACAATGATTGTTAGTAATAGACAACTGCCTAACAAATCGAAGCATCTAACACAATAACTTTTAAAAGCTTCCTCATAAAACATTCTATTAGACAATTGGGACCCTCCCTAAGCCTGAGTTAGAGTACTTTAGTAGGGAAAAAGCATTCCTATTTAGACTTGCTCTCTTCTTGAAAAGAAGAGAGCATTGTAATGTGTGTGTATATATGTATATATATATATATATATATATATATATATATATATATATATATATATATATATATATATATATATATATATATATATATATATATATACTTAAACATATTTTACAACAGGAAAATAAGATAATTAAAAATGTATTATAAATTCAAATGTCAGACGTACCATTATAGTCCACAAGAAAAAGCCATATTTGAGAGAAAAGAATGCTCTCAAAGAATGAGTATATTTATTATATAAACTACATATAACTCTTAAACATAGTACAATGTAAAGATTATCCTGTAGTGTATAGATTATGCTACAGCTACACAGTAAAAATCTGTCTCTAAATACAAATTTTAATTCTTTTTCATACACAGATGCTAGACATATGGGGTTATGATTGGATGTTTTTGTTTAAAATATTCCTAAACATTTACCTCGATTTCACCAGGCATATTTGAGTGCTGCAGACTGTTTTGTGTTTATATTACATTTCTCTAATCTACTGTGCAATCACCAAAATGTATGCAGAATTATAATTACAGTACAGTACAAAATAACGTAGGAATTAATTTCACAACAGTATCCTATGGTAATTATGTGTTACTTCCAACAGTGCACCCCACATAATTCTCTCATCTACATCCGAATGACAATTATACCAGGAATAGGGAGAGAGATTGACAGACTAAACTGACTTACACAACATCACAGTATGCTGGCATAGAAAAACATAATTTCATATCAGTCTTCTGAATTAAAAGATAGATGAAACATTGAAATGTTTAATAATGTAATTTAGGTTCTCTACAAGGTAAAACAAAAATAATTCACGAGTGTGGGAAAATAATACATGCTACATGTTACACATAATACATGCTACATTGTTACATCCTAACAATAAGTAAATCATATTACTTATTTCATTGTAAGTGAACATTCATTACATTTATCTTTGATTATGTAGTGGAAAATACTGTATGTAACTTCATAAAACTGTAAACCAGTAAAAAACATTGCATTTCTCATCATATGTCAATGTTTGTAATATGCATTATATGTCCATTTTGAGATTCATGTTAAAAACTTATATTTCAGTTGCCAAATGCTTATTAAGCAGCAGAAGTTTTTTTTATTGAAATTAGTATATATTATATACATTTATTATTATATATATTATTATATAATGATGTGATAACAGTAGAGGCACGGTGGCGTAGTGGTTAGCACATTCGCCTCACACCGCCAGGATTCCCGTCTTGGTCATGTGTGTGTGGAGTTTGCATGTTCTCCCCGTGCCTCAAGGAGGTTTTTCTCCGGGTTCTCCGGTTTCCTCCCCGGTCCAAAAACATGCACGGTAGGTTGATTGGCAACTTGGAAAATTGTCCCTAGTGTATGAATGTGTGTGTGAATGTGTGTGTGTGTGTCCTGCGATGGGTTGGCATTCCATCCAGGGTGTATCCTGCCTTAATACCCATAGACACCTGAGATAGGCACAGGCTCCCCGTGACCCGAGTGAAGATCGGATAAAGCGGTAGAAGATGAATGAATGAATGAATGATGTGATAACATGTACAGAATAATAACATGTAATATGTGATAACGTACAGAAAGGTATTACACTTTCTAAGTGGATGTTTTATGGAAGTTTATAATCTCCTTTGTTGTATTAGTTAACTAATAGATAAAAAAAAAATTTACATTCTTGTCATATAAAACAGAAATTAAATAAGTCATTTTTGAACAGATGGCATGAATATCTGAAGAATTCATTTTATTCATGCAAATTATTTCTACAATAGTAAATCTTCTATATGTATACTTGGGAAATGTTCTCTGAGTCCATACTCAGAGTCCTGTATATTGATACAATACATCACTGTCCTCCAAGTATAGCTCTACTAACTACCACACTAATGGATCCACCAGGCACACAAGGAGTGCATTTGTGTGGGATATAGGGGACTAGTTTGACACCTGTACTATGTAGCTCTGAGCTCCTCTGGGTCAGGTGAGCCACTTACACTACACTGTGTAAATGATTCCACAGCACCACTGGTGTGTCTGAGGGAGCAACGGGGCTTGAGGTAAGCAGGGTTCCTTACCATTAAATGTCTGAGGGCAACTGAGGCCCTCCAACTATTATTATAAGACATGACTCTGGCTGCATTTTCTCATGGACGCAATGAATGAAAGAGCAATTTGTGCTGTCTATACTGTGCCGGACATGTGTTTCCTATTCCCTAGGCCTGTTTAGGCAGTCTAGATTAACATAAAAGTGTAGGTTGAACTCTTCTCGCGTTTGGCTTTGGGCCTTGAGGGAGAGGGGTGTGAAGGAAACGTCTGCTTCTGGATGACCTCATTTATTATTTTTTTTAATCATGTTTACCTTTTTAATTGTGCATCAGAATGTGGCAGCCACGCATGTCTATCTGTTAATCACACCCTGCTCCTTCCTTAACTTGAAGTTGTGCTACAGCAGTAGGCCTTTGTAGGAGATCTGCCAGCCTTCAGGCGAGCACACAGACCCACATGTGCCAGACTGCAGTGTGTCGACCATGATGGTTCACACACAGGTGGCAATGGACTGCTGCCACAGGATGTAATTGAAATGGTACTGGGTCTCAAATGTAGTAGCTGTGTGGCCTTTTCTCCCTTTGGAGTGCCTAGTTAGACAAATGCTTTCTTATCCTTTTCCTCCATCGCGCCTAGTCTTAACTTTTTTTCCACATGCTCTGGGCACTTCCCTGTTAAGTGGTGTCAGCTGCAAAAAACACTTTGTTTTAGCCAATGCAGTGGCTTTGAATTGATATTTGAATTGTTATAGCATTGTGTAGCAGTGTGTTATTGGAGGACACTATGACATTTTGAAGCGAAAACGTTTAAAGTGAAAAAGTTACTTTTTGATGTATTTAAACACTTTGATGGAGGCACATTATTTTACCCATTTGTTGTTCCACAGTAAATGTTATGGGTTTCAAATGATCACATTGCTTTACATTTTAAATGTTGACATTTTTAAAGTAGTTGAACCGTCACATATACCTTTTTAAAAAAGCATAGTGAGAACTTGTTTGCGAGAGGAGTGTAAATCTCTTAGAATGCAAGCGAGAGCAACTTCACACTCAGTCAGTGCCCCCTCCTGGATGGCCCGTGGCTGATGGGCATCAAGCCACTGGGTCTAGACCTTTGCCAAGCCAAATAGAAACCCAGCTGCTTTAGTGTAAACATCACTAACTCAGACTGAAAGAAGCAAATGAAGTCATCCTGTCCTTTTATAAAAGAACTTTTTATTCTTTTGTTATAATCCCACCTCCCTGTACATTGGTGCTTTTGTGCTGGTACTAAATAAGCCTGAATTCAAATGGCAAATTAGGACCTGAGAAGGTAAATAGAAAAAAAAAGATATGCCAATCCAAGTTTCCACTCCAACCTACTAAGGAATTTCTAGGGGCCAGCAATGTGACAATCTCTGTCACCATTGCATCATTGGGCACATAATGGTCTTTATTAGCTTTTGGAAATCGCCACCAGATTCTACTGATATTGAAGTTGACCTCATCTATTGGTTGGAATGCAAAGGTTCATTATTAGCAAAAGTGCATTTGCTGTTTGTTCAAACACCAGTTCATCCCTTTATATTTATTTGAATTAATTACTGAAAATTCTGGGGTAGCAGCAAGAATTTAATGGGTGTTGTTTTGGTTGCCTGGATACCATGCCGGAGCAAGATTTGCATATTTGTCAGGATAATAACCTTACACTGTCAGAAAAAAGGTACAGCGGAGGTACAATATTGTTCCTATGGGAACAAAAAATATAATGCTAACTTTAATGTACACAATCGGTTCTTTCAAAGTACAATTAAAGTCCCAAAACAAGTTATAGAGGTACTGACTAGGGGTACAAAATTGTGCCCTTTTTGGGTAGCATCCGGCCAACGGGCACTTGTACCTTAATTTCTGATAGTGTAGACTTTTTTAAAGGTGAGGTCATTAGTAATAGGTTGACATAATTGAGTAAGGAGCTTGGATAAGGGTCATGTATTAAAGCTGTGGGATGAGGATCATGGGAGTTGTAGTTTACAATTTTGTGAGGATTGCAGAAACTGGTGTGAGAAATTGGATCCGTCCAAGAGAAATAATGACATTGAACACTGCGGGCACTATCCTTCTCAATAATGGTTGGGAAATACCTCCTCTATTGCCAATTTCTCTATAAAATGTGCCTGGAGCCAAAGAAAGCACTTGGGCTTGCACAGGTAGTGCAGTTGTGTGCCTCATTTTACTCTCTAACTTCTCAATTGTGACACAGACCCGAAAGTGAAAATATATTAATTGTGGTTTTCGGAATGAGACAAAGTAGAGATGTTTTTATATTTAACAACAGTTCCTATTATTAGCATCTAGATCCATGATTAATAACACACACAGTCCTTAGCTTAGCATATTTTACTCCTAGCTTTATTTACCTCTTTGTAAATATGGCACAAATGTAACCAAACGTTTGGCAGTGGAAAGTACTTACACACATTTTGGGTGGAAAAAACTCGAAGGTTATGGATCATTAATAAATGAAAGCTTCTGATTTTCACCTTCATGGGTGCTGTGTGGATGTTCAGGAGCTGTCACATTACCTCTCCAGTGGGAGCACTTACACCACATGTCTGCCAGCCAGTAATGAATGAATGAGCCTTTTGTCAGAGAATAATGAACATAATTTTTGTTCAGTTTGATTAAATCATAATGCGTTTCCTAATAAATCTTACATTCACTTCCATTATTCAATATGTGTTATTAATGCTAAATATAGCTGTGTAATGGATTCTGACTTTTTCATGCTTCATTCTGGCGAACTCTTTTATATGTGTGTCAGGTATATATTTAACTGCAGCAAAATTCATCTGTTCACACCTACAGTAGTTACTTATTTAATGATTCATTCCAGGACTGTTTAAATGTCAACAGAGTTAAAATAAAAAGGGTTTATTATAGCTTCATCTTAATGATAAAATTACATGTTGTGTTTTAGGACTTCTCCTTCGCTAATAAATCTCCTCTGATTGGGGTATCAGTATTTGTGTGTAAAATGTGGTAAAAAAAAAAAAAAAAGTATGCTTGAAGAAATGTAGTAGATTTAAGACATGCATTCCCAGCCATTCAGACATACCATTTATGTAACTGAATGTAAAACCCTGTCAACATCCATGCTTTTGTTCAAATAGTATCATCACATGGGAGACAAGATTATCCTTACATAAAAAAAAGAACTCATCAGTAAATCAGGATTGAAAATCTAATTAGATTTTGCTCTGACTAAGCCTGTTGTGTGTATTTATTTTGAATCTTGAGGGGAGCAGCTAAACCATTATGGATTCAGCACTTGCACTAAAGTTCTGGCTATGCTGGCAATGTATAGGTAGGATTTACCAATTTTCCTTAATTATATTCCTGGAAACAGAATACCTCATGCTTTATTTTAATAACATATCAGTGATGGACTGAATGAATCAGGAAATACGATTATAAAGCTGGAGGATAAGCCAACTCTGAGAGATGAGAACAAAATAGGGGGGAGCAACACGAGTCTTGCAGAACTCTGAAAGACATTTAATTATTATGTTTTTTTTTTTTTTTTTTACTTTGAGAATCCCTAAAAAACAGAGTAAATCAGAGATAATATTTAAATAATAACAGTAAATGTGAAACTAAAATCTGATTTCAGGAACAAAATACTTTAGGCGATAAATTCCCTGAATACACAGATTAACACTAGCGGGGTGGTTATTATATATATATATATATATATATATATATATATATATATATATATATATATATATATATATATATATATATATATATATATATATATATATATTGTGCAATTCTCAATTAGGCTATATCTCTATATTCCAGAAAGCCAACATCTTAGTCTTTAAACCTGCAGTCCATTATCCTCAATGTCGAGTTTGACAGTTAGTATGCAGTTTTCAATTGTAGACTATATAACATACAATTTAAACGCTACATACCTGTAACCAGAGCATATGGACTTGTGAGAGTTATTTGCAATGAGTTATAACATTTTACTATTAATCGTGGAATATGCTAGCAGCAAAAACTCCCAGTATGCATATTTTGTATAAGCAAGGGAGGAAATTAGAATTACATATCATGCCATTGTGAAATCTCAATAAATATACATTGTAGTATATAATAATCTTCTCTTCACCAGCAATGAATGGTTTTGAGTAATTAAGACTTTATTCTGCTTTCCATTTATTAGTTTATGCAGTCTTCAGTCAGTGGTTAGCCTGGTAACAGTGCATTGGATTCGTTACTAGAAGTACTGGGCAAGATTTAAGAATTCACTGTGGATGAGGGTGAATGCCCACACAAAATTAAGAAACAATTTAAAGTCACTAAATTATAGACTTAATGCTGTGTTTTTGGGGAAGTAGAGGATCTTGTTTCTGGCCAAAAACTTTAAATTAGCTGGCTAGCAGTTTCTAGAGTCATTTGTCTGACCTCTCCTGACATTTATAGCATGTTTTGTATCAGCACTGCAACTGCCACATTATTAACAATTTTTTTCCTGAGCAGTGGCTGTCCTCTGAGTTTGTCAGTCCTGGCCTAATATCTTTACCACTGATACTGTCAGTATGTTTGTAGTTCACTCACGCGCCACACTTCCACATTTTTCCAGGCTCTCCAGGGACTCTGATCTCTGAACCCCCTTTCCTCCACCCCTTACCTCCCACCTCTCTCCATGGTCGCACCTGCTGTTTCCTTGGCAACCAAGCAGGTGCTCCCCTGGAGTGGCTGGCTTTGTCTCCCTTGACATTCTGCCCTGATGTTCAATGCCAGCCTAAAGAAAACATAAGAGTGTCTGTACAGTCACTAAACAGCCAGCTTCTGCCCATTAGTACTCTTTTACACTATTAACATGCACAGGGACAAAGTCACCTTTCTTCAATGTGAACAGTATTGTAGTAGCAGACGTTTTCTGATAGGAAATTCAAAATGATGGTTCATTTTAATTACCACAAACCACCGTACATCGCATTTTATGTTCCTGTTTGTACTTTCCAGATGAATGTTTTTTTTGGGTGATTATGTACACTTTGCTGGGTTGCTATGGCACATCCCCAGTGGTACTAGCATGGTCAGTAATCAGGTGTTAATTCAGCTGGGCATTTGGTGAGAGCCAGGGGGGGAGAAGAGAGTACAAAAACAACTTCAGTACAAAATAATTGTGGAAGTATTACAGATGGGAAATTGAATACACTAGGTAGTTCCTTGTTTAATAAGTATTTAAGTTCTTTAAATAAGATAAAACAAGGGTATATATAAGAGTGAAAGTGAAAGTTTGTAGGACTGTTGTGAGACCTGTAATGTACGGTTTAGAGACCTAAAAGACAGGAGGCGGAGCTGGAGATGGCAGAGTTGAATATGTTGACATTGTCGAGAAAGCATCAGAAATGAGTTTATTAGAGGTGTGGGAGGCTATATTGAGATGGTTTGGACTTGTGCAGAGGAGGGACATGGGGTATATAGGGATCGGAATCAAATTAGAGATAGAAATGATTGTTTGTTCCCTTCAAGATAATTTAACCTTATAATTTGCCTGCCATGATTTTTGTATTAATTTATGTGATCCTGGAGAATATAATCTGACATTCTGTGGCTCAGCGGGATAAGGAGCAGCTGAGATTGTGTTGGTGGATTTGTTCATTAACCCTTAGGGGCAGCGCATTGCAAGGTCATCTCGAGGTGATCACCCTGGTATCAGGAGAGAACCATGTTAAAATCATCCCAACCATACAGACATGCTAAATGAGATTGGGGGCCTGAGGCCACCATCTGCCCCCAGTGTTAGGTTAGTGATAGGCAGTATGTTTGTTTCTCCAGGACCATGGAGGAGGCTCTTCCCAGGGGAGATCCTATCTGAACATGGCTAGAGCCAGGGTCAGGCACACT
This sequence comes from Kryptopterus vitreolus, assembly GCA_030449085.1. Lineage (NCBI taxonomy): Eukaryota > Metazoa > Chordata > Actinopteri > Siluriformes > Siluridae > Kryptopterus > Kryptopterus vitreolus. The sequence continues at coordinate 10,778,129 of JACRUU010000011.1, read as the reverse complement.
GATAAGGCTACTGCTTTTTTTCCGCTGCAGGGTCAGAGGTAGCATGTGAATTCTGATGATGTCATGAACAGGTGCTGATGAAATGACATGGTCACTCCAGTCCATCACTTCCTATTTGCCTTTACTATCAGCAAGACTAATCTGGTGGGGGGAAAAAACGGTTTAGGGGCAGACAAATAGACTTTATACAATTAATCTTTTAGAGAGTTCATCTTTGTTGGTTCATCAAGGAAGCAGAAGATAATTACATCGATGATGTTTTGTGTTTAGTCCTCTTTATTTATATTAATTCTCATTTTTTCATCTTTCTGTCTCCATGATATGCATCAAATATGAAAATAGTACCCTCACATTTATATAACTCATCTGTATGTTCCTTTCTCAAACCCAAATGTTCAAAAGGCTACAGTTTGTGCATCTGTATTTTCCCCCTTATGTATGTATGAGGTGTGGATGCTATTTTTGTGTATGTAAACAACTTTCACTTGAATATTTGAAAATCTAATATTGGATTAGCATCTTAAGGAAAAAAGTGTAAAACAAGCTTTTTGTTGTTAATATAGAGGATGTTTATGTTTGTGTTAAATGCTTTTCTCACCATTCAATAACAAGGCTCAAAATTTAAACAAATCAGTGGACACTAAAAATATCAAAAAGTTTAAGACAAGATTTAAGGATTTTTTATTTATGTCTTTTGAAATTATTTTAATTCAGTTTTAATATGATTCAGGTTTTGTGTGTGTGTGTGTGTGTGTGTGTAGTTGTATGTGTTTTTTGAGTACCATTTTTGATTTTTACCTGCCATGCCAAAACACCTGTACACAGTCATTACATCAGTACAACAAATGAACCCAATTAAGAATTGCATGTTATAATCATACATAAGCAATGTCTTCACACATAATGAAATGTAGGGTTTTTTTCTACTGCTTTTTTTTATTTTAGATTTGCGTTCAATCTCCAAAGGCAATCGCTAAATAAATAACATCTCACTTCTTTATTTGGGTGTTACACATTTTAATTCCTTGATAACTACAGAAACGCAAAAAGAGGCTCGGCAGATCTAAATATAAGTTGAAAATAGAGGACAGAAAAACCCCACCTTCCTCCCCCGCCCCACCCTAATCATCCACACCCCCCCTTCCCCCCCCCACACACACACACCCCAGGGCTTAATTAAGGGAGGATGGGAGCAAGAATACTGCCAGACAGGAGAGCTGGTGAAAAATATTCAGTGTGATGGAGGCGGGAGAGTGTGAAAGTGAGGTGGGAGGTGTGAGATAGACGGAGAGAAGGTGAGAGGAAGAGTGAAAGGTAGACAATGATGCTGACACAGCTGGCTGTTCGATGCATAGACCCGTGTTTAGCTCCAAAAAGCTTTTCTGCTCTCTAAACCTCAACTGAGAGCACTCTCTTTGTTTGAATTACACACATACCTCCTCATTTCTCCTCTACTTTGTTTGCTTTTACCCCTTCTAAAAGCTTGTACGACTGTTTTTTTTTTTTTGTCAGTCATTAAACGATCTCTTCTGGAAAGGTCAGAGTAAAGAGATAAATAATTCACTCTTAGGATTGAACTTTGAACTTTGAATTAAATGATCAATTTAAATTGGGAACAAGTGTGACATTACACAAAGCAGGAATTATAATTCTTTGTGACATGTGCTGTGACCCCAGCTAACATAAATTCAATGGCTGTCTTCTCTCATCCATCCATCCATCCTGTTTTCCATGTTTCATATCTTTTGCACATCTTTTTTAAGCATTCTCTTTCATGTTCTTTATGCTTAGTCAGGTAAGATTATTTTAAATGAAAAATGTGCTACAACTGAACTTCACGTTGAAGATTTAATGATAATAATAATAAAAAGAGAGAAAAAAAATGACACTCGTCTATTTTACGTAAGCGACTCATCTGATATGCAGGATTCAACACAGTATAAATACAGCACAAAGCATTAAAGTAGACGCTCTCTTGCAATCATATGAGTTCATGTACAGTAAAGTTGCAAAATGCCGCAAATCATGACCTCCAAACACAATAGTCAAGTCTTCTCAGTGCTATTATGTGGTTCTGTGGATTATCCATTTTCAAACTGGAATCCTTTAAATGCATGAAAATGGATAGTATAATAGTTTTGTGTGTCTAAAATATAATGAAAAACAAATGTTCATCTACCCTCTCCCTCTATCTCTCTCTCTCTCTCTCTCTCTCTCTCTCTCTCTCACACTCTCTCTTCTCTCGCTCTCCTTTTTTAGCAAACTCTGTACTAGCATAGGACAATGTGTCCGGGCCACCAGCATGCTGTCCAGGGGTGTGAAGTATGTTCTCTTAGGAAATGTTAAAGTTAATAATCTTCAGTCATGCTCCATTTATAATAGAGGCCTGGAGCTAAAATAGAACAACCTTATACCAGGCTTTTTTTTTTCTTTTTTTTCCTTTTTTTTAACATCTATTTAAGCTTATGATCATATTATGCCTTATATGAAATGAACTAAATCCAATTATAACACCCTAAATATGCCCTATATATTTTTTCCCTTTAATCTGACAACCTTTTTATGAACATCCTAAATTAAGAATGCACATGTTATCTTAATTGTTTACTGTATGTTTTCTGCATTTGTGTCAGCAATAAGCAGTTCCATTCATTTTGAAAAACCTGTAGTCCATGTAGACATAATGAGGTAACACAGGTGAAATATTGTTTTAAAACGTTGCTAAAGAGAAATTGTTGTTTGTTTGTCTGTGTGTTTTATTTGCTCTTCACAATTTGTATACGTACATTTGATTATTTGTCATTTTGTTCGGTGGTTTTTCCATGTGCCTTTTGCTGTAGGTACAGTGCTGTTCATGTCAACACATGCTGTTTGCATTTATCCCAAAGTGGGCTTGATGGCAGAAGTAAAGTAGTTAAGTAGTTTTAGAGAAAACCATGTGTAACTGTTGCCACTTCATGGTGATCCACAGTTGCCTTTGGGGCATCACATTTGGTGCACATATTGGACTAATTGCAATATTGGTAGCTCCATTCATTTGAGAACACAGGTAATTGCTTAAATTCCAAGAATGAACTAATTATCTGCTCTGTTTTCCCAGCAACAGTGAGCAATTTGAAAGCAATTGACCTCCTGCAGTTCACTGACAAATGAAAATATGTAGGGCAGTTCACTAATGACCCAGACTAACAACCTGGCTAAAGCCGCTACGTTTTCCACATTGACTCTCTTTATCTCTAATTTGCCACTTAACCAGTTCAGTATGAAGTGATCCTCAGATGCCTTTTTATGTGTTGTATTTTCATCTCGATTGATTTGTTGTCTTTTAGAAAATATTATGCCACTTTTATTTTCACAGTATTTATCGCAAAGCGGTTTTACAGAACCTTAGATGTTGATTAAGATCTCTAACAACCAAGTCAGACGAGGCAAGAAATGACAAGGAACTTGTGATAGCATGATGAAGAAACCTTGAGAAGATTCAAGGGGAAACTGTTCTGGGTGCAAATCATTCTCTTACACAGTTCTAGTAGCGTAAAGGTGAGAGTGTTGAAAGGATGTTTGGTGAAAGGTTGTTTATTATTAAGATATTGTCCTGGGAATTACACGGAATGATTCTTTAAGATTATCGCAGCAGTCCTTAAATACGAGTCTACAGTGTCAATGTGATTATCCACTGAAGCATCATGCATACAGTAAACTCACTATAAGGTGGATCTCTTTTATGTACCCAGGAAAATTTCCAAAAAACTTCAGAATGCAAATGTACAATATTTAGTTGATGTATTGTGTATAAATGACATAGACATGTTGATTGTACTTCATACCGCATTAACATATATTAACTGTAGTGCTAGCTGAAGTGTAAAGCTTTTCCTTTGTACATTTCTATTATCTGAAATTAAGCAGAGACTTTCTTTTTCACTTTTAGCCTTTTTTTCAGTCAAATTGGGTTGGTGGGGGCACAATGGTTAGTGGTTAGCACGTTCGCCTCACACCTCTAGGCTCGGGGTCCGATTCCTGCCTCTGCCATGTATGTGTGTGTGGAGTTTGCATGTTCTCCCCATGCCTCTGTGCGTTTTTCTCCGGGTTTTCCGGTTTCCCCCCCGGTATATAAACATGCACGATAGGTTGATTCGCACCTTGGAAAAAATTTTCCCTAGTGTATGTATGTATGTGTGAATGTGAGTATGTGTGCGCCCTACGATGGGTTGGCACCCCATACAGGGTGTATCCTGTCTTGATGCCCCAAGATGCCTGCGACAGGGACAGTCTCCCCACGACCCGAGGGAAGATTGGATAAAGAGGTAGAAGATGAATGAATGAATGAATGAAAATTACAGACAGCTGCTGTGATTGCAGTGTGTGTACCGTCATCACTGATGACAAATGAGTGAAAATTGGAAGATTTGTTGGTGAAAGCACGCTCACTTACTCACCCACTCACCACAAACAACTAACACACACACAAACAATCATGCACATATTCACCATAGTTCATTTCCTGAGAGCTATGTAATAAATAATGACTCATGTTTTGGTGACTGGAGTACTAAATGACTAACAAGGACACAGAGATAATGTTAGACTCACACGAACTCGAATCTCGTGTCTGTCACTGATATGTCTGGTCTGGACCGGACTCCCACGGCCTGCTTTGAGTTATGTCAAAGATTTGTGCTGAGGGACATCAAAGCTGTCAGCTGGGAGGTCTGTGATAAACAGCGCCTGACACTGCTACTTGTCTCTTGCCTGGGCAGAGCCTTTTTGAAAAGAGGCTTTCCTCTCTCCTCTCCACAGCCTCTGCACATTTAAACAAGCGCATGAAAGGCATGTTACATAGTGAAATGCATAACTCTCATCCTCTCTCCTTGTTTATTGTGATGTCACATGTGAACCTGGAAAAAGAAATACGAGGTGACAGCGGGGTTTTGAAAAGATGCACGTGAGCGAGCAGCCGTTCAGAACAGACGCACTAAGGCGCGCGCTGTTCATTCTCTTTAGTCGTGTGTTATATGGAAAGACAGAATAAAAAAATACAACACAACCAAAGTTCATCTCGTATGCAATGTTTCATGCTGTATTTATGGCGGCGTTTCATTAAAGGCACAGCATTTTTAAACAAGCTGGAAATCCAGATCCATGTGTGACACAGAACACATTTAGACTCTATAACACATTCCGTGTGTGTGTGTGTGTGTGTGAGAGAGAGAGAGAGAGAGAGATAGAGAGAAAAGTCAGTGGCATAGGAATTGTTGATTAATGTTTAAAGGCTGTGTTTGTTTTTCACGCATTACTCAAATCGTACCTGTTCAGCATCTCTTTTCACGTCAAGCATGAGACTTGCCCCTCACAAGCTGTTCATTCTGCTTCACAGTAAACACAATATGACAAACAGGAAAACTGTGACCCACGCAGGTTAATATAAAACAAGGTGAGACATCCATGTTTGTAGTAAACAAGATAAAGCTTTCATTTGAGTATGGAGTGAGTCTTATGTGCAGTGGATAGAGAAACACACCAGCAGCATGAGCTCTGTGTGCTTTACAGTGATGTGCTGAGGAGAAGTTGAGGACTGCTATCACAGATGGAAGCTAGCGGAAATCCCTAATGTGCTTCTTTTTTTGGGATCGGCTTAGACACCGTCTTCTGTTGCAGTTTGCAGCCAGCTGACAGATATGAATGATGGCCGTTTTCTACCAAACTGTGTCACTGTGACGAATCATAGTAAAAGCTTAATCTTGTACTACTAGCAATTGACAGCATTCATCTACTGGGTCGATTCTGTTAACACCAACAAAGTTGTTCAGTGGAAGAAAAGGCTGATATTTATTTTAATGAATTGAACAGAATGTCACCCAGACAGCATGTAAGTAAATTAGCACAAACACACACACATAAACACACAAATAAATCTTACGCATTACCCTCACATAAGTAACAAAATTCAATTACCGCTGGGCTAATTTAGAAAAATATACAGCCAACAGCAGAGCCGCATATTTTTAGAATCTAATTGATTAATACCATGATAACTGATTAACACAACGTTCGTTTTGTGAACGTAATGAACATTTCAAAGTGACTTCAGCAGGTTCGGCTAATATTTCAAGTTTGCGGTCTTGTTCTGGCAGCCTTATTTGTTTGAGTCTTTTCACAGGCGTGTTAGTTTAAGCCGTGATTGCTGTGCCCCACTGCTACATCGTCACACTTATTTTATCTAATGTGATACAAATCAACAACATTAACACAACTAATGCTGTTAAAAATGTGATCTTTTTAAACACTGGTAATTTCTCATTTTTTGTTCTCGTGTCTTTGTTAGAAAATCTTTTTTTTACTGAAAGATTTGAACTAAATGCTTGTGACTACCTTTGTTTTTATAGAACACTCTAATGTTTCATTCTTTTTAATGATCATTAACAGATCTTATGCCTTTGTTCCACATAATGGGCATGCTACGATTTTGCATGCTGTTTACCTCATCTACATTACAAGCATCAGACATGGGAATACCAGGCACAGAGCTCCTCTAATAGCGTCTCACCTTACATAAGCTTTTATTTGTTTGTATGGAACTTGAAATTGTATTCAAGACGAAGGGAATTCTATACTTAAGTCCTGACAGTAACAGTAAGAAACAGGATATATTTGTTTATGGTAAAAGAAAGGTTTGGTGTTGGTTGTTGCTGTTTTTTTCCTACAACTTTACAAGTTTTAACAGGATCAGACAGAAGGAGCACATAGACTACTAAAAATAATTTTAACTTGTTATACCACTATGAGTGTGCCTACTCCACATTGTATAAATAGCCTAGCCTCTTCTTGGTGTCTCAAATGCATCTAGTACAACTTATTCATTTTTTCCCCTGAAACTCAAGTCACAACGCAGATTTGTTGGATTACCCTTGCCAAGACTTTTTTTTCTTTTAAGATTATGCATGCACCACATCACCACTCAAATTTATTTCACTCAGTTCCAGAATAAAATTGCACAGCATCTGGTATCTTTGGTGAACTCAAGTTGACCGGAACCATGACTGCATTATAGGATTCATATCTAGCATCTCTAAATCCTCTCCACACTGAATACAGAATTGATTAATCTGCCCCTGTGACTTTAGTAGATCTTTCGGTGACTTTTTATTGTATTACAGCACAATGATTATCATTGGTAGGAGTAGTAGTAGTTAGAAATTTCTATGCAAATTTAGTTAGTCGCATTGTGATCATCTGAAGCAGTATGTAAAGTTTTGGTCTATCAAAGAAAATAAGCCAAGGTGACACTCCATAACTTTATTTATTGTGTTGTATTTTTCCGGCTGTGTGTAGAGTAGTCACCCCCTAAAGGGTGATGACGAGGGAGATGTAAGCTAATGTGGTAATGAAGATAAATAATGGTAATCCTCCTCCCTGTCGAAAAGCATAGTCATTGAGCGGCCAGAGACAGTTGTTTAACTGCCAGCAAATTTCTCTGCAGGGAGTCAAATCTGCAACGCTTTAAAATCCAGATTAGATTCCCAAACATATGCACAAACACGATAGACTGTTTGATTATACTTGATTGCAGTCTGAATTATGTCTGGTTGCTGCACGTTTCTGAGCCAAAATAAAGAGAAGGTTTTCCAGAATTTCCATGCAATCATGGTATTATAATTATTGACGTATTACAGGCCTGGCCGATTTGCCACAAACATGGCACATGTATGTCAAATATACAGAAACTAATGTCGGTACCTATCATGACGTCCTTCAGTGCATCCCATTGTACAGTGTTGTAATAAACAGTAAAGTTCTCTCTCTCTCGCTCTTAATGGATAAAACAAAATCTTTTTTATACAGCAACAAATTTTCTAACAAACTGGAATTTCCAGACTGTGTCAGATTGCCCTTGCTAAATGATTGACTTGTGGTGGGGGAGTTGTGCCTGGTCTGAGATGCCCATCATCTTTAAGAAACTCCGGCAAAGCACAGCCCAGTCATAGGAATCACAAGACAGCTTGTAATTACATTGTATCCAGTTAATTACCCCTAAAACCCACAGTTTCAGCAAAGGTCCCCTTGAATATGCAGATGCTGCTCTGTTGTAATTAATTCTGCCTTGTAGGTTTTCAAGGGCTCCTCTTCCCTTGGCCTCTGATTGAGCCGAATATGCCCAGCTATATTTAGGAAAAACTCTGCGGCTTCGCAAGGAAGACACAGTAAAAAAGCAAACGTGCTGAGCTTTGCTGTCAAGTTTTGGGTGTCTCCTGAGCTCAAGTGGTGCTCAGTACTACACTCGCCCATGAGTCAAGCTTAATAAATGCAAATGGCGTCAACCAGACAGCCTGTAATCATGGACCTTGTCTGTCAGAATCCTATTATTAGTTGATAAGATTACTTTCAACTGAGCACAATGATTGCCTACTTGACAAATCGCTTTGGTCGATTAAGTGTGAGGCACGGGCTTTTTATCAGTAGTATCTGACACTATAAAACTGTGTGTGTGTGTTTGTGTGTGGATAGGTGTGTGTGTGTGTGTATGTGTGTTTGTAAGCCCTGCATATTTATGTGTTTGTATGCGGGATTACATATTTACTGTGGTTACAGAGCATCATTAGGCCTTGGTCTCAGCAGTTTAAATGGTTAAAGGTCTAGTAACCCCAGTCTGCAACACCAATTAAGTCTCTTGAAGCACTGTGTGGGAGGTATATTGGTCTAATTAAAGGTGCAATTATTACACTGAGCTGTAAATGAAGAGTAAACACAGCTAATTGCTACAGAGGGTCTCTGATTTCTTAACAACTGACCTATAAAGTCACATGTGAAATAACACATACTACACAGTCAAACAAAAGTCATTTTAAGTTGTTAAAAACATGCATTATCTACACAGCAGAGTTGGAATACAGATCAATTAATGCAATAATAGCGACTGTAGTCATAGTTGAAACCCAGTAATTGAAACCCAGAAGACTGGTTAGTATCTGGTTTTCCTCCCTTGACATTTTTGGCCAGTTCAGTTGCATTGTATGCTAGTAATTCAGTCAGCTATAATTAAGGGCTGTGATTAATGAATTGGTAAGGGATATTTTACTGATACTGACCAGAGGTTGTCCTGGCAAATTATTCGAATGATGCAAGGCTTTTTTTATAATTGTACAAGTACAGCGGTTTAATGACAAACGCCCACATAATAATAAGTGAAACACACTGTAAGTTATCTTTAAGGTCAACGCACAAGTTTGGAGAATACTGTAAGTGATAACAGAGCTGTGGTTGTATGTTATATTGTATGCGATGCACATTTTACTTTCTGATTGGTTCTGGTATTCTTTCTAAAATCTCTTTAAAGCTGTTAAACATTTTGTTTAATAACTATGAATTTAAATGCTGCCATTCCGTAAGATGCTAGCTTCATCAATCTCACCTAATAAATTAAAAGCTCTATTCTACTATGATATATGGAAATATTCAATTACTAAATTAATGAAATCTGTAGCCAGTGAAAATCACTGGACGTGTCATAGTGTCAGGCAAGATTTATTTTCAGGATGTATTTCAAGGGTGGGAAAATGATCTGTGTTTTCTAGAAAAACATCATGATCTAAATGTGTGTACTTATTTATATTAATAAAAACCAACATGAAGACCTAAATCCATTCATGTGATCAATTATTTGTGTGTCATTTATCCACTTTTAGATTCAAAAGAAATGCCACATCGTGGGCAGTCACAGTATATAACATTGAAATCTCCACTAGCACTTATTCACTGAAATGCCATTGTAAGCATATTATGTATCAAGTTATGAAACAAGGAAACAATACATCAGGCAATAATACAACTAAAATCCCACTCTCACAATGACCATGACTTAATTATTTATTAAATAAACAATAAAGATAAAAGCTAGTTTGGCAAAAACTGTACTGTAGTCCGCAGGAAAATAATCCATCCCAAATACGAACATTTTCAAAATCCCATTTCAACTCAGGCATTTCAACTCTGTCATTCAAACACATCAAACATATTGAAACAAATTCATCTGTTGCATGCACTGCTGTAAAAAGCATAACTTGTGTGTTGTGTGTACTGTAGATGTGTTTTTAGAGGACTGTATTATAAAAATAGAAAACAAATATTCAAGTGTCACAAAGTATATATAGAATAGCTTGTAATTTTAAAAAGTTAATATAAGTTAACCGATATTATTTACACTGATGAAGTGTACATCTTGAAATTATGAAACAAAAAGATAGTAATGCTTCACTATTACTGTTTTTAATAGCCACTCATAAATGATTCACTTGGTGGTTAATGTACACACTTAAATACAATTTCCACTCAACTGTAGATTTATATTTGTAATATTTGATCAAATTAGCAATGTATTAATAACATAACATAGGGTGTATCATATTGTAACTAAGTTTATTATTACATGCAGATAATAAATACAGTTCATCGTTAGTAGTGTACAGTAGTTTCATTAGTTTATTTTTAAGTAGATGGTCTTCGTTATATGGAAGTAATGATTCACCATGTGGAATAATGGATCAGCTGAATACTGAGAGCCATGCTTAATGAAGAGATGTTTGTGGCCCATGGAATAATTTACACTAGAATAACTGCCGTGCAACTGCTATGCTGGCTGGTGAGACAGAGGTGCCATTCCAAACTCCGATTGGCATACTGCAAGAGCAGATGGTGGACGGATGGCATCCAAACAAGTCTGGCACTGCAAGCATAACGTAGCACTACAAATATGTGAAGCCACAAAAGGACAAGATGGAAAAGAGGTTTTCCTAAAACAGTTACAGCACCGTGTCTTAATGTCTCTATAATAAAATGTTTGGGGCCAAGGGTACTTAAAAATCAAAGCAACCCTGCTGCACGGAATGGATGATTGTTAGAAATGAATTGCAATCATATGGGTGGTTATTATTCAGGGACTGAGTTATGTAAACATATATGAATTTTGCACCATTTGGTGGAGTCTTGAATATAATGTGATCAACATAAGTAATTCCATTCACTACTCATACGCTGTAATAAGAGCCACACGTGACAGTCAGGGGGAATTTATGCCTCCGCACAAAACCTCAATGCCATCAGGAGTAACCAAATGTTGTTTTCCTTCTTTTAACTGCCATTATTGATGGGTTGCCTCCTTGTTTAACTTTTCTTCACTAAATCACGCGCCAGTCATGTTTACTTGCCGAACAGATTGTTGAATTTGGGCTCATGCGCCATGACTCTAGTACTTTTGGATGAGGAATGTGATGTGAAATAACACTGGCTGATTTTGGGCTCGTTGTGTGGGAATGTCCCCTCTGGCTGCCTGGGCTCAGACCCAGGTTTGTCGATAATATGCATGCTCCAAATCTCGCTGCCCAAACTCGTCATTCAACCACTGGATTCCAACCAGATTTTCTTCCTGGCAGCTCTTAAAAATCATTATTAGAAATAATTGAGATCATCACTGTCCTGTATGTAGTGACCAAAAATAATTTTTTGAAAGTACTTTTTCCCCCTAAGACAATAAATTAATATCCTTGTGCCAAAGACCATAGAAAGACTAATTAGGTGAATGAAAAGAAAACGTAGCACTGCGCAGAGCCCACATGAAAACAACCAGATTTCTATAATTACAACTAAAATTCTAATCCTTCTAAATGGCTGTAAATTCTGGGTCAAATTTTGTAAGAAACTTTTACTGATTTGACGACCAAGGCATTTCCACAAATCTTCTTACTAGTGAAAAGCAACGAACAAAAAAAAACTGTATTCAATGTGGCACAAGACTTTGCAGTAAAATATGCATGTATGTATTTGGCGAGATAAGTTTTTATATGCATGATATGTATTCCTAAAAAAAATCCACGAAACAGATTGTGTAATGTGGTATAATGTGTTGTTTACATTTACATTTACCTTGGCAGCATTTAGAATACATTAACCAGAGTGACTTACATAAGTGCTTTGTAGTCTCTTATTAAAAACATATCCACATGCTAGTTCAGCAAGGTCATAGTCTTAGAATTCCATCGAGCTAAAACCCTGTACAGCAAGAAACATAGAATAGTCTGTATTTGAAAATAGTGACTTGTAGGCATACAGACATAAAAAGATTGTGTATAAATGATGGTTTAATACACATTCATTGAAGCGGCTTTTAATATTTATTAGAACACACCTTTTCACTGTTGTTTCTTCGAAAAAGTAAAACCGATATGTATTTAATATGGATTGTTTTCCCAGCATTAGCCTTTACTTTTTCACCTGCTTAGAAACTACAGTATAGTGTTCACAAACGACGCTGTTTGCAGTAAGTGTTAAGTCTTATATAGAATGTAGAGGTATAGTCTCTCCCCTGTTGTGTTCGAGTTGGCGTTCCCTTAAAAATAAATATACAAACACGGCAGTGTCTGTAGCGCTACTGAAATACGTTTTCTTTCCATAATTGCGTCACTCTGGTGTTTACCTGTGTGGAGGTGTTAGGTGTGAGAACAGCGAGCTGCTGCTGCTTGTGCTGGTGGTTGGTTGGTGGTTGGTGTAAGGGACCCAGCGGAAGTGCGCAGGGTGCGGGAGCGCGCGCGCGCGCGCGCAGACTCCTCCTTGTCTCCGGTGTCAAACTTGACATCAGCGTTCGCGCCGAGAATGGTAACGGGCTCGGCGGCGGCGGCGGCGGTGGTGGCGGAGCAGCTCACTCGCGTCGGTGGCGTGCTTCATGGAGTTATGTACCTTTCCTTGCCCGCTCAACTGCCGTCATGGGTTGCACGCGCTTCCTAACCCTCCTGCTGCTGCTCTTCATGCTCGCGTCCTGCGCCGAAGCCATCATTTATCCGTCCAACGAAGGTAAACAGACGCGGGGAATGCGAGGCGCTCCGCAGTGCCGTCCGCGGCGTGTCAAAGTTTTTCTGTTCGGCTTTAACGGTCGCCCCGACTCGTTCCATCTGACAGCATCGCTGCATAAAACACGGGCACAATATCCGCAATAGGCATTCGGCTGGGTAACTGGTATTACTGTCCTTGAAGCGGTTCATCGGTAGCGCGTTATAAGCGGTGCGTTTTGCTTTATTTGCCTTTATTTGCTTACAGAACTCGGGTCACCCGTACCCTATGGATTAACTTCGGACACTCCTGAGGAGTTCGTATTCATGACTTGTAAATGGTTATTAAGAGCGGGGTCAATTGTATCACCTTTACTGAACTTTGTCTTTTTTTTTGTTTGTTTGTTTGTTTGTTTGTTTTTGTCATGCAGCTTGGATTTAGTTGTACAGGAACAATCGTAGTCCGTAGTTTTTCCACGCATAGACCAGGCGGCGTGTCCTGCGAGCTTCCTCGATCGCCAGTCTTTCAAGGCCTTTATTGACCCATTGTTATTTTATAAGTCTGTATTATGTTTATTGCGCGTTACAGAGTAACATTTTGAGCATGTTTGGACATGATTATATTCTTCCGCACTCCGACGAAAAGCCAGAAAGACAACGCAATGTTTTTTTTTTAATTATTATTATTATTCGTTTAGATCAGGTTGTGTGTAATATTTGCGTTATTGTTCAGGGTCACGGCCCGGTGTCGCGCTGTTCTTCCTTTTATAACTTTAACAGTCATTTAACGTAGAATTGACGCATCAGTTTTTAAACGAATAGATCTGTTTACTAATAAAATTAAGTGATTACTGTGAAAAGTGTAAGTGTAAAAGGAGTTGTGAGTAAATATCCAGAGTTAAAGGTCAAAGCTGATTTTTGCGCTCTTGTGTCGCGGCCGGTTTACTGTAAAAGAGTCATTGTTACTTTCGGCTAAATTCCAGAAGAAACATAATTTGGAGAGTTGCTAATGGAAAAAAAGTCGCACAGACTTTTTGATAAAGTACAGGTTTATGTGCAGTTTATATTCTTCACTTATCGATCATTTATCTTATGATCGTCTTGGGGAGGCGGCATTGAAGATAGTGAAATGATTATAAACAAAAAATGTCAAGATATCTTTAAAATACGTTCATTTAACAACAGTTATGTCAACATTATTTAGAAAAAGTTTTATCTAGTGTGGCGGATCTAGATTGTGTGTGTGTGTGTGTGTGTGTGTGTGTGTGTGTGTGTGTGTGTGTGTGTGTGTGTGTGTGTAGAGCGAGACTGAAATAAACAAATGTCTATAACTAGGTTGTGTAAGCTTGTGAAAAGTTTTTCCTCATGGGTACAAATGCAAATGCACTTTCTTTTAATGCTTACTTGCAAACTGCCAACGTTTGATATTTATTTTTAATTGGAGAAAAATATAAAGTGACACACTCAATATTTAAAGCGATGATAATATGCATGGTGGGTCACTTATATTGTTGAGCCAAAATATTATTTGAGGCTATTTAGAATTATATTTAAACAGTTGAATTCGAAGATCAGACCTCAGATCAGACTGTACAAGTCTCTCTCTCTCTCTCTCTCTCGTTCTCTATCTCACACTGATTTTACAGACATACAGAGCAGTCACGCAAATAATCACGTTGTTTTTATCTGCATTTTGGTAGTTAGATCAGGTTGAAGGTGTGTTGAAGGGATAAAAGCGCTTTAGGCGAAGGTTTCTCACCAGTGAGTGTCAGTATAGAGCTGTTCGCTTTGCACTACACCTTCACATTTAGGGGAAAGTTGGCCGTCGCACGGCTTTTACACTTTTAATTGAGCCTAAAGTTTGCAGTGAAACTATAGAATAATAGTCGCGCCATGTCGTTGTTTTGTTTTCATTACTTTTATGCCAATCTGTAAAATTCTCTCACAGTCCATTTGCTTCTTTTTTTTTGCCTTTTTTTTTTTTTGCCTTTGCTTGTTGCCTTTGTAGATTCAGGCCCAGTTTAGGATGACCCGTATTATAAACCGCCTAGTATTGTGATTTAGAATGCAGCAACACAATTTTTAAAATACTTTTTAGAGTTAATCTTTCTTTTTCTTAGCAGTAAATAAGAAGTTTTCCTTTTGGAATCGTTGTTCCTGGTTTAAGCTTCTTCGTGCATCTTTCTTCCTAAGAACAGTATAACAATTAGTAATAATAATAATTATTATTATTAATTAACTATTATTTTAGTTCTCAATTATTATTGATGTGACACATTCAAAAAACTGAAATGGCGAAGGCTTATTCATCGCGTCTGTGGTTGCTTTTTACGCGTATAAGTATAGTGTGCATGAGTTGCAAATCTTTCTTAAAAAAGAGTATATAAAGCGAAAAAGAAGGGTGAATCGCAGTTTACACAAAGTCCTCTCTACACATATTATTCTAATTACGAAACATTAACAAGAAGGATTTTCATAATGAGCTAACAGATTAAAATTGGCATCGAAGCATTTACCGGGGTTTGATAGACGATACAGACCAAGCCGAAAAATGTGCCACGGCCGTTCTGAGCAAGTCAAATGTCTGGAGTTCCGAGGCCTTCTGTATAGAAGCTAAAAAGCTATCAACTTTTTATTATACTACTGATCAAAATTAACAAAATTAAAAAACAGTGCCATTATTGTTGTTCAAAATGCCTCATTAACATTGTTTTTGTTATAATAAGATATAATAGCTCTCTCTCTCTCTCCCTATATATATATATATATATATATATATATATATATATATATATATATATATATATATATCTATAATCCATATATATATATATATATATACTAGATATATATATATCATGCTATATATATATATATATATATATATATATATATATATATATATAGTATATATATATATATATATATACTATATAGCATATATCTGTCCACGTTCAATATATTAATATTATTACATATATATATATATATATATATATATATAAGTATATATAATATGATATATACTAAAACTATAACAAATATTATATCTATACTCGTATATTATGTACCCTCCAAATGATTTCTATTCCTTAATATCTCTATCTATCTATCTAATAATTCTGAAAAATCCTATAGTGTATGGCAAATAAACTATACTATCCTTTATCCTATATAATTATTGTGTTCCATACCCCCCCTATATTTGCCCCCCGTACCCCATATTCCTATATATGTGTGTGTGTGTGTGTGTGTGTGTATGTGTATATATATATATATATATATATATATATATATATATATATATATATATATATACATACGCACAACTGACATAAAATGAAACACAAAAAAACGCATGCCCTAAAAACGCATGCCCTTCGAATCTCAACATTATTTTGAAAAACATTTGCATTATTTTTCTGTAATTAATTCCAGGATAACTTTTGGGTCTCATTCCATATTGATATTTTTCTACAAAAAACAGAAAGAGCTAAGTGTGGAAATGTTTTGCTGTCTTTTCTTTACTCTGGGCATACTGCCTAGTGAAACATACTTTTGTTTTAAAGAAGTGAATTAATTTTGCTGCCATTTCGCAGACCCTGTGAAGTCAGGTCTGGGCAACTTAGACAAACCTGTGGGACTTTTATTTCTTATGCTACGTAAGGTTAGATAGTTCAGTGTATGTTGGATAGCCTGTCTAAAACAATATTCCTCTTTAACGACTGTCATTTGGAGAGAAGCACTGCATTTCAATGTTTTTATAAATTTTTGGAAGCTCTCTAATTCTAGACTTTTATGGTGTAATAGTTTTTTTTTTTTTTTTTTTTTTTTTATAAAATACATCACATAAATGATCTCGGTTTTAGTATTTACAGGACCAGGCGTTTCCATCATGATACCGTCTCTATTATAGCAGAGGAAGCGTCATTTTGGCAGGTTCGGGGTGTGGAGGAGCTTTTTGTGCTTACTGAAAGCAATGTTTTATGAGTGATGATACCTTTCAAAAGTGCCGAAAATCTGCTTACACATGTGCTCATAGTAAAAAAAATTGTGCATTTGGGGTTAGGAGTGTGCTCGGGCTGCTAGAGTTGTCTGGGCAGAAACTGCTCGGTGCTCACAGGGAGCTGATAGAGGGAAAAACCTGTATTGAGGCTGGAGCAGAGGACACATGCAGACAGAGCTGAATTATTCATACTCTGCCCTTAAATACTTCACTACACCACTGTAGCTTGTGCGGATTTATTGTCTTTTTTTATTTTATGCTTAATAAAAATTTCCATATTTTGGAAAATACTAATTATAATGAAATTAATTATGACCTATTTACATTTAAAAATGATGTATTATTCTGTGTTTTTGTATTTATTTATTTTTTATAAAAAATATTTGTATGTTAGTTTGTTTTTAGTTAGAATTTATAATTTGTTTTGTTTTCTCTCTCAGAATTCTGCCTGAGGAACTTAATAAGACATTTATATACTGAACAGAACATTTTACACGTATTCTAGCTTTTATAGGCGCCATAAACACAGTGACAACACACATGTATTTGTTTATTTTTTCGGGAACCTGATTTTTACTAATCAGTAGAGGCTACTGGGAACTTCTGTCTTTTATTATTTCTTAAAAAACTCACTTTCACCTTCTCTTTTCGCACACACACATACACACGAACACGCACACGTGTATAATCAGCTTTTAATAAAGCCAAGCCTCAGCATGCCTCATCCCCCTTGGACTTCACTTCTAAGGTGTTACACAACCCGATTCTCATCTTAATTCAATAACAGATTTAATTAGCTACTCAAGAAAGGTGAAGGTTATCTGAACACTGGGAAAAAGCACCATGTTTGTCTCATTAAACTCAGTCTCATTAAAAACATCTTTATTTCGGGAGTTTTGTCGGTTTGGTTATATACAGCTGCGCTTAATGTACATTACTGACTTGCCCTTGATACTCTAACATTTGACAACTAGGATATTGCATTCAGTCGTAGGATGTCAAATGATAGATTAGAGAATGAAACAAGCCCTTATGTTTTCTTCCTCTGTGCCGCTGATGTGTTCAATAAATGTGCAATGTGCTGATGAAAACAATAGTTACTGGTGCAGGGATGATTTATCAGGACAGTGGATGCTCGCGCAGAGCCTGTGGATGTGATCCTAGATTACTGTCTCTGTTATGTATTGATTGCATCTGTTTTGCTTGTCGATGTTTATTCCTATGGACAAGCAGTGAATATGCTATTAATAAGCTGGTGTTGCAGTATCGAGCCGAGAGTGTATACACGATGTCCCCCCATTTCTTGGTGCTGGGAGGGAGGTGTCTTTGGCTGAGATTTCCTGCTCCTGCAGCTGAAGAATTTGCTTCACCAATATAGCCATCTAATTTTCTGTTCTCAAATTCCCCTGGTCGGCTCAATTTGAGACGTTGGCGCGGCTCATTGAGAAAGTTAAATTGGAACCAATGGAGCTGGATGTCAGCTGCCATTACCGGACACAAGCAGATATCTTCATTACAGTTAATAGGAAATTGTCTGCTTATTAGAACAGCCAGCTGTTTTGGTAGGTGTGGTCCCATTTACAGAATTCTGTGCTGGATTCGTACAATATAATTCCTCTTACTCTCCTATTATATGCAGATTCATTATTTGTTGTATTTGAAAGTACGCTCTAATCTTTGTCCGATCTTTATATGATGAAACTAACTTCATTATAAACATTTTACAAGTTAAGTGCAATTTTCAGTTTTATCTGCCATTTGTTTGGGATAAACGTTTCCTCTATCGTGCATCAGAGAGGGTGAGTCATTCACGTCCTGCTAAACATCTCACATGGCTGCATCATTGTACGTTTATTGCACATTGAAGGCACTCTTTGTTCTTTTTGTACTCTGTTCATTCAAGCTGAGAAGAACACAAGGCTGAAAGATGTAAAAAGCTTGTCAGGAGTGCAGTAGTATAATGGCTTTGTGTACACTCACCTCTTCTGGTATTTAATGCAATATAACATTAAGTAGTGCATTATAGAGCTCATGGTTTATAGACAGCAATTCATTGTTCCTATAGTTCTATATTTTCATTCCTCTTTGGGTTTATATTATTGAAAGTGAAATAGATCATAGTGGATGAAGGAATGGCTGCAGTTTTTACCTTAAGACTGCTCACTTATTTCATCTGTGAGTTCCATAAATACATTAAGGAATGAAAAAAATACAACAAATGCTATATTCGAATTATACAAATTATACTATATTCGTTATATGAATTACTCATTACAGTTTATTATTTTTTTTATCTTACATTTTTATTTGTTTTTAGAATGCAATCGTGTCAAGAGAATCAGTCAAATATACTTTTCACAGCTTGTTTTGGGGAAAATTTTGGATATTGGATTTCATTCATACAGTGCTTGCCAGATGTGTTCAACGATCAGATCAATGAAAAACGGTGTAGTAGACAAAGAATCAATGCAGTTTGATGTGCACACACGAGACACCGTCGCCCATCGACAGCCTCTTCCCGTCAGCAAGGCGGGGATTGAACTGCCGACTGATGTGGGTATTTCCCTGTTTCCCCTGTGGGTGCACCCACCACAGTCATTTGGATAGTGAGCTCGATCAACTTAGAGAAGAAGCTCGCAATGTTTATTTAATTTGATCATCTCATGAGAGTAGTCCAGCTGAATAAATACTCTTTTTGGTCAGAATGTACACACCTCTCGGGGGACTTGTGGAAGGGTAATAGGGGCTAATGAGGGATACTCACTCATTTTTTTTTCCTTTCGTTCTTTCTCGTTTTCCGCAGTTAACCTGTTGGATTCCAAAGCAAGCCAAGGGGAGCTGGGATGGATATCATATCCATCACATGGGGTATGTATGTCCATATTTCCATAACAGAAATGAAATACGATAGGGTTATTCAATATATAATATAAACATTTTTTTTCTTTTTTTTTGGAAAATACAAATATAATTTAGTAGGATTTTCGTGCAAAGGTATACCTACAAACAATGCTCAGGGTGTGTGAAATAGATAATTTATTTCTACCCTCAAAACCCAAAGTGGCCAGTAACAACCGTGTTTATTTATCGTACTGTGAATTGGCCCCAGGGGCTACTTAATCCAACCATTATTAAACTTTATTAAGTGTTAAAATGACTTCTTGGCACTTGCTGAAGGTAATCCAGTCATTTTCTTCATATAGCTGCCAAAACTGGTTTCCGCTTGCTCTTTTTATAGTTGGCACTGTAAAATATAGGTTAGACCATCCTTTTACTGTAGAGGTTTCCCGTAAAGTGGATAAATGAGATTGTAGGATAATGTATCGAGTATCTAAAAATATGGCACTAAATATTTATGCCTAAATTTATAATAATATACTAACAGGTAGAGGATTACATTTTATTAAGAGAAATAGAAAATGATGAGACAAAAGGAGAATGTGGTAATTTCCAAGCATAAACCTTATCAACAAACATGATGGCTAATATTTGACAAGGAGTTAACTAAACAGTCTAAGGTCAAACTAGAGAAACAGGCATATCATGAGAAAGGCTTAGAAAATAATAGAATTTGAGTCTCAAGCAGACACAGGAGATTGCAAACAGGTGTCCGGTGATTGGATAGATGACATGGAGTTTGGCAGAGGATCTTGGGTATTGTAGTTAGTTATAATTGTAGGTACAGATGCTGGAATGACACAGTAAATCTTTCCTACAATCATAAATTGAACGTGGTAACATTTATTCTGCACATCTCATTTTCATCACTAGTGGAGGAGAATGTAGGAGATCAAGACCTTGAGATAAATTTTCTATAATTACTCATGACTTTTACGTAGTTTTGAGTGATAAGCATTTTGCCCTAAGAGCCATGCCCTCAAAAATGATTGCGTGTAATGTGCCGGCACAGCACTGACACTGATGGATGGGCTCCACACCTTCTGCCGGTGTAAGCACAAATCGGCCCGGTTAAAGCAAATTGGGAGCTAAACCCATCAGACACTCCCCACGTGGCCGCCTGCCCCAATAAGGACAGTAAATATAAATCGGCTCAGCGTGGTTGACTTTTTTAACGTGCAGCTCTGTTTATTATGGCTCCTCCAAATTGCATCAGACCTCAGTCTGGGATTCATTACTTGCGGCAGGAGGATTACTTCGCCTTTGCTCCGTGATTACCCAGAGTGCCTGCCTTCAGCTTCGACACAGCTTCGACACAGGGATCGTCTATTCTGTTGAGGGAAAAGATGTAGAGTGTGATTATGAACTGTAGATTAGGGATTTGATAATGCGCGAACACTGCAGATCAGGAATCCTAATTTCGGACAATCTCTGGGGAAAAAAGATCACAACTCTATCGATGCTTTTAAAATGTAACATCATTTGGTTGACAACGGACATTTTGTACAAAAAAAAAATCCAAAGTTTTGAACTGCGCAGGCAAGCAATATCCAGAAACACAACTAAATTTGGATAGATTGAGTATTTTTGGCTCTGTGGAAATTCATGTTTCGGTATAAGCACAAAACCACAAACTCTGAACAAATAACTGCAAATTAGATTCTGCTTTGCTTCAAAACCAACATAGTTTTCTGTATATTGCAAAAACAGTATCCATTTAATAGAAATGTGAAGTAATGAGTAATCTGAAAGCCAAAAACCTGGTCTGTACAGTATGCCTGGTTCACTACAGACTAATGTACTGTAGACAGTATTTACTAGGAAAAACTATGCACCAGTTCACATATTCCACTTCCTTTTGAATTCTGGGACTTATTCAGCCAAGAACAATGTTTATGATTCCAAAAAATACAATTGAAATTGTAACTTGTATCAACTTAAAAAAAAAATTGAGAGATTCAGTATGTTTTGGGCTCTTAAAAAATACCAAATATGCATCCAGCTGTATGAAGTGCGAAGAAAAGCTGCAGTATAAACTGGGATTAGCACATCATATGGCTTCAGTGGGGTAAATGGGCAGCGCACAATGTGTTATCGTTCCACAGTCATAAAATAGCGATGAAAAGTCATTGACTGATAGGCTACAGTTGTGCTGATGGGCTAGTGTAGGAAACTTTATCCGGAGAAACATTTGCAGCTACTTCTGCTGTTTCCAGCCATGGTGTGGGAATGATGTAGACTAAACTAATATTCTAAGGTAGGATAAAATTGCTAATTATTCTCTGAAAAACTGAAAGAAAGCAACAAAAGAAACAGATTTGTCCATTTGTATTATATATAGAGTAATCTGATGTGTCTCTGTCATGCTGTAAATCATATGATGATATCTATTGGTAAAGCCATATTATTCACATATTGTAACACTTAATATTCATGGTCTTCAATGTACTGTGTCTGACCCAAATGTGTCTTATATGCGAATAACATATAGCAAAATATAGCAATAGGACCTAGTCTTAGATTTTTCAGATGCAACTAATCCAGTTTAACTGAAATACCAAGAAAGATACCAGCTTTTTTACAGCAGTTTTATTAAATGTCTCTGAAACATAATCCATCTTTCACTATGTCTCGTCCACATTAGCGCCAGCATATCTATTAGTCAAAAGTATTTACCAGTTGGTCTGTCTTCACTGTGAGTGTACACAAAGAGGGGGAGTTGCCAGCAATTGTGCCAAATGCACCAACTGCTGATTTCCTTGTTTCCTTGTTGCTTTTCTCTTTGGAGGGGATATTTGATGTTAAGTGATATTTGGGGGGAAAAAAAACCTTCAGTCAATTTCAGTCTGCCTGTTGAGTGTTAAGTTGCAAAACAGAGAGATAATGTCTCCTTTTGTAGCTTAAAGAGATCCTACATAGTATAACGTTGTAGCATGGCTTAGAGGTTATCACGTTCTGAAAACAGTTTCCTGTTAAAAGAAATGGCCAGACAGATGCCTGTGTAGGTTAGCACAGCGGTTTAATAAGAGGTGCTACATGAGGGTGGCTCATGGCATAGTGATGTCAGATATGACAGCAGACCATTCCTGTAATATTCCATTTTAAAAAGTGTGATATATGCATCATATATGATATTTCATTTACTTTGGCACCCTTGGTCTAGACAGAGTCCTTCACTGAAATATGATAATGTAATGCAGTCCAGGCACCTGGATTCAATTTGGGGCATCAACTACGCTAGTGAACACAAGCTGGCAATTCAAAAAAAAAAAAAAACGTCATGGAATGAACGTAACTTTGACAAATCACCACTTGCACTTTCCAGTGATGTATTTGACTTTGCAGCACTATTTTACTTTGTCTGCTTGGAAATTTATAAACAGTTTTCATTTAACTGTGGTCATATCACTTCTTTAGGATCCCAAAATTTGAAACTAAACTGCCCATATACCATACAGGCCAGTATAGGTGGATAGTTGAAGCTGCTCTAGTCAAAGCTTATTCAGAAAATCAGTGTCACATTTTGTAAATTATGTATATAATGTGTAGATGTAAATCACAAAAAACTCAAGCCCCCCCCCCCCCCCCCCCCCCCCCCCCCCGCCCCCCCCCCCCCCCAAAAAAAAAAAATTAGCTTTTTGCCCTGCCATGGATCTGAGTAAACTAGTAAAAGTCACTAACTGATATAGGTTCCATTCTTAAAAAGGTGCAAGAAAAGTAACAGATGGCACAGCTGTTCATTAAAAAGGCTGTGAACTTAGGCACAGTATATAATACGAAAACAGTGAAACACAGTCAAGACTATAGAAGATAAAGCATTTTTTTTTAAGGAAAATACTACGAAAATTTGTGCCAAGCTTGCAAATATTTCATATAAATTGTTTGTTAATTAAAGGAAACATTTTTAATGGTTTTGCATTAGCTTGCGACATATGCTGCCTACATTTCTTTATTTATTACTAATTATGATAGACTGCTACTGTGACCTTCATAAATAATAGTGATCAAGCAAATGTAGAAATAAAACTGTCTTAATGTGCCTTCCTGGGTGTTTCATTATCCACTGCCACAGGAGAAACATTAATAGGCAATTGAGTCTGAGGGCACGCTTGTCCTGCCTTCTAATGAACAGTTCAAAGACCATTAGAGACCCACTTGATTCTATCAAGGGCTTTTTTATATTTTTGCATTTTGATGGGAAGCCAGAGATTAGAGAATTTTTTTTCTATGTCCATGCTAGAGGTGTGCATCAAAATATAATGCATTTAATGTGCCATGTCACAAGCACACTTCTAGTATAAATGAAACATATGATTTATATTGACTTGTATTTGTCTTTTCTTTGAGGCCATATTATTCTGGATCGAGTTTTAATCTGAACACAGTATACTATATAATAAAACATGATTAAATGAGTCTGATTCATAGTCCTATTTCAGCAGACATTGGTGTGGCCAATACATTATGCATACGTTAATGCACACATATTTAAAAAACGTATTGTATTTTTTTCAATACCCAGAACTAAAGTACAATCCAGCAGTCCTTTTCCACACTCATAACCTTTTCCCTTGTGTATTTCCTAGTGGGAAGAGATCAGCGGTGTGGATGAGCACTACACACCGATTCGCACCTTCCAGGTGTGCAATGTGATGGAATACAGCCAGAACAACTGGCTGAGAACCAACTGGATACCTCGTAGTTCTGCTCAGAAGATCTATGTGGAACTCAAGTTCACTCTGAGAGACTGCAACAGCATCCCATTGGTGCTGGGAACGTGCAAAGAAACGTTCAACTTGCACTACCTCGAGACAGACGAGGACCAGGGCAGCAAGTTTCGCGAGCACCAGTTCTCAAAAATAGACACGATTGCCGCCGACGAGAGCTTCACTCAAATGGACCTGGGCGATCGCATTCTTAAACTCAATACAGAAGTGCGAGAAGTAGGCCCAGTCACAAAGAAGGGTTTTTACCTAGCGTTCCAGGATGTGGGGGCTTGCGTGGCCCTGGTGTCTGTAAGGGTATACTTTAAGAAATGCCCTTTCACCGTACGGAACCTGGCCATGTTTCCTGACACAGTACCCATGGACACTCAATCATTAGTGGAGGTGAGGGGATCCTGCGTCAACAACTCCAAGGAAGAGGACCCTCCCAAAATGTACTGTAGCACTGAGGGAGAATGGCTGGTACCCATTGGAAAATGTTTGTGTAACATTGGTTATGAGGACCGGGGAGTCACCTGCCAAGGTATAGTCTCTCTTTCCTTTTCATTTCCTACTTGCACTGCCTTTCATTTCACGGCCCATTTTGTTTCTTTCATCAGCATAATGTACCAGCACCACTACTATACACAGGCACTCTAAATGAGATGCAGAACCTATCATTCCAGTTTCCTTCGTTTGTTTGTTTAAACCATTTATTCGTTGTCTGCTGGGAGTGTAAGTGCTTTTAAATGTGTACATTTTTGTGCTCCTTCGGCAAGCAAAAATATGTATTTTTTATATATATTTTGTTGTATCTCACAAACACACCTCTGATCTGTAAGCCATAGTGGGTGTTTGGGGCTGGGACAGATGAGTACTCTGCCCGACGGTGGAGAGAATAGATCTGTGGTGTAGGCGTCCACAAAGAGCAGCTTGAAGCAGTTAAGGTTGCAAAATACTCTTTGGTGTCACCTCATCAGGAGACAGAATAGATGTGTGTTCGGCATCCAAGACATTGTGGTGGAAGGTGTGTGTGTGTGTGTGTGTGTGTGGGTGAGTGTGTGTTCGTAGAGGATTCTGTGAGTTCTTCTCCCCGCCTTGCGATGATGGTTTTATAAATGTGATATAGATCATATAAAAGAAAACACTTTTGTTTGTTTACTTTTTTAGTTAAAATTTGCAATACGATATGATGGAAGTTCATTACCAAAAGCACCGTCTCGGAGTAAAGATACCAAGCCGTGCATTCGGCTTTGTGTATAATTGTGCGAGGAGCTGTGGTTGAGAGGGATGATAATAAATTGGCTGGCAGCTGGCATGTAGAGAGATTCAGCCCTGTCTGTGGTATTATTTGAGTTAAGCCAGCTCCCCGGAGAAATCACTACAGCTCATAAAGTGCTCCGTATCCCTCTCCTCTTCTCCAACAGGGCCTCAAGATGTTTTTCATTTCTGGAATTCTGTGTGATACTTTTCAGTGTTCATGGATGCGTGAGAATTGATTGAGAGCCATTGAGGTTGAAGATGCGTGTGCTTGCCTTAGAAAGAGATAGATGGAGATGTTATTTGCCGCAACATGTTTGATGGGAAACTGTTGAAGATGCTATGAGCGTTTCAAAAATATATAAAGATAAAGGCTTTACGAAAAGGTCCGATGTAGAATAATACTAATAGATTTGTGGTCATTAATTTAATTTTATTAGGTTTCACAATTAACAAATATATTAGAATGTTCATATTGAAGACAAGTATGTCAATTAAAATGTGGTATAATGTATGCATTTATTTATTTTGTAGATGCTTTCAGACTGATAAACTTTCTTAACTGGTCAATTATTTAGCACAATATTTAGCACAATATTTATATTCTCCCTTAAAAATACAGATATTAGATATGATACACTTTTCTTTTATGATACACTTTTGCCTTAAATTAAGTACAAATTTGGCTTTGTTTTATTGTAAACCCAGCTCTCATCTGGGATACAAATTTCTAATTTTGATTGTCAGTAACCAATAACACTATCATAACATAATTTCTGGGTACTTTGGCAAGCATAAATAAATGTACAAATTATAATGTAACAACCCACCACAGTTAAAATACTACTTTACTACAACTACGACTACTAATATTATTAATATCAATAATACTACTACTACTACTACTACTAAATAATAATAATAATAAATAATAATAATAATAATATTATAATATAATAATATAATAATAATAATAATAATAATAATAATAATACCGATATGTGAAAGATTTTTAAAACAAAAAAAGAACATTTTGAAAGTACTTTTGACATGTTTAGGAAGGATTGATTTCTCCCAATCTATTATTCATCAAATGCAAATCATAAAAAACATATGTGATATTTTTCCCCTTTCTCGTTTTACTCTATGAAAGGAATGAGCAGTAGAAGCAGCCAAAAGGACTTTTTCACTGAAACTAAATACAAATTCTGATGTCTGAGGCCTAACCATACATTGGGAATAGTTGTGCATGGTCATGGATTTTTGCTCTCCGGTTTTCTAGCCTGTGGTTTGGCATGAACTTGATGCATCTAAAGGTGACTGCTCCAAAAATTTATCAATCCTAACACCGATTTGTGGCGTGTAAAACCACGGCGCCTGACAAGTGGTTCTTTGTTGTGACTTTCATATAAGTGATGATGACAATACAACGAGAGTGACTGAGTGATGGAGTGGGTGTCTTAATGAGCAAGTAAGCAAGTGAATGAATAAGTGGTTGTGTTTGTTTTTAGACAAATTGTCATTTCTTTAGTAGTATTGTAGCAACTGGAGATTTGGGCATTATCCCCTGATTACTGTGCAGCAAAACAACAATAATGTAACATCAATTCCCCTCGGGGGGGAACCATCCATTTTTCGATGTTCTCCTATTTGTGTGGTGCTTGTGTGAAAGTTTAGATGTATTTGACAATCTCATATTAGTTTCGGGGCAGCCTAATGGACACTAATAAGGGCTTGTATTACAGGAGTGTGACAGCTGCACCTCCATACTCATAAGCACATTTGTAGGAGAAGGGTGTTACTCAGCTCACACTGCAGGCCTGCTGTGTTAATGGATTGATTACTGTGCGGAGTCCAAGTGTCGCTCTAACACAGATATTTTGAGGTATGCAGATGCAGAATTTCATCATCCTGAGTGTGGACCTGACACCTAGATAGAACACACTACTGAAGGAGATCCTGCGTTGAATATTTCATGTCCTGTTGTTCATGAAGAAGTAGTTCCTGACGTTCACACTGTCAGACAAGTCGAGAACGTTTCCTGTCTTTGCTAACAAAGTATTGCGTTAATAGATGCCGCTGGGTATATGTGAAACATGTAAAACAAAAAGATTTCAATTACAAAATGTAAATGTGAAAAACCAAGATTAAAATCAAAGTATTAAACACTTGCAAGGTTTGAAACGGGTTTAACAACTGATTATACTGAGTATCCTTTTGTAAGTCTTATTGAAGGTTACTTTCATTGTTCTCATCAATCGAGACCTGAAGCAGATAACAACATAGATTATCTTTCGTTCATTATCTACTATAACAGCATTGTCAATAGAAGGAGTGACATTCTCAAAGTCACCTTATTACAAACTTGTTGTTAATTTGCTTTCAACGCAGCTTAATTTTCAGTGCAACTCTGAATTGCCGTGAATGTTACGATAATGAAACCGCACTAAAATCTGTATTAAGGTCTTAACAATAATTTGATCTTAAAACAGCAAATAAAAAAAGACTATGTGATCCGGATGTCTGTCTGCTTTCTGAGCTTCCCATGTTCGCAGCTGCCACAGGGCTCCTTTGAGAGCCGCAGTGGTTTACATTCCTGCTGGCTTTACCAGGATATACAATCCCCATGCTCACTATCCCTGATTAGTTATCAGATCTTATTAATGCTGCTCTAAAAAGTGCAGTGGGTATTTTAACAAGCCCTAAAGCCTTACTGAATGAAAGACGCTGGGCCAGAGAACAGTGTTTAGTGCACACTGACCCTATTCTTACATTTCAACATCAGGGCAGCCCGTGCACTTTAGGCATAGGCCTCCAGTGGGGTCTATGTCACTAAGAAAACAGTTTTGGATTGAATGGATCACAGAGTGGACATCATACATTACAGAGCCATAACATGTTACGGCCTTAAAATAGAAAGGGAACACTGGTCTTTAAAAACCACACCATACGTAGGTAATAATATCAAAATAAAAAAGACATTACTATTTAGAAATCCGATTTCTATTCAAACGACTAATTTGCATTTAGTAAAAAAAAAAAAAGTACATGGAATCTAGGAAATGTTTAGTAGACTCAACCTAAAACACGTAAATAAAATTACGCTAAATTTCTGTTTTACCTAGGAAAATGTTTTAATGTTATAAATGTAATTGAGTGTATTAGAGTATGGATCAATATGAAAAATGTTGTAACACTAATTATTGATCCATGGATGGGTCAACGCTAATGGTGTTGGTGATCTCTATTCCAGTGTCTTCGGTTTTTTTTTTTTTTCATTAAAATCTGTCCTCAAAATGCCTTCACCAGGGGATTTATGATGAAATCCAGCTGTCCTCCTTCTGCCATTGCAGCAGGTTGATATATTTCATTTTTATTTTAATGGACACACACTAATACATGTAGCTTTTTGGCCTATTTTCTGAATTTCACAGCACAGAAGTTCAGATTTATATAGACACAATGTTCAACCTTTTACCAATGTGATGTGACAATAAGACATTGAAATGAAGTACCCATTACGTTTGGACATGACTCGCTGGAATATGACCGCTTTCTGAAAAGTTGTAGACCTCACGCTTAAAAAATTAGAGATCAAATTCCAACTGGCATAAACCTTCTCCACCATTTTCCTTTCACTGTGAGAATCTTTACCTAAAATGGAGTATAAATATCAATGCAACTTTTTTTTTCTTTTTTTTTATGTCAGCAGAGTAACCTTTGCTCACCTTGAGAGTTCACCCGTGCATTTCAGGGAGATTTGAGTGCTCATCTTGTTTGCGTGATGTTCTGTCTCATGGTCCTATTTCAGCCCTAATGTATTCCCTCTGTTCCCCTGCATGTCTAAAATAAGTATTTCTTCTTGTCCCACTGATGGCGCTGACTTTTTCTTTGCACGTCATTATATGTCTATTCAAGAGAAGCAGTGCTCCTTTAAATGCCCCATTGTGTATATATAAAACAGATGCTTCATTTGAACATTTTAATGGATTTCCTCCATTGGTACAGTGTTATGTGGCACCAAGAAGAATTTCGGTCTTTTGTAAGAGAAGTAAATGATTAAATCAATTAGAAGTCAAACTTCTATTAACATCCAGCTAAACTTTAAAAATATATTTTTATAGTACATATGTTGTTATTTTTAATGTGCATTGTTTTATTGTGATGTAAAATAAAGGTGCTAAAAATACCCTGCTTTTTTTTTTATATGTCCTGCATCCTGTACGCTGGATATTTCAAATAATCTGCTGTTATTTGTCAGGGCAGTATAATCTATTATAGCCAGTTGACATTCTCATATAACATGTAACAGTATCAATATCCTCAGCAAATAAAGACAGGGGTCCTCTAAGGAGAGTCGATAAACAGAATACTTGTTTGATTAAGGCACGCATTGCTGCTGATGCTCTGCGAGGTGGTAATATTCTATCTTGGACCCGATGGCCGTAGCTTGTGGATCAAAGTCTGGTGTTGAATGCCTAGGCAGTGGTCACAAGTCACATGTTTTCTATCACTCTCCACCCTTTGCCTAAATGCTTTCCCTTGTGTTTCGTCCCTCATACAACTCGCAGGGCTCATGGACATTGTCAAGTCATTGCCTCTTGTCACCCTACAGCTGATGGTCCAGATCATTGCTCCTAAACAATGGCAAAGCCACGGAATAGCCAAAGTGCTCCCACATGGAATGAAAAACCGAGTGTGAAGTGTTCTGCTTTTTGGAGTTTGGAGTGGCCCTTTCACGTTTCATTCATATTAAGGACTCTACTGGGGCAATTTACAATCATGAGAAGACCAAATGAGGCTTCCGACTAGGTCTGCTTTTTATCAGACCTAAGAGAGACTTGAGAAGCAGATTTTCACCTAAGTTATTATGAAATGCGCCACGTACTCTCACTTCCTAGTCAAGTCAATGTGTAGAAAACGACGCGACACAAGCTGCAATTTAAACTAACTTGCATGTTTTTCGTTTTGCACGTTATGAGTAATTACACAGAAAGCTATAGTTGAGTGTGTATTTAAGTAGAAACTGTAAGAACTGTCAAATACTGTGGTTTAATATTTGAATCACTGGCTGGTTTGTTTCTGAGTAATACTTGTTTGGCTTTTATAAACCATACTTTCTCCCCATAGTGTGAATGAACCTTTTAAGGTTATTAAAATGGTGTGTGTGCATGTGTGCGTGCTTTTGTGTGAGTGCGTGCATTTATATGTGTGTGTGTGTGTGTGTGTGTGTGTGGGTTGTGCATATTTTATTTACCATACCAGAATGTTAATAAAAAGCTAGTTGGCTAAGTGATGTAGTGAAGAAGACCCACTCTTTTTTATGGTGTGCCTAATTGTGAACAACAGCTCCAGGATTGCCGCACTGATCTCCTGCCCTGTCAAAACAAGCGGAAGCATTTCATAGACTAGCTACAATCATTTACATTGACCTGTTAAGCAGAACAGAAAATAGTCTAGAAGCAAGTTTCCTTGTTTTCGGGTTGTTTGCTGAGCTAGCTTATGAGGAATGCAGTGTAGGTTTATTAGCTGCCGTTGCCAGACGAACACAGAGCTGATCCAGACTCACATGCCCCCTGAGTGTTGAGTTGCTGGCAATTAGCTAGAATCAGGGAGAAGATAGGGTGTGTATGCTGTAGGGAGCAGTGGAATAGTTATAGGGTTTAAGCACCTCACAGTAAGAGCATTGCTGCAGGCTCCTCCTGCCCCAGTAAATACACACCGAATAATCAGGCTTTGACTTATGGCCTTGGATGTAAGACAGATTCTTTTCCAGTCTTTCCTTCGTATGGTAATAGTTTGACACCTTTGCAGGACAAACTACCTACTCGTACATCAGGCCAGATGCTTTGTTCTTCACCGCGCAGTCATTGCCAGGTTTGCTTTAGGCCTATTATGCTGGAATTATTCTTCATAAACCCAGGTCAGGTCCCAGATGGAAGCGCTTATTGTACCTCTGACTCATTGCATTTGGTTTTTCTATCAATTTGAAGTTAGGGGACACTCACTGCCTGACTATTTTTCTAGCTGCTTTTCCACTGACCCTAAAGCATTTTCCACCATAAAGACTAATGTTTGACATTTTCCACGGGTAAACTGAAGTGAGATTGTTTCAGGATGGGCTTGCACATGTAACAAGAGCGAGGCTTCGAAAATTGAAAATGGTCACGGCAAGCAAATTCTTTAATTCCTTTAGAAAAAATAATAATAATAATAACAGCAGATCGCACCAGGTTGAAGCAAACCAATGAACACAGTTTGATATAAATAATTCACTTAAATCAATACCATTGACCCTTTATGTCAATAAGTGTTTTTGTGAATTTGAAGTGTTAATCAAAGTATTTAATCGCGAGGTGAGCTTTACTGTATATAGACAACCAGAGTTAAGAGTTTGCTACATTTGGTCCATTTTCCACCTTTTTTTTTTTACCTTGGAAACTCAGTGTACAAGGAAAAATAAACGAATTAAATTAAAAGCCCATGCAGCTTATAAATGTTATTTATATGCAGAGATTAACTGCGATGGAATCCTGTGGGAATTCTGACTGAAAGGATCGGTCTAACTAACAGCATGAGTTCACAAATACTGAATATCTTTTATTCAAGAAACCATTGACAAATTCGAACCAAAAGAATTAATTAGCGAGAAGAGAATTCGACAGTGGATGAGAATAGTGTAGAGAATAGTGAGTCATAAGTGTTGTTGTTGTTGTTCTGTGACTACAGATTTGGCCAGAATAGTCCAAAGAAATTTCTATCAAAGCGGTTTGTTTTTTGATTTTTTTTTTTTACTTCAAAGATTGTCCTGGAATGTTAGTCCCTTGCTGCAGATAGAACTGCTGGGTCAGGCTGTTTATTTGGGATGGCCCCTTGTTGGTAGATTGAACGTGGGCTAGAGGGGAGTGTGACTGTGATCGATGAGCGTGCTGCTAGCCTGACAGCAGGACAAGGCCATTGTGACAGCCTGTGTTTCAGGCATACTTTGGGCTAACACCCACCCCCATGTCCCTTGCCTTTCCTCTTGCTCACGCTGCACAGGAGGATGTGGCCCATTCACCAAGATAAACACAATGGCAGTCTCTTTTGGCACCGCACACTTTTTTTTTTCTTTCAAAAATCACATCTCAGTTTTGACAGCAGTGTCATTAATCAACTATTCACTTAAGCTGCTATGGTGCTCCATTGCTCTTTGAGGAATGGCAAATGAACATCTGTAAATTACCCTGTTAAGATGTTTCTGTGACCTTTCATTCAGTAAGGTTGTAAAAAACACAACTGCAGTTGAATTGCAAATCCAAACACTCTCATTCTTTGAATTCTTACACTAGCACGATTCTGGCTTGACATCTCTCCTAGTGTGAGTAGCAATGCTGAAACAATACGAGTCCAAGCTGGTGTTTGTTTGCCAGACCGTCTACCCATGGACCATCCACTGAGTTATTTGGACTGGCTGCATTCCCTGGGCCCTGTTTTAGGGCTCATGCTGCCTCGGCTTGAGTCCTTGACAGTTGTACTTTTGAAATCAGTGCAGAGAATTGTTTTCGTCAATGCAGTTTTCAGTCGGATTGTATAACATTTCTCACGCAATTTAGTTATTGTAGCTATGAAGAAAACTCATATGTTTTTGCCATACAGGACTATAAACTGTGTGGGGAAGGTTACTTTGGAAATGTAATAGGTTACAGATTACAAATGACCCCTATTTAAAATGTAACTTTTCAATTACTTTATTAAAGTAAAGTAATTGATTATATTTGATTACTTTCAAGTGTCTAATGAATATTTCCAACTAAACAATTTCCATACATTTATCACTTTACAGTTATACACGTACAGTAGTACTCAACTCTTCTTTACTGTTAGAATTTCAATATATTTCATCACTTGAATTAAGTTTATATTCATTTAATTATTAAGCACAGCCACAACAAAGCCAGACTTCATAACCAGAAAATCTTTAATGCTGACAGGACATACTGGCAGGTAACATGGCAGAGGCAGAAATCGAATCCCATAACCATAACCCTGGAAGTGTGAAACGAATGTGCTAACCACTAAGCTACCGTGCCCCGGCGGGAGTGCGAGAAAGAAATTATTCAGCTGTAACCCTGTTTGTAATCTTTAACATTTTAAAGATTTAAAGATTAATTTAATTACACATTTTTTCATTTTTACATTTTTTTTAATTAAATGACTTAAAGCTGTTACATGTAACTAGTTACTCTGTGACTCATTTGCTCATTTAGACACTGTATAAATGACCATAGAGAAGATAACATTAATAATGGTGTATTATTTCAGTATTTTTCAATCTCAGATTCCTAATGAAGGCTTTTAAAAATCTCTATCTTTTACTGAAAAGTACTGATGTTTTCTGCCATTATCTCTCAAACTAACTGCAATACATTTAGCATTTTAAATAAAAAAAAAAGAAAATTTTTAATTTCTAATTTTGCAATAGTAATAAATCGCTTGTATCACCTGCCATAAAACCATATACGTTGGAATAAACTAAATTATCATCAGGCATATAGATCATGATACACAATGCTAATTGTCAGTGCACCTCTGCAAGTTTTTATTAATTATGGGCTTCACTAGCCAAATGGCAGGAACACAGACTGCACCCCCACATTTACATACACCTGGGGAAGCCAGAGTACCTACTGTTATGCTTTTTGGATGTGTGTAAATCTCCACATAGACAGTAACTTGAGCCCAGAATCACACCAGCTTCCTGGAGCTGTGTGGCAGAAACGCAACCCGCTGTGCCACTATGTCACCTCTCAGCAAGCACTCGGGAAAAATAATAATAATCATTTGTGTTGTGCTCAAGCATCTCAGTGGTATCTAATCTTAGATAGAACAAAAGGTTGGAAAATACCAGTGAGAAATATTTTTTTTTTTTCTACT
This sequence comes from Kryptopterus vitreolus, assembly GCA_030449085.1. Classification (NCBI taxonomy): domain Eukaryota; kingdom Metazoa; phylum Chordata; class Actinopteri; order Siluriformes; family Siluridae; genus Kryptopterus; species Kryptopterus vitreolus. The sequence goes on along the minus strand of JACRUU010000011.1, from coordinate 10,743,531 downwards.
AAAATTTCTCTAGTCGTTTAATTGATACATTTTTAGTATTATTACTCTTATTCAAATGATCTTGTAAAACATAAAATTAATAATAGTTATTGAAGTGCCTTAATAAAATGATGGAGGACTTCTATAGCTCTAGTGGCTGATTGTTACCCCTATTCAATAGTAGTTAGTAGCAATTAGAAAACTATTTTCAGAATAACTGAGCAATTTGCAGAGGTTTTAAAGTGTCAATAACATAATTATTCTGATTTTATTCTGTCTTATACATGTCTATAATTACAGCCACGAGTACATAAAATGCAGTAGGTATGTAGGACAGTTAAATTTGTATTCTTTCATAATGGTATATTCTGAGCCTTGAGTATTTTTATGTGTTTTCTCACTCTTTATTCTAATCTATAACATTTTTAGTTATAGAATGAATATTTGGGACACTGTTGTCCAGTCTCTGTTGATCAGATTAATAGCTTGGTTGGACTGGTGTTTGTTTATTTATTTCATATTTGTTATTTTTTTGTAAACGAGTACACTGTGTCTCTTGTGTGACCATGTCCCATGGGTTCCTTCTGTGTACTTTTTCAGTATCTGCACCTTGCCAAGTCCCTTGAGATAGCTCCTTGTGTCCACATGATTAAGTGGCCTTACCAGCAACTGTAAGAAGGGCTGGTCCAAGTAAGAGAGAATTTCAAAATTCACACCCTACATAAAGTTCTTATCAGTGGATCTTTTTAAGGGCTATCACACAAATGACATAATCAGAACCTACTTATAATATTCTAACTTTAACAGCAGTGTTATCCTGTATTATACCTATGTTTGATCATCAAGTAGCTGAGAAATGTAAGGCTATTTGTATAAACATGGCTGATGAAAAAAAAAGCACAAGGCAAAAAAAAAGTATTGATAGATTTGCATTCGTTCCCGCTTCACGTTTTCTGTTGACTAAAATACACCTGCTAAAATTATTTTAGCAGGTGTATTTGAGCTACACGTTTTGAGCTACACCTAAATAGTGTATTCTTAAACTGATAAAATAGTAAAGTTTGTTGTTTTAAGTATTTTGAGCAAAGAAGCCTATTTTTGTTGACATGAAGAGATTAATCGTGGATCTTTAAGGCCTGCTTTTAATAACTGGGCGAATTTTAATGATAAACTTGAAGTCAGAAATTACCACTTTAGCACTCCATCTGTGTTTTTTCGAGGCTGAAAATCACACTTTCATTTTAAGCAAAATGGGTTTTAAAAAAATCAGGACAGTACATTAATTTATGTCCACAGAAATAACAGTGAAATAACACTTTGCACACTCAAAAAAAAACCCTGCAAACTTGCAAAGTGTTAACCAGCAAATTGCATTTGCACTGGCACAAAAATAAAGCCCAGTGTTTATCAGCACATCCTGTAACACTTTATGCCATTTGTTCGAAATGTTTTTTTTTTTTTTAAAAGCAGAGAATAAAATATTTACTTTCATTTTAGGAATTTCTACTTTTTTTGGTCCGAATGAGACTGAATGCTATCTTATTTAAAGTGTCTTCTATTTTAATCTTTCAAACTGGCCCACAGATTCCTTGTAAGAACATAATGTTCACTTTATTTATATGAAGTCATCAGATGCCCCTGTTCGCAACTCAAACACGGCAACACACAGAAAATGAAATCCGTCGCCTCCAAGAGTTAAGGATGTGTTTCTGCTTTTCTGCTTTCAGCTGCAGAGAGATCCACATCATGCCTTTACACTGTAGTGCAGTTCAGCCTGGTTGAGCCTTTGCATCGCTCCAGAGAGGCCACAATTTCCACACCCACAACTTATTAAAGCATTTCAGACTCCAGTGCACCTGCAAAGCTTCCCAACCTTTTAGCACTCTCTCTACCTTGAATGCCAAGCATAGTAGTGAATCTTCCTGAGCAGCAATGCGTAGCAGCTGCAATGGATACCTGGGAAACACAGCATTGTGTAGCTTAAGGTGATGAAAGACAGGAGCCTGGAAATCCAAGTCAAGACACAAGCAGCAAGATTTTTTTTTTCACGAAAGCTGTTCTATAGTGATACTATCAGGCAACGTGTAAAGCCCAGACCCTGAGGCATCGTTGTGCTTTAATACAGCCAGCAGATCAGAACTTGTAATCTAGCTGTGGCGAGAATCTCGAAACAGGAGCGCTTTGATATGTCTGCCACTTAAAGAGGGGACAGAAAAGAAGACCTTTAAAGGTTGGGAGATGCCTTTGAGATGAGCAGTGACCTTTCAGGAAGCCTGTTTGAAAGATAAGTCTTTAAACACATCTGGCCAGGGCAAGAGACCATGAAGATTTGAAATGCCACTGAGGACAGTCCACTAAGATTAATATACCCATCATGTGAAATTGAGTGGAGGGCATAATTTCCAATCCAAATCGAGCATAAAAGTATTTGTCATAGAGAATATAACTGACGCTATACAGTAAACATTCCAGTATCTGCCTTTCTACTGTTTTTTTGTTTTCATAAAGAGAGGCCTTTATATTCAACATCTCCTATACACGTACTTGCCGTTATTCAAAAGATACTTAATCCTTATTGCTGTGTCTTATAGAAAGCGCTGCGCTGCGTTCTTTCTTTCATCACAGTTGACACAATAGAACTTTACTGAGCCCCAAAAAACATCTGGTGATTAGCAATGACGAGCCCAAACCTGTAATTATTTGTCTATCGTCACAGTCGTCTTTTTCTTAGAGCTTGCCAAAGGAATGCTTGTTCATTGCCAAGGGCTACTCGGTGAAGCTTTGCTGCACACAATTAAAGCTTAAAGACCATGCACATTTATTGTTATGCTCGGGCATTAAAACGTAAAGGAAAAGCTTGCTCCCAGTGCAACAGTAAAACAAAGGCATCAGAAGCTCTTAATTCCCCCTTAAAGGAGAAAACCCATTATTATAGCTGGAAAGAGCCCACATTACAGATAATAAGTATGTGAATAATGTTTCAGGAGTACTCAATTACTTTAGGTATGTGTGTTAATTCATTTGTTTGTCCTCAATATACCAGTGAATGCTGGTCAGGATTGCATCGGTGTAGGGAATACTACCTGAATATGAACATCAGTCCATCACAGAGATATTTAACATAGCCGATCCACCTACTGACATGTTCTGGGAGGTGTATGGGAAACCAGAGAACCCAGAGGAAACCCACATAGGGACAGAGAGAACATGCAAAGCCCCGCACAGGCAGTAAGCCAAGTTAGGGATTCAACTGGAGACCGCAGATCTGTGCGAGCACTCATTATGGAAACGGTGTTACCACGCTGCACTTTGTATATACCGTGTCGCGAAACAATCCTATAGAATAATGTGTTCATAAAAAAAGGTCTCGACAACAGAATACATTTCATTTATCTGCCACAATAGAAGGCACACCTACGAAAATTACAGTGAAGACAAATCAATTAATATATCAATTTACATTTAAATAGATAGGCAAGTGTATCTGCTCCATGTTATTTGCATCTTGTCACCATACAAATTCCTGTTAGAGACATAATAGTTAATCACCACAAAAATTTTATGTTCTTTTAGGCACAATAAAGCGGTGTCTTATTTTGAATATTTTTCCTTTAATTAATAAAAAGATATTCTAGCGAATACATGCTGGCCCATAAAATTACTGTGTGTGTGTGTGTGTGTGTGTGTGTGTGTGTGTGTGTGTTCAAAATAATATTCAAAATAATATTCAAAATAAGACACCGTTTTATTGTGCCTAAAAGAACGTTCAATTTATGTGGTGATTAACTATTATGTCTCTAACAGGAATTTGTATGGTGACAAGATGCAAATAACATGTAGCAGATACACTTGCCTATCTATTTAAATTTAAATTGATATATTAATTGATTTGTCTTCACTGTAATTTTCATAGGTGTGCCTTCTATTGTGTGTGTGTGTCTCAACAAAAATGTAGATTTTTGATTTGTGATCAATTTTTTGCCAAAATGCCCCGGCAAACAGTAGGTAAATAAGCTGCACCCGAGTTAGAATGGTCACTGTATTCTGGCTTTCATTTTTTTTTACTTTTTCTATGTCACTCAAGTCACTCAATCAGCTATCGCATATTTGATTGAGTATGTTTCATTTATTTTGCTTACATATGCATTCATTTTATTTGACACTCTCTGGAATATTTATTGATTTATTTGTTCTGTTTCTTAAATCATAAAAAACAAATGTCCTAACTTTAACCAGGAGGTTACTATGAATGAATGCATGAACAATAGAAATGTGTTTTAATGAACACACTACATGATTTGTGTTTGTGTGTGTGTCTGAACACAATTGGTATCTTTATGGTTTATTGCTTCTTTTTTTTCCGAAGAAAATGTGTTTGGACAGTTTGTATTGAGTAAATTACTATGCATTTTGGAATACAATATGCAAATGAAAATGAAATCCTGAAGATCAGAGGTAATTATTGCACTAGAGTGCATGAAGCGCCTGAAAATTGTCTCCAGGTGTATGAAAAATTGGCACTTTCATAATTTATCATTTTAATTGAGTTAATTGAGATTACTGCTGTTAAGCCTATATTTAGGATCAAATGAATGCCAGAAGAGGTACAAAAAAAAATACAACAATGTAGCAGAGGAGAGTTCATTCCAAAGCCAATATTTTTGCTGAGCAAGATCCATGGTAATAATTAGTTAGCATTCATCATCAGCACCTACTCTCATGTCATTTTATGCACTGGATTACTGAATCCAGGCACTATTTATGGTTCTGGTTCTGTAAAACTTAAATATGTATTCAATATTTCATATTATAAACACATGAATCATTACTTAAAACAAAAAAAAAGCCCTGATGTGATCCTACTTTTTTTTTTCTCACTGAAAAGAACATATGGAAGCCACATAGCAGCATGGGATTCTGGTCCAGCGGGCAAAGTTACAAGGCCCAGTGCTCTCTGACACGGCTTTGTGATCCTGCACTAATAAGAGCGGTCATGGACTTTGCTGGATTCATTGTCCAAGCTGCAGCTTCAGAGGCTGTGGAGAAGCAGAGCGAAATACCATGTGTGCACCCAGTAGGGGGACATTCCTGTAGGTCTGTGATTTCCTCAGCGCATTCAACACATTAATCCACCGGAAACCCCGCGGTAATCGCATTGTCCGCGGCCTTAACTCCCTACCAGTCTCTGCTATCAGTAGGTCAACTTGTGTGAGATTGGGGAAAGCGGAGCAAGGTTACAGGTTCAGCTGGAAACATGCAGCAGGTTACACTGCTGTGATGAAATAACAATGCAGGGGTGGCACTAACTTTTACTTACTTTCCTCTTAATTGCAATACATAACTTTGATTAATCACCGCAAAAAAGTTCCCTCACACTTTATTTTGCATGTGTGTATTTATATATGTATGTATGTGTATGTACAATACTGTGCAAAGGTTTTAGGCAGGTGTGAAAAAAACGGTGTAAACAAAGAATGCTTTCAGAAATATAAATAATCATTGTTCATTTTTGTAGTTTACAAAATGCAAAGTGAGCAACAAAAGAAAAAAGCAAAATCAAATCAGTATTTGGTGTTACTACCTTTTGAAGAATTAGAAGTGGTGGAAGTGATGACACGACCCACACAGAGCCCTGATCTCAATATCATGGAGTGTGTGTGGGATTCCAGGAAGAGACAGAATGTTGTGAGAACGTCTACATCCACAGAAGATCTGTGCTTACTTCTCCAAGATGGAACAACCTACCAGCCGAGTTATTATATTATATAATATATATATATATATATATATATATTATATATATATATATATATATATATTCATTCATTCATCGTTTTTTTGGACTTGGGGGGAAACCGGAGAACCCGGAGAAAAACCCTCTGATGCACGGGGGAGAAACATGCAAACTCCACACACACATGGCCGAGACGGGAATCGAACCCGGACCCTGGCGGTGTGAGGCGAACGTGCTGACCACTAAGCCACCGTGCCCCCCCCCCCCCCCCCCTCTCTCTCTCTCTCTCTCTCTCTTATCTCTCTCTATATGATATATATATATATATATATATTTATATATATATATATATATATTCATTCATTCATTCATTCATCTTCTACCGCTATATCCGATCTTCCCTCGGGTCACGGGGAGCCTGTGCCTATCTCAGGCGTCTATGGGCATTAAGGCAGGATACACCCTGGATGGAATGCCAACCCATCACAGGGCACACACACTCACATTCACACACACATTCATACACTAGGGACAATTTTCCAAGGTGTCCAATCAACCTACCGTGCATGTTTTTGGACCGGGGGGAAACCGGAGAACCCGGAGAAAAAAAAAACCCCTGAGGCACGGGGAGAACATGCAAACTCCACACACACACACACATGGTCCCGAGACAGGGAATCGAACCCGGATCCTGGCGGTGTGAGGCGAACGTGCTAACCACTAAGCCACCGTACCCCCATATATATATATATATATATATATATATATATATATATATATATATATATATATATATATATATATATATATTTTTTTTTTTTTTTTTTTACAATTGGCTTTAATCCTTAAATTAATTTTTTTTAATTAACAGTGGAAAAAGACAATTTACAAAAATCTTGTCTATTCCTCATAATCTAATGATAAGCCATTTACAATAAATGCGCATTTTCACTGGAAAAGTGATCCTGCGGTGTTCTCAATGTCATCATCTGTATATTTTTTACATTGTATAAACAATGCCTAATTAACATCTTCCATTAATAATGCCGTCTTGCCTTTTCTCACCTTGTCACCCACGTCATAAACAGTGAATATTCTACATGCTGACCCCTGGAGAACGACATCTTTGTGATGAATGGCTGAGCTGTTGCAATGATAGATTTAGATTAAATCATGAGGTTCTTGTTGTCGTGTGAGATGCATGGAAGGCATTGCGTATTGAAAATGTGAACCGTCGAGAAAGAACAAAAGAACCTGCATGAATAAAACATTCTGTGCACGAAGATCGATTAAATAAGGGCTATATGTCTAATTGTAGCGTTAGAAAACCTCGTACAGTGGTCGTACAGTGAAGTATTATTTTTCATTGCTGTCAGCAGTCACATGTATAGAGACATTGCTGAGAAATAACGAGCAGAAATGTATAGAATCTACAGCAGATATTTTCGCGTTTTATATTTTCTTAGTGACTTCATGGCTATAACAATTACCCAACTAGCCATGTATGTGCTCATTACATCTTCAGTTTGTCAGCGGAGGATAAACAGTCCTCAGCTGACTGAATTCTGTCAGCTACTCGAATGATTAGTTTTGGTTCAGCGTAAACAAACCTGGTTCTAATGAAGTTGAACCTCGATTAGCAAGGGTCCCTGATTGCTCATTCCTGAGTGTGTGCCCAGTCTTTGTCATGATGGAGAAGCTGGGTGTCTGTGATTAATGAGACATTATGGACTCGCACATAAGTGCATCAATCTGTTACACCAAGATCAGTTGGAGTGATCCCGTTTCAAAGCCTTCTGCTCGAATGAAGTCATTCCACTTCATATTTTTCCTTTACCTGTCCAACAACAACGACTTTTGCCCTTTTTTTCAATATAATCTGCACATGCGTATAAATGTGCTAATGCGTTAACCTCATGCATGTGATTTTGACCGCGTGTTGGCGCAGTAAGTGAGAATGTGCGCCGGGGTTGTAAGTGAGCATGTGTTGACGTGTACGTGTCATGCTGTGGTGACATGCTGCATGCTTGCTGCAGCAGCCGCACAGCGAGGTGGGACCGCCAGTGTGTGTATATGTGTGTAGCACTGGAACCATAAGAAGATCGATGAGAGGGAGCAGGGAACTGGGCTGCTGTCAGCTTGTGTACTGTCAGTTTCTCAGTGCAAGCCAATCAGTATAGCCCAGTCCTGACAATCCCAGTTTGAGTGTGTATCGATCACGCTTGGGAAGAGAGGCCCAGCGCAGGGATTACTTTTCACAGTCAAGTGTACTCTAATCTTCCGTCTGATGTCTTAGGAAATCCATCAGTGTAACTAATCGTGAGACTCTGTCGGCCAGAGACAAAAGATGAACCGCTAATAGATCATCGTTAATGATCGACTTGCTGTGTGCATTTGCTGCATGATTTCTCTATAAGTGAAATCTCTTTACAAGCTTTCTTATCAAACTGTGAAATGTTTTTTAGGCAGACAGAAATAGCTACCTATTGATTGCTGTTTTCTAGGTGTAAAATGTGCCAGACAAAGCTGAGCATCTCCGATTTGTTATTATTCCACAGACTGCAGATGTTATTGAACAAAGGTTGCATTTAAGTGATTCTGTCTTATCGTGATGTGAAGTGATACGAATATGATATTGGACAGTATCTTGCACTTGGAGCGGTTTGATGGCTTTTGCGAGCGCTCAATCTGACTTGTGGTGTGTGCGGAATTGGGTTTTGCAGCGTGAGCACATCTGAAGAAGGCGAGGATAGAAAAGGTGAGAAAAAGGTGAGAAGTATTAAAAAAAAAAGTTTCAGCACCTGCAGCACAAGAACTGGATCTGAGAGACAAGAGAGAGAATTCCAGGTGGGATTGGGATTCTTACAGACTGCATTATAGGTTAGAGGGTTGTATACCCAACACAATATTTTCTCCACATGCATCATGTTTGATTATGCATGTTTTAATGCGCTGTCATTTTTTACCTCTTACATTTTAATTGCCAATCATATGGCAGTTGAATACATGTTGAGACGCCATCTTGAGAGTTGACCCATTTTGTTCACATTAACCTTAGAGACAAGGGAGTTGAAACGAGTCAAAAGTGATTAATTAAGAGATTCACAGAGTTTAACTGGAATTGTACCTATATCGGGCGGCTATGAGTGAGACGGATGAATCTTTGATACATCATAAATTATGTCAGGTGTTTTTTATTTTGCTTTTTTTTTACTAGCTCAAAAAGATGTTTGGAACAAATGGTTACCAGAAAATGATTTGAAACAGTTATTTTCTTTAAAGTTGTACCGGAAGGGGGTTATTTTACTTTGTCGCCCCAATCTGGACATATCATGTTAAGGTTCACTTAGAGGTTTGGCACTGTAGGAGCTATGCATCAGGGGTCTCCGGGTGTCAGGCGAGGACAGCTTCAGGTGAGCCCATGCGTGTCAGGGGACTAGGTGAGCAATCGATCCCATAGCAAGCTGCTGGAGTGGAACACTGTCTCTGACCTTCCTCTGAGGTAATTGCCCCCTGTCTGCTGCAAACACACTGATAATTGCCACAGTGTTCTATAAGAGAACAGAAGCATTGAAGGTCTTTTGTGTAAAAACGTCTAAAATGTCAGCCCTCCTCAAGTGCTGGATATCTAAAGAGGACCCACAGGACCTCTTTCTGTTCCAGAGTCCTCCCAAGGTGCATTGCGGATTCACAGATCTGAAAGGGAACGTCGCGGAAAGGCAGCTCTATTCGCGTTCACCTTGGCCATACCCTGAGGATATTGCGTCTTTGCCCTTGTGTTTTTCATCTAACCATTGCTGTAGACTCCTAAGTTCATTCTCTCGACTGTGCCATCGGAAAGCACCTGAAGCTCCACAGGAAGGCATTTTATGTGGCGCAATGCTAACAGACAGTAATTTACCATTTGTGTGTGTGTGAGTGTATGTATTAGTAGGTAATTGATGTGCATTGATATTTGTGGTGGGGGTGAATGTGTGTGTGTGGGGGGGGTGATCTCAGCAGCTGCTAGTGGCTAGGTAAGAAGAGATGGTTGATGTACGCTAGTGTCTGGGGATCAGCTGCGATAGCGTGTCTCCTCTGGCCCTGACAGCCTTGCAATGCTGCACTACATTCAGTTCCCCTGATTTATGGAGGTGTGCTTCTCCATAACCTCAACCTTCTCCCTTGAGTGGCCTCTTCTTTCCCTCCCATAGATGAACAGGGACGGAGTAGCCTTAACAAATGTGTGGACACCCCGCCGTGTGGCCTGACATCAGAGATTGATTTACAGGCCCCTGTGCCTGCTCTCGGACAGTGACACCTGCCAGGGGAATCCAAGTTGCTTGCTGCTCCTGTTTGCCCCTGGAACTGCAGGGATGTCACATGACCCTGTGCAGAGACACTAATCCATTCCTGGGATATTTTATATACAGGGATCTTGCAGGACCACGCTTCTCATGAGACCTGCATGTTTACAGCTTCATTAGGGCAAAGTCATAACGTGTCATTGCCACCCATAAAATGTCATTACCACATTCTTCCATGAGGCTTTAATTCACAGATCCTTTTTGTGCATACAGAGAGCTGGCAGAAAGTGTTGATAATCATCTCACATCTGCGGTAGGGATTTAAACGCCCTCTGGTCTGAAGTAGAACTGCTTAGGGTGAGAAAACAGTGTAAAAGTAATGCCTGGAACAATGAAAAGGTAAATTCGGTAAATATTCTGAACACTGTTTTGCATATGGGCATGATTAAGCATTTATTCCAACTGATAAAGTTGACAATTTGGGCTTGTACTGTGTGAATAAATCATTTCTGCCAACAGTTTAAATAGACCAAGAAAAATGTAGGTTTGTGCAAAATAGTTTTTTCACATGATGAAAGTCAGGCTTTAATGATCATAGCAAAATAGACTTAATCTATTCACTATTCCTTATGTTCCATGCAAGTCATTTACTGTTATCAATTGTTCTTCTTAAACAAGTTAGTTACTGTTAATAGATACATCAGAAACAGTAAACACATAATTTTTCCACATAATTGCAAAACTATTCCAAAAAAATTCCTATACTGGGAATTTAGTGTTTACGTCAGAGATTTCCTTCTACTCATATTAAATAAATGTCTTAATAATCACCAATCATATATAATAATATAAGTTTTCATTTTGAGAATTAGTTTTTGATTATGTAAAGCATCTTCTATACAAGTTAGATAAGTGAGATATAAAGTTAAATAGTAGAAATAGTTGAGCATGTCAAAGGCTTATTAATCAATATATATACAGAGCAGAACGTCAGAGTGATAATCTTCAAGCTAATTAAAACTATATGCTCTTGGAATAATCATAAAATAAACATCCAGATTATAGAAAAGACCCTGGATTCTCCAGGCAAAGATGATTAACTAGTATCCATAGGTTACAGTAACATTAGCGTGAGATGACATGAATTTACACCTCAGAGCACAAGCAGCATTCGACATTATATTCTCACAATCCATTATAATTATATAAATATCACCATATTTAAAGAATACTATCTCAGAATAGCGTAACTTGTATTATGCATTGTCCGTTGTTTGGGTATATACGAGTCCGGCAGTGATGATATTATTATGACATGTGTATAGATGATTGTGGATGTGTTGATGATAGGGGAAGTGGGCCATCCTCGGTAAGGGCTCAGTATTGTTGCTGTGGAGTATTCCAGCTGACCTATTTCAGCACTCCTAAAAGGAGGACAATTCCAACTCACTAGCCCTGTTCATTCAAGCAGGCCTTTGTTCATGTTGCTCTGCCTAACGCATACACTGATGCGCACAAGCACACACACACACACACACGCACACACATGCACACACACATACTTATGTTAAATGCATATTCATTTATAAAATGTGTGCTGGATGAGGCCTAAAAAATCTGAATTATTACTTATGCCCAGTTGTGTTTCCAGCCATTCTTTGTCATATTTTTTTTCCTTTTCACATCAGAGATCTTGAGGACGAGCAAGACAGGACCAAAAATTGTTTGCCTGAATTATGTTCATCATCGTTGTGGTAATGGGCATATGGGGCAACTCCCATTACTGTTGGCAATCATTGTTGGCACTTAGAGACACAATGGATTGACAGACAGTAATTCACAGGCTTATAGATCCCTCCCAAATGCACGACTCGGTTATCATGCTTTCATTTGGCATGGAAGCACCACAAAAGCCTGGAGCAGGTTATTTGGATTTGAATGGGAAGTTTTATGGCTGGTGTTTGCGTACCGATTCTGTGTGAAAATAATTCCTCTGTTATCAGTCACAGCCATGTCTGACAGTCGGCGTACATTAAAAGTGACCAGCACAATCCGCGGACCTTTGGCTGACCCTGTTCCGCCTTTGTCTGCGGGAGAGATTTATCAGTAGCGGTGGATTCCGTGTGGTCCAGCGTCTCCGGAGGAACGGTGGGCTGTGAGTGGCACAGAAAGGGGCAGCCATAAACCTGCCACAATGGAGGATTAGGTGGTGGCCAAAGCAGTGCTCCTATTGTGCTACCTTCTGTCTGAGAGCTGTACATTCTGTACAATAGCGCCAAGAAGGAGGACCAAAACTCAGGCAGGGAGAAACGCATTCCAAAAGGCTTTGAAAACTATGCTAATAGGCTTACTTGTAACAAAGCTATTTCCCTCTTTCTTTGGCTCCCACTCCTCATCTGCTCAATTTGCTGCAGGCATCATGGTGGCTTATTGAGAAATGTCAGGGGATTTCAGCGAAATTGTGTCCTAAAATTACTGACTGACCCAGTCATATTGAGCAGCTTGGAGGAAAAAAATATGTAGAAAAGGTTGCAGGCCTCTTTTTAGCTCTCTGTTGTCATGCATCGTTGTGTCTGTCTCTTTGTGTGTGTGTTTATGTGTGTGCGCGTGTGTGTATATTGTTCATATGTGTATCTTAGTTTAAACAGAATGACAATCTGCCTTCGTGTAAAACCACCCTTGACTTATTTTCGTCCTCCTTCGATTAGTCGTATTATTATGGGTGTCACAATTTGGATGATTGAAACAATTTACATGGTTCATATGAATCGAGGCTACAATCAGAAATCAATTATAGATGAATGATAAATTATAAAACAATTCTTTGTATCACTCTAGAAAACGGATAACTCTTATCTAAAAAAATAATTATGTGCAACTAATTTCATAGGTTAGCAAGTGTTTTGCATTTAAAAATGTTTTTTAAAGAATACAACTGATTCTTAAAAAAATTAGTTGTTACATATTGATTAAAAGTGTCTAAATTAACTTGTATTACATTGTAGAAGCTTTAGTGGGATTTTCAAATATTGAATCATTGTCTTGAGTAGTGAAACAGTGTAATGCAGAATAGTTTTACACATTTTACTCCCTTTTATACACCGTACTCCTATTCTTAGTTGTTATAGACAGTTATATAGATTAGGTTGTCATGTTTGTTTTTCTGCCTGCCTAACTACCATGTTATGATCGAGATACACAGAGCGAGGAAACAGATTTGTAGCAAAAGTATATTCATATATATTAGAATGTTCAGAATGGGCTTTACTTGAGGAACACTGTGTGTGTGTGTGTGTGTGTGTGTGTGTGTGTGTGTGGTGTGTGTGTGTGTGTGTGTGTGTGTGTGTGTTCATCTATCTTTGCACCATTATCAGTCTGTGTCTAGGTGCCGTTTGAATGTGAGCCGACCCCCAGCTGATTCCCCTACTTGTTTATGGTCTGTACACACGGGCAGCTGCTTCGCAACAAAGCACATACTCTTGACCTTAAGTGCCTGCAGTGGCACCAAACAGAAAGAAAAAAGTCGTGCTAAAGGCTGGGGCCTTGCTGGCCTGTTATCTAAGCAATTAAAATCCACTGGGGCATTTCTGTAGCAAATATACCTGCCACTGTTAAAAAATGAGCAGCCATTACCACCAGCAGTTCTTTACCTTCTCCTGAGAATAAAGAGCACACAGCCTGTATACATGCATAAACGTGTTTATAATATATACTAATTAAAATATGATATATGTATGATATAAGAATTCTGATGTATTTTCTGTTGAAGTCACAGTTGTGTATTGCATGCATATGGCATGTTGTCAGAGTGTTTGTACATGCGTACGTGTGTGTCTTTCCTGCGGCAAGACCACTGGCAGCTGTGACAGTGTGTAAATGGGAAAAGCTGCCTAACTGAGATGTCACCATGTAAGATGGTAAAAGCAGAGAGAGAGAGAGAGAGAGAGAGAGAGAGAGAGAGAGAGAGAATATTTGACCATTGCTAGGCATTAGTATTCAGGTATTAGAATGCAAGTATTGCTTTTAATGAGGTAGATGTTGAATCAGAGGGTGAAATACCTAGTACCCGGACTTTCTTCTTTTTCTTCAACACAACTGAACAACGGACAACCATTTGCACATTCGCACAAATGATCACTTATGTCGTACGCTGTAGCTATGTGAATGTGACAAATAGAACAGGTTGTTGCTCAGACAAAACACGTCTCCTCTGCTTTTCTGTTTTGAACCCTGTTTGCTTAATCGTAAAATAATTTTTTTCGTTCGTCCAGAGCGCTTGCGCATAATATTATGACTCACTTTGTCCGATGCTTTTTATAACCACAATTCATTTCTAAGCACATTTAAAAGCCGTTAAAAGATGTAGTCGTTACCGGGCCATATATGTATTGAGGTTGTTGTGCTGCTGTAGTTCATTCTCAATAGAGGGCTTGCATAGTTTGTTCTTAGCATTTGGAAGATAACACAAAACACTTTTAAGCTCATCAGTACCAGTGCCATGCATCCCACTGATGCTTTAATAGAAGATCAAAATGTTTATTGTTAGCCCTGATGCGTGTATTCACCACAGCCGAAGCTAATCAAAATGAAACACTCTGAAACATATTATGCGAACGCCGTGCCAAGCGCTGAATGAGGGAGCTGTTGAACAGACGCTTATTGTGGAGCCTCTTCAGACCCAGATTGGTGTTTGTGCTGGTAACTATAAGGTAATGGTACTAGAGTAGAGGCTTATTCATTTCAAAATGGCCTTAAAGAGTCTCTTCACATTTGGAGTTTCACTTTAGAAAATTGGCACCGCGTTCTGGACTGCCTAATTAAGCAATCTGATCCGGGCCTGATTTGAATGAGAAAGGCGTCTGATGAGCAGCCCGGGGAAGGTGTGGGGCTTTGGGAGCGGCATTGTAGCTCACAAGAGAACGCAGGAAGGAAACACGTGTTTGAAGGTGTAAACAGTCCCCGTAGCTTGGTACAAATTACTATGCTAATATCCATCACAAATGAGGTGGGTTTAGACGTCTCGTTCCAGATCCGCTTCCTTGGGGTACATCCGATCAGATCTTTATAAAAGTTGGAGAGATGAGGTAAGGCATCCAGGTGACCTTGTGGGAAAAGAAGAGAAGGAGAACCACTTCTGCGGAACCAGGAAATCATTTGTTTAGTGAACGAGCTAGACGCGGCACTCTTTTGGCAGGGCTGCAGAGGAGCAGAACCGCACCGACCTCTCATTTCACCGTGATAGAAAGCTCGGCTCTCCCCCTCCAACACACTTTCCAATCTGGAAGTGTTCCCTTTTTTTTTTGCACGACTCCTGCTGTCAAGTTCTATTTTACTGTGTCAGGATTTTTTTCCCCCTGGGCAAGAATGTAACCAATCAGCGCACACTGTAATTTAGTCAATTCAAAGATATTGTTTACACTGCTAGGTGAAACCCTTTTCTACTCGAACCGAGGCCTGCTATAGGGGTGTCCAACTGATATGAGATGTCATCGGAGTTGTTTACAAGGCAGTGTGTATTGATTCAGGGTGAGGTAGCCTCATTGTCCTCCGAGAGTGCTATTGAACAGGCTCCAGGACAAACACAGACTCACTGACGAGCTCTGATCACATTTCAGGCCACTCTGTGTAGTACAGCTGGGCTCTCCGGTGTACGAGCAGTTACAAATGGCCCACTCAGTGGTAGATAGCTCATGTGAGAGTAAGGCTAAGCATTAGGATCTGTGATTTATGTGTGCGTGTCTCTGTGCGAATGTATGTGCTTTGTAAGTGGGGACGATTTTTTTTTTCATAAAAAGTATATTTGTTATTTTGTCAGTGTAAATAAATGCAATACAATTGCGTTTGTGACCGGTAAAGACAGAGAACACTCGTTATTGGGATGTTTACTAGGTATGGAGATATCTACTTAACTTCCAATAAAGCTCGAGGCATTTTGGCTTAGTACCAATCTCCCACATAGACTGCATTAACTCTAATGCAGATGTGATCAAACTCTTCAAAGGTGCCCATACAGCATATTTTTTTCCCCTCACTACAAAATGTGGCAAGTCGTGGTGTTGTAGCAAATCCAAACCCAGGATTATAAAAAAAAAAGAAAGAAAATACACTAAATTTTCTTACAGGATGAAATACAGATTTGTTGTACCCTGTGTAATGAGCAGGAACAGTGAATATGATTTTGTGAGACACTGGTAAAAAAAAAAAAAAATTAAAAAACAAACAGAAATAAAATAAAGAGTATTAAATCTGTAACACAATTTTAATATTGCCTAAAGGCGCCAGAAAAAAAAGAAAGAAGATACTTTTTTCAAACACAAGACTTAGTGAGGATTGTTGTGTTTTACTTGTGTCCCATAGAAAAAAAAATGTAACCAGAGGCATTATCATCTTAATTGCTGTTGACTAATCCATGATTTACAATATTTCTCACTACTTTTACATGTCCAAAATTATCTCAGATAAGTACATGGTACTGCTCATTTACAATTAAATACAACATTGTAGTTAATTTCGCAGGCGCACTTCCACTGTCTGGCGTAAAAGCACTAAAACCCATAACTTTCCTCTAGTAGTAGACATTGATCATAGTTAGAAGTCATTTGAGCATAGGCTTCGGGGAGCTCTGGAGGTGTTCAGGCTGGTTATGATGCGATTAAGACCAAAGATGAAGCCCAAGCGTGTTCTTTAATCAGATTTGATATTTTCCCTATTGTACAAAAGTACAGTTAGGCACAGCGTGGCGTCTAGAGTCGACCTTTGCTTCGAGCTACTGTTTATAAATTGTCTTTCAAACTTTTTCTCATTGCCAAACAGGAATTTTTTATTTATTTCCTTTTTTTTTACCGGAGTGGTATACGCTATGGTTTTAGGTTTCATTACCTCTGCGGAAACAAAAGAATGTTCCTCCTCTTTTACAGTGAAGGAGACAATCACTCAACACTTTAATTATAGATGAAGGTATTTTGTGACTGGAATGAATTGATTGATCAAGCAAATGTCCAGATTTTCCTTCTTTTTTTTTTGCGGCCTGCGAAGCTGGAAAAGGCTTCCAGGAAACGTCTCTTTTTGAATAACCGCAGCAATTTCCGAGTGGCATTTGGAGAAGGGATTCTGACCTGGCCTTTGTTCAGCAGTCCCCAGGGAAGGAGCATCTATACCCCTCCACTGAGACAGATTCAGTTTCACAGACAATTAGTCAGAACAGGAGCTGCTGAATGAATGCATTTGTCCCCCTATAGCCTCGGAGTCTTCTCTCTGAGCTACTGTAAGGATATAACAGTAAACGAATCCAACCAGCACTTTCTGTCATGCATTATTGATTGATGTGGAGCTGTTGACTAGCTCAAGTTTTTTTTGTCACATCCATAGCTTGCGTGATTTTTATTGCACACTTTTGTTTACCCTGCTCATTCTGCACTAGTGAATGCACAGAACTTATTTTCATCTTCTAGTTTCAGGTAATCCATGCACTGAGATATTTGTAGATATTATATATAACAAAATTATGTGTATGATTGAGGGGGCACGGTGGCGTAGTGGTTAGCACGTTCGCCTCACACCGCCAGGATCCGGGTTCGATTCCCGTCTCGGGAATGTGTGTGTGGAGTTTGCATGTTCTCCCCGTGTCTCAGGGGGTTTTTCCCCGGGTTCTCCGGTTTCCCCCCGGTCCAAAAACATGCATGATAGGTTGATTGGCACCTTGGAAAATTGTCCCTAGTGTATGAATGTGTGTGTGATGTGAGTGTGTGTGCCCTGTGATGGGTTGGCATTCCATCCAGGGTGTATCCTGCCTTATTGCCCATAGACGCCTGAGATAGGCACAGGCTCCCCGTGACCCGAGGAAGATCGGATAAAGCGGTAGAAGAATGAATGAATGAATGAATGAATTGTTATGATTGATACATACATATATATATATAGTATATATATATATAATTATATATAATATATATATATATATATATATATTTTTTTTTTTTTTTTTTTGTTTTTTTTAGTTTAAAAACCATATTCACGTTAGACTTAGTCCAAGATCATTAGTAGACCATAATGAACTGCAAACATTTACTTACAGATACGCTGCGCCTTTACAGTCCCTTTCCCATTAAACCTTACAAATCAATGATGGGCCAAATAATATCATCTGTCATATCCTAATTAACCACCACTCCTCGGAGAAAGCCTATCTGTCCAGATGAAGACCGAGTGTGTATGTAAAGTGCGCTGAAAAAGCATTGGGATGACAAATCACCTCTGTGGCTCTTCAAAGTCACCCCCCTTCCCGGCCTGTTAGACTGGAAGCCAGCTCCAGTGTCTCTTCATAGCACATGTGCAATCAATAATAGCACCTCTTTCTCTCTCTCGCTCTCTCTCTCTTGCACACACACGCACACATCCGTGCACACATTTCTAAGCGAGGTGAGTCGCTTGTGTCTAACTAGCAAGTGAGAGCGACGGTCTTTCTTTTATTTCATCACACTCTCTCTGCACACTTCGACAGGGATCACCGGGAACAGTTGAGGACTTTGTGTGATGTAGAGGCAGTGAAGTCCAGCCTCTGGTTAATGTCATTCATGCCCTATCACTTCACTACATATAAAAGGCTATAAGAGATGAGAGGGCGATGTCACCAGGAAAGATTACCTTTCAAACTTCCATTAAAGAGCTGTCGAGGAGAAGCACGTTCATGATTGAAGCAAAGCACCTCATTTTTCCCCCTGACTTATAGTTCCAACGTAAAGCCAGTCACTTGTTGATTGTGTCTTAGCTATTTTTAGGTATTCAGGACATTTTGGAACTTTTCTTTCTCGGGCACAAAAGCGAAAAACAAGTCATGTTTGCTATCTGTCACAAGTGCCTAGTCTTCCATTGAAGCGTCTCCCTCTCTCTCTCTATTCAGACGGCATGCTTATCTCATCTTGTGACTCAGCAATACCGGATTTGCCTAGAAAGCACTGTGTCACATTTGATTTCCCATAACTCGCGCTAATAGGCACCACTGATTTTTTTTGTCATCTAGGGCTTTTTACAGTGGCTGTTGTATTCTCCAAGGAGCAGTAAGCTAATGTAAACCTGATTTCTCATATATCACATGGCCGCGTGCCTCACTGGCCTGCTCACGCTGCATGGCGGCTACAGAGCAAAATCACTTTCGATGCTTAGTAGTGCAGTAGGAGTGAGCACGGGACGATGTGTAATAACTGTGTCAGATGTGCGAGTGACAGTCCTACCCAAGAGAGCCTTTGTATTACGTGTTCAAATGATCTTGAACTGCATTCCCTGCTACGAGGTGGAATTCAACCACACTTCCGTAAATTCCACAGAGGAGCGAGGAAGTACATTTGAGAGAGAAAGAAAATAAAATACATATATTCTTGAAGACTTATATCAAGTGACAAGTATTGAACCTGCAAAAAGAAAGGAGTGGAATGCAGATGTGTGAGTCCCTGTAATTAGCAGGCTTGTCGTAATTTTTACCCCTTCATTATGTATAATGGAATGGGATTCTCGTGAATAGGAGCAGATGAGCGGCTGAGCACAATTTAATACCAGAGATATTTAAAGAGAGCTTTCTTTTTTTTCCATTTTAAGAGGTATATTTGCATAATTCATGCAACATCTCCTGGACGTGTCACTAAAGGGAGAGAGTAGCAGCAGCACATTTTTTAATATGTTTTATCACCAGGTTTCAGTCTGGCATACTCCCCACCCCCCACCCCCACCCTTCTTAAAGGAACAAACCCATTCTCATCCTCATTCTCCTCACACACGTTCACCGCTCACTTTCCATGCTCAGAGAGTTTTGGCTTGGTTTAAGTCAGACTTTTTAGTGCATCCACTGATGGATATTGTCATGCGAAATCCTCCGGTCCATTAAAGGTGGCAGCATGGTAATGAGGTAATAGATGACTCTGTTGGTTAACGTCTTTACGCATTCTAATTTTTCTACCGCTCGTGTTTGTCTCTGCAGCTTGTCGGCCCGGCTTCTATAAAGCTTCATCTGGAAATATGAAGTGTTCAAAGTGTCCCCCACACAGCTACACCCACAAGGAGGGGGCTGTGCACTGCAGCTGTGACAAGAACTACTTCCGTGCTGATGGAGACCCTGTGTCCATGGCCTGCACACGTATGTATTAATAACCGTGTTACCGACAAATGTAGAGTAGCGTCATGCACAATTAAATCATCATTTTTATATTAACAAAGAGTGAAAATATAGATAACAGTAACTTCAAATCGAAATGGAAAGCATTTAAAAATTTTAAGCATAATTGAAAATGAATAGTTATCTCATCAGTTAACAGCACTCTGAATAACCTTGCATTTTTCCATCTTTGTACATCTTAATAAAAAAGAAAAATCATAAATACACACACTCTTCTTCATGGCAATTCATCAATTCTATAAATACCCTAATAAGAAAGAGAAGGCTAGACACGAACCCTATACCAGATTAAATGAAATGATATACACACACATATACATATATATCACATAGAAACGCATGTTTAAGTATAAATATATATAGTAGGTATATATAGTATAAGGCCCTAATATAGTATATATATATATATATATATATATGTATATATATATATATATATATATATATATATATATATATATATATATATATATATACTTAACAATGCTTACAATTTGTTCAGGGATTATAGATTTTTGTTGGTTCAGTCTGATTATGTTTCTAATTTTCCTGATATAAGTCCAATTAGATATCATGTCTCCCAGCCAGTGGGAACCTTAATCCATGGATCAAGCAAGTCAGTTTGATGGACAATTTTGCAGATGGTCCACAGCCACTGGCATACATGCCTAAATGTCATTACATTGCACATTGTCCATAAATTAAGGCATTGCATTGGAGCTGATTCGGATCTAATGGAAAAAAAATGTGTTATATCCTGAAGTGTTAAAATTCCTCTCTTACAGTATGTCACATGGAAAGCAGACATGTAATGCTGAGAAATGTCATCTTCTTTTCACCCGAGCAGCGTTCTCTGTTTTAGACATTAGATGCACGCATAATTTTAACAAGGCTCGTCTTTAAAACCGTGCAGGAGAAATGAAGTTATATGGCGAAAGTAATGAAGCAGCATATGTGAGTTTAATTTCAGTGCTCCCCAAGCAGAAACATTTATCTTGATAGAATCTCCCGAGATGCAAGGAAGGTACTCAGAGTAGACCCGATTAGCTTTTAGCATTTCGAGAACAGCGCCGCAATTAAAACAAGCCTTTGATATGATACAATCTCATGTCTGTTATGATCTGTTTTAAATGTAAAGCTCATTCCGGTGTTCTTTAGGGATGTTCAACATCTATTTGCATTTCTGTAGTAGCAGCATAGTAGAGATCAAGTCATATGTCACTACTGAATATGTATGCATATCATTTTGTCGAACCCCTGCCAGTAAGCTCCTGTGTTTATTCATTGTCAGGCATTCCAAAGGTACACATATTTATGCCTGCATTTAGTATATAAAAATAGATCTGTTTATTTCTACCCGTCTCATTTTTACGACCCCATAAAGCTTGAATCTTCAATCGCATAAATCCTCTCTGTGCGGAAAAGGCCTGGAGTAGAAAGCAAGGGATGTTACATATTTGGTGCATGAATCAATATCATGCAAACCATTTACCTCTCAGCACCACACAAACAACCCTCATATGTCACACTCCCAAAGTCATGGGCGCAGAGTGTGTGGTGGCTCAGCATTGAGGTAGCACTACTAATTTAAGTCTATAGCAGCCCTGAATGCCACATTCACACCTCAGTGAGCATGGAGCTGAGCTGCTTGTCAGAAGGGGAGTGTGTGTGTGTGTGTGTGTAACGGATGGCTTACTCCGACACACCTCGAATGCTCCTGCTGGCAGGCAAGCCAGTCTGTTAACGTTAAACGGCACACTGTGATTTCTATTATAAGTCCAGATCAAAGGATGCTGTGCTCTGGCAAAGATGTTAACTCACAACAGAAATCCACATTTACTCTGACCTGTAAGCAGACAAGATTTTATTTTATGGCTGTGGTGTGTATTGACTTCTTGTCCGTTTTATTATTTTGATTTCGAAAAGTATATGATTTGATATCAGATAAGGAAGGTTTTATATTTTAAAGTATATTTGCATTGTTCCGTTCTACGTGATTACGGCATGTTTTGCACCGCGTCTCATAATTGATCTTGTAGGACATGCCTTACATAATCCCAGCATTTTCGCGTGTGGGAGGGCCCTTTGTGCGTTTTTTTATTTTTTTTTAATGCAAGGTTGAATCCTTCCTTCATTCTTTATCTTTTTGGGGATTTTAGGAGACTTTAGTCAAAGTTAAGTAGACAGCACTTGGTACAACAACGCTCTGTGTAAATTCTTCATGTCAAATCAAACGAGCAAACGCTAGTTTTTATCTTGAAACATAATCCCCTCTTAACCCTCCGCGCACTTACTCACTTCTTCAGAGCTGAGCCAGGAGCAATTTAAGTTTGTTTGAGGTCTGGACAGATTCGGTGTCTTGCTCCATGCCTTATCCTCAGATTTCATTTCAAATTGCTCTTGTGATCACATGGAAAGAAGAACAGTGAGACTCTAACCTCTTTTTTTCCTTTTTTTTTTGTAAGTCTGCTTTAGCAATCAGATGAAAACGGTCTGCCCGAATCGTATCCTCACTTCCTTTTTATAACAACGATCTTTATAATTTACATTGCATTCCTTTCAGAACTTACCGCCTCAAAAAGCTGTACTGTTCTTTATTTTATATGTACATTTTTGTTGGATAGTATTTTGTTTACTTTTATTATTGTTTTTATTTTTTATTAATCAGGCCCCCCCTCTGCTCCTCGGAACGTTATCTCAGTCATCAATGAGACGTCAGTGATCTTGGACTGGAGTTGGCCAGAAGACACAGGTGGCCGGAAGGACTTGATTTTTAAAGTAGTGTGTAAGCGTTGTTTGGCCGGGTCTAAACAATGCGAGCCGTGCAGAGGGGCCGTGCGTTTCCTGCCCCGTGCTTCTGGCCTCGTGAACACCACAGTGACGGTGGCCGACTTGCTGGCACACACCAACTATACGTTTGAGATTGAGGCCGAGAATGGAGTTTCCTCTCTGGCCCCTGCAGTGCGCCAGTATGCCAGCGTAACAATAACTACTAACCAAGCAGGTAAGCTTCACGTCAAGCTCCACATCGCCTCGTACTGTGCTCAAAAAATTGCCAAAGGTTTAAAAATAGTTTACTTGCAATAGTCACAAATTGCTCTAAATTCCATCCAGGGTGTATCCTGCCTTGATGTCCATAGACGCCTGAGATAGGCACAGGTTCCCCGTAACCCGAGGGAAGATCGGATAAAGCGATAAAAGATGAATGAATGAATGAATGCTCTAATAAAACTGCCATTGAAAAGCAACAGTGCCACGTGCTCTCAGACAGATAAATCAGGCCAAACAGCGGTACTAAAGCAGCAACGCTATGTCAGCACGCTGTCACAAAATATGCTGTATTTATACTTGAAAATGAAAAAGTTTCGAAGAAAGGAAAGCCTAAAGATACATTGTAAACAAGATACAGTGGCATAGCCATTTCTTAAGGTTTCTGAAAGTCAAAGTGGACCGTCTTCCGTACGCCGACACCCCAGTGATGTTCCATTCCAATTTAATACCGTCCCACAGTTGACAGACAGACTGTGATGAAGAAGCGTTAGGCGCATTTACATCAAGCGCATCCTAGCTTCGAATAATAAAAACAATTTATACGTTAAAATAACCTTGGAAGGATATTTTGCCCCAGAGAGTATTCATAAAGCAGATTGATAAAGACAATTCAATTTCCTGGCAGCGATGTGCAACAAAGCTCAAAATTCCATTTGGGGGAGAAGAAAACACGCATTTAATATCTCAGCAAGCTTGTTTTTCAGTACTGGCGTCCTTGAAACTTCCCCGTGCTATCAGAGGAAGTCGTGCACATATCTGTCTGTAGGTGCTGGAGTCCAGTCAAGCAGCATGAAGGTCATGATTCCTCAAGTTACTATAAAGCTGGAACGCAGGGCCATCTGCCTTCCATTCCACCAGGATTTCCTCTGTAAAGATGAGCAGTTGTGCTCTTGAGCCATATGAGGTCTTGGCTTCTGTCTCTAACTGTCAGTTCTGCTCTGGCTTTAAAGCGATAGGTGCAGAAACTAGTAGATGATTTAGCACAAGCTTTAGAACTGGGGTTGCAGACACTAGAGTTTGAGGCCATAAAGCAGTAGGTAGAGGGCTACTGTAGATCAAAGGCTAAGGATTGATAGTTTCGTACCCTTTTTCCACAAGGAACCGTTTAAACATCTAACCTTGTGAAAGCACACCAGTGATAGAGAAGATTTGCTTAATTTAATAATTTGTCTGTGATAAGTGGACTACGACCGGTGTTTTATGAAGAGAAATTGCTAATGGTCATTATAAAAAAGACAACAATCCGGAATTCCATTGTTGTTTGCATGAGCAACAAACATTATATGATTAAGTACTCGTTTGGCCTTGCGAATCTGATTATATTTTCTTGTCAAAGCTGCGTGCATTCTGGTCAGATGTCGCTGTGGTTTTAGCTTTCCTCGTGTTGTCACAGCTGTGATCTATTAACTGAGTGATTGCCAGACACTGATGCTTTGAGAAAAGCTTTAGGCCTTCAACAAGTCAGGCAGTAAATAAACGTCCAGACCTACATTTATTTGATGGGAAATGTCGAGGACATTAAGTGTGAGCTAAATTGTCTTAGATACCCAAATATTTTATTCGATTACAATTTCCAGAGAACAACATGGAATCGCTTATACTGTTATAGATAATATTAACACTTTAGGGAGGCGGTAGCTCCGTACAAATGCCAGGTACACATCCCAGCACTACCAAGCTACCACTAGTGGGCCCTTTAGCAAGGCCCTTAACCCTCAACTGCTCATTTGTACTTCGCTCTGGACAGGGGCATGTGCCAAATGGCGGAAATATATCGTTTAAACCTTGACTCACTATGTTTCTCACAATTCAAACCTTTTTCTGTAATGTTCTAAAGCAGCTGACTTTGTACTCAAGCGAAGATGAATTGATTAGCTAAAGTGTTCTCTCACTTTTGGCTTCCCTCATGTCAGTGTAAACAGTGGACATAACTGCGTATTTCATTTCATCTTTGGGAGAGTTGGAAACACTGGAGATCACAACCCCTTTCACTGCAGTTCGACTCCCTCGACCTTGGACAAACACTGCAGCTACATTTATTGTCTTATAAAATGCAAATGAAAGTAAGTGAGAGAGAGAGAGAGAGAGAGAGAGAGAGAGAGAGAGGGAGAGAGACATGTGAGTGGCTAGTCCTACGCTCCCACTCTGCAGCTGCACTCCCTGTCGGAGTACACGTTTACGAGGTCTTGCGGGGATGTCAGTGCAGACCTTTCCATGTAAACACAGCTAGCATGTGCAGCACAGCCTCAAGCGAGACAACGCAAGTCCTCTGTGTTAGGACAGTGATCTCCGTTTGGCCTACAAAAACTTTCAAATGTTTGTGTCCTGCCATTCTGACAGGGTGTCGTCAGACAAACCACGGCCTCCTGCTCATTCCTGCCAGCACAGGATGTAGAATTTCAACAAAGCTGATGACAATGGAAAGGTTTTGGCAGAATGTGACGTCCTTTTGCCATTATTTAATTTTGTTGGACTGCACTTTATGGAAAAAGAACTTTGAACTGGAGCTGTACTAGAAAGGAAGGGAATGAAGAGTTCTGTTTTGTAGAGTGTTGCGAGATTCTTTCCTCGAACCTTCAGGGACTAGTGAGGAATTAGAGAACAGGGAGGAAGAAAGAATTCAACAGTGCCGTCCCAACTATATCCATATTGAGGGTGTTTACCATAGGACATTTCAAAAGCCATGTGGAGGGCATTCTGGTGATTTAGTACTCTGCAGACAGTCAGTGCCACGCCTGCATTTCACGAAGATTATTTACGAATGTTAAATTCTCAAGCATTTTGTAAGAGGGGGGAAAAAAAGTGTGGCCACACCTGCAAATAGCACCGGGATGTGCTTTGGGATGTAATCCGGTAATAGTTATGGTGTGGTGATTCATCTCTTGTGTTTTTGTACGTGAATCTTCCTTATATTGCATTCATGGACTTCAATGTTTGCCACTTTTAATTGGCCTGAAGAATGTGCAGTATTTTGTATTATGAAGTGCCAAGCAAAAAGCTGAGATAGATATACAACGGTCCATACATCATAAATCCTGCCTACCATAAACGTCATAAACCGCGGTGACTATAAAACTTCACTAATACCTTATCAGAATTGTGTGTAGGAGTGCAAGCCAAAGACTGGGACCATCTGGATTCATTAACAGTAAAAAAGGGGGTCCCAAACGGGGGTGAATCAAAACTGTAATCATAGTCGAGAAAACCTTGAACGTTTCAAAGAACAACATGTTTTTTCCCGTGGTCTAATAAAATTAAAACATGGGCCAGTCAGATGCCTTCATGGCTTCATTGCTGCCTTGCAATTAGAGAGCTGTAAAACTGAAAAAGAAAGCAAGCGATCCAGTCAGCAGAAGGGAGGGACAGAACTTTTTTTTTTTTTTTTTTTTTTTTTATCCCACATCGGGACCGTGTGAAGTACTGAAGCAGGGGAAACATATATGAGAATGATATTAGCTCTTAACAGAATAGGAGAGCTGGGAAAGCTCGCTAACACCTGAACAGACCTCGTTTATTGTGACGAAACCAAACTAAGCACAAAGCAAATTTGAACGAATGCAGCTTTGTGACTCATCCAACTTTTAAAACTGTCCCCTACCGAAGAAACTCAATTAGGTCACCCCGGAATCAATTCACAAAAGGCTCGGCTAGTTTGAAATTGCTGAACTTTCTGTGAACTGTGCATGTAATGAACTCCGAGTGGAAGAAGCTAATCCTCTTCTCATCCTCACTTTCATTCTCCTTTTATTTCTCTCTCTCTCTCTCCCTCTCTCTCCCCCTGCAGCCCCATCCCAGGTCATAATCATCAGGAAAGACAGAACATCCCGAAACAGCATCTCGCTATCATGGATGGAGCCAGAACGACCCAATGGTATTATCTTGGACTACGAGGTCAAGTACTATGAAAAGGTGGGTGCAGTTTAATCGCTATTCACTCTGGACATTCAACCCTAATAGCATTTAACCTGGGACTAAATCTTTCTCGATGGCCTGTTTTATGGAGATTAAGGAGGGTATTTTGTTCATCTAACTTCGCAAAACTTATGTAAATAGACTTAATTTAATAACACACACACAAACACACATATAACTTCCTGGCTAGTGAGTGTAGCTTTTTGATTTCAATTCATTTACATTCATTTATCTTCATTACTAACTTAATCCTGGGTCACGGTATAAAGGAAAACAATCCTGGACTGGTGTCAACGGGTGTATTTTTGATTTGAACTGGTGTATTAAGAGTCATAAGAGGAAGTGGTGAGATATTGCTACACGTCTAGACGCCCGGGATCTCTCATTTAAACAAAATGTATCCCGAGCAGTACTCTTCTGTCACAAGTCACTTTAGTCAGCCTCTAGCCAGGTTTGCTGCAGCTGCTGTGTGATTAATGAAGCGTACAGGGATTTGGCCCTGATTGATTTAATATGCGGAATAGCAGGGCGAGCTTTGTTGCCCCACATCATTGTTTCTGCCGAGAGCTTTCTAAGGGTCAGTGTTCAGTGGAGCTCTTTCATGCTGTCAGACACTGTGATATCTTCGACTCCTGCATGAAGTGGGTAATGTGTCCCTCAGGCCGGGCAGACTGCAGGAAGCGGGGCTCCAGCTTTGGCACTTAATTGGACCCTGACATTGTGTGTCTCTCCCAAACTGGCAGGGAATCTGAGGGTGTTAAAAAAAAAAGCATAGTTTCGTATGGCAATTAGCCAGAGTTTTTCCACAGAAAACATTTCATAGTCTACTGAGTAGACGCCAGGAATCTATAGCCGCTTAGAAACAATCACATGCGTGTAAAATATGCACGAAATCTGCACACAGGCTTCCCTTGTCTCCGAATGTGTATCATCGAAAGCTTATAAATACTAAATAGTTAGGTTTATACTTTAGCTCTTAGTTAAATGCATGTTCCACTGTGATGTTAAATTGTATGTTGATTATATTTGTTATTGAATTTATTAATGAACATGATGTTTCAAGGCCGTATTGCATCTGGTCTGTTGAGATGAGCGGCTGAAAAAATGTTTCAGATAACACTAATAACACAGTTCAATCCACTGGCAAAATGGAGAGCCGGTGAGGTGTGACCGACTCGTCTGCTTTCTACAGAGGACCTTTTGTAAAGTGCCATGCACTGTGATCACCCAAACTCAAAATCTCAGCCTGTGAAATGCTACGGGTTGGCCATAATCTGCTTATTTGTAACCAAAGCCATCTCATCTGGGGTTAGTTTCACTGGCACATGTACACGCTGTGGCCCCTGAAATCCATGTCTTGTTTGACCCTGGGTGGCGTAGTAGCATCCTTTTACAATCAAATCTATTGTATCTCCTCGCTGATTCTGTTAATTACACATGCTACTGAGGCGTCGTTTCCAAAAGCAGGGTTTAGGTTGCTCAAAATCCTACACAACTGGGTCTGCCATGTGGAAAAGCAAAGGAATACCCCGTGTAGGACTCATAGTGCTACTGATCCAGGCTGGCAGAGGATAACAGAGTGCCCCTCGCCCTTTTAAGAAATACACAAACACACCCACTGAGAAAGAAACGGGGCCTCCAAATCTGTTCATAGAACTCACTGACTCACAGTAACCACAGTAACACCAAGAGTCCACGGCATTAAGCCCACAAAAGAGCTCTGAATATATTAAGCTATTTTTTTTTTAAGATGACTCTGGTTCAAAACAACAGAATGTTTACACTGTATAATGGCGTATACCGTAAATTACAAATAAACAGTGGTAAATGTCTTCTAAAATAAGATTAAAGATGCTTGTTTATTGGAATAATGCAGCGCTCATGGAAAGCTTTACAGAAAAAAAGCCTTGCTTCACATAAACCAAACGCTTACACGGTAAAGCAGAAAGCAGTTAGGCTTTAAACTCTATTGCTAGGACGCTGCATTTTTGTAATAAATGAAATATGAAAATGTTATTTTTGGGAAATTTGCAAGCTAATTTAACAATCGGCGTTTTGCATATTGCCGTTATATATTTGTAATAATAATAACTATTTATTTTTTCAGGCGCTTATATCCCAAATATATGGTTGTGTCTATGCACATAGTTTAATTAACCCATAAGTAGTTTATCATTCAGACGTATCCGATATTTCTTGTACAGTATTGGAAAATAGGACAAAGAACATACTGCTTTTTTTTTACCATTCTACTCTTATCTGGATTGCTAGAAGAAAAAGGAATTCTTTTTGAAATAAATGTATTGTTTACAAAGATTCTCTTTCAATTGAAGCTAAAGGCAGTTTCCCACATTGGAGTATTTAGATTGTCAGAACATGACAAGCATATTAAATTCCACCAATAGCCTACACATTTATAAAGTAAGCCTCAGTGTGTGGAAGTATCTGATGCACCGCTGAGACATATGTTACGAATACTCCCAGCGTAAAACGTTCGGGCACACCTGCATATCATTTTCAGGGAATCACATGGTGTCATGAGCAGTGAACAGTGACAACCTGTGAAAAGATTTATGACTTAAATGAACGCACGTACAATAAGATGCAGGGTATTGGTTTCATCTTTCCAGTGAATTTAAAGTGCTTGCTAAATCATAAAACTTGATGTACTCCATATGAAGTTTCAGAGCGCTTTCTTGCCAGGCGTATTAAATAAAGCTTTTGCTCTTCGTTGGCTCTAAACTCAGATGCGAGATTTAATCTGAAGACGTCGCCGGGTCATTTGCATGTCCTTCTTTGTACGGGAGGTCAAAATAGATTGAAACAACAAAAAAAATGTGTGCATTTTTTTTTTAAGGATCAACGATTATGCAATTTTGACTGAGCCTGCCATTAACAGTGATCCCTTTTGTAAATGGATTAAAGTGCCACACCCTGTTCATTCCACTGATCTCACTTTACCCCACCAGAGGCATTGTTAACAGCCGGTTCAAAGGAAAGTTGTCCCATAAATTCATTGTAAAACTTTACAAAAGCCGTAAATATAAAGGTGGTTATTAATCAGACTGAGGTGGTTTCATATACAGGAGTCTGGAACTTTTTACGCATACATTTTTTAAACTCTGGGAAATGACTCAGCATGACTCTGTTTAAACCCCACAAGCTAAGAAAAAAGCTTTCAGGCAAAGACAATCTGTTCTGATAAAGGCTAAACTACTTCAGATTTGCTTCACATGAGCTGTCTGTATGAGTATCAGTGTTATGTTCACATGTCTCTCTTTCGTTTTTTTTTTTCTTTTTTCTTCTGTCTCCTCTGTTTCCTGAAGCAAGAACAAGAGACCAGCTACACCATCCTAAGATGCAAGGGCACAAATGTGACTCTGAATGGTCTAAAACCTGATACCAGATACCTGCTGCAGATTAGAGCTCGTACCGCTGCGGGTTATGGCAGCAGCAGCCGCAAATTTGAGTTCGAGACCAGCCCAGACTGTAAGTACAAAGTGGTTCCGCAACTCCCCAATATGCTTACAACAAGTTAGCATTACCAGTTCCATTTCCCAAATCACAGAGCAGGAATCCAGAGTACACTATATAGTCTAATCAGTCAAACTAAATCAAGGTTTAACGTGAGGGTAATTTATACAACGGAGGATAATTTTTGGATTAGAGCCTCGTTTCCCATGAGCTCATTCTTTTTTGTTTGAACTACATATTCAAAATCGCTTCGTTCTGATGTTGTATTTATAATTTATTATTGTTTTTAAATTCTACTGTATTTGTAGGTAATGCATTGATTCTTTTTTTTTTTTTTTTTACATATAATTCATCAGATTTTTAAGGGCAAAAAGATTTCCTCCTTGTTTGATCAGTAAATCATCTACATTTAGTACTGGTATGTGTATCTGATACACTGTATTTTCTGTTATCAGAGCAGAACCTCTTTTTCTCTGTACTCCACTCACTAATGAAACATTTAAAGGAAATCAATGGATGGTCATGGAATGTAATGATATAGTACAAGCAGGAGGCACTTTTCTATCTCCAGGTTACTGAACTGGTCATGGCTCTATCGAACTCCACATGCATAGCAAATGTGAAATGATGGCACAGTTCCCCTGAGATGAAAGCTCCCATTATTCATGTGTTAATCTGAGCAAAAAGCATTCGACATTTGGGATTTGGAAAAATCAGTCACCAGAGCTTTTAGTTCAAAGTCTCGAGGATTGTCAGGATCCATGGCTAGTTTGAAGAAATGATTGCATCTGCAAAGTAGATTTGATGTGTTAATTTGTAAAAATGAGAGCCAAAGGTAAGGAATGGCATGGTGGTGATAAATCTGTTTTAAGTTCTATAATACCCTTTACGATTCAGTAACACACAAAGTCCTTGGTCATGCAAAGTTTTCTTCTGAATATTACTTTGACCTGTGAGGTATCACCAAAATCTAAACAGTGTTTCCTTGCTCTGAATATTTTGATAACTTTTAATTCTCTTGCTGTTTTTCTTGTTTTCCCTTTTTTTTTTTTGGTCTTTTTCAGCTTTCTCAATATCCAGTGAGAACAGTCAGGTCGTGCTAATTGCAATCGCATCTGCTGTGGCCATCATCCTCCTCACTGTGGTGTTTTACATTGTGATTAGCAGGTTAGTTTGTCATTCGTACTCAACGACTTTACAGACGCTTAAGTGTGGCCATCTTGAAACTGTCATTTCCCTCTTATATATGTCTCATTCTTAAATCTCCTCTCTTCAACACCTCTCACCCCCCATATCTGCTTAGATGAAGACATAAACGTAAGAAGACCATGCCCCTGCATGTCAAGCGGCTATATATAGTTCTGGATGATTTACTTGGCAAAAGCTGTATTATTTTTCCTGCCTCTGCTTTACTTAATGTAAGAGGCACCATGAGAGCTCGAGCGTCAAAGTCAGGCAGAGGGGCTGATCTTGGCAGCCGGCACTGTTGAAAGACTGCATAAAGATCTGATTTATTATAAGGCTCTAAAATACTGTTCTGCCTCATAGCAAAGTAGACAGGTTCCTCCAGACCATGAATTTTATCTTCCAAGTCATTAGAGGGTCTCTGGAATAGGCTAGAAACCAAAAGCCTCACCCGAATATCTATCTGATGATAACTGTTACCGTTACACACTCCAATTAACAGGTGCTGTGGATACAGCAAATCCAAACATCCGGACAAAAAGAGACTTCACTTTGGTAACGGTCACTGTAAGTATATATCCCTATGAAGCTCAACCTTTTTCACCTAATGTGAATATTTGACAGATAATTAATTAAGGCAATTAAGGATTGAAACAACTCCTTAACACTTCTTTTAATTTCAGTGCGACTGCCTGGGATTAGGACCTACGTCGACCCGCACACTTATGAGGACCCGAGTCAGGCGGTGCACGAATTTGCCAAGGAGTTGGACGCTTCTTGCATTGCCATCGACAAAGTAGTGGGTGCAGGTACATATGTTCCACCTCATACTTTTTTCAACTGTGAGGAAGCTCCCTGCAACAAAATGCATTTGTTACAGATGTGGCACATAATGTAAATGAGAATCATTTAGCACCTCGGCTGGAAGTATATGCTTTTGACTGTGAGTGGGGAGATGGAGAGAGCATTCCTCCCCGTGCTCATCCTCTTCGCCTCACTACCTTTAATATAGTGCGTGCTGATAGAGCTGAGGAGTGTGGGTAAGCGGTGCATACCTCCAGCTGGGATACTATTTTTCAGCCCCCTGTAGCTCATTCTCTCCTAGGCACTCCAAGTTCTCGATGTCTTAAGCATTAGAGAACACATTAGAATAATGCCTAATAATTTATAGCTACATAAGCCAATGCAAGAAAACCAAGGAAATAATGAGAGTATATTTACTATCAGTTTAACCCTGAAGGCATTCCACTTACATAAACATTTATGCGATAGAGTTTTTTATATATATATATATATATATATATATATATATATATATATATATATATATATATATATATATATATATATACCTTCTCTCAAATGAGTGGCTTTAATAATGGGAGATGCTTGAAGATTTGTTGTGTATTTAATAAGTGCTTGCTGGGGAAGATTGAGAATATTATTGTTTTCTTTATCATATTGATGTTGTGAATAACTATGCGAGTTTAAGATGGTTTGAGCCTCAAATATGCAAAAAAAAACATTAAAAACAAGAGTTTGGCATTGTTATGAGCTTTTTATGAACTTTATATGAACTGCATTGCACTTGAGCCTTTCACTTATGACTCTATTTAAAACTGTATACTTTATTTCTCATCTGTTCTCCATTTTATGAACACTATGCCAAAAAGTGAGTCACAGAATGGCGTATATGAATTGTCTTTATTCTAATGATGATGTTTGACAAATGTGTGCAGGTGAATTTGGGGAGGTGTGCAGCGGTCGACTGAAATTGCCTTCTAAAAAAGAGATCTGTGTGGCTATCAAGACCCTGAAAGCAGGATATACTGAGACACAGAGGAGAGATTTCCTAAGTGAGGCTAGCATCATGGGCCAGTTTGATCACCCCAACATTATCAGACTGGAAGGAGTGGTTACACGCAGTGAGTTAAATCTCAACACATTTCACGCTTTGGTTTATATACTAAATACAATTTACTTTCCTACTTTAAATCACTCTCGTGCTGAACAAGTGGCCTCAGTGAAACATTCCATTAAGCCTAAAAGAAGAGTTTTTAATGACTTACTAGAGAAGATTCGATTTGGTTTGACCCAGACCCCTCTTAAAATGACTTTGCTTATATACAGCATTAGCTATATTGAGTTGTTTTCTGAAATATGTCCAACAAACGAACTGTAACAGTTTATTTGATAGCATAAATCTCTATCAATCGCCAATATTTCCTATAATCAACCCTGTGTCTCCCATCGTAATATTCCCCTTAATATTTTCATGCATTAATAAATTTCACTCCTGATCAAACCTCTGAAATCCGTTTTTCCGAACGGATTGCAAACTATGGCTCTTCTGTGATTATAATACATTAATACAGTAATGTAGGACAGAGAGCGTGAGAGAGAGGGAGAGAAAGAGAGAGGGATGTATAAATACAGTTCATGTGTGTGAAAGCAACCCTGGGTACATAGTTTAGGCAGTGGGGGTGGACAAGCCTGGCATGTGTCTTCCATAACCTGTCATGTGACATGATTTATTAACTCAGCCTTGTTAATTCTTAATAACCCAGAGGCTTTCACACCCCATTTAACTTTGTGCTTTTGGCCCAATATTTGACAAAATATTTGTGAAACTACATTTGGTGTTTCCCAAGGACTGAACGCCTGCAATACTTATAACAAACAGGCATTTTGACTGATTATTGGCAAGAATTATTATTATTATTATTATTATCATTATTATCATCATCATTATTATCATTATTAAAATTATAAGAACCCACAGAGGGTCGTGAATGAAGTGAAAAGATCACTTCTTCACAGGCCACTGAAACATAAGTGTGTGTTTAATAGTATACCAGACTGTTTGGAATAAGAGTGGCCCATGTGTTTGGAGAACGAGGCAGGCCATAGTGATACGTAACAGGTTGGACTGTTCATCTCCACTACAGAGTAAGCCATGTAATATAAACAGCTTCTACAAGGCAGAAAGTGTCATAGGAATAAAACAGGTATTATTAACTGAGCAACGTTTGTCCATTTTCCTAGCGCAGATTCAGTGCCGATCCGTTACCTTGAGCTCAGGTTTTCCTCAGCCAGATGTGCGGTGTTCCTGTTTTTCAATGTACACTTTTAGAAGAGAAGGGAATAAAAATGGGGCAAATAAATTGATAACCATACGTTAGCCAAAGACCTGTTCATCCAACTGTCCCTGATTTATCTTCCTTATTTTGTACATGAACCTTTTATAGGGTGTGGAATAAGTTGAAATTGATAAAAGTAGTAATTTATGACAAGCAAGGGGAAGAAATAAAGCTGTCAGACAATGACAGTTGACCTTGTGAGACCTTTAAACAGAGGCTTCAGACAGAGCCTCTTTTTATCCTTCAGGAAGCGTTCTTGAACTCAAGGCCACAGACTGACCTCACTGTGTCGGGAGTGTCATGTGAAGAAGTGCACCCAAGCACTGCGAGCATTGCTATTGTCTCAAGAGCTTAGGCGATATCTCAGATGTGATGAAAGTGTCAGGGCTGGCATTCGTGCTTTTTGCTCTTTAAACCCGTAAAAAAGAAGCAGCTGCTTTTTCTATTATACGCACATGCTGTCGGTCTGAAAAGCAGCAAATCCCTGCTTAAGTAAAATGTGGGTTATTCTAGAAATAACGTAATATGTATATTATAGCAGTATATTCAGTATGAAAACATTTCTATGGCTAATTCAAATTGTCTGGGAATGTTTTGTTCAAGTGTCATATAAACAATCATCCAGATAACATGAAGCCCAACACAGTTTAGATCTTCCATTGCCTGATATGATCATTGTTTAACTCTCTCTCTCTCTCTCTCTCTCTCTCTCATAGGTAAGCCAGTAATGATTGTGACAGAATACATGGAAAATGGATCCTTGGACAGCTTCCTTCGAGTCAGTATGACACGCAGTTCAGATAATGAGCCTCCATTATGTATGATCAGACAAATGGTGCAAAAGTTTTTAAACTGATTTAAGTACCTGACTCTCTCTCTGCCATTTTCTATCTCTATCACTTTCTCTTTGCTTCCATCTTTGTTCCACTTTTTACTGTTTTTCTGGTATTACCCTGTAAAGTATTCGCTTGTCACATTAAGCACTAGATTTTCTCCTATATCTGTACTAAGGATATTTTGTTTTCCACAAAGAATCACAAAATGTACAAAGTCTCTGTTTGAGAGGGTTCGAAGTCATTACTATGTAAAAGGATCAGCCATTTTATTTAATGTAATAGCTAAAGGGTAATTGTCTTAAATAGAGCCTGATGTTCCAAAGGCTTTCAAGTGTCTGTGGCTTACTTGAACTCATCTGCACAATGCTCTTAATTCTTTAAGAAACTACAAACTAGGCATCTCCCTGACAGAAAAAAAAGATAGCAGGCATGGATTTGCAAATTTGAAAACTATAATGTTGGCCTTGTGCCTGCCAGCTCAGGCTGGCCAATTAAACAGAATAAGCATGATCTGTCCTTCAAATGACTTTCCTTTATGGCTGCATAAGCACAGCGGAAATAAACAGGCAAACAGTCTGTGTTCAATGCATAAGGATAGCTCATCTGAAAATAAGTGCTGATAAAATCATTAACGAGCTCATTAAACAGGTTAGATTAACCTTTGACCACCACAATCTGGCCTTGGCAGTGTAACATCTGACAGTACTCGACACACACTTATGTCACTACAAGTAGTAACATCACATAACCATGACAGACATGTGGATATTAGTAGAACAAGGTGAATGGATGCTAGTCCTTTCATAATAGTCTATATTGTACATAACTATGCCTATTTGCACTTTATTTCACCGTCAGCATCTGGATAAGGCAGCTGAGAGTACTTTGCAATTCCGGTTAAATACAGGCTCGATGACTGAAATTAGCATAGCATTATAACAGTGCAAGCAGAGGCAGGCTGATTTTAGCAGGACAGATCTGAACTGTATTCCATATGTGCCTGCGCAGCATCCCAAAAATGGCAGAACAGTTGCAGCAATTTCCTGTGCATTTCAGCACGGCCTGCATCGTGTCAAAAAGAAAATTACTGACGGCTACCCCGAGAACCTTTTCTCACCAATGCTTATATGACTATTATTAAGCCGTCCTTTGAAGCTTCACTAAAACTGCAGGCAGTTCCAGGTGGTCTTGGGTTTGCCTCTACCCAAACTTCGTTTGTATGCAGCACATAAACATAGTTCACTGCTTCCTTTTAGAAGGAGGTGGATAAATATAGAAAGAGAGAGAAACAGAAAGAAAGACATAAGAGAAAAGGATTTATGAAAGGACACATAGAAAAGGATGAGCTCCCACACTGGCCATCTGTTGATAGTGCTTGTTTTTAGTAAAGAAGCCTCTTTCTCTAGAGCTTGCTGACAAATCAATGCTATCTTGCTTATCCGGTGTGTCTCTCTTCTCATCCTGAAGAGCTTCCCCCCTGGTGTTTATCTCTGAGCGCTGAGCATACCTCTCAACATAAACCCTTTTCACACATGCCAATGTAAACAGTGGCAAGCTGCCAGCAAGCTTCTGAAAAACAGATATGAAGCCTGTGATGTACATTTGTACTTCTTTGTTGTTTGTGTTGACAAATAATAATGACTATCATGTTCTGAATGAAACTTTTATCAGTTCTCTGTCCACCTGTTTAGACTAAAGAGTTGTCAGGTGTAATAAGCTGATGAAAGCAGATTAAGTGATATGAAACACCTCTTTTTTTAACTCTTTTCTTTTTTTTTCTTTTTTTTTTTTTTTTTAGAAACACGATGCTCAGTTCACAGTGATTCAGCTCGTGGGCATGCTGCGAGGTATTGCATCAGGTATGAAATACCTCTCGGACATGGGATACGTGCACAGAGACCTCGCTGCCCGCAACATCTTAGTCAACAGCAACCTGGTGTGTAAAGTGTCTGACTTTGGTTTATCCAGAGTGCTTGAAGATGATCCAGAGGCAGCTTACACAACCCGAGTAAGTGCAACCTTCAACTTGAAAACACAACCTGAAGTGATATTGATTTTATTGTTTTATGCTTGAATAGGCCAGGTGAGATTTATATTACAATATACATGGACAGATAATATACAATTTCTCTTAGCCAAGCTTGTGAAATAGTAACTATGTATGTCCATCTGCCTTGCATATAAAAGGCTTTTGTGGAACAAAGCAGACAGCCAACGTATGAATAAATTCTGAATGCAATAAGGCTAATGGAATTCCTCTACATCACTGCCTAATTGACTTCACAGCTCAAGAATGTGTTTAGTAAATGTTCCTGTAGGAAGTCGTGCTCAAATTGGAATTCTTCCATAATTTTTTTCGACTTAAAATTGTATTGCTCGGTTCCCAAGTGGTCCAACAAAACAGCTTTTTGTCCTATTGTAGGGATCGCAGAACGCTCTTCAGGAGACAGTGAGCAAATTTGACCCAGCTTTCTGGGTTTAAGTGATGACATACTCTCTCCGAGCGAAAACTCGGAGCATACTTATCAACACTACATGAAAAATAGAAGCAAAACTAGCAATAACAGAGATGAAAATGAGAATAGCTTGAAATCCCAATTATTCCTAATTATTAGATAGCAATAGTAATAATAAAAATAAGAATAACAATATTAATAATTAATTTAGTTAATTAAATTAACACAATTAGTAATTAACTTTAGGAAGGATTGCTGCTCGTGGGCATGCTGCGAGGTATTGCATCAGGTATGAAATACCTCTCGGACATGGGATACGTGCACAGAGACCTCGCTGCATAGGTAACTACCTGTATCAGAAGTAAAATGATAAACATCTGGAGAACTCGTGACTAGCACTTGATTACAAAGTTACAAACATGCATACAGTAAATGCTACCACATATACTGTAAAGATAATGAGTTTAAATCTGTATTTTAAAACTCTCTCTATCCAGCAGCTTGCCCAACACCTTAATTCTTTTACCAGACTGTTTGTCAATGAACTAAAAAACATTGAATCTGGTGCTAAACTGAGTCTGAGGCAATGAGCTAACTGTTCGGTTGTTCCTTTCATGATGAAGATGTTTCTGGATTGGTCTTGTCCTTCAGGACCTTTTTCATATTTAAAGTGGCAATTTTCACCTTCAACCTCTACTTAATCTCGAAGACAGGAGAAAGTAGACATTTGAGATTTTGCACTCATTAGCGCTAATCCCTAGTGCTAAAAGAGCTGGGGTTGTGCGAGTGTGCGCAGTGGGGAGACCTGCATGCAAGTACATTTATTTTTTGAGGACCAGGTGTTTGGATAAAGCAGGGTAGGAGTTGTGTTACTTGGCCGTGTAGCTGGTTGGCTTTGGCTCCACCAGCATTCTCTTTCTTTCCACCCCTGCTGCAACGATGAGGGCTGATCTCACAGTAACTCCAGCTTGGGAGCTCAGGCAGAGCTGGGTAAATACAGTGCAGCTCCTCAGGGAGGCGGCTTTGCAGATGAAAGTAGCTCATGCGGCACTGAAGCCCGGACCAAGATGAATGCAGATCAGAGTCCTGCGTTTCAACCTCACTCACACTGACACTTTCGCAGTCAGGTCTTCTTCAACAGCAAACAAATGCTAATGCTATTACTGCAGCAATACGTACCAAGCACCATACTTTTATTCATTACATCCACAATGTTCTCTTCCCACATCTTACAATCGCCCTCCTTACAATGTGTGACTACGTTTTGGATATGAATCGATGTTTGAGTGCAGTAATTAAAACACGCTCCTTTGTAACGGCTAACGAGACTGTCATTCTTAAGGGTGGCAAGATCCCAATCAGGTGGACCGCACCAGAAGCTATCGCTTATCGCAAGTTCACTTCAGCCAGCGATGTGTGGAGCTACGGAATTGTACTGTGGGAAGTCCTGTCCTATGGAGAGAGGCCTTACTGGGAGATGTCCAATCAGGATGTGAGTAGAGCAACATCACTATGGCAGGATAATGAACCTCCTGCTGTTAGAGGAAGTAAAGCATGGAGGGAACAGGTGGCAAAACATAACTTGATACTGATCACCTGAAAGCTTTCGTGCGTGCCGAGTCAGCACGCTCAGCCCCATACCGAGACCTTACTGAAAAGATGCCAGATCTTTCTGATGAAATTAGTGTTGTGGCAAATCAGCTATGAAATCAGTCATTATGCCAAAGCTAACTGTTGTCTGTGTCACTGCCTGTAGTATTCACAGGCCACAGAATCACTCGTGTTCAACTTGAGGAAATGTATGAATGTTCTTAGACGTCTCTGAATCTAATTAAATTGTTGTTTGTTGTGGATATGTATGCTTTTTTGAGGAAACATTTTGATAGCGAATATATTTTTTTGGGGTAAGATCATACTTGAAAATAGATGTTTGCATGTGGTCTTGGAGCATAACAATTTTGTGGTTTTTTTATTTTTTATTTTTTAATGATTCAGGTGATCAAAGCAGTGGATGAAGGTTACCGTCTGCCACCGCCAATGGACTGCCCCGCTCCCTTATACCAGTTAATGCTTGACTGCTGGCAGAAAGATAGAAACAACCGGCCCAAGTTTGAGCAGATTGTCAGCATCCTGGATAAGCTTATACGTAATCCAGGCAGCCTGAAGATTACAGCCAGCACCACCCCTAGGTAATTGATGGTTCATCCACCCACAATATCCAGACATCCAATGTTGAAAATGTGCTTATTGCAAACTGCCACCCACTCATGTTCTGCTCCGTGTCACATTCTGTTCATCAGCATGAAGCTTTATCATGAACCTTAATGAAAGGAAACAGCTTCTTCCTCTTTTATGATCTCACGTCACTCAGATTTCCACCCCCCTCCCCCCAACCAGCTGGACACTGGTCAGCATCCTGCTTGTCCTGATCGGTAGCACAAAAGCTGTCTGTTTATATGTTTGTCACACAAAGCTAAATATTAAGCATTCACTTTCTGTCATTCTAGAAATGGCCTTGCCCTTTTCTGTGTTAAAATAGAACAGCGTACCTGAGTAATCTCCTGGTACATTTGCTCATTCGGTGCCAATCTATTAAATGTAACAGGGAGCTATTTAATTATTAAGATGCCCAAGCACATAACTGTGACTAATGATGTCTTAAGGAAGTGCAAATATATGCCAGAGAGTTCACTTGTAATTTTCCTAATTGGTTTTTAACATAGAGAGCCAGGGAGCAATAGACCCGGGTGATTTATTGCGCGGAGGTGCTGAAAAAGTCGTTCTACCGTCTCAGGCCTGCCTGCTTCCATGCACCTCGTTTATCTACAAGCCCCGCACGCTAATAGATCGGCAATTCACCCGGCTTTAACACCCGACCTCGGGCTGCAAGACCCGACCCTCGGTTAGAGGGATGAGTAAAATCCGCAGAGCGTGTTACACAGGATGTCAAACGAAAGCAGCCTTCCTGCTCGAAGATGGCTCATGCACCCTGCACTCCTTCACAGCAAGAGGTGCATTCCTGTACGTGATGAAGCTGCCCAGATGTCTCTCCTGCAACGGAGAAGGGCAAGAGCTTCCTCCTCCCTTTTCTCCCCGGAGAGCATTAAAAACAAGATACTACACAGCCGCAGTTATTTAGAGGTCACCACACCAGTAGGGAAAGCGAGAAAAAAGAAAAAGGATAGGAACAGACAGAGAAGCAATTGTTTACCCCGAGTTTTGTCCCACGTGTCTGATGCACTCATGCCGAGAGAAGGCTCAGAGTCGAAGAGCCAGCAGGTTTTAGACACTGGGGTTTTAGGCTATCACTTCCATTTCCAACAACAAAGCTATTTCTTTTCATGTTTGGCCTTCCCTCTGTGCTGTATGTGTTTTGTTGAGAATTCAGTGTGGTGTCTGAAAATAAACCATCAGATCAAAACAGAAAAAGGGGAAAAAAGGAAAGAAAATTGAGGTTATTCATAGTTTACTGGTATAGTCACAGGGTTAAGTGCAGTGCTTTGAGTGATGCTTTCACGCGAATTGTCTCTGTATTTTTGGGAATCTTTGAGGTCAGAATTAAGGCTAAGTAAATTGGTGGACAGCCTTTAAAATCTTCCTCCGCCTTTGTATGTCTGAACATGCATGGAATATTACAGATTTCACCTCAAGATTTGATTTCAAGACATCACCTCATCGCCTTGCGACATCTGTTAATGTTGGCTTTTCCTTTGTCTGCCATTGAAACAAATGTGGCTGGATATTGGACTTCCTGATATTGTATTGCTATTAATAGCAAACTGCAGGGGAAATCATAATGTCATTTCCTACAGTTAATTCTCATGATATAGGTTTAATGCTGGCAAAGTTTTTTACGTTTTAATAAGTGTAAATTAGAATCTTTACGAGAATTATAGCAAAACAGGATACACAGAATTTACAGAATTTGATATTTTTCTCGAACCATAACTACTTATGTCTTGCCAGTTCCCTTAAATGATTAATTTATTATACCTATCTACCTCATAAGTGTGCTTCTGATACTCATCCTGTTTAAACATGCACACCAAGAAATAACCAGAGTACGGTGGTACTATTAAGCAAAGTTTTCCGCATGTGTTTTCTGAATGTTTGCCACAACATGGATCGAGGGAAATAGATTTGTATCTCCACAGAGACTGTTCAGGCGCACTCTGTGTTTACTCTCTTCAGCATGCAGAAGAAATGTGCTCTGTCATATTTTAGATTTTTCATGATTATATTCACTACCGGAAAACTAGAAACATTGTCTAGTGGTGGGGAAATAATTTCTACTACGTTGGACAAGAATGTGTAAAGAGCCACTTACTGCGATATTTAAGCACGGAATAAATAATAGTAATGGTACAAGACGACACTAATGTTGATAACTTTCCAATAACATCATGCCTTGATGATTTTTAATATGACATTAATATGAGCCTTGCTGGTGGCACTACTGTTCGAGCCATGCAGAAAATTAATCAGCGTCTTCTGATGAATCACATTCAAGGGCTTTAGCATAGGAATAATAAAGACACATTTTCACATTATCTGTGCCGCCCAGGTCGGTCAATCAGCTCCGGACCAGCACAGACATCACCTCATTCAGCACTGTGGGCCACTGGCTGGAGAGTGCAAGGACTCTACCGTGTAAAGAGGCCTTCAGTGGAGTCAGCTACAGCTCTTGTGATACACTACCCAAGACCTCTGCAGAGTAAGACTGTCTTCCATATTTTCATACATTTATTACATATAATCATATTATACTATATGTAATCATACACTGTGTAACATGTGTCTGGTGTATAACAGAAAGTGATCTGTGATGGTTTCCGTATGCAAACACATCGGCTATAGATTTGTACATCTCCTTTCAACTGGAACAGATATTTTGCATTGACAAAGCATCATACATACAGAAAACTGTCACATCAGGGCAAACTAGAAACGAGTTAGACAGGCAACACAAGTGTGGTCCAGTTTTATGTGTGGACCAAATGTTGTGACCACCCAAACACTCAACACAATAAAGGCAATATTTACAAAGCGCCTCCAATTAAAATATCAATCCCAGCTTTGGACCACATCTATGCATGTTTGCTTCTGCTTCTGGGGAAAAAAAATGTTCTGTAGTAGCTGGCAGGAAATCTGCTTGTAGCAAAAAACATCTGTACAGACACTTTCCCCCTTCAACTGATAAGGTATTTGACAGTGTAAATAACTCATAATCAACATGATCAAAGCCTTGGTTCTGGAGGACTGGTTTGCTTGTTCTGCACTGTACATCTTTGAAGGAAACAGCGAAGTAGGGAGAGAGAATGCTTTCTATGTGTATATTTGATTTAGAGGGCTGGGTAAATAATTATATGCAAATAGATTTTCTCTCCCATAGCCATGACCCAGAATATCGTCGCTTACGATGCAGCTGTTTTCTCATGACTTGGCCTTATACAGGGGGTGGACTGTACCATATCGTCTGACCAAAATTGTTTGATATAAAAGAGTTGATTTAATAAATCAATTGTTTGATATAAATTGTTTGATATAAAAAAATTCGATTTTTAAATGACTGTAAAAGGTTAAATGTCTTCTAATCTTATAATAATCTAAAAGACCTATAATAATCTGTTCAGTACTATATATCAAAATATCTGAAAAATATCCTGTTTACAGCTACCCTGGTAAATCTCTGTGTATACATTGGGAGTTTATTTGTGTTTTTGCAATATCTAGTCAACAAAAAGACAAAAGAACAAATATCTTCCATGTCAGTTATGGATGTTGATATAACATGTTTAAAATTGGTGTATTCTAGGGATTTCTAGGTTATATATAGGGCTGTTGCTATGGATTATTTTATTAATTGAATATTCAAACGGTTATTCCAATGATTAATTGATTGATCGGATAAGAGATACTTTTTCTTTATTAAAGATTGATAGTAAATAAGAGAGAAAAGAATAAGGCAAGGAGTTTGTTTTTCTTAATAATATCTCTAGTAAAATCTATAATAATAACCATAATCTGTGAAAAATAAACCCATTTAGTGTGTTTAACTGCCTTATTACATTAAAATACAAATACAGTGCATACAAAAAAACCTCCGCAGTGATCGCATAAAGTAAGTCATGGAAAACTACTTGTTTAATTAACACGTTATTATTCTCACTCATATTTATTTATTAAAGCCTACACAGTATAGAGTATGTGGTATTCCTGTCTCCAGAAAAGCTGCTTGAAATTTGAAACAAACTAAATCCATGTATTTATAGCCAGTTTAGAAAAACATGCTCCATGACCTGCTCTACACATCACTGACGAGGGACTTTTTGATTGCACTGTATATCAGTAATACCTGATCCTTACGGATTAACGGATTGACAATCCCACGGATTGTCAAAAATATATCATTTTTAATGATCGCAGAATGAAAGGCTTTTTTCCCCTTTAACGTTTCAAACGTTTCATGTTTCATTACATAAAATATATCAGTGATATAAAGTATGTTCGATGTCTCTACACAAAGCACGCAAGTCAACCCT
Organism: Kryptopterus vitreolus; assembly: GCA_030449085.1. Taxonomy (NCBI): domain Eukaryota; kingdom Metazoa; phylum Chordata; class Actinopteri; order Siluriformes; family Siluridae; genus Kryptopterus; species Kryptopterus vitreolus. The sequence goes on along the minus strand of JACRUU010000011.1, from coordinate 10,698,771 downwards.
GTGAGTGTGTTTTATAGACAGCTTTTATAATTAACAACATAAAACAAACCTTCAAATAAAGAACTCCAGAGGTTACTGTATACATTTTTATGTATTATCTGGTTACACTGATTATTCTTCTAGATCCAGCTGTAACCTTAAAGTAGTTTCTTTAAAGTTACATTTAAATAAAAGATTTTTAACTTTTTGCAGTGATTGCTGTAATAATAAAGCAATTATTAGTTTACATTACTGTCCAATTAGTCCAATCCAGGCTATTCTTCACTATTAGAGGGATGTATTGCTAACCATAAAATGAAAAATATATATCTATACATTGTTCTATTATATTATATTATATTATATTTTATTATATTATATTACATTATATTATATTTTATATCTAAACAATATTTACATATATTTAATAATGAATGTGTATATTACTAAAATGTATTTTTACTAAATGTGTATATAAGTTTAAACTATTAATGTTAACCCCACATGGTTCAGTGTTCCAGTTTTTCTTTTCTATACAAAACAAATGTATATAAAAAATATGTTGTTTTCTATTTAGTTATTATTGTTACTCACTCTTGAGTTAGCATATTTACACAAGGGATAATTACTGGCCACACAGTAACTTTTGTAGTCTCTGATACCATTATCCTATTGACAAGTGCATTTTGGATATACAATACAGCGTAAGGAATTAAATACGCTTGATCTGGATTTATGCTCCTGTACACAGCCTAATGGATTCCAAATAGAACAATGACAATTAAACAATTATCCAGAATGGTTAATATGCTGTATAATCCAGATTTCTGTATACAGATATCTTTAACTGTAATCACAGAGGCGCTTGGCAAGGAATCAGATGTGTAGCCAGTAAACCAGTAAACCAGTAAACATGGCAGTCACTTTAAAGCTGTGCTTTGTCCATAGAATCTGTCTGACTGAGGTCAGGCCTACAGCCACTTGTCCTGAGTGGGAGCCATCCATGGGAATTACGACTCTTTAGGCCTTACAGTGTGGACGGTGGGTTTGGACTGTGGTTGTGTGTGTACTGCCTAGCGCCTAAAACCTTCGCTTACAAGAACACGCGAGATGCTGTTCGCACATGACTAAAGGCAAATTAACAGTGTGAATTCTAACCTAGATGTGCTTGTACTAATATGCTTTGATAAAGTCGAACATAACAAAGGAGTGAGATGTGACAGCATTTTTTTTTTAACAGGAAAAAGGAAAGTATATCGAAAACTGCACTAATTTGTTAATGTCACAATGTTTTAAACAAGTGTTTCAGGATGTTAAAGATACCATTAACAAAGAAAACACACTCTAACTCACATGCATGGGATGAGTAATGTATAACACGCTTGGTCAATCTGCACACTCTGTTTTCTTAATCATTGCATGGAAGTATTTTTAATCCCAATTCAAGTCAAGGGAAATGAAACATCTCTGCTAAATTTCCAAAGATAAAAATTCAGTCTTTTGTCGAAGATCCATGGAATCAGATTTTTATCGTTTTGCAATCTATGTATCTGACATATATGATCATCAGTAAATGCTCCAGAACTCATAATGTTCCTCTCCTTCTCCTTCATCAGAGACTTCAAGAAGGTCGGTGTAACGTTCCTCGGACCTCAGAAGAAGATTGTGAGCAGTATCAAAGCACTTGAAACACACTCAAAAAACGGCCCAGTTCCTGTCTAAAAAATATTTTTCAAAAATATTCAATAATAGATAAAAGGATGAACAAAAGAGAGAAATTTGGGGAGATCGATGCTGCTTTACTGTTTAAATGATGAATATGAGAAAAGGCATAAACAATAATGCTTGCATGTCAGGGCACATTAAAAGCACTGCACCTGGAGAACGGTTGCTTTTCCTGCATCCAGTCCCATTGGTGAGGCAGGAAATGTGCCTTGCAGACTGTCAATGGATTGCCTTATGCAATAAAGAAGAATAAAACGCAGGTGGGGACTTCGCCGCTAAAACTAAGCTTTGGTGCAGGACCCTAGGCTCCCGTAAGCTCTCCCCAGATCAGCAGAGCGCCGTATGAAGAGCGAGACGGCGCGCTCAGGAACTTGGTGTCCCCACCGTGCAGATAACATCTAACAGTTCTTAACACATGACAGGAGGGTTATAAAATGCAACAACTTTATAATGCATCCAACCTTTTGGAGAAAATGAACTCAAGTCTAAGGCCTGTTCCATCCACATGCCTCACTGGTTTTCTGTCATGTCGGATGCGGAGTGTCTTAGCTAGCCGAAGAGAAAAACGCGCCTGCCCGCACGCAAGAGATGCCTTTATATTTCAAGATTTCACTTGGAACGGATTCCAGCAAACTACAGTGCAATTGGCCAAAAAAGGCAAATTAATATTTCCGTCATGTGCTACATCGAGCGGCATATATGTTTTAACCATTACAGAGTTAGAAAATAGGAAAATAGGGATCTACAATAAAAGACTATGTATGTACTCCTTTATTGTGTTCTTTGTGCCACTTCAAGCAGACACTTTCTTTTGGTGTTCGGAAAACCTGGACAAATACTTTAAACAAAAGCGATCATGTGAATTTATGTGAGTATTTGGCGGGGGGGGGGGGGGGGGGGGGGGGTGACAAATCAATGAGATTCCTAAGATGCATATCCCTAATCCGGCTTCCTTCTGGTCAACATTTCGAGAAAATTGTTTTGAAAATGGTTCCCCCCCCCAAAAAAAGTGTAACATCTGTATCTCTAATATGATCCCAAAGTGAGAAGGTCAAAAAACATAGTGGAGTAGGGCATTGAAAGTGTTAGATATAGAAGGAATGAAGGAACTCATTGAAGAGAAAAAGTGTATCATTTCCTGCTGTGAAATTTCATAAATCTTCAAAAGGCACTAATATATTTGAGGGAAAGTACTTTTAGGGACAATGTCAAGTAATATGTCTCTACTGCAAAAGCTCAGGATGCACAGCCCTCATTCGATTTCACGACGGGGAAAAAACGACGGGAAAGAAGTAAATACCATGCGCATCACAGTTAGTGATTTGTGATTACGAATAGAAATGATCTGATCGGGGAAAATGAATGCATAATCCTTCAAAAGGTTTCATTAATACGTTTTGACATGGTTTATTCAGATCATGAATGAACTATGTAGATGGTGATTTTCCTCTAAAATGATGGAAAAATTTAGCTCCTTTTTTTTTCCTCCCTTTAATCTGCCTGTAAACGTTGCTGCTCCCACGGCTCTCAGCATGTACATATGTAAACACACCCTGTAATAACAGCAATGATGAACGCACCCAGCCATCCTTTTGTACAAATGTTTGTATGTATAAAAGAATGAAAGAAAATCTGTTTAAACTTTAAAAAAAAAATTCATTTGTATTATATTTTCTGCTCTTTTATATCATATTTGAGTTTTTTTTTTTTTTACTTTACAAAGATAAAGAAAAATCAAAAACAATGACCTATTTATTTGATAACAAACAGTATACCATGCTAATTTGTGTTTCGTGTTTTTTTTTTTGGTTTTTGTTCTGCAGCATACAGTAAGTTATGGCATTGCTATGTGATTACATTATCAGTGTTGTGCATTTCCCTTTTTGAAACATGACTTCTAGAGAGCAATAGCGTTTTATTTTTCCCCCCACCCTGTCCTCCTCTACTCTTCCTTTAGAGTGGTTTTGTGTGCGTGAGGATGTACGTGTGCATATGTAGATGGCCTTGTCTACTAATGTAAAATGATTTGTAGTGGAAACATTTATATTTTTATAATAAACGGTGTCAAAATATTTTCTAAAGAATTAATGAAGACAGGATTGTGTCATAATGATTTTACTTGACCAGTCTGCTGTTCCTGTGATGGTAGCGGTGAGGTATTGGGACAGTCACCCTTTAGTCAGAATCAGTTCCGTCACGGACAAGTGCATCAAATATGGAGCAACTACGGAGCCATGTAGGACCTCAGGGCTAGCCTTATTCTGTGTTTCATTTTCTTGCTTCTTGTCTTGAGTTTGAAAGCAACTGCAGTTCGATTGCAATTTTATAATTCATGTGGAGCGTTTCTGCAGGTTATATTTCATGTTCTCGACAGAATCACAAATATTACAGCAGGAAGCCAGCTAGTCTTCGCCTAAAGCCATATGTTTTGCTAGGAAATGATTGAGATTCCTTTCCACAGTGGAAACTAGTTTCAGCTAGTTAGCTAGTAATATTCGGATGCATTTATCTCATTATAAAATTGCTCAGTCGTAAGATCAATTCATGAGTTGTGCTTGGTCTGAAAATTCTCGCCCACAAAAGCAACTAATAAATAAATGCATAAATACTACTCCTCCTTCTGCTTGTGAATGGTACTCAAAACAAGTGTCCTATTGTGTTGATGTTCTATATAATTATGCATCATCCATGTGGTTCCGATTTTACCAAATCTCTTGTGTCCATAGTACATTACAGTCAATATAGATCATGTTACAAGCCATTTTCAATAAACAAATCCATATACTTTTATACATACATAAACCCCGGGTTTATTGTGTCATTTTATTTTTAATGCAAATGGTTTTAATAGCGGCTTTCAGAGCCCAACTGCCCGAGATATGAGTGATGGGAAATCTGCTGTACCAAGAAAGCGTGAGACAGAACAGATGTGCAGGGCCAGATGTGCTGGAAGTTTGCAGTCCCAGGAAAAAGGAGAGACCATGGTGAGATCAGGAAGAGAAGCGGTGATGAGAGTGCGTGAGATGCTGCTATGTCAGTTCTGCAGGTGACACGATGCCCGCCATCGAAGCTCCCATGGGTTAAGAGACATGGACACGCATTAAAACAAGTCCGCGTGCATACAACAAGACCTTGGTATTATAGTGCAGGATACTGTTTACTGTCTGCGAACCACAGCTTCTTGTAGCAGCTTTTACAGAATGGGAATAATGATGTAAAAAGGTTACGGCTTATTTTTATAGTGTGCACGATATGGGGAAGACGACTCTACTATGACTCAACTCGGGATGGCTTTTCTTTACTAAAATCATTCAAAGCTATAGCATACAAAGCAACTGCTAAACTTCTTAAGATCAGAGAAATATCATTGCTGCATTTTTTTTTTTTTAAAGACACCCGGAGACACATCAGTCTTCTTCTTCTTCCAGGCCTTAAAAAGTCTCCAGCTGTTTGCAGCTGCAGCACGAAGCGTAACAACACCTTGCAAAGCTATAAACAGCCTTGACGCTAGCAGCTTCAACTAAAGGGCACGATATCCACCAAAGTCACTTCCTGAAACGGGGTCGTGGGTCGGCAATAAAGATGGCGATGGCATGTGTTAATAATTTGCAGCTCGTCGTTGGTCCCTAGATGGACGACGGGAGAGTCTTCATTTAAAACCCCGTTGTTGCAACCTTTGTGCCTTTTTTTAATCAAGTGACTTCTCAAGGTTAATGAACTAAATATAAATGGGACATTTATTCTGTCCACTAATGACTCTGAATGTCACAGAATTAGTGTGTGTGTGTGTGTGTGTGTGTGTGTGTGTGTGTGTGTGTGTGTGTGTTGTGTTGATGACAGAACCGTATGTAAAGGCTGAAGTCTCTGTAGTACATTTTGCAGCGACTGGCTCGTCAATCTCTCTGCAACCAAGGGAAAAGTCAATAGCATTTCAAGTAGGAAGCAGGTCATAGGATTAAACACATTCCTCTGTTCCTGTTTGTATAACGAATGACCTGTCAGACACAAGAGGGAACTTCATCACCATAAATGCCTGACTATGATGTTCTTCCCTTCATGGATCAAGGATGATAAAATCTTTTGACGAGAACATCTCCTATATTTCTCATTTATACAAATTTCAAAGGCATGTTGCATCGATGGTATAAATATGAAATGAACACACACACACACACACACACACCCACACACGCAGACACGTCCTCACACACGCATGTATTGGGCCGTCAAATTTAACACGTAACGTGTTAACACTAATTTATTTTAACGGCACTAGTTTTATTAACACGCAATTAATGCAGCGCGCCTATCTGTTTGACCTGTTTTATTATAAATGTAAATAAATAAATATAAAACACGCAAAACCGAAACCCTCAACACAACTTAGTCTTCATGGTCTATGTTGAGTATGGTTTCACATTTGCAAAAAGCATCCATATATTAGAGTGTAAAGCATATATATATTTGTTGTGTTTGTATATAGATACATACACAAAAATGTTTTTTTTTTTTTAATGATCTCTTCTCCACAAATGACAGATTGTTTCCAGCTAATTATACTCTATCATCTGCAGCGGGACACGTGAACCCTACTCAAGTCCACTGACACGTTTCCAAACATTTGTTATGGATGAAGAATAGACACTTTCATTTCCAGAGCTAAAATCAGACAACATGCTGTGGCTCTTAGAATGTAAGGCCCATTACATCATGACCATTGGCTTTGCTCGTGTTACGATCAAAGCCTAAGCTGAGTCACCATAATACATCATTGCATGTGTACTTAAATGTGGCAAGTATTCGGTTAACATCTTGTTGTGTTTGTCTTAATTGTGGCTCTGTTTAAATCATAACGCTAACCAGCACAGGCCAGAGCAGATGGAGCTGAGGCGCCTTTATTTAGTGCTTTTTCTCTCTGATAAAAGCTGCTTATAATATGGTGTCATGGATTCCACACTCACAGACTGAGTACATGCATTTGGTTACATTATTTCATTAGTTGCAGGTCTTCAGAGCTACACAATCCACAAAAGCGTCCGTGTTCGAACATCATGGTGGGTATCTACACACTGAGCTTATATTGCACGTATATTTCATATAGCACTGTCTCAGATCAGAAGCAGTTTAATGGACCATTCTGGTGATTTACAGACATCTAACTGCTATCGTCTTTATCTGTGACTTTTATAGTATGGGCCCCTGCTGTGTATTTGCTACAGACTGCTGTCACTATAACAATCTTGTGCTAGCTATAAATGGGACGCCTTAAAGTACACTTGCCATTGCAGTTTTCCTATTAAACCTACACCTAATATACATTAATCACCTATTTTTGATCAAACTCCTTAGCAATTTATGCATAGTTTTTGCTTTGTAATATTGAGAACAACTGCACTCGTTTTCTTTTACTTTTTTTTTTTTGTTTACTGAATGGAGGAAATTCATTTAGAGGTCATATTACCGTGAAGTGTAAACAGTGTCAGAGTGGATCAGGCTGGTTCGTATATACTAGGAGGTAACATCTGGACACTAGGGGGATGGGGGTGGATGGAGCTCCCTATGGGCTGCACTGCTCACCAGACAAAGAAGCCACAGAGCTGTTGGAAGCAGCATGCTGGGAGGGGAACCCACAAGAGCGCAGGCTTTACCCAGGCCAAGAGGAAGCTGGAAGAATCTGCCATAACTCACTTATAAAACAACATGGGTCTTTGGCTGCTTGTGACCTCAGGCCCACAGGCAGAGCACTGCTACAAGCCTTTGCTCCGTTCCTGCATTTAGACAGGGGCTGCTTTTTATGTTTACTTTGAGAACTTGATGGCTTCCAAATCCACAAATCTTTAAATTGTAGGAATGCAGGGTTTTTTTGTTTTTTTTTTGTTCTAATTTAGTTTCTCTCATTAGCAGGACTCGCCCCTCCTTGTGTATGCAGAATGTTTCCATACAGCTCAGACATGACTAATCCTTTCCGCCTTTCCATTATAAAACTTAGCAAAACCTCAAAAATACTAATTCCAAGGGAATTCTCTCGTCCCACTTCATTTCAAACGAGGCGTTTTATATTTCTCTGCGAATGCGTTAGATATTATAATCAAGATCGTATTTAACGAGAAAGCAGAGTACTTTAGTAATTATATGCAAGATACAACTTCTGGCTGCTTATCTTTATTATTTGTTATTCTTTTAATAAGAGGAGAATGTTGTATAGTAAAAAAAAATACAAACAAACATACAATTTATTTAGCAACATGCCTAATCTTTCATCCCAGAACAACTTCCCCCCTGTGTCAGTTATACAGAAAAGAAGTAAATACGCAAAAACAATAAGTAAATGCTGTGTAACAACAAAAAGCAGCTCCGGATGAAATTAATGGAAAAGACGAGTTACTTATTCATGCATGCACCCAGGGATGCAACAAATTTTATAGTGATAACGCACCAATTCACAAATCATAATTCACTTAGCATACTATTGTTCATTAAATGGAACATGTTCCCCCAATTAGGAGTTGTCACAACAGGGTCTCCTCATCCAGAGTGCAGCGCTGCACAAAAGTCTCCTGTTGGGAAGAGTGGGTGTTTTTTTATTCCCCCCCTCCCATTTTTGCTTTGTTGTTCTGCTGCACCAAGGTAAAACTATTTATTCCCCTCTTAATTCTGCCTGACATTTACAATTACCGGCTCTTTCCATCCTGGCTGTGAGTCGTTTACAAGTGCTGTTGATTGTCAAACAGTGTTAGAAGTGCTCAGATCATAGAGCGCTGGGTAAGGACAGTGTTCGTGGCCTTTTTACAAGCATGTTGTGGCATTCAACTCATTTTGAAATAGGAGACGATAAAGACTCACGTTTCGCTATTAATGTCATGGGCATAAACACAAATTATGGTATTTGTCTTCTTTCAGGGGCCCCTAATAATTAACCTCATTAACATTGATAGCAATGGTGGAACTGTTTTTCTATTGGTGTCAAGATGCTGCATTATAGATTTTATGGTAATCTGACAAATTAACATTTTGAAATGATGCCGTTTATGATAATAATTATGATTACATAAAAAAAAAATAGACATCATTTACATCGTTATATTTAGGCAGTAGAGCAGTCAGATTTTCCTTTTATGATGCAGCTAAGCCTTATGTGAATTGAAGTGTTCCTCACGGATAATCCTAGGATTATTTCAGCAGATGATTCTGAGCAAAGAGAGCTTTGCTGCCTAATTTACTTTGAAAGGAGGTACGGCTATTACAGTGCTCATTATGTGATGGTCCACTAACACTTCAGCCTATGGAAATGTTGACATAAGGGTTAGCTTGGTCCACTCGGCTAAATATCCTTAATTCCACTTCTTTACTTACTGTATGCTTGTTGGGATGCCTTGTTATCCTCTGCCCTTTCCTTCTCTGGGTAGGTCAAATATAGTATAGAACATGAGCGCCACACTATAAAAAGTGTTCCCGTATGTCTGTTTGTAATTTAGATTCACCCAGAATAGAAATAAACTGTTTTAAAAATAGGAGTTTGATCTTAATTTAGGTTGATTTCTCAGGGTTTTATCAGACATGAGAGATCTCATGAGATCGCTAGGCATTTCTAACTTGTGAGTAGGTTTGGCTATTTTACAACCTATCATTTCACAGACTCTGGTTTTTATTGACAGAGTGTTTCTAACGTAGGTTAAACACACCTGATAAGGCAAATAAAATAAAATAAAAAACAGTTTCCATAAATTTCAATGCTCTGTTCACATTTAAATCTCATAATCACTTAAACATGGCATTTTAAACCAGACTTTCTTCTACCTAGAAAGTCTCAAAGTGGATTATTCATATAGAACCTCAGATTGATGAGCCATAATAGTATTTCATAGTTTTGATTTGTTTATGTACAGCTTGATGTTACCTATGCCCTCTTATCAATCAGAGATTGGGCATGTAATCAAAGCTGACGTTAAATCTAGACAAACCAACCCAAAAACATACCGACTCAATTTAAGATGTAATCAATCTGATCTGGCATTGATTTGAATTCGTAATGTATTATTGGTTTAGAGCGTGGGTTTAGAATTCAGTTCAAAAGCACATCTGAGCCTCCTTACACATCCAGCCCAAAACACAGATCTGGAACACGTGCACTGTTTTTAACGCTTTATTCATGCAAAAAATGTAAACAAGTCAAATGATCGGTACAGCGAGTTTTGATGCTGTAACTGAATCCTCTATTAATTTAGTGTAACCAATTGTAAAACTTGATGGTGAGGTTTTTTTAATGGTGTACTGAATCCATTTGCATGTAAAAAAAAAACAAAAAAAAAACAAAAACAAAAACAAAAAAGCACCTCTTATGGGGATCTGCGTTTCTGTTCTGTGTCTTTCTTTATAAACTTCACAGACGTATTTTTTTGTTTCCTTCCAGTAGACCTATCGGAGTTTATCTACTTGATCTCATTTAAGGGCCAGTTTGATTTTTTTCCACCCATTGCACAGCTTTTCAGCTTGGAAGATGAAGAAAAGTCAAATCCAATTCATTCTTGGTGTGAATTTACATTTAGAACATGAGCCGGAGCTTAGTACAAGTTTGACAGCGGGAGAGCTCCGGTTACTTCACCACAAATCCTGCAGTATACATTAACTTCCAGCTTTAAGCTATTACAAGCACAATAGAACTCCAGCATCCTCTCATCTTTAGACCACCCTGGCTTTCAGCAAGTCGTTCTGAAGGTCAGATGATGGAGGTCTTTCACAGAGGTGTTGTCGGACTGATTACACTTCAGTGTGAGTACCCACATGTCTGCTCTTTCCCACATGGTAAGACGAGAGGGAGAGGTGGCAGCCAATGCCATGAATCACAGCTGAGACACAGGGTAGCACATTCTAGAACTCATTCCATGTATCCAGGGTTTCTGCACACCTGAACATTTATTTTCCAAAGAGAAAAATGACACGGGTCTGTTTTTGGATCCTTCTCAACACACTGATATTCAAGTTCATCCTTTTTCTTCGTTTGCCTTGCTGTTAGCTGTTTTGATTGGCGCATTAATTCAAATTCATAAATACATATTTTGAAACAAACCTTAAGACTATTTCATCATTCTATTCTACCAAATTTTATATGGACATGACTGCTGTCTGTTTGCAGTTCTTCTGCTGAACGATAATGATGCAGATGTTTCCTCCCGTGTTTATCCCACGGAGATGCAGATGGTTGTCAAATTCGGTCTGCCAGACAAGTCAGAGTGAGCACAGTCAGACAAGTAAACGAATGAACGCCATGTATTCTTTCCATTTAAATTCATTTAGGAATCATTCAAAATACTGAAAAATGGCACAGATATGTCATAATTATACATTAATATGTCTTAATGATAAAACTTTAGTGCATGCTTGATAGTGTGCAGATGTATCCCGAGGTGTCTGGGCATTCGGACTGCAATGAAACAAATAACTAGAATATCATGTTCCGGTAGTTGTCCTGACAGGCGTATCAGGAATGGTATACATTATCTCAGATACATCAATTGTCATCATGCCCAGACTTCAGGCATGAACAATGTCTGTCTACTCAGTGACAGACAGACTGTAAGAGAAAGAAAAATAAAAGAGAGTGGGAAAAGAAACAAGGCAAATGAAAAAGTGAAAGAATCCCATATTTATATAAAAGGAAAAACTCCGATATTTATTTATTCTCTAGATGAATGAAGGCTTGAGACAGTTTACAGAGACAGCCCAGTTGGACGGCTGTTTAGCTAGAAACTTTACCTGTTTAGTATATAATAGAAGGTGTTATTGTGTCTCTGTTGATTTTTGTACTTTTTAACTCAGATCAATTATTTCACATTGGTTAACTTATGCCTAACCTGTCAGAGAACTGTTTTATTTTATAGAATTTTGGTAATGCATGAATCTAAAATAAGTTTTACCAAAAAGGTTCAAATGCACTTTTAGTAATTCATTCATTCATCCATTCATCCATTTATTCAGTAGATTACCTTACCTAATATTCCTTCAGTAGATTATTTATGTTGCCTTCTTCTTTGAATGTTATTGCTTGAAGCAATAAGATAATTAAATCAAGTCACTACTCATCAAGATAAATACATGCCTCGAGCATTTGTTTTCTGGATGCACAGATCTTTCATGTTACATATTCATGTCTTTGTCAGTGAGGAAGTAAACTTTCAGCCAACGGTTCATGCTGTACCTGAGACTTGGAGTGGAGAGGAGAGCTTAAACAGAGCTTTTATTCAACAACCTCAAACACAACAGGTGTTTCTGATAAGCTGTGTGGCTGGTCATGGTTCGACACAGAGAGCAGAACACTTTCGTAAACAAAACCAACCAGAGCCCAAACAGAAGGAAGTTGTCTAGAATGATGCAGAGAGATGACCTGGCTTTCTTCTATTGGAAAAAAGTCTTCATAGCCAGAACTGCAATCTGTTTCTCATAAGATGTCGGGTATTAAACATCATTTATTTAATAGCATCAGTAGATTGTGTTCAGCATAACTGTAAGGAAATTTTACCAAACTGTTAAATTGCACTTTCTGTTTCCATCAAAAATAAGCCGGGATTTTCTGGTGTTTCGTGCTTAGGTTCAAGCTTAAGTAATTTGTTCTTAAGAAGTTCTTCGTTCTCACTCCCATGACCTGAGCCGACTGCATGTGTTCAATTTCCTCTTGTGGATTTGGCGTGTAGGCATGTGGTTATAGCCTAAATCCATAAGTGATTTAATTTAATTTAACAGATGGAATTTGGGACATCCTCATATCTGAGAATCAGACGGTCCCATACAGTCTAAAACATTACTTATATAAAAATATATAACAGTGTCATTTATAGCAAAACAGCTCTAAAACTAAAACACTGAATGGTGCAATACTTTCATGTAATTACTGAATCTATTGTAAAATCCAAGACAAGTCCAAAAGCAGAACTAGATGAGAACGAGTCCATGTTTGAGTCCAAAAAAACATCAAATTATTTTCGGGTTCAAACCTAGTTAGATTAGTTCCCTTCGTTTGTGCATGTTAACGATTAGGCTATATTTTATAGAAGAAGCAATTACAATTACAAACTTACCATTTTTTTATATGACTAATGAGACGGAAGTAAGCCAAGAAATTCAGACAAGTCCAAGTCAATACAGAAAATGTATTCACATGCTATTAGTCTACAGGCTGTAAGCAAGAGATAAATAATACACACCCATCATTTCCGTGGGCCGAGGATACCATAAACTTCTCCAGGTGTTTAACGTAAGGAAATCTAACTAACATTGCTTTCTAACAACTAGCGCTACTCTGATATCTGTCACCAGTAGGCAAATCCTACATAGTTACAAATGGCCCCTCATAAATCTTCAGAAATTACAACGCTGCAAAATATTAAAAGCAAGAACGAACCTAAGGTCAAATTCCAAACTGGCCCATGTACAAATATATGGCTACAACTTACACCTGCTACTTTTACGCATTAATATAACTGTACTGCTTCAGTTATTGAAACAATGAAAACAGACTTTCAGTGCAATAAGTGGCAAGAGCAACTCTGGATATATTGCCAAATGTATAACCATGTAAAAAATACTTTATGTAATTCAACATGTATAAGAAGCTATTAACTGTGGTTATTATTAATATATAATGACACATCACAAAGGGCACCAAAAGAGAGTACACTGGCTATTATTGTGTCCCATTCACCCATTTTTACAGATAAATCCATGCAGTCCTATTAGCTCTGCATTCTTAAACTATATAATAATCTGATCATGCAAATCTAAAACTATTGTAACATCCTAAAAAAATACAAATAAATATATACTTCAAAGTATAAATATATACTTTGTGATCTATGAATATCAGACTTTATTTAAGGTAAAGTGGTACTGTGTTCTCTTTAGAGCTTTGGAAACATGCAATTTTCTTTTTCTAATGAAAATCAACTAGAATTGTCACATATACAGCGATATGAATAACACATGGCTACCAGGTTCTATAAATTCATCCCATTTTGTTTTTTTCATCCATATTCAAACACTTGCGTTTGCCTCTAGTCAGATAATTACTCTGCTGAACAACTAAAGACACTTTTCTGCATGCTCTTGCAGAAAAAAGTGACTGTTTTTAGAAACCGCCTGCACTAGATAAATAAAGCATCTCAAAATTTTGGTGTGAACACTTTTGCAGCGTCCAAAATTTTATATATATAAACTTTTAATATTCTGCCGCAGATCCTTATTTATAGTACTCTTCTTTTTTTAAACTGTCCTAGTCATAATAATTGGGCCCTAAAAACAACATTAAAAAAAGGTTTAGATGCTTTTCTTTTCTTTAAAGAGCAAAAGGGAACATATTTACCAAGCAATGTTCTCTGTCCTGGAAGAAAGTTTCCTGAAACATTTGAAGGCCTACACTCTTTATGGAAAACGTTCAGCCAAGCCAATTCATTTTGTGACTCTAATCTGCCCTGTTTTTAATTCTAAGCCAAGGCTTGCTGTGAAAAATGACTTATTTGCATTCTCTTTATCACCTGGCAGTATGATATATGCCCCACTATGCACCCCCCACATCCACTCCTTCTGCCGCAGAACACTTCCACACCTCCAGTGTTTCATTTGCTGCTCGCTGCCATTCACATGACTAAGTATTATATTGCCACCATTATCAGGCCAGCATCAGTCCACACCTTTAAATATGCTTGTGTGTGTGTGTGTTTTCATCACTCAGCTGAGACCAATGAACAACGCAGTATTTATGTAGGCCCTACTACTTTGTCATCATGACAAAGTGTTCCTGTAACCCTGTAAACGATTGTTTCCCTTAAGATACAAACAATTGGGATTATGCACCACTCTTTATTGATGCTTTCCACTGCAGCATTGGTTAGGAATAAAAAAGGACCAGGGCTACTGTTTGTCCTAGTGCTTTCTAATGTAATGAAATAACAGCGGTCACAGGCAATGACACTCGACGGCTGGGAGACTGTATGCGAGAGGAATTTTTCCTTGCGGAATTCCAAACCGAAGAAAATTGTTGGAATCACGAAGAAGTATAAATCATCCGACTTTGTGTTTAATGCTTCCCCCTGCTACTCGAGACATCTTATTTACCTTTATTAGAATTAATTCCAGCTAAAAAAAAAAAAAAACATGTCCACAGCTTGTTAACTAACTGAAAAATCCCTGTTTGCTATGATTATACAGCGGTTTGTCATTGTTTCAGACACAACAACGCATTTCCTTAATGAAACGACTACCCAATATGCCATATAAATTTGACAGCGTGTTTTGACAGCAATGTGTGTATGTGTGTGCACCATCTGGATTTTAGCTCTGTGGACACTGTATCCACTTTATTGAGTCTGAAGATTTGAACATACATCAGTAGGATGTCTTTGGTTCCCAAAGCTTTCACACGCTCTGGGGCACACCCATTCGAGCTAAATCCCCCTCACTATGCTTTGATTTTAGAGGTTCCCTGAAACAAATTGATTAAACTGGGTAAAAGTAGTGGTAAGCCCAGCTCGTTTAATTAATGCAAGCCAATATCAGGGATAAAACCGAAGAAAATATATGTGGACTCTTACAGATCCCCCCCTCTCTCTCCCCCCACCAAAAATAAAGTACCCACAGAGTGCTCGCTCTATTTATTCTGATGGATTTCTTAACCTATTCAGGATGACATATAGATGCAGATCATTTCCATGTTGGCATTTATCCACTATCCACTCTTCCCACTCCCAGGTCTTTGGCTGAGCCCTGGCATGGCCAGAACAGGCCTGGGTAAACAAAACACTAAATGAGCTTGCACACACTGCAATTAGACACACACAAGATGAGATGCAGGCTCTGTTGTAAATGGCTCTCATTAGCGACCATCCTTGATTGTGCATTCCTCTCCACATTGGTGAGGCGCAGTCTCCCAGTGCTCTCGGTTAAGAATAACAGACGCTCTCCTGCATGGAGGGAAGCATGCTGTGGGTGGTATTTCATGCTGGACTACATTTCAATAAGTCACGCCAAGCCACGGCGAATTTTTGGTCCCGGTGGCATTTAGCGGAGTTGTTAATGTATTCTACAGAGTGTGGTCGGTTTGTTTCACTGGTTGAATTAAGGTGCAAATTCAGCCAGTGACAAATTGTGTCAGGTGAGAAAGGGCACACAAATTTGCCCTAAAATCTGTTCTGGGGAAATGCAAAGTGGTGAAAAAATGTGAGCAAGAAAGCAAAGGACAGGATATATGTTGATACGTTATTGTTCAAATTGTGAAAGATATGTGCACAAATTTGGTCTTGAATTATCAGTGACAATTCTGAAGCAAATTGAAAATGAGGCAAAGACTGGAAGAGTTGAATGATTTGTTTTAAGCAATGATTTTGGGGTGCAGAATTGAATAGAAAAGTAGATAAAACCCATTTCTGAATTTTGACGAGGTGATTTAAAATTGACATGTGAAATACTTTTTATTTATTAGATACAGGTCAAAATAATCAGGACATTATTTTTATTTAACAGATATCCTTATTTCTAATATAACAATTCCCAGAGTGTATCCCTCTGTGTATGAGATTATAGGTTTTGTTGTGATCTCATGGCACGTACAGTAATTGAAAAATCTAAAGTGTGTGTTGCATTATTAAGCAGAAATGTCTCTCCAAGTAAATCTCGTTCTCAGAAAATCATCAGGAGAAGTTAGTTACACTCAAATGGACTTGTGTCAGTACAGCTGAGTGTACAATTTTGATTAAATAGTGGCAGCACATAAAAAAGAGTGTGAATCAATATCTACAAACAGGATTAGTGACAGATAGCTGACTAAGAAAAAGGTTTGCTTACCGTAGCTCAGATGGGGTATGGAGGGAGTCGCTTAATGTTTAAGGGTGTGCTGCCGCTCTTGGGTCCTTCAGCAAGGCCCTCAGCGCTGTATTATAGCTGACCCTGCGCTTTAGCTCCAGATTCCGAACAAGCTAGGATACGCAAAGAAAGTATAGTGTAATGTATCTGTGACAAATAAAGGCTATTCTGTTTTATTCTACAGAGATGTTTAAAATAGACTGTAACACAATGCTGTGTTAGATACAAAGGAAGACACAACCAACAATCAAATCAAGATACACTTCCAAAAAAAAAAGGACAAACAAACAGCAAAGTAACAAAATTAAAAAATTAAATTAATTTTACAGTTAAAATCTATATCTAAAGTATACATGGGTACAATGAATTCTCTTATAAAAAATAAAATAATTCAAATGCTCTATTTGTGTAAGGAAACAATCTGACTATGCAGTTTCCAAAATATATGTCTAAAATGAATGGGAAATATGAAGTTAAAAGTTAAGGAATTTTTACCCACTCATCATGTATAGATATCAATCGGCAAATGCTGATATTTTAACAAGAGTTGACTTTATCTACAATGGTTCTGATTTTTATTAATTGTCGTTAGTCAAATTTGATTTTCTCTTTTAAAGTGCCATAACATGTGCTCTAACATAATGTGGCATGTGTGGTGTTGGTCACTGGATTGATAATGACTTGAGGGAGGTCTGAGACTGTTCTTGTCACAGAGGAGATTCAATTTATGACAGACTCTCTGTTGAGAGGCAGATAGAGACCAGGCCAAAATCACATCCTTATCTTAATAGGATTAAACAGTAATTTCCAATTGTTCTATCATATTCTGGACTGGGAAATCCAGTTTCTATGAATTTTAATTGGAATTGTCATTTCTGAAGCCCATGCCTCTACAATTCAGTTTATTTTTTTCCCTATTAAAGAAAAAAAAATTAACAAGATGGTGTTGCCAGTGTTCTGTGGTACATTAATTATGGAGCCTTATTTCACACATTAACGAGTTAATGATAAATGAGCAAAAAATAAATTCACCACTTTAATTTGTTCATCATCGAAGTTCTGGTTATACAGAGTGGTATTTGGGTTTATCGATAGAGGTTATAAGTTTATAATATGATTTCAGTGTTAGAGATAAATAGGCATAATATTACGTTTACATCATTTGCATGTCCTGATTCATTTCTTTCCATGTCATCGGATTAATCAGCACATCAGTTTAATGACTTTATGGTTATTAATCATTCTGTTCATGCAAATTGGGTTAGATCATTGATGCATTTGTACTGTATGACTTCATTTACATGAAATTAGAATTAATGAAAACTGTAAATTTTTTTATTCAACCTTTTTCCATAAATTAACACCCAAGGCTGGAAATAAGTCATTCTGTCACATGTTCAAAGAAGGGACACAACAATGTCAACAGGATCAAATGCAAATGAATCTGGACCAATAGCCAAATTAATAGTTGCTGGGTAACCAGTGATAGTCTGTTATAATTAAAGTATCTCTTGAGCCTGAATAAAAAAGGGGGTTTGACATTGACACTGTGGTGTTTTAGTTTGTATGTTTATGGAGGTCTAATTTTATCTATAATCTTTAATGATATATTTTCAGGACATAATATTTAAATTCCATTTTAATTCATTTCCAGAGGCATTTTGGCATTACTACATACATTTCACTCTTATTTATTCACCCTACTATATAAAACTATAGGCAGCCTGTCTATGTGAATTACTTTAACAATATTAAAAATTGGACTATAAGCAAGATGGCACAGTGTATTTTTTATAGATTCCTTTGGTTTTAGGGTGTTTTTTTTTAGGTCTTCAGTGTGCTTTTCATATACTGTATAATGAAACAGAATTATTTGCAGTTATAAATTAACCCAAGACAGCTGTCTGATTCATATCTCTTAGAACAATAATAACAATATATCCTGTACAGTGTCCACCGTTGGTGCCCTCTACAGTAAATTACTCAAGATTCAAAGAAGAGAAGAACAGTTTGGGAGTGTAACCTTATGGGACTGTACCCTCTGCTGAGTTTAGCTAATGCTCAAACCAATAAATCTGTCAGCTGATGGTTATAGAAGACGCCAGCAATGCAGCGGTAGACAGAGGGAGGCTGAGGTTGTGCAGTTCAGAGGTCAGGCCGGCAGAGAGTGAGGTTCTGAGACTTGACACAAATGATGTGATAGTTCAAAGAACGAGGTTGTAAATATGGTATGTAGTATGCAGAAGTACTTGGATGTGGGAAACACATTGCATTTGGGTCTGTGACCCATCTCTACCATTGCAACACTGACAGTGCGGTTCTCTGACTCAAGCTACTTATCTTCAGCAAATGTCTGAATAGGCGAATCTACAAAGAGCCACCATAGCCAACATTCCATCAGTAACTAGTAAAAGCAACAAAATTAGGACAAAATTAATTAAGTAATTTTAAGAATTCTTAAGTAATTTGTGGTGTCCTATAATAGTCAATTATTTGTTGGTTTTCTTACTTCAGCAGACCAAGGATATACTATTGTCTTAAATATTATAAAACTATGTACATTGATTTTTTAAAGTGTACATTTCAGGCAAAATATAAGTGGAATAATAGAGGGTCTGACCGATTCACAATGCATTGTAACATAAACAATGTGGATATGTGGTATAATATGGAAAGTATAAATGAGCCAGTATATTATTGTGAGACTCATCATGTACAGTATGACAAAGACAGGTTTTATGGGGAGGAATGCCTAGAAAAGAAGAGATAATAACACTATTCTTGGTGAGGTGATTGAAAATATCTTCTCATCTGAGATTTCATTCAAGGTTACTCAAGCAAGGTGCTGTTCATTTAAACTGCGTTTTCATTTCAAAAATAAATGTGTTTTTTTTTATCAAATTGTAGGAAAATATAGTTAGAAGACACACACACACACATACACACAGAGAGAGAGAGAGAGAGAGAGAGAGAGAGACTTTCATTTAGCCTCTTATACCCGTTTTTGTTTGTTTGTTTTTTTAAACTTGATATAGATGCGTGCTGCATTAATCGTGCGTCGTTAATAAATAAAAAAATAACGTGTTCAATTTTAACAGCCCTAATTAATACATTAATACATGGATTTCAAACTTTGTTATCTAATGAGCGAATAGGTGAATAGATTCCAGGCGATCAGGAATAGCTCTGTTTACATCAGTGCGTGATAAACAGGAAATGATAGACCAGTGGTAGGTTGACCGGAAATAGTTTGATGGGCTGAAAACGCCGTCGGCGCAATGAGGAGGAAAAATATTGACAGTTCACCAAACAGATCAAAACTAAAGTAACGAGCCTGGTTAAAAATGTGATCTACGTTACCCCCAACCTCTGAACACAATGTTCTACATGATTTAATTAATGCAAACAAACAAATATAAATCAAACAGGGTTACGAAAACACAACAATCTAATATAATAATGCTGCAGTAACGGAAAAGAAGCTGATGGGCTTTATATTTTTTTTTCTTGCAAAACAGGTAAGGCATTTATTTGTTCTATAATATTGTGGGGAAACATCTAGTAAAAAGCAAAAAAAAAAAAAAAAACTCCCTTTTAATCCGGTCGACCGAATATCGGTCCAAATGAAAGTATAACCGTAAATGTTCTGAGCGTGCGCAGTGAGCACCAAAATAGCGAAGCGCATGTAGGGCTTTATAGTGTGTGTCTGTGTCTGTCCACTTTTAAAAGTCAGTGTGGCCCCTGAGCCAAAAAGTTTGCCCACCCACCCGTGGTCTAGATGGTGTGTGTCTTTCTTCTTCACAGTGGATTATAGAAGACTAGAGCACGCAGGTCTATAGGGCTGTTGAGCTGGTGTATGTCTGTGTGTGTGTTTTGTGTGCTGTATTGTGTATGGCTAATGGATGTATATGACACAAATCAGTCTGGATAAAAGAGAACATTCACTCACTTTCAGTTGTTCGTGTTTGTCCGTGTTAGGGAGCAGGAATTAACACTTGATGGGATGTCAGTCTATCACAGGACTCTCTCTCTCTCTCTCTCTCTCTCTCTCTCTCACACACACACACACACACACACACACATACACACATACACATGCAAGCATTTCTCAGCTGATTAAGTCTGGGTTAAAGGGATCACTATGATGAACAGGAAGTGGCAGATATCTGCAGATATGTCTCTACTTGGTAGAGACATACGAAGGATTAAAAACATGCCCAGGGCTACAGAGAGCTGTGTGGATTGGACAGCACAACTAGCTAACAGCAGAGTATTAAAATAAAAAGCCCAGTGCTTCAGACAATCCCACCTGAAAGCCACACCAGGAAAAGCATGGCCTGAGAGCAAATGTTTAATTAATAATGTTTAATTTTTTTTCACATTCTAATGCATGGCTTCTCTCTTATCTGCTGCCAAGAGTCTGAATGGATCACACAAGCACTACACAAAGTCTATCAAGATTAAGTTTCAATTATTCTACACTGTTGAATTTCAAATGGAAACTTCGGGCTTTGCTTCCTTTTTGAAAATATATTGTATCGAGTATCAAATTGAGTTTTGTGTACCATTCACTTGGTGGTTAAGTGAGTTTCATAAAGCATAGCATATAAAAGCATATTTCTATTCCACACAGTACTGGTGTTTAACTCTTGCTGATGTGTAAAATAACATTTCTACCAACAAGCCGTAGTATTATTATGTGGCATTGAATTCATAATGCGTAATCATTAGAACTGGAGCCATGATGGAAATCTGTTGAAAGAACCCATTCCATGCTATTTATTGTATTGTTCTGAGAGAGGAATGAATATAAAAATCTTGCCGTGAGAACAACACTTTGTGTGCTGATTGTGTATACATGTATACGGCTGGAAAATGACCCTATACAACTAAATTCTTCTGAAAAGACGTTTGCTAGCACTTTCCAACACACTACCTTTCTGTAAATGAAATCAAGTGTGCTGAACCTGCATCCGTTCATCAGTAGCTCTGTGAACAGGTAAAGTGAGTGTGAGCTTGTGGCAGGATGCCTGCTGAATATTAATTGACTGTGTGGCAGATGGTTCTCAATGGGGAGCGAGATCTACCCTGTGTCTGTCAGACCTCCAGGACCCATAAATGCATGTAAAACAAACAACCTAATTGCATATAACACTCCTGAGCTTCTGAGTCTATACGACACAGGAGGGCACCCAGTGCAGGGTGTATGGATTACAACCATGACCTCTATTAACACTGATCTCCAGTCACAGTTTGTTTAGGTTTACACCATTGTCTAATTCTGACAACTAATTTGGGGGCAAAAAATGCTGCTGCTGTCCAAGGCCTGAGTAGGAGTAACTTCAATCTTCAATTCGCTGGATAATGGAAATTTTGGATGAAAATCCAACTGCAGACATTCTTAACATTGGGGAAACTGTCAGACATTTCACACATCCATGTCTATGTGGTGGTTCTCCTTTGAGAAATACTCTCTTCTGGAAGAGTGCAATGTAAACTCAGTGGAGATTTGGAGTTTGAGAGTCTCTCCAGTACGTGTTTGGAGATTGAGTTTCGTTCCTAGACGGAATTGTCTTCTATGGGCATTACATAAGAGATGTGCTCAGAATGTACTTACGAGTTTATAATGTATATGGATTAGGTGCTCATGAGATAACATATGTCTGTTGGATATGTCAAGACTCGATGGATCTGGCAAGTTTTTTTACAGCATGTTTGAGCATGTGTGTTCTCAGTATTCAAATAGTAGCAGATTTACAGAAGCATAAAGGTTGAAGCTGGAATATAATAGCAAACTCAGCCCCAAGACACAAAAAAAACTATTTTCTCCCTAGCCACCTGCAAAGCAATACCCTCAGCCTATTAACACTTCAGAAGCATGTCTGTCTCAAACTGTGTGTGGCCAGTATTCTGAGGACTAACATCTGTTGGCATATTTCAGTATCTTACCTTTATCTAAAGATAACAAATAAAAATGGGCTGATCATATTTCTCGCCTGTTATGAATTTTAGTTATTTGTCTTTTGCATAACTGTCACGTAATAAAGTTGTTAGTGGCTTCTTGTTCTGTTTTTCTCTATATACCTATCTAGATCTAGCACTTAATACCAGGATTTTCTTCTTTCTCTCCTACACATCTGACACCTATCGATGGACAAACTTTTGCACATTTGCAGAAATGGACACTTTTTAAACTGGATATAATACTTTTACACCGGACAACCATTTGAACTCTCGAAAACAACCACTTCAAAAATGGTCACCTATTGCATATTTGCACAAATCACTTTGCAATATCTGCCACATATAACCCCGTCCTTTCTAGCATTATTTTTATTTTGTTTTTTTTTTGTTTTTTTACTTATTTTCACTCATTTCTTTTCTTTATATTTATTTTTATAGTCTATTTATTATTCTGACGTTTACTAGTTGGACAGTCGCAAAAAGCATTTCACTGCATGTCGTACGCCGTATGTACGTGTACGCGAAGAAATAAAAATTGAATTTGAAATTGCATGTATAATAGCTTTCCGAACCAAACGTGGTGCTGTTCGAGGCAGCAGTCTTGGCGGTATGGGTGTTCAGACCGAATGGACTGTAGTTTACTTTCACCTTGAGTGAAAAGACACTATGACGGCCCAGATGGCCGCAGACAGGGTGTGAAGGAGACAAGGAGAGAGCAGACACAACACAGAAGGGACAAAGGAGAGAAAGAGAGGCCGGTAGTGGTGGGAGGCCACAGACAAGAATAACACATCCCTCTGTCCTATTAACCATCCTTGTACGCCTCATCACTCAGAAGCACACTGTTGATATTCTGCTGAATGTATTATTTGAATAAACAGATGGGACATCAACACACATGATCTTTCAAATAAATGGAATCATGATAGGCCTGTATTTACTGAAGAGTTTCTCTCCTTCTACAAACATCCTGGATTGCGGACACATCTTTAAAAGCAGGTTGGCATTAGCGATATAACTTGTTTGATTAAGATAAGATAAAGAGTCGTGTATAACTTTGTTTAACTCAATGCCATAAATAACAAAGCTTTGTAAAAAACATTTTTAAACAAACCATGTCTTACATAGAGAAGCTACACATGCATTTTTTTTCTGTAATAGCAATCCTAGGGATTGAGATTCACTTCTGTCTACTCACATAGAGTGGTTAAACAGTCCGTGTTTATTATATGACTAAAAGGCTTTGCCATAATCTGATCATTTGATCTTCATTAAGGAAATTATTCGCAGGAAAATTGGCATGGATGAGAGTAGAGTATTTGCAATGCTGCTATTAAAAAAATTGATTTATAAATCATCTATTAATGTCATTTTAAAGAGCATACTATATGAAATAACACTGATCTTACTCTTGTTATTGATGATAAATGCCAAACCGACTCTGTAAATACATATATCCCAGGTATTAGAATCCTCTCCCAGTAACCTGTGGAAAACATCGGATGGCATTTGCACAGTATCTGTAACTGACTTAGATCGTGGTGTTAAAGTGTGGTCAATAAAAGTGAGCGCAGAGTGCTTCAAATTGAATGAGCACCTAGCTGTGATGTGAATCTGTGGAGAAAGTGTGAGCATTTCAGTTTGGCAAGCCCCGACACATACGAGTGTAGTACCTTAAACGTGGATTCGCCTTGAGTAATTTATTGTTAGCCGTACATGGCAGTAACTAGATAAAGCAGAGCTATATAAATTGTTCCTCTGATGTATATTAAGAAGGCTAGCATGCAATTTTGCAAGTATTGAATAGGAAAACATTCCTTGGGTTAGAGGGCACTACATCCTGTTTTGCCAGGACATGTTTGATGCAAATTATTGAAAGAATAATTACTGGGTAAAGAATACTCTTTCAATTCCAAGACTTTACATCTTAGGTGTACTGTATCATACACCCCTATACTACGCGCATGAATAGGGATGAAAGGTGTCTTTTCTTTTTTGTATTCGCTGTATTATTTCTTTTCACACTATCCTTTTCAGAGTGGCCATTTCAGATAAATAAGATTAAGCAGTGCTGAGAGGAGAGACTGTTAGGAATATTATTTGTGCATGCGTGGAATCCTTGAACTCTAGGCTTTTCCTTATTTTCTGAATGATAAAAGATGTAGAGAGAGGTGAAAGCCATTATCATTTCTCTTTCTTTGAAGTGGAAAAAAAGATCAGCGATGCGTTGGTGGGGGTTACACACTTGTCTTCAAGGGCCTTTTGTTTCACTGTATCTGTTTCTTGCAGGATACTTGAAGATTAATTTTAGTTATTTGGGACTGCCTCGGTACTATAAGGTTGATATTTGGGTTTCGTACATTGCGGTCAGCAGACCTTTAAATATGCAGTCATTTTATGGTTTATTGTAAACTTAGATTATTGGGTGAACTCTGGTATTATGGTATAATTTTTCCAGTTTTTCTCACTCCAGTACTACAGAGATCATGGCGCTGAGGCTTTTTTTTTCTAGTCATAAAAGAAAGGAAATCGTAGTTATCACAGATGATGTGACCTATCACTTACACTTGCTCACACGTGGGATATGTCACATGTTTTTCCAATATTCAGTCGCCCACTTTTGGTAAGCTTGTGTCCACTGTAGCCTCAACTTCCTGCTCTTGGCTACCAGGAGTGGAACCTGGTGTGGTCTTGTGCTGTTGTAGCAGAGCCACCACAAAGTTTGGCATTTGGTGCATTCAGAGTTGCTTCATGCTCATCTTGGGTGTAAATGATTGTTTGAGTTAGCTGTAGCCTTTCTCTGAACTCAAACCAGTCTAGCCCATTTTTCCTGCTTCCTCTCCTGTCATCAACAAAGTGTTTCCTCCCAAAAAAAAAGAAGCTGCAACTTTTGTATATATAAACTCTAGAGACTGCTTTGCATGAAAATCCCAGGGGATCAGCTTTTTCGAAAAATACTCAATCCAGCCTGTCTGGCACCAGCAAGCAGGCAAGGTCAAAGTCACTGACATCAATTTTTTCCCTTTCTGATATTTGATAGGAATATTAAGTGAAGCTCTTGACCTGTATCTGCATGATTTTATGCCCAGTGCTGATGCCACGTGAATGACCGTTTCCAGTTCATATCGTAGTCCAAACAAAGGTCTTGCATCACATTCAGCAGTCAAGCTCACGCTGGGAATTTAAACAAACAATAGTAATTCACATGTTTCTCTGTTTGAACAGTCTGGAGGTCAAAAATATTGGTATAAAGAGTAAATGTTTCTTAACTCCAAACCCATTCAAACAGTGTAGAATTAAAAACTGGTATTCAGTCTTACCATTAAGACTTTTTCAAATGTAATAACTCTAGTTAATACTGCCTAGAGACTAGAGAAGTCCGTTGTTGCATTTATACATTTGATACTCATGGATTTATTTAGATCCTAATAAAGAATATTATGTTCTTTTAAACTCAAGCATCACATCAGCCTTCTATCATCTCTGCCACTTAGACTGATAGAAATGAGCAACAGCATAAGTGATGTGGTGTGAGAGGAGCAACGTTTAGAGTTATTTTACTCCCATAGATAATTATCATTCAAAGTGTGACCCATGCTGTGTCAGTGTCACAGAATTAATCATGTTTCAACTCAATTTAAAGAGTGAATGGAATTATCAGCATCTGTTCTTTTCATTTGTCATATATGAGTTTATTCAGGTGCACATGGACGTGTTTTAAAGGTGCTGTAAATAGAGACCCTAATGTGACATTGTTGTTTTCATTTCATTTATATACTTTTTTATTATAACAACTTTGTGGCTAATAGTCCATAATAATAGTTGAGAAAGTGGTATCACAGAATAATCCGGTCTAAATCAACTAATGAATAATAACAGCTTCAACAAACTAATGGCTTATGGTCAGTAAACCCTGTTTTTAAGAAATTCACATGCTGCTCCTGCTTTGAAGGATGATAGATTGTCTGAATTAAGTGAAAGGATTTTCTCTCTTTTTTTTTTCTTTTCCCTGACCCTTGAGTGCAATTTCCACTCAAAAAGAGGAAATTACACTCAGGCTTCCACAAGTTGCCAAGTCAAGTCCCAAATGCTTTGCAAATGTGCAATGTACACACAATACAATGGCTGAAGTTGTTTTTGAAACCCAGAGCCGAAACCTAGGGGACCGGTGCTCTTTGCATTAATAAGGGACACGGGTCACATGTTGGGTTGGATTACTTTGTCCCTCCCCCTGACTACACACAGTCCACTAACAGAACTGCTAGTATGTACAGAGTGTGCGTGCATGTGTGTGTGTGTGTGTGTGTGTGTGTGTGTGTGTGTGTGTGTGTGTGTGTGTGTGTGTGTGTGTGTGTGTGTGTGTGTTGTTTGTGTGTGTGTGATAATTACATTCAAATTGTTTTGGCACATTTTCTACATACATAGTTATACATATGAATGTACTTTTGGCATGGACCTCCACACACACACACACACACACACACACACACACACACACACACACACACACACATACAGATTACTTGCTTTACAGTAAGAATGTTTTAATAAAATGTAATGATTTTTAGTCAAGTAACAAAATTAAATAAAAGTAAATAAACAAAAGAAAAAGGTAAATCAAACCAGCATGAATTCTTCTAGGTACACTTCTTCTAGGTACATTAGGCACAGTTTTAGTTCCGAACATCTTGGCGAACTAACCACAAAATGTTCTGTGGATGTAGTCTCCCTCATGTAATCCAAGACCAGCTTGATGATGTTGAGACACAGGGCTCTGTGTGTGGGCCAAAACTATTACTTCCAGGACTTGTTCTTCTCTCTGCTGAAGATACTTCTTAATCTTATTGGCTGTATATTTGCATGATTGCATGATGAATGCACTTAATCCTGACCAAATCAGCAACTGCAGAAACTTACAGGAAAGCTTCGGTGAACATCTTGTTTATTTGTTAAAGCTAAATATTTCAGGTTTTGACTCATCAGTCCAGCAATTGCTGCAGTTTTTCTTCACCTTAGTTCCTATGTTTTAATGCACAATAGAGTCACTTAGCTTTGTATTGTATCCATTTCAGAAGTATGGGATTTTGGCCACAATTCGTCCATGAAAAACACTTCTGGCCAGACTTCCACAGACAGTAGATGGATATTCGTTCATCCTACTTTGTCCACCAGTTCTTTGCTGATGCGGCCATCTTCCAATGTCAAAGAGAGCTAAGCATGACTTTCATCCACTGCATTAACTTCCCGTTCCCGGACACTGCATCTACAGTCCTCAATAATATTAGCCTTTCCTTTGTGCTTGAGCAGCGTTTCTTGAAAGCCCAGTCTGCATTGAATTCTTTGCCTGGGACATACCTTGCTGATGCAATATAACTACCTTAAATCTGTTTCAACCTACATATGAATCTGATTATTATTCACACTTGCTAGATTTAATTGGTGAAAGCATACGTAGGGTAGTAACACCAAATACACATGGTGTTAAACTGTTAACACTTTTATTTTGAAAGCATTCCCACTTCACTGCATATTTTCCACAAATGCCTTGACATAGCATTGTGTGTGTGTGTGTGTGTGTGTGTGTGTGTGTGTGTGTGTGTGTGTGTGTGTGTGTGTGTGTGTGTGTGTGTGTGTGTGTGTGTGTAAGAATTTCCAAATCTCCTGTTTCAGTCCTTTATTTTTTTTTCTTCTCAATAAAAGAAAATTGTAAAAACACACTTTGGCAGACTGATAACAGTAATAGCTAAACAAATATATAATGAGGTGATCGTTAAATAGAATTATAAAACCCACTGACACTTGACTTACAAACAGCCAGTCTGTGAGACCCTGTTCCCGACACCGCAGAGGTACCAAACATAAAACTGACAAGCAAACTAATTATCTCCAAAATTATAACATCTTAATGTCTAGCCTCGTAATATGGCTATGCTCATTAGCCATGGAAGGAGGCCAATATATTTGTTCTGAACACAGACAGCTGCATGGGGCTGTAATCAAGCTTGGCATATACGGCCCTGTCTCAGCTGCCTCCGACAATAGGAAAGGTGAAGTAGCTCGGTTGGAGGAAAAAAAGAACAGCTTGTTTGTGGTAATTTACAAAAACGTGGGTACAGATGTGATTTTGTTTAGTATGTTAATTACCCATGAGGATGTAGTTTAGAAGAGTTCTTTTTCTGTATATGAGAGATACGATCTGTTAATGCTACTTGTTCATTTTGAAATTTTGTTGTTGTTTTTGTTTTTTTTTTGCACTTTTTTTTATATACAGAAAGAACTTTGATAAGTCACTCTCTTTATCTACTTTTATCTCTCTGGCTCTCAGCAGTGGCAGGTCTGTTGATCCCTGTTATCTGATCTTGGTTGCTGTTTGGGCCCAGACAGACAGCATGGAGCTCTGGGTGTTCTGTGAATCTCTGGCTCTCTTGTCTGAACTCAGTTAAAAAGAAAGGCTCAAAAACAGAACTTCTATACACTTCTAATTTCTTGCTCTTTCTTTTCCTTCCCTCAAATCAGACTTAATCCGGCCTTTTACTCTTTTATTTTTTTTCTTTTCCCTTTTGACATCGCTTGAACCCAGCTCTAAAGCTAATCTTCCATCTGATAAGGGCATTGCTTTAATCGGCCTAACCCGTAATGAAAGTCATACAAGCTTACCC
The DNA here is from genome assembly GCA_030449085.1 of Kryptopterus vitreolus. Lineage (NCBI taxonomy): Eukaryota > Metazoa > Chordata > Actinopteri > Siluriformes > Siluridae > Kryptopterus > Kryptopterus vitreolus. The sequence goes on along the minus strand of JACRUU010000011.1, from coordinate 10,669,597 downwards.
CCTTTTTTTTTTGTAAGATAGTACACGGTGGTAAAATCCATACCCTATCACCGGGTTATGACTACAAATCCCTTTGCACCTTTAATAGAAGATATCTGAGCCAGGGTAGATGTCAATAAATATATAGAGAAATTTTTAAAAAATGAATACATAGCTATTAACTATGCAGTATAGAGTACAAATAGATAGTTAAATGCACTAATTGATACTTTGCTGTTTAAAATGGCAGCGTGCTGTTCTGCAAGGTAATAATATCAGTTGAATTCCAGACATAATCCACCTACTGTGATATGGTCCAGTTTCTATATGTAGATGCTCTAAAGGTGCTGTTGTCAGGTGAGGTCAACTCATGCGCTCCCTCCTGCTGTTAGAACAAGGCTGGGGATATCTCTGGCAAGGTGTCCCCTTCCTCTGTTTCTTCCCAGAAAGGCAACATGCAGGAGGGCTATATTCTCTACACCCAGTCACTGCTGACCTAGTTAACTGACTGCACAGCGCTCACTGAAATGCAGCATAGATTGTCCCAGGTGCTGTATGTACTATGCAAGCTAAATCTGCAGCCCGCTTATTTTGTTTCAGTACAAAATATGTTTTTAAAAATCAGAGGGGATTTTCTGAAACGTAATTCCGTGTGATTACAGCAGACTTTTAAGATTATTATTTGTCTCACGGTAGAAGTTTGATCCTCCTGAAAATTAATAGAAATAAAAACGTTCTTCATATCAGATAGTACCAGAAAGATCAACTTTTTCAAAATGAACAGCGAGAAGGAGCAATTAAAAAAAAATAAATGAGTTGTAGCAAAGTGCAAGTGCGTTATATATTAAGAGAATGTTACATGAAGAAGGAATTTAATATCATGAGACCGTTTTAAACTAATAACGGGCATTACGAAAAATATGCAGACGATAAGAGGCTGAAGCAGCTGGAAGCTCTTCTGCCAGACGTTTTTTGTTGAGAAAACTAAATTAAAAAAAAAATAAAAAAACTTTAGCCAGTAAGTTCAGACGCTTCTAAAAACTAAGCATAGAACGTGCTTCATTAATTCTTGAAAGTGTTCTTAAATAAATCGTTCGTTCAATTTCTTCCATAAAATAAGCACACAAATAAAACATATCGAGCTGTGCTGTGATTCCCCCCCTCATTCATCTCACTATATTGGAGGTTTAAGATAATATTTTGGTGACTGGCACTCAGGAATTTTGATGTGGCCTCATTAAAAAAAAAAAAGAAAAAGTTTGGACATGCCTGAACTAGACCAACCCCCCCCACCCACCCCCCCCCCCCCCCCCCCCCCGAATATTGTGTAGAATTTTAGTGCTCATTAATCAGATCAGTAAATAAATACAACTAAGACCAAAAAGCTATAAAAACATGAAATTCCACAGAACATCCAGCTATATACACTAAAATACATATCATAATAACATATCTGTGTGCCACTTACAAATTCATTTTGAGTTTAATAGGGCTATAGTATTTTTCACTATCCCACACCTAAAAAAACAGTTTTTGCTTGAAACCTAAAACGACCCAATTAAAGTCGCTAAAATCAAGGGTAAAAACGCCATTGGTAAGGGCTGGAAAAAAGTTCAAACTTAGAGATGGGAGAAGAAATTATTAAATTTCAAAAGGGCAAGCCAGACAGCTATTTACCTATGCTAGTGTAGGAAGAGCGGAGAGGGTCTTTGATGCAGTAATGAATAGATGTGGTGTGAGCTCAGGGCCATTTCGGTGCAAATAAGGTCTGCATATCATTCCTATTCTTCTCCTCAGTCCTTTATCTCATCTGCAGAACCCTTCAGCAGGAAAAACCTGGGCCTTTTCGGGAGTGCAGAGTAGGGACATTGTGGGAGGGGAGCAGGGGAACACAATGTCGAGCTAATTATCACCATTGCGTTTCAGCGGCGAATGTTCTCTCGCGGGGTGGGGGGTTGGGGGGGAGGGCTAAATCATCACCACGGCAGGGACTTCTTTAGATGACACTTTGCTTAGATATCTCTGCAATTATAGCGCCCTTGCTTATTTGTAGTGACTCTCATCTCTGTGCAAAAGGGAAGCTCCGATCCAAATTTAGTTTGTGTGCCCCAATGTCATGTCTGTAAATTGTAGCTGCTTTTTTTTATTATTATTATTGAATTTACAGCCTCTTGAGGGTGAATTTGAATTTGATGAGGCTCATTTATGTTTGCTTATTTTGTCGATTTTATATTGCTCCAGAGAGGGGAATATTTTAGAAAAGAAGCTATTTTAAGCACACAGAGGTTCCCTATCGGTGGCACCCCAAGGCATGCCACTAGATCGCCCTCTTCTGACCGGCAGTTGTAATTCATTTGAGTTTATATTGTCCTATGGGGAAATGGCTAAAAATAAAAATGGAAATTGGGCAAAAATGAAGTTAATATTCATCAACTGCTGCTAAGCTGCAAAACAACTCCTGTCTGTGGGAGCTTTACAGAAATGCTTTAATTATTATTTAATTAGTTGAGGGTTGATCACCTTGTTCATAATAATGTATTATGCTTGATTTTAATGAATGAATATTTTTACAGGCAAATATTTAGGTGTGAGGAAAACTGAAATTGTGTATATTTTTTAATAATTCTAGACAAAATACATGAATAATAAAGTGACCAAATGGTTGCTGTATCAATCAAACCTATTTTAGATTCCATTTTTGCATTCAATCATACATTCTTTTTCAGTAACCACTTTATCTCATAGATTATACATAAAACCAAAGTTGAAAAGAGAAAGCCTCACCATTACTTTTAGCAGTTAAATCTACGTTGCTTCTCAGCCTAGCGAATTCAGGAGCCCGGGACTCTACATCCCCAGCATGGTGTTTGTGTTTAGCCATGAGTAACATCAAATACGGCTTCCTCTAGAGGCCCCAGCGTTGACCATGGGGAAAATTGATGGCTGTGCATATGTGATAGAAGGAGACATTGACCTCCCACTGCCATTGGCCTGAAGCCTCTGTGTTGTTCAGCTAGCGTGACAAGCGCTCTCACACTCTCCCCCCCCCCCCCCCCCCCCCCCCCCCCCCCCCCCCCCCCCCCCCCCCCCCAACTCAGCAAGGTTGTTGCGCTTCTGTAATGTCTTAAAGGACATGCATCAGATATATCACGAAAATGTATTTGGAGTGCAACATAAGTAAATGATCTTGCGAAACCAAGTGCCAGGTCAGCAACTGTGGAGCAGTTTCATTTGTTGTAGCAGAATGTTGATAGAACTGCATGCTGCAAAACCTTTTTTATAATCTGAACTCATACTGGTAAAATAAGATTGCAATACTGCGAAACCATTTGTAAATGTCAGACAGGCCTCTTAGACCAAATATTTTCAGTAAGTTAATCACAGAAAATGTTACAAAACTTCAAGAGATTTTTGTTAGCTTTACTTATCCCTTCTACATTAAAGTCCTCCTTCTTGAGACCTTTGCACATGAAATAAAATGGCTGTTTTCCACTTTCTTTACTTTTCACTGTAACTGCATTCTGACGTCCAGTTTAAGAGCAGATGTGAATGCTTGAATGACTGTTACTCATCAGTGGCCTGTGCTCCAGATGCACAGTACTGAATGAACGGGAGAGTGTATGAGGAGGAGAATAACGAGTTGAGAGTGAGCCTTGTCTTGGGACTTTGCAACAGACAGCACACTTTGAATTCTATTGCTGGTAACTGCCCTTTAGCAAGAAAAAAAAGAAAAGAAAAACCCAAAAATGAAGAACGGCATTTTCATGCAAATCCAAAATGACTATTCACAACTTGATGCTTATCCCACAGCGATTTGCATATGTACTGTATGCTCATATAATGGTCTCTCAATCAGGGAAATCAGCTGATCAGAGTCGTTGAGTCTCGTTTCAGCTCATTTAATTTGAGCAGATTTCCAGCGTTTTAGTATCTTATTTTACTAGTACAAAAGCAAAATTGTTCCAAACTTAGCCTTCAAGCATATGAAATAACGGAAAATATTAGCTAGTTTATCTTCCTCAAGCTGTTTACCTTGGTGTGTACCACAACCATGTATTGGAATATGAATCGCACTTATATGAATCTTGACTGAATTAAATGAATCAATACAAATCGTATTCAAAAACATACTAGGACCTGTGTAGTTCTGCTAATTCGACCTACACATGCATTGTATAAGCAGAAGGTCATATGCCAGTGCCTTTGCCTGACACCTAAATCATGCAAGATTGAGGAAGCCAATAGTTTGTAGGTTAAATATTTGCCCGAAGTAAAAAGAATACTTAAAACATTATAATATCCAACATGATGAGTGTTCACACCGCATTTTGCTCAGAGAACCGAAAGTGGATTCTCAGTCATATGGTTTAATTCATGGTTTTTAGCTTGTGCACCTGTGGTGTTTGCGGCTTGCTCACTAAATGACTCGTAAAATATATTGTTGTTATATATGGACTGGAAATGGTAGTCCCACATTGTGTGTAACTTAAAGCTTAATACAGTAATTTATTGTGTTTTCTTTCTGCTGCTCAAGTGCATTTTATATCCTATCCACAAGTGGGAGTGTGTGTGCGTGTGTGTGTGTGTGTGTGTGTGTGTGTGTGTGTGTGTGTGTGTGTGTGTGTGTGTGCCTGACTCTTTCTGCTGCATTTTTTACTGTTTGGAAATTTCAGTGTTCTCATGACATTGCCTACAGCACTCCCACAATTATCAGTGTATATGTGGCTGTGCACGAGAGTATGCCTCTTGTTACAAGCTGTATCCAAGTGTCTTCCTCAGCCAAGCAGCAAGGGCACAGTGCACTTTTATTTATTGAGTTATAGGCCAGTGGTGCAAGAGCATAATGGCATTTCCATTGACTTCATTTATTTTAGATATGATGTGCCAT
>JACRUU010000011.1:10192230-10659730 GCA_030449085.1 Kryptopterus vitreolus | reverse complement strand
TCCGGTAGCTCTTATTTTATTAATCCTTACTTTAATTAAGTTAAATTCAAAGTGCGTTAGACCATGTACACACTACTATGCAATACATGCTGTGAAATGTTGTATCCTACCTGTGAAATAATAATACAATTAACATAAATTAGCAATTACTTCTGTACAGGTAGGCGGTGCAAACATTTTTTCTCAGAAAATAGAATTAATATTTAAAAAATTTATTTAGTTTGTACATTTTGTTTATTTCTATTGAATGTCTTATTTCAGTGTTTCCAGTTAATAAGTTACAAGAAGAAACTGTCATATTAAAAGAGCAAAAAAAATTATTTCAGAATGTTCAGAATGTAATTGTAAAATAGTCATCTATTTATTTATTCACTATAAAATTTGTACTACTAAAAAAAAAAAAAACTAATTATTTATATATATTTATATATATATATATATATATATATATATATATATATATATATACGTTACAATATATGCTTCTCCCTATTTTGTTCTATTTTGTTCTACACTTTTTGTTCACAAAACGTTTTAGTACGGATTTTCCTTTTTGTCCGATTTTGTTTCCGAACATACGTCAGGCCAGAAACTGTGTTGGTGAACAAGACTTTCAAAAAAATGGGTTTGAGAAAATATGTTGCTGAAAAACAGCTGCAGGAAAGTTCACATATTTATAGCTAATATGTATGGAAGTTGCTCGAATAAGAAATTTAAGAAGTACAACTGTGGCAGCTGTGACATCAAAATGTCTTCCGTCTTCAGACTGCAACTAGGAATTCATGAGTATCGGTTTCAGTGTGGAAGCCAGACCATCACTCCATCACTCCTCCAGAGTCGTCCAGTCGTTACACACTATTATGCATCTCAGTGCCTTCAGACAGCAAAACGGGACTGGAGATGCATCTTGACCTTTTTTTTCTAGAGCAGAACCATAGAGGAGCCTGGGAAAGAGGCCGAGGACAAAATGTGCCTACTTGAATAAAGTGTTTAAAAGACTACTGTTGATTTTATTGTTACTGGGGTGTTAAACAATTTGACATTATTAAAGACTATTTATAACCCAAATCACTATTAAAATGTTAAATGCTTTTCAAAGGCTATTTCTACAAAATAATTTTTTTAAGTGCCTCTAGAATATTGGAAAAAAAAAGTTGAATGGCAGAAAATCCGAGGCACTGTTACAAAGCTGTGTGTGATGTTCCAGAAACCACTTGAGCTTCGACAGTCCCTGAAACACAGCGTGCAGCTCATTGTTATTCCTGATATTCTCCCAAAGATAAGGAAGTTGTCAAAATGTGGTGTCATTTCAGCGTTCCTACTGTCTCCCCAGTTTGGCAGTGTGGCAGTGATCCGATGCGTCACTGTACGCATGGAATATACTCAGCTCCACTGTGGCTACTCGGTCGCCCTCAGAAACCATCACTCTCTCTCTCTGTCAGCGGCAGAAATGATTTTTTCATGCGTAAACTTTCCACTAAAGTACCAAGTATCTCTTAATTTCACAGTGTATAAGGTTATGATCCATTCTAGGCATCGTCTCATCTTATTCACTACATGTATCATTTAATTCCCAGACACAATTATAATATCAAGTTATAATATCGCTGAAATTTCACATTGTAACAGAGGTTTGCTTTTTTTTTTTTTTTACACATCCGTTTCCATGGTGTATGATCGGTCCCAATGTCGAGGCGATGCATCATTGTACTTTTCCATTACTCATTCTGTCAGTCAGGATTCGATTCTTCTTTGAAAGAGAAAGATGGACATTTCACATGGAAATGTCACCTTACATGCCTGGTGTAAAAATGTTATCAAATCAGAACCATATTTGCGTTTAACATGTTCCAACTTTTATGGAAAAGATTGGTTTGGCCAATATTTCTTCTCCTATTGCTCAGCTGTCATTTCTTACGTTTCTCAACATGTGCTCAACCAGCGAAGCCAGAAAAATATTTCCGAATAGTTTTTCAGTTTCTGAACTGCTTTTCATGTTGAGGTGCAATTGAAGGAAAGAGCTAAAAGGCCACAGATGGTTCTCTATACCACTTTGTTGTGCAACTTATAAATCACAATTAAAAAAAAAAACTGCCAATGATATATTTTGAAGATAATATTTATATTTTGGTTGCTTTATAATTTGGTTGCTTTTTTTTAATAGTTTGGACACATACATTATATAAGAATAAATTCAAGCATTAATCAGTTCAGAGTATGCTAAAAAAAAAAGGGAAGGGTCAAAATATCAACCATACGTCTGCATCATCACGTCTTCAGCTAAACAAGAAATTAGACAACAGAAAACAACAGATTGCTGATCAGTGTTGGCAGCAGCAGTGAGTGAAAAGGTGATGATGAGGCCTGGGTTCAAATGCCAAAGGAAACTTTTGACCTCAGGGACTGGATATGGAGGTGAATGATGAGAATTAGTGTGAAAACGTGTTTCCCGTTATAACCGTAAACATTTTTTATTTGTCAGAACTGTTATTTTCCTATGCAGCTAAAAATGAAATCTTGTGCATTGCACTTTTCTTACTTTTGAGGTTTCCACACATTGAAATCGAAGAACCTTTATTCCCTCTTTAGACCATGTGTTGGTAGATATGCAGTTAAGATACCAATTTCACTTCAGTATGAGTATTTCACTATTTTTCACTTATTTTGACCATGTGACCTTTTTACCAGGTCACATTTCCACAGTGACGCATAATTAAAGCAAGTGTGTGAATATAATGTATGATTTCGAAACCAAAATTATGGCAAACTTTCATATGCTATTAATGACACCTGCTAAATCATTTAATTCCAACCTGACTCCTTAATGATCACATACAGTTCTCTCTGGAGCCTCATTCAGATAATGAGCACTAAGCACAGAGAAATCTGGATATTACAACATTCACATATAGTCATGGTTCAGATCATGGGTGTCACAGATCCCAGTAAATCAGCATATCCAGCTGGAGCTCCAGTGTGTGTGTGTGTGTGTGTGTGTGTGTGTGTGTGTGTGTGTGTGTGTGTGTGTGTGTGTGTGTGTGTGTGTGTGTGTGTGTGTGTGATTCAGGGCCTGGTTTAAGACTCCTCCGGTCTTCTTCCAGGTACAGCAACATCTGCCTGAAGAACGACGTCAGGATTTCACATTCCCAGCCAGGGTATTACAAAATCGGCTGACAACAAAGAACCACATTCATTCCACACTGCTGTGGTCAGATGGTGAACGTTTATTAATCCTTTGCTGTGCTTTGTTAAATGAGTAAATCAGAGAGGAAGCACTACATGCAGTCTGTAATTCAGAATAAGGGTTTGTACTTGACCTTTCAGCTTCCTGCTTCACTTCACAGAACAGTTAGTTAGTGCTGTAATTCTCTCCTGTGATGATGCTTAGTGATCTTGGTCTTCTGAGATGAGGATTAAAAATGTAATGTATACTCTATGCCATATCACGGGTCACTTCACTATTATAATTGGATTGCAAGAGCCAGCGACTATTGTATGAAGAACACATTCATATATATATATATTTTTTTTCTGTTCTCTCCTTTCCAGAGCGTACAGAAAGCACACTGAACCTTACTGTCCTATTACAAGGACAATTAGGCTGTGCGTTTACAAGATGAAATATCCGAGTTTATATCTTGATCGTGTTAGCAATAATAGTGCTGAGTGCAGTGCACTCTCCCCATTCAATCTAACTGGATAATAAGTCAAAAGCAGTTATCTAGTTGGGCAAATGGAATTATTATTATTATATTTTTTTAGATCTTTTATTTTACTTTTTTATTGATGATTTGATAATATACTACATTTTGAGCTGTGTTTTAATAAAAATATTTAAAACGATAGTGTCAAAATAACATCAATATATGTAGTAATTGTTTTTTAACTTTCAATGTATGTTCCAGTGATCTTTTAGTGTCCGGTTTTCTTGTTTCATTCTTCATAGTCAATATATATATATATATATATATATATATATATATATATATATATATATATATATATATATATATATATATATCAAATATACAAATATATACATATATACAAATGGTTAATTTTATATATTAGATGCATAAAAACAAAAAAACAAACAAAAACTAAAAAATATATAAAATTCCTTTAGGTTACATTATAATTATTATTATTATTATATTTATAGATATTGCACTTTATAATATTACTGCAGCAGTATTTAATGCAACATAAATGTTAGGAATTCTGCTTATTTCTAAATAAAGAGAAAACATCTGCGCTGTAACAGAGCGCGCTGGAATCCCACATGTTTTCCTGTTGTGACACCTAGTGTTAGTTGGAACAAATTACATCATTACAATGAAGGCGGTTCTTTCCGATTCCCCAACAATATGAAATGATTTTTACATTTTTGACTTTGATCTTAGGTTATTTTCTAATTTTTGAATTTGAAATTGAACATTGTGTATGAACTGTTTCAGTTTCAGTAAAAACAAAACAAAAAAACACTGCATTTAGAATCCTTTCTATACATCACAACAGACCATTTTCATATTGAATACACAGTGTGGAATTTAAAGACATTATAATGAGCTTCATATTGGCTTTTTATGTTTTTAAGAGTTTTGTATAATATAAAGCGTTAGGTGGGTAGGAAAGTGGCAACTGCAGAGATAAAAATTAAATTAATGTTAAAAATAATATTTATTTGTGTTGGAATGAAATAAGAAATTTTAGATTTTTTTTTTTGCTTAGCTTTGTCTCTGGATTAATGTAAACTGCTTTAGAGACGCCTGAGAAACAGGAAGCTTTGTGGTGCTTGTTCTCTGTTGTTGTATCTCACCATTCTGACAGACTAAATACAGAGGCTTTATTGGGGCGGGCCGTCACACTGGCAGGTGGCTTATACACGAGTTCTCTAGAAATCAGGTGATGATTGATGACAGACTGTATTCAGTTTAAAGTGTGTATTAGTGTTACATTGACAGTCATTTGAAAACTGAACTTGTAAAACACACTCTGTGTTCTGTGTTCTGGATAACGTCAGCTGCAGATACTTCAAATCTCCTTCACGTCTTTCATACAGCTTAAAGCAGCACAGTGGCGTTATGTAGTGGTTATTTATGTTTATTGGTGTTTATGTGCTTTCTGGCTGATTACTAATCCAGTCACTGAGACTCACCTGCTTTTCAGTGTTGAATGTGAATACAGTCATTAATTTAAATACAGAAGATTAAAGTGCACTGGTTAGGAATCAAAATGGATACAACAGGCAGCATAAGTTTTATATGATGCATTAAATACATTAATTGAGGTGAAAGGTCAATGTGAAAAGTGAAAATAAAATCATTTTTGTTTTCTGCTTTAAATATTGCTATACACATTCATTTAGGGGAAATGACTTAATGTGTTTTGTTTTTTTTACTTGTTAAGGTGAACAAATAAGCTTATATGTTCATTATATATATTATAATTAATTAACATGGGAAGAAAAGTATTTGCACACTACATATTTAGCACATTATTGCAATATTATTACACTTGTTGTGGAATTACAGCTTTAAAATGAATATATTAAGGAATTTTCATTTTGACCATTTTATTTGACACATTTAACTGGAATGCCTGATTATTAGTGTAACACTGATGCCTTCACAATTAAACAATTTGTTCTACATGCATTTTCAGTGGGATTCAGATTTGGCAGAGAATCATCCCGGCGAGGATTTCCTCAGTTATTTGATTATGTTTGTGTTGTTATTTAGTTGAAATGCTGTGTATGAACTGAATGTATATGATTGTACTTAAATGTTTATAGTTATTTGTGTAAATGTAGTTCCTGATGCTTTCAGGCTGTCCTGCAACTTTGTTAAGCAACTTTGCTCTTACCTTCCTTATAATTAGTCTCAGAGCTCTTTGTGCAATGTTTTGTGGAGAACCTGCCTGTGGTGGGGGGGGGGGGGGGGGGTGGGGGGGGGTTGGTGGTTAATTGTGGTTTCATGAACTTTCCACTTGCATATTAATAATAAAAAAATGTAAATAATGTTGTTGATTAAAACCTCAGGAAGCTGCTGGGTTTGTTAAACCCTAACTCATGGTGATATCTCTTTCGCCTTTACAGCACTGACAACTTGTTTATATATATATATATATATATATATATATATATATATATATATATATATATATCTATATATATACTATATATATATATATATATATATATATATCTGAGCATACGTATATAATTGTAAAGTGAATATACACATGGGGGGGATAAATTAATTAAAATAAATGAATAAATAAATAGATACATTATGCATCATAATGGGTTGGTAAAGAGGGGACTGGTAAAGAGAGACTTGGTGTTTATTTCATGTCTATAACAATAGGGGGCAGATTACTGCCACTGCTGCTGGTTTTTTATATCTCATTCCCGGAATTCAGTCGGGTTATATAAAAATAAAAAACTGAAACAAAAAATGTTGATGATAATAATTTTGGTATAATTATGGTATATTACTTGTATAGATTATACTAATATATGATGAATGACAATGACCCGGTTTATTTTCGAAAACCTACACATTTCTTCTTCTTATAATAATAATTGTTATTGTTATTATTATTAATCTTAATCTTATTATTATTACTATTAATTGAATATTTCTCTTTTATAAAAGGCTTTTCCTGTAAATATGGTAACAGCCTTTACACCATTTCTTTGGCACAGCATTGTTCTGGATAAGAGTTGGGCGGATCACAAGACACACCCAGATCCCTATTTCTCAGTGTTTTCTTCCTCGGTATTCTATCTGACATCTGACGTAACCTCTACGTGAATAATGGCGATATTAGTGTTGATGAATAAGGATTAGTATTTACAGTATGAATGCTGATATAGTGCAGAACAGCAAGGTTTAACAACACTGTGGCATTTTAGAAAATGTCACGTGTAAAAATGATAGGCGTAACCCCTTACAATGTTCTAAAAACATTTTATTAAGAATATGTTAATGTTTTATATAATTTAGTGATTAGTCATCATGTTTAATACATTTAGATACTGCATGTTAAGCAATAGCATTTATATTTAAATTAAAAGGTAAAATGAAATGGAATTGGCCATAGTAAGAATGTAGTTTGGAAATAACATACATCTGTGTCATACATAAATATAATAATAAAGATAAATGGTTTATGTACAAAAATAAAATGATACGTTTGTGTCATTAGTAGCTACATTCACAAGTCTTTACTGTATAAAATGTCCCAAATAAAGCAAAAGTTCTGCTTTTATAACAAGCATGGTCTGCGAAAAAAATGGTCCTCTTTGTGTTTTCAAAACCTAAGTTCAGTTTGTCCTGCATCATGCCCACGGGGTTAGGGTTAGCAGCAGCAACACAGCCTTCGTAAAGGGTTCTTCTTCCTATATCTGGAAGCCATTTTGAATTTCTCATTACAAACCATCACATAGTCCTCAGTCATCTCAACATTGGCCTGGATGTTGTTTATTTGCGCTCCTTGCTCCTCCACAAGCATAAACACATCTAGAAAGAGTTCTCTCAAGTCCTTCATGTTGTTCTCAAGGGTGAGCAGCTCTTTGTGGCGCTGCTCTATTTCAGATAACTGTTTTCGAGTGATCTTGACATCCACCAGAATGTTCTCATTGAAAACATCCCACTTCCCCTGCTCCACCATGCTTTCCACTTCTTCCTCCGAAACCTCTCGGCCAGAGATCTCCAGCTGCCTGATGATGAACTGCTTGCATTTGTCTTGCTTGCTCAGGAGCGAGTCATTATAGTGACGCATGATCTCCTGAAACCGGCGGAAGAGTGCGTCGTGTTGGGCGCGTTGCATCCGGGTCGTGGCAGCTGACGGACCCAGTTCGATCTCTGTGCGGCTCACTTGCTTTGAGAGAGCGTCAAGCTTCTTACGCAGGTTCTCAGCCTGCAGCTTGATGTCCCGAGTGAGACTGCTTTCTTTTTTCATGACGCTGAAGCGCCGCATGGTTGCCACGAGATTCCTCTGGTGATGGCTGAACTTTTTAACCTCAGCCTCCAGCTCTTCCAAGCTGTCACGAATGCGCTTGGCCTCATCTAGGAAGTTCTCCAGGACAGGCTCGGTCTCGAAGATCACAGCTTGAGGCCAGTGACCTATGAAGGACATTGGCTCTTCCTCGTCATGGTGGGCAAAAGAGTGGCCTTCCTGGTGTTGATGATTTGCTTTGATCTGCAGACGCAGCTCTTCTAAGCGATCCTTCATGGCTAAATCTCAGACAGGAAAGATCATGGAGGTATATGTCCTATAATTAAAGGAGAAGTCAGTAAAAAATGCCCAGAATCATTACCAGAATTGTGTATATATATATATATGTGTGTGTGTGTGTGTGTGTGTGTAGGGTTAGCAAATAATACATTAAAAAAAAAAAAATATATATATATATATATATATATATATATATATATCATATATATATAAATATATATATATATATATATATATATATATATATATATAAACGACAGTGTGTGGTGTTGTTAGGTGATCAGCACATTTTTGTTTATTGAAGCAGTTGCCCAGTTGATGGGAAACTTTTAGATGACTAAAATATTGTACAAAATCCAACATGTGACTCATTGGGATTTTTTAATACATGTATTTGTCGTGGAAAGAATTATTTCAAATAGTAAAGCTCACTTACAGTAACCATGCCGCACCATACCTCTGTGTGAAATGAAACAGGGTACTAGCAGATATTCATTTACAAGATCTAATATAAACACTGAAGACTGCTGTGTAGCTCCACTGGCTACCAAAGAAGGAAGGACTATAAACATAAATGTGGGCTTTGTTTTGTTCTGGCTCCAGCCTGTTCCTATGTCCGAGACCTCGTAAGGAAATCTTACATTGAGAAATCCTATGAAAAGCACTTTGCGGTGAACGATTAAACTGCAGTTTTAAATATGTTTGGGGGTAAAAAGCATTTTTTGGTCAAAAGTGATATAAATGAAATTCTACAGGTTAATTATCAATTTATATATATAAGCATACACAACTAAAGAATGTTGTATTAAATTACAGCCTTAAATTCAGACAGACAGTGATAAAGCTGTAAATGTACCAAGTGAGAAAGTACAAGAATGAACCCTATCCTTCTCTACAAATAAATAAATATCTTTTTCCATGATGATTGCCTTCTTCACCAATAAACCAGGGAACATGACATATACTATCTGAGGCTTTCTTGATTTCCATAATTCCTTGGATCTTGTCCTGTACAATCATTTTGTTGATGATACAATCGCTAACAGCCACATATTACTATACAGAGTATTTCATAAATATAATACGCAAGTATAAAAACAAAGAAATCATATTAAACATTTGGTACAACTAAAGTGTACAAAATTCAAAAGTAAGAGTTTGTTGTTGTTTGAAGTTCCATCTTCGTATTGGTCAAAATATAACAATATTTGTCATTATATTTTTGTGGAAAACATTTCGATCCTATGTTTAATGTATCAAATGAATGAATTTTCAGGTTTAAGACAAATATATCATTTAATTCATATTCTTATGGGCTTCTTTGATTCATGTAGTAAATGTATTCTTGTGTGTAGTGTAATGTGTAGCAACTACAATATAAACTTTACACCAACATGAACTAGTTTGTCACATACAGATAAACAGGTAGATGCTTCTTATACACATGTTGGTTTGTCTTGTATGCTAATGTATTCTTAGTACTAAAACCAAGCCTAGATGAAGATTTGTTTCCATAGTCTTTGTCCATATATCAGTATTTTCACCAAAAGAGAATATAGGGGCCATATTTAAATAATCATATTTAACATGTAGATTTTTTTTAAACAAATTTGTGTATTTGTCCCTTCATTCAATCCATTTGCAAATAAGTACAAATGGTAATTTGACCATCTTACCTCTTGTGGTTTAGTCCCAGGAGAGTTAAATGACAATGCATTCTGAGCCCATAGAGAGAACAGAATAATCCTTTATTCTTTTCCACATCACCCTGACTTTAAAGTAACTGCCAGGCATGAAACTGACTCAGCTTCTGCGTGCCTCACTTACAGTCCAGTCTCTGGGGAGTTCTTGTACAGCTAGTTTCTACCACACCTACTGTTACAGTTAGCACTTTGTTCGACCAATAGAGAGCGAAGATTTGAGGCTGTCTGGAAAAAAGCAAAAAAAAAAAAAAAAAAAGAGGAGTGACATGAATAAGCACAGCCCTGAAAGAACACACGCTGTTTCCTCAGTACAATTCCTGAGCATAATGACATTAAAGACAACAAAAAGCTTATTGAACTGATCTGATTACTTCTGACAGTGTAACTGAGAATTTCTGTTGGAGATAGATGTTGGAGTATTCCCTAACACACACACACACACACACACACACACACACAGTAACATTAAGTAAATTTAAGTTAAAAGCACACAACTAGGGCTAGACTGACAGTTGTTCAGTAATAACTTAATATATGATTATAACCCTACGTTCACACATATAAAAAAAAAAAAGATTCTAAAAGTGTCTAAAAATTACAATGATTTGTTATACAGTGTTAAACGCCCCTCGGAGAAGGAGATACATTTCATCGTATGGTTTTTAAACAGTATCTTTACTACCTATTAGGATTTCTTGGAGACCTTGAAAAGTTTTCCTTTCAACTTTTTTGGGAATAAAGTGTGCTTTCAGAAATGTGTTGCTTTCTTGCAGTCGACTGAGAGATTCAGTGTACAATGTAAAGGAAAACTAAAAATGCTGATCCAGGATACATCAGGAAGAAAGAAAGAGGTGTTTTTTTTATCGATGGAGAGATAAGTGCACGTCGTATTCCCCAAAACAAATCTTTACGAACTTGCTTTTGGAATTTAAAATAAACCATCAAGAGACAAAATCTCTATATTATTAACATGAAACGTGTTCAGAGCACATTAAAAAGTCTATGTTTGCTGTAAATATTTACACAAATAAAAGAGAGATATGAGTATTTCTCACATTCCCACACAGAAAGGTGTGAGTCAGAAGTACTTCAAGTTAAAAGTACAAACTGATTAGAACAAAGACACATCATTTGTGAGCAGCAAACCGGAACAATGGACAGATCTGATTCTGACCAAGCAAGATATTGTGTATTGTTGCATTAAATTTCTTATCTTTCCACACACACACACACAAAAAGTGGAACAACAGAATGTAATTACTGATCAAAATCGGATGTCAGTGTCTGTGCTGTTTGCCATGAAGACTGTGCCTCAGCTGGCTCAAAGATTAAGCTGGAACGTGGAGGGTAAAGCAGGAAGTTGAAAGTAAATAAAGGTGTAACCGAATACAAAACACCCCTATAGCACCAACCACAGTAACACAAACCTGGAACTCTCTTCACCTGCTTCTAACAAAATGCAAACGGCTATTTGACAGTGTCTATTTTATTCCTTTCACAAGACAGTGTTAATAGAGTTTAATAAAGACCTTTAAATACATTTTATGTTTTGAGGCATTTATGCAGTAGAAGTATAACTCTTATATCACAGTTTTCATTGCTGTGCCAAGGATACAGTCAGAAAAAAAATGTATCTAAAGACTTGAACAGTGGAATGAACACAGAACGAACATTTATTCTGTAAATATTTTAGAATTTGGATTATTGGCAGGTTTCCTTTTCCTTATCATCATTCATCATAATATTCTGCTTCGTGATAAAGGGCCACCACATGTGGGAAATTGTAGTTTTTTCTCCAGCACAGTGGAAGTGTAGAGCTACCGTATAATTAGTTACTGCGTCGCTGGGACTCTTGAATGAAGAACGGTGTTTTGGAAAGTAAACACTGCCCCCTGTTGACCATATTAAAGAAAACATTGTTTTCAATATATTGGAAAAAGGTGTTGGTTCATAAAATATGAAATTCGTTCGAGAGAGAGAGAGAGAGAGAGAGAGAGAGAGAGAGAGAGAGAGAGAGAGAGAGAGAGAGAGAGAGATGGCAGATCTGCAGTAACTAGTAGGGAATACATTTGAGGTGGGTGCAGGGCATGTATGGAGGACAGAGTATGACAGCAGAGAAGTGTTCAGTAGGAATGACAGACTGGATCAAGGTGGACGTGGGATTGCATCAAGGATTGGCCCTGAGCCTTTTCCTGTTTGCAGTGGTGATGGACAGGATAACGGACGAGATTGAACAGGAGACTCCGTGGATGATGATGTTTGTGACTGATATTGTGATCAGTGGTGAGAGTAAGGAGCAGGTTGAGAAGACTCTGGAGAGGTGGAGGTATGTGCTGGATGGAAGGGGAATGAAAGTCAGTAGGATTAAGATAGAGTACATGTGTGTGAATGAGAGGAAAGTCAGTGGAGTGATTTGATTGCAGGGTGGTGAAGGTGGGTGAGTTTAGATACCTGGGGTCGACTGTAAAAGTAATGGAGAGTTTGTTAGAGAAGTGAAAAAAAGAGTGCTGGCAGGGAGGAGTGATTTGTGATAGAAGGATATCTGCAAAGGTGAAAAGGAATTGAGATTTGTTTAGAGGAGGCCCATAGGTTATTTCCAATGAATAATGCTAAGGACAGAGCCACTAGGAAGGACGAATAGAGGAAGGCCAAGGAGAATATTTAGGGATGTGGTGAACAGATGGTTGAGTTGGCAGATGTAGAAGAGATATGATATGGAGATGGGTGATGCAATTCATTTTTATTGATATAGCGCTTTTCACAATGTCACAAAGCAGCTTTACAGAATGGGAAAATTACAGATCATTAAATATTTATATGGATGATGTGTGTATTTATCCCTGATGAGCAAGCCTGATACTAATGCAAGAAAAGCTGTTTAGTACTTTAATAATATATGTGCTACAAGGAACAAAGCATTAAATCTTCATTTAGTGAAGTGATATGTGTCAATCATGATCACTGTTAAAATCACTGTGTTTTTAAGGAAGAATAATGCACTACAGAACAGGTTGGTATTAAAGAAATGATCCACATTACAGCAGTAATGGTACACCGCTACATGTCATCATCCAGCATATTTTATTTGATACAACTACACGGTCAGTTATGTGTTACTTCAAGAACCAGAAAAAAACTTTTATTGCCAGGTACAGCAAAGAGCACTTTACAATACTAGGAAGTAGTGCACGTTTCTGCTCTTCCATCTTCATCTAGGCCTTTCCCTCCACAGACAAGCCCTAGCCTACAAGACAAAAAAGAATCTTAGAACAGGATCTATCATTATTAAAACATTACTGATATTAAATTAAATACATAAATAGAACTAGAAAGCACTTGGTGTATTTGGACAAATAGTATGAACATACCTGAGTCATTGTCATTTACACATGACGGATCAGAGGTGCAAGATGATACGCATGTCAAAGCGTTGGGTTTCCAATTCAGAGCAGTTTTAGTACCAAGTTCCTCATCCTCTGCATCTATTTTATCCTGCAGCCCAAAGATTGAGTGATTAAAAAGGTGCAATGATGCAAATTCTCACAGTGTACTTATAATCTTACAGCTCAACCTTTCTGGAAAATGCAAAGAAGGCAATTCTTTGACATTATGCATATACACATGGCATAATGTTAGAACGCCACGCTACGACTACAGCATGAACGGACTACAGCTAAATATTTTAGCCTTAGCGCCAGTCTTTTACATTCACAAGCCCTTGTCAGCATGCACAAAGGCAACAACACAACTATACTAGAGAGGCACAGCAACAGTCTGTCCATTGAACCACTGCCACAGAACCTCTTCTCCAGATACTGCAATGGAAATAAATCGCTCCCCTAGTGGAGGGTATGGGGAATGCAACTCCATAGTCTTGCCATCCTTCTTGGTCCCCTCATTTGGTACCGGCTGGTTTCAGCAGAAGGAATTTAATTTAAGCAACAAGACAATTCAGTCATTTCTGAGGATATGTCAATTTCCTTTCACAGGTGTCCATTTCATTCACATTGTCCTTGTCTAATTTCTGAAACACACATAAAGCTATTACCTGATCGACCTGCAGATATTCTCCATGCTGCAGACATCCAAAGTCAAAGACATACTTTCCTGGGCCTGAGGGCTGAAATAAGCCTTAATAAATATGACGAAATTAAAGCAAGTCTGTAAACTTTAAGTAAGTAGTTTGTTCAGGGGGAGAAAACAGAACTTACATTATTGTCGTGAAAGTTGCCTTGGAATTTGTGGTTTAAATGGATAAACTCTCCCGCAGACTCCATTTTACCCATAACCCATGTTCCAGAATACTTAGACCCTGTATCATGATAGGTGTACACACCTTGACCATGTCTGTGAGTCAGAAAGAGAAGACAATGCAAAACAAAATTGGAGCAGATGATAAACTTCACTGAGGACTTCTTTAAATGGACCATAATTGAAGATGTTATTCTGATGTGTTAAAAATGATAGACCTTTGATGCTGAAGCCACTCCCCATCATAATGATCTCCATTAGGATATGTGTAAATCCCATGACCCTGTCTCTGGTCTTCAACCCATGAGCCTAACCCCAAACAAGACACACAAACACTTATCATTATCCACAAAAAAAAGAATATTTTATAAGAATAATTGTAGAGCTGACGTTTACCATCATACTTGGACCCATCAGGATAATAGAAAACACCTTGTCCATGTTTCAGGTTCATGGAATACTCCCCTATGTATCGGGCCCCATTCTTAAATCTGTAGGTTCCCTGACAAACCATATACAGAAACAGATTCACTTTCATGTGACAGAGTTTAATGAAGTCAAGATCCAGTCAAACAAAATTACATAAGACGTAAAAATGTTTAACAGTAAATAAATAATTAACACTTCATAATAATACAAATAAAATATCTTTATTTATACACAGCAAAATTGTTCATACTAACAGAACTGTTATGTTCTGATAATGCTAATGTTCTTCATAATTTGTACTTTGTTGACCTGAATCATTAAACTGAAAAAAGTATGCAAATGATGTGTAAATTATATGTAAATTACAATGTTTAGCTGACAAAAAGTGTTTGGAAATCCAAACACTCCAAAAAGTGTTTGGAAATGCCAGTTACTGGCATTTCATTTAGTTTACAAATTCATTCATAGTGTATGATTTCATAAAATACCTGACCAGATCTTTTGCCATGTTCATACATTCCCTGGTAGATGTCTCCATTAGGAAACACTGCTCTTCCAGAACCATGCCTTTCTCCTGCTTCATTCCGCTCTCCTTCATACTCCTAACACACACATTATAGTGAGGTACTTTTCCTGATTATTGTATGCATTAATGTAAATAAAATATTTTATTATATGTTATAGTATGAAAATTGGATGATAGTGAGGTGGTAATAGGACACTGGACCCTTAAAAGAGTCCTGGGTTGACTTGAATAAAACCAAAGCCAAATATATTCACACACACACACACACACACACACCACACACACACACACAAACACACACACACACACACACACACACACACACATATATTTTTTAAATTCAACAGGGCTTGGTATTTTAATAGGGCATTTAAACATTTAAACTTGCCCTTGGTGCCAAAGCATAAGTTAGTTAACTAGATACAAATAAAAATGTTTACAGGTTTATAAGTTTATCCCTAATGAGCAAGACAGTGTTATTTTGTGAGGACCAGGTGAGTATCAACATTTTATGACACTGAAGGGTATCTGGTGAAAACTAAAACGCACACACGCACACACACACACACACACACACACACACACACACACACACACACACACACACACACACACACACACACACACACACACACACACACACACACACACACACACACACACACGGTGAAAATGCCCCAACCAATTTGATCTACTTACTCCATGAAATGGCTCCTCATCCTCAAACTCTTCAGACCCCGAGTCCGACATTATGCCTCTGTTTATTTGCACTAAACGCGCTAACAATGAACTGAGTAATTGTTGCGTTTGTCGTTACCGTGACAACAGACATGCGCATTGCAGTCCTGGACAGACGTCCGAACTACAATTTGGATGTGATTTTAAAACAATAATAACGTTGAGGTTCCGGTCTAATGTATATATATATATATATATATATATATATATATATATATATATATATATATATATATATATTAAGTTTATCACCATAATGACTTTCTAACAAATATCTCATTTTTGTTTTTTTATGGCATATTGTTTAATATGGCAATTTCCTCACACTTGGTTCAGTCGATAGTCGATACCATTGATAAATGAAGCTCGCACTGAATCTTCATTTATGGTGCGTTACATTTACATGCTTATATGTAGAAAATGAGTTATATCAGTAATACTTCCAGCACACACAGGACTTTTACCAATGCCTTCATCACAAGACTGGTTATTAGCGTTGGAATACCACGTGACTGCAGTCATGTGGCGAAATGAGGAAACGCTTCTGCTGCTGAAGTTTGTGCGCGGTGAAGTGTAACATGAAGCACCAAACATGACTGTCTTCTCTGTTTTCTATTTTCTCATTCTGAGCTGTTTCTTGGTTTTGATCAGTTCTCCGAATTCCAATGGAGAAAGAGTCTGGCCTGTTCCTTACAGGTAAGAGAACACACAACGAGTCTATCAGTATAACACACTGCAAAGTAAAAGAGATTCGTGTGACTTTTGCATGTCCCGCTTTTCTTATGCTGCGTTTCGTAATTTCGTAGTAAAAGCGGTAAAGGATTTTGTTAAACAGTTTAAATTAGAACAATGTGTGAATTATTTATCGTACATTTCTCCAACTATAAAGCAGCTCATCAGAAAATGTGTTTAGAGATGTTTTTCCAAGAGTCTGTTCACACAGCCACTAAACTTATTATATTATCACTGAACACTCAGGAGAAGTTTGGGAACTCATGATCTTGATTACGTGTGTGTGTGTGTGTGTGTGTGTGTGTGTGTGTGTGTGTGTGTGTGTGTGTGTGTGTGTGGTAACCCATTAGGCGATTCGACCGTCGTCCTTCCACTGACCCGTACTGCCAACCACTTTACCCGTTTTGCCCCACCGGAGACCCGGATGGTCGAATCCCCCGCATGAGAGACAGCGATGTGATATCAGTGTTTCGCCTTCAAACCCCTGTGTGGGAATTTAAATACGGAGATCTTTTGGGGAAATTTGTAAGTACATATTGAAGTTCCTAATCTCTGATGCGATGCAGTCATTCATTAACACCGTACACGAGCATCGTACACCACTACGCCTCCATAAAATGTACCCAAATGTACCTCAGCCGTGTTTTAAATGTAAATCTGAAATAGGATCACTGATATGTTTATTTTGGGACTGTAAAAAAAAAAGGTTTTTAGCATTATGTACATGATATGGTTCAGAAAATGCTGGTTAAAGAATTCACTGCTGTATGTCCCCAACCATATATTTACTAAACTGTAAGATTTTGATACATTTGACAATCAGCCGGCACAGTTTATTAAATTTCATTACTTATCTTGAAGGGAAATGTATACTTATCTCATATCTTATTTTTATTTTCCTCTACATGTTTCCATTTGCTCTTTGCCTTTCCATGGTTACTCTCATATCAACAATACATTGTTGTTATACTGTTTGAATGCATGCTGTGTTTGTTCAGCTCTATTATTATTGTTTTGCTTTTAATAGGAAATCAATCAGTTTGTAATAAAAAAAAAGTATTCACATTTATTGCTCAGGTAGAAGTATAGATAGTAGGGTTTAAAAAGACTTTGGTAGAAGTTGAATTGTCACCTCAAGCGTTTTACTCAAGTAAAAGTGTAAAAGTACTGGTTTCAAAACTATTTAAAGTATAAAAGTAAAAGTAATATAAGGAAAAAAAATCCATTAAGGATAATTTATTCAAACATTTCTATGGAACTACCTGCTGTAGCTAAATTTGCAGAGGATGAAGAGAAAGCACCCGTTTGTTAAATGAGCCAGTAATGAAGAAATAATAACTTTTAAGAAGTAAACTTTCTTTGAGTAACGACTACAACACTGGCTCTGTCCTTACTGGAGTGTGATGTGATTTGTAAATTATGGAGTGTGGTGCGATTTATCTGGATTTTTTTTTGTGTGTGTGTGAACGATGACATGCTGAAATGAAATGAAACGCAGAGGCTATTTTTTAAAATGCAGTGAGTAAAAGTAAAATTTGACTGAAAAATACTCCAGGGAGTATAGATACCCAAAATTTTGACTTTATTAGGGTAACGAAGTATTTGGACTTGACACCTCTGATAGTAACAATGTTTATTCTCTTTCCAGCACATAATGCACGATGCCATTGGATTTGCCAGCTCCGATACAGGACGAAACTATACTATGGAGTGGTATGAGCTTTTCCAGCTTGGAAACTGCACTTTCCCCCATGTCCGAGAGGATATGAATGGCTCCTTTTTGGTGCAATCAGGGTGCCGCATGCTTCTTTGAAGGAATCGATGATGTGCACTGGAAACAGAATGGTACTCTGGACAAAGTCGGGGAGATATTCTGGTAAGCCTCTTGCAAAAGGTTTTAATAGTATTATTAGTTAAGGGTTTCAATGGCATGTCTGTGTTTTTATCACAGGTGAACAGTTTAATAATCTAGCACAGTGGGTTAAAGAGGACAATGAGACGGGCATTTATTATGAGACATGGACCGTGCGATCAGACCCAGGACCCAACGCGACTACATGGTTCGACTCGTATGACTGTTCACAGTTTGTTCACCGGACGTACAGGAAACTGGCCGAGCTCGGGGCCAAGCTTTCAAGCAGAACTCAGACAAACTACACCAAAATCTACCTGTACAGCGGTGAACCTGACTACCTTGGAGACAATGGCAGCATCTTCGATAATCCATCAATGAAAATTCTGGCCAAAGACATCAGAAGATTTTACCATTCCTTTCAGCCGCACCAGTCAATTCTACGATTCATCCTCAGTCTGATCGAGGCCTATGAAAAAGTTGTGCTAGAGAAAATATTCTATTTGTTCTACAACTTTGAGTATTGGCACTTGCCAATGAAGTCACCTTACATCCAGATTACATACGAAGAAGTTCCTCTGCCGTGATGAAGGTGGTCCTCGTAAATGTCTTATGACGGCTTTGCACATAAAACTTTGACCTGTGTTCCCTGTGATTACAGTAAATTTTTAATTCAACAGATTGAACTGGAGGCAAATTACAAAAGAAGAATCCTGTTCCTGTCACAGCCTTGTTGAACAATGGTGGGGAAACCATTGATTAATTTTCTATAAAAAATTACAATTATACCACAGCATTATATTAATAAGCAGAAATAATAAAACAATAATAATGTATATAGTAATGCATTACATAGGGCCAAGTATTGAGTAAATTCCATGTAAATAGATTGTTTTAAATGTCTGCGTGTGTTCTGAATGCAGAGGTTTGTTTAGCAGTTTTGCTAGAAGGCTCCACATCTTTGCTTTATAACATTCAGGAAATGCTGTTGTGACAGAATGTTCTAAATTGGGCTATGAGGGTGGGGTGTGTAGAGGGAATAAAGTGAGCGCTAACAAACTAACCTGTCACAGACATTTGGAACCATTGAATGTAACTATAAAAATATGGTTTGAAATGTGTATACACACACATCAAACATTTCTCATATATATACAGTGGCAAGAAAAAGTATGTGAACCTTTTGGAATTTCATGGTTTTCTGAATAAATTTGTCATAAAATGTTATCTGATCTTCATCTAATTCATTGGTATTGACAAACACAATGTGTCTAAAAATAATAACACCAAAAAAATCCAATCTTTCTTGTCTTTATTGAACACAATCATTCAACATTCAAAATGGCAGTGGAAAAAGTAAGTGAAACCTTGAGTTAATGACCTCAAAAAAGCTAATTGGAGCTAATTCTGGAGTCTTGTTAAGATAATAAGTTTGGAGGTGTGGACTACAGCTACTTTGACTGATAAAAACCCCTCAAACCTTTGGAGTTTGCTCTGCACAAGAAGAACATGATTATGTGAGCCATGCCTCGTCAAAAAGAGCTTTCAGAGGACCTACGATCAAGAATTGTTGATTTACATGAAGCTGGCGAAGGGTTACAAAGTTATTTCACAGACTTTAGAAATTCACCAGTCTACAGTTCGGCAAACAATCTACAAATGGAGACAATTTGGGACTGTTGCTACTCTACCTAGAAGTGGGCGCCCCGTCAAAATGACACCAAGAGCACAACGAACACTCATCAATGAGGTAAAGAAACAACCCCGAATGACAGCCAAAGATTTGAAGGCATCATTGGAACTTGCTAACATATCTGTTCATGAGTCTACAATACGTAAAACACTGAACAAGCAGGGTATCCACGGCAGGACACCGCGAAGGAAGCCGCTGCTTACTAAAAAGAACATTGCTGCACGCCTTAAGTTTGCAAAAGAGCACATTGACACTCCACAGCGGTATTGGCAAAATGTTTTGTGGACTGATGAAACTAAGATTGAACTATTTGGAATAAACACACAGCACTACATCTGGCGTAGAAAGGGCACGGCATATCGTCATGAAAACATCATCCCAACTGTAAAGTATGGTGGAGGAAGCATCATGATTTGGGCCTGCTTTGCTGCATCAGGGCCTGGCCAGCTTGCAATCATTGAGGGGAAGATGAATTCCCAAGTATATCAGACAATTCTTCAGGATAATGTGAGAATGTCTGTACATCAGCTGAAACTGTGTAGAAAGTGGGTGATGCAACAGGACAACGACCCAAAACACCGGAGCAAGTCCACAACAGAATGGCTTTTCTTTTAACAAAAATCTGTATCTGAAATTGTATACAAATATAATTTTGAAAACTAAACACACTAAGTGTATTTAATTGTCACATTAAAATACAAATAAAATGCATTCAAAAAGCTCATCCGCGGTGTCTGCATGGGAAACTTGTACTTATTTAATTAAACTCATTATTATCCCCACTCATATTTATTTACGCAGTATGCACAGTACATTGATGTGCTATTCCTGTCTGCAGAAAAGCTGCTTGAAATTTTCCAGGCCCCGTTTTAAAAACATGCTCCACTACCTGCTCTACACACCACAGCGGAGGGACTTTTTAAACGTACTGCATATAAATAATAGTTGTGTAACGGCTCACGATTGATCCCCCTGATCTGTACGAATCACGACTCGTTTAAAAAAAAAAAAAAAAACTCGATTATCGATCATTTTTAATGATCAAATTAAATCCACTTTTTCCCTATTGATATTCCATTTTAAATAATTTCATAACTCGTACAGAGCAGCACCTACAGTATTTTGTTCATGTGAACATGTCTGGTCAACAACAGCGCCCCGCGGAGGAGCAGAAACACTCAAGGCATTTCCTTACAGTAACTTTTCTTCTTAGAAGTGGAAAGCAAAATGTCTCCTCCCCTTTTATACTGATCCTAAAAAAGGATCCAATTCATGATTCAAAACCCATAATGTGTTCCGTGAGTTGTTTTTTTTCACTGGTAACGCTTATCCCACCACAAAGCTGCCACTGCGGGCCCATGAGTAAGGCCCTTAACCCTCAACTGCTCAGTTGTAAGTTGTTCTAAATAAGGGCATCTGCAGCCAAATGCCTTAAATGTAAGCAATAAATAAAAATATTCTATATATTTTAGTTTGAATGTATATGTATATATATATATATATATATATATATATATATATATATATATATATATATATATATAGATATATATATATATATATCATATATATATATATAACACACACACACACACATACATGTTATGTACATTTTAATATTTGGCTGCTTTTTGGGGGGGCATAAAACAGTACATAAATACCCTTGGGCTACATCAGCACACCATCTTATTATTTTCAGTACCCAGTGTTTACATCGCTACAAGCGTTCCATTCATGTATAACTACATTAAATGTACAACTTTTAAAACAATCACAATGGAAGGTTTATTTAGTTGATCTGAACAATGCACGATATGAAGCAGATAAAGAAGTTGAATTTGATGCAGCACAGACTCACAAATGACTCACAAATCCCAAAGATGACAAAGTCTGTTTATTTCACTGTTGGTTAAATAATTATCATCATATACATAACATGGTTTGGGATACAGAGACACATAGAACATCCCAAACAACAACTTCAACCCTAAACTCTTAGTTAAAATCAAAGCAAAAAAAAAAAAAAAAAAAAAAAAAACAGCAAACACAACAACTTTTACAAAGCTCTAATAAAAGAGAACAGTGAGAAGTGAGACGGTGGAAAGCAGGTGATTTTCTTCCTGTTATATTTTCTCTTTTGACAGTTTCCTATTGAAGCCATAAGTACATATTTATTTATCCTAAAATAATATAATGAGGGAATGCAGCAGTGTTTATGTGCATTGTGATAGTCATTATAACTAAATGGTGATAAATGTATTTAATGTAGTGATCTAAATTTGTACAAATGCAGGACATTAATTGACAAGAATGATCCAATCTGTTTACAGGGGGAGCTTGATGCAGGTATTAGTGATACTTCAAACTCTGAATAAATAAATCTACAAGAAATATTAGTACCATCTATACAGCAGACAGTATTTTAAATGATGGTTAAATACACCAGACACTGAATAGTGCTTTACATCATAACACAATGAAATCAGGAAAAATGGAAACTGTTTAGTACGAAGTACTAATATACAATATACTAATTTGCCGTGGCTAAAGCTAGCAGTTCAAAAAGAATGTCATCTTTTGCACACGTTACTGTGCACTTGTCCAATCTATATTATTTACAAAGTGCAAAAAAAAAATTGCTTACCTGCATCTTAGCTTCTTTTGTAATTGCAAGTAACACTAGTTAATTTGGTATACAAATAAAGTGCCTTTAAACCATGAATACGAAGTTCATGTAATCTCAATCAGAAGTCACGCTTTCTCCGAGTGAAATCTGTTCAAATGCGATAATCGACAATGTTCGCAGGTTGTTTATCAAACATCAAGGACAAGATGTTCATGCCAGAAATCTTATTACAGCCCAAACGTTCAGATAGAAAACTACTTTTCCTCAACCGACTATAAAATTATGTTCCATACAGATCAAAAGTAAACATTAAAAGAATAAATTCTGGATTTGTTTCAGCTACGCGTCATTATTTTTTATTATAGTCTGTATACAATAACTATATTAACACTATAGCAGCCCGCTTTCCTGCAACGCCATTTTAAAACCTTTAACACCTGGGTGTTACGACGTCATCATTCTAGGTATTGTGATGCTGTTCTGAGATGGTCAGAATAGCGTTGTTTGTTTGAGAGTTACAAAGAGGATTTTGTTCAAAATAGCCTGAAAATTTACAAAAGCTTTAAAATTTTTTATTGTTTTATAAAAGCTTTAAAACCCGTTTTTGTTTATTTGTGTTATTAATCTGAATAGATAAGGACCAGTTTTCTTTAAAGAAACCGAAAAAAAATCAGAAAAATCCCTAATGATTGAAATATGGTTTTTTTTATCCTACTTGTACAAATAACCTACTCTTTGTATTATTAAAAAAATTCTTTCGAGGACTCCACTGCATTCCTTATAACCGAACATATTACCGACATTTATATAAATATAGAGTGGAATAATATATCGTGATTTGATTAATAAGATATAAAAGCGTGCATCTAGCTTTATGAGCAAAGACAAAAATACTACATCGACATGAAATATAAAGCTACGTAAATGTATTGAAAGCATTGAAAAATTGCAATGATACAGCTGTAGTTTCAACGACGAAAGCTTTCATGATTGTCAGCATTTAAACATAGGATTGGCTATACAGCAAAAACAACAAGCCACACCATTCTATTAAAGTGTTTACATTAGTGAAAATCGTAGCCTCCTCAAACGTTTCTGCATGTCAATACACTTCTCTTTTACTTCTACACTTCCCTACAATTTCTCAAAACCCAAGAAGGAGGGTTATTATAGTGTAAAGTAATAAGCCGTAAAGTGCTGGTAATGAATCCTCTTATCCGAAGTCTACGAACGCCTTACCAGGTAGGCATCATATCCGGGAACCAGACGCGGCCGAGGTGTCTGGAAACCTCCCAGTGGATCTCGTCCAGGCTGTACTTGTGGTCAGGGATGAGGACTTCCTCCATGATGGAGAGCTGTGTGAGTCGTCTACCGCACATCTTCACAAACTCCACGAAGGCGCTGCAGGACACTTCGCACTCGCCCAGGCCGATGGCAGACAGCTGCGTACAGCGCTCAGCAATGCGAATGAGCTCTTCGTCCAGGGGCCGCAAGCCGTTAGCGCACACCACCAGCTCCACGAGCCGAGGGCAGTTCATGCCCACGCGCCCCAGCACCTCTTTACTGACCGACCGGCCGAAGTAGAGGTGCGTGACGGGAATCTCATCCCGGAAGAAAGGCTCAAACTCGTCCTCATACAGGAAGAAGTACATGACGAGGTTGAACTTGGGCGAGTGGCGCACCATGGCATCCCAGCTGCTTTTTTTGATGGTGTGAAACTGCTGGCCCGGGTTCTCGCTCACAACATCGATTCGGAGGTGCTCCAGGTGCACATGCTTCTCTGACGAGAGCGCGAGGAGAAGCTCGTCGCTCAGCAAGTGGTAGTTCAGCGCCAGTTCCCTCAAGCCATGGCACTGATCTGCAACACACAGGATTCCTGCAAACAAAGAGATTTTAATTGTTATGTCATTTCTGAACACCGACGAGTTCCTCATATTCCACCCTATAAAACCCTATACAAGCTCAGACTTTCCTATATGGTACAGAAAAACTCCTCAAATTCGCAAATAAAATATTCAGAATCTTACAGGATTTTGATATTTGGTTACATTCAAAACATGCAACTCCATCTGCACTACAACATGAGCCCACCCCCATATCTGTGACATCACTAATTAAATTATAGAATTACAGATGGAGTTGCTTGAATAGTAGTTGAAGAGTAGTTATGATTAGAACTGAGGTTGATGAACAGATTAATATTAATCGGATATATTTTTACAGCAGTTTAATTTGATGTCCCAAGGGGGCACGGTGGTTTAGTGGTTAGCACGTTCGCCTCACACCTTCAGTGTCCGGGTTCGATTCCCATCTCGGCCATGTGTGTGGAGTTTGCATGTTCTCCCCGTGCCTCAGGGGGTTTTTCTCCGGGTTCTCCGGTTTCCCCCCAGTCCAAAAACATGCACGGTAGGTTGATTGGCACCTTGGAAAAATTGTCCCTAGTGTTTGTGAATGTGTGTGTGTGTGTGTGTGTGTGTTTGTGTCCTGCGATTGGTTGGCATTCCATCCAGGGTTTATCCTGCCTTAATGCCCATATCTGCATATATTGATCTGCAGCCTCCTGAGAAACCCGCAATCACAAGACACTGTTTAACTAAACTTGAAACCAGAACATACTCAGGACAAAGTGAGGCCATCTGGTCCTGCAGCTTAAGCCGAGCTGAAAGTGGGTCATGCAACAGGACTTTCTTTTTCTCTCCATGACTCTGGACAAGCACTTTTAAAAACCTTTTTGGCCACATCTATGCAATTTCATTTAAATAAAAAAACACAATCAAGTGAAAATAAAATCTACCAGCAGGGGAGACGTGGGGGCAGCTGCTCATCTTTAGCAGCTTGAGTGTGTCACTGTTGTTGGCCACCAAAACTTTGAGCGATGGATCATCAACAGGCGTGTCATCGATCTTGAGCGATGACAGAGATTTGGAGTTGACAAACACCACCGTCAGTGCAGAGATGAAGTGGGACTAAAAGGAATAAAAGAGGATATTTTTTGCATTTTAAGCATTTAAAAACAAACAAAAAAAACACTTTCATGAGGTTCCTATAGCTTTTTACCTTGGTTAACTCCATAAAGCTCGGTCGTGCTGTGGAAATGAGACCGAGGGTCTTTATGGAGCAGTTAACGAGCTGAGACAGGATGTTGCAAGCTGCCTCTGCTGACTCTGTACTGCTGTCCACCTGCACACACAGTTTATATAGTCTTAAAAACAGTGCTAGGCACTAACCGGCCATCATTACAGCGAGAAATATATCTGTAATTTGTTGAATCCTGTGTGTGTTGATCTTTTCCACATTCGGTCAGAACATGCACATTTTCTCTTACCTTAAAACTGACATACTGCAAATGATTAGAGTGCTTCTTGATGATCTGCTTGATAAGATCAGGATGCGTGGCCTTCAGGTAGGAGCTCGCAGGTTGGTTAAGCTCGAATTCGAAGCACCTCCAGAGCTCTGGCATGTGAAAAGCTTCGTTCCATCCTCGGCACACCTGAGAGGCAAAAGCCCGATCCAGCAAGGGCAGGTACTGAAAGATCCGCAGCAGGATTTCCTGCGGTAACCACGCCCAGCTGGACGCCACATCTCCGCAGTCCTCACTGGGAAGTCTAGCTTTCTTGCAAACCTCCAACCGTTCGTCACAGGACGAGCCACCGGCCTGTTTGTGTGCGTTCAATCTTCTTTTCATTCTTGGAAATAAGAAAACACAATAATATGAATAGAATAGCCTTTATTTGTCACATATATACTGCAGTATAGTGAAATTCTTTCTTCGCACATCCCAGCTTGTTTTTGTTTTTTTTTTAACGCAGGGTCAGACGTGATACGGCACCCCCGGGAGCACAAAGGGTTAAGGGCCTTGCTCAAGGGCCCAAGGGTAGCAGCTTGGCCACAATACCACAATAAAGGTTGTGTATTAATACAAACCATAAAACAACGTTATTATACAGGCGATATTTAGAACATGTGAAAATCCTGTCTGCTCACCACGTTTGTAATGGATATTTATACTTTCCGTAAATCACTTCAAGACTCTTTTTTTTTATTTTATTCTGGAACTTTTCTTTATTGGCAAACTTTGGGGCGAAGCACAGCTGGTATTATTTTGGAATCATTCCCCAGTTCCAATCATTCCAACGTCTTTTTGGGTTTATATCATATCAATATAGCAAAAAAAGCTCCTAAAACGCTAATGAATTTTTGTGGGAGTAATTTAAATGACGTATCTGTCGTTACGGCTTGTTGTATTATATTGATATTTTGTGGATGTAACAGCAGAAACACGTGCAGAAGGGAAACGCTATCATTAATGACGGGTAAAGAGGTTTGTTGTATCTTTTTTTTGCAAATGAACGTCTGGTTGTTGTACACAAACCACAGCATTAGTGCGTCGGTGTTTACACCTTTACCCTTACACAAGTGTCTCTGGACATTGTGCTGATTACCTGCTCGGTGATTAGTCAGTAGAGAGGTGTCTTGCTGTAGCGGTGAAAGATCCGGTGAGACTGAAGCCTGAAACGGCGCTCCACAACATCTGCAACTGCCAAAACGTGACGCATTTGAAGCTTATCGGAGACAAACCGCTTCAGACAACTCCGACTTCATTTCTCATCAGCGCGTCTCTGTCTGTCTCTATCTGTTTATCGTTCCCCTGTCTCTCCTTCGCTATCCCAGTCTACGCTTGTTAGATGACCTAATTCCTGCGCCCAGGCTGGCGTAGTAGATTTTCACTTGCCTTAGATGATCTCTAAAAATGGCGTTGTTGTTGTTTTGGGACGAACCGCGAGGCAGCATGGGATATGTATACTTACATACGTGCCTAAATCGCAAATACACGGTTCGTTGGCCTCAACAAACATTTCCCTTTTATCCGTTTAATATAAGCAACCAAAATACGTCCCAGGCCGTGGTCACAGCGTAGTCAAACCGAATACGCGGAAATAACTGTAAACTAATTGTATTAACTGAACTACGGTGTCCACAATGCATTGCAAAATATCCGTCATAATTCAAAGCGGGTCAAATCCATACACGGGAGCGCGCATGAGACGGAAGCGGGTTCATGTGTAGATTTTGCTTAATGCTCTGGACATGCACACGATTAAGGATCATTGTACTGTTTCAGAATCAGTGACACTTGGGTACATAATGTAACCGTTATAGAAATATTTAATCTAAACAGTGCATTACCTGTGAAAGCTCAGTGCCTCTTGATTCTGCATTATATCCAGGTCTATTTTCCAACAACCATGGATGTTTTTGTGCCCACAGGATTGCATGTGTAATAATAATATAGCATGAACAAAGGACCGAACATGGTGCAGAAACGCCTCACACGGTTCCCAGTTCCATCCTGGGTGTTTGTGGACCACAACATGTTTATCTCATGTCTTTGAGTTTTCTAAAACCTATTCAATATCATGGCTGTAGGTAAAGGCAAAGAAATGTTTTGAAGGCCTGGCTTTCCTGGGATACGGTTCGAATCCAATTAAGGGGAATAAAGTGCTCCATGAACATGAATTGAATGATACTAAAAAACCGAGACTCGTTTAATCTGTGTTAAAAAGGTGCAACCCTGAGTATTTTTTTTAAAATACACGAGTACATTGTGAATATATGGCAGTAGAAATAAAACGTAAAAGACTAATAGTTTAATAATAGAAAAAGTGGTAGATTGTTAGTGGTATTGTTGTCTAATGGTGTTTTTTTTTTTTTTTCTTGGCCAGTGTGAGTAATCTATATTCCTTGTGGGTGTGTAACGTTTCATGATACGAATACAGTGTTTTTCTACTAAGAGAGACATAATGTTCTTTTTAAATAGAAAGACTAGAAGAATTAGACTGGTGAAACGATCTCTGGATGTTGTGCCTTGTTCTGTGTATATAGTGCTATTGGTGCTGACAGTGCTATTTGTTTCAGATCATGTATTCCGGATACTACTTTGATTTTTGTTGACAACACTAAAAAATTTGCAGCACATGTTAGGGGAAACAAAAGAAAAACAAAGACACATGTGTAATGTACCTTGCAGAACAGAGGATCTGGTTTATTACCACCCAACTCTATCCACCACAGACAATACAGAGCAGATTTACAGGTAGCATTATTTTCTCTTATACAGCAGCTGTTTATTACACTTCCACACACTCACACTTCCAAACAGTTCACAATGTCTAATTTTTTTTATAGGTGTGTAGACTGGCCTCATCCCAATGATTTCTGTGTTCTAGTTTTTACAATACAAGATAGAACATACTCACCTTTTATGGTTTTAAAAAGACAAAAAAATGTTTCTTTTTTTTTGTACCACATCGTATCATTGAGGAGTTGAAAGGGTTTGTTTTTGACCCCCCACACATGACAGATGTAGGCCCATCAACGTTTTCTGAGCACAAAGAGGATGCTAGATTTGCCAGGTGAAAACACAGCAGCGTGTACCACTGTATAAAAATGTACAGTTGCTTTATTGACATACATTCCATGTTTACAGCTGCAAGAATAGGAGGCACACCCAGTATTGCACTTCATTAAAAGTTCTGGCTCAAAACAAAACCCAGAATATCAAACAAAACTGAAGTGTAGAGTAGCAACATCTAAATACACCTATTTTGGATATTATCATTATATACAAGATTAGATAAATCGTACACTATTTTCCTGCCATCATAACATTCTTGACTGTCCATGTATATAATCTGAACTGAAGTCTTTTCTGCTAAGCCATGATGCACTCAACAGAGGAGAATACTGTACAGGATTAGGAAAAGAGTCCATATTGGTACACTTCAGAGATCAGGTGGGAGCCGAGGGTTACAACGGCTGCATGCAGACACGTCACAAGTTTTGTTTTGTTTTTTTCGTTTGCTTTTTCCTCATTCGATTTTCTTTTTCTCGGTTCCTCCAGCTGTGTTAAGAAAGAGGCAGAACCTGGATACACAGTGCTGCATCACTGCTTCCTCAAATCCAGATATTCTTCTCAGACTGAGCTGAAAGAAGGAATCTGCAGTTGCAGGTAAAACAGGGACTCGGACAATAACTTAGACGGGACCCAGATGTTTAGAAGGTGTGAGCATTTCTGCACACACCACAGCCCAGTGCAAACTCCTCTCCAGTTGGAGGATGCACAACATGCAGGGGACACTCGCTCCCCTCCAGCTGTTTACCCTTAGGACCTGCAAAAGACACAGATATTTCATGACTCAAAATGGACCAAAATGAATTGGTGTACATTTCAAGAAGAATTGAAATTTACCGGCGGGACAATGCGGCAGCTCTTCTTTGGGAATACTGGTCATTCTCTGAAAGTCATCATGACAAGCATTGCAGAAGTGTGTGGTCCCAAAGCAGAAAAACACGGCCACAGAACAGCAGTAACGGCATTTGTACTCAAGAAAGTCAGTTCCGTGTTTGGAGCACATCTGCAAAAGGTAAAAGAATATGAAGGACTAAGTTTCTTTCACAGGAGGTATTTGCCCTCTCTGAATAACAGGTAAAAAATGAAATTAATTAATCATTTGAAAACTGCATTATCATTCTGTAATATTACAAATTGCTAGATTTTAATTATTTATATTTAACAAATATGCAAGATGGCACACCTGTATATATTTATTTATTTATTTTTTACTTGCCTGAGCTCTGGACACATCTGAGCATGCACCACAGATAAGTTCACTGGGGTCGTAGTCATCCCCCTGTCCTGCTTCTGCATCACAGCGAGCTTCTCCCCCAAAATAAGCCTAAAAATGGTCATTAAAAAAATAAATAAACAAATACAATAAAAATAACCGCACAATCACATTCCGAGTCAACCATGCTGGTTTTCCACACTGAAAGATAACTTGAACAGATGCCATTGAGAAGTTTTATTTAATTCTAGCACATCTATCCTTAACAAAATCCTGATTTCTACTTTAATACAAGGTATGTAATACGACATACTTTTCTCATAATCTGTAATGCATTTTTGCTCACTGCATTAAATATCCGTTTGTTAACTACAATGAAACAACAAAAGAAGGATTTTTTCCCCCCTTAAAACATCCCCTTTATATTGAGAACACCAAAATAAATCTTGTGAAACCAACCTTTTTGCACTTGTAGCAAACGTAGTAAGCGTATCTATTCATAGCGAATGCAGCAGGGTCGTTGTAAAAGCGAGCCCCGGGCATGGTGATAGCCTCACTCTTGTGCAGCCCTTCATATTCCAGTCTCATTAAAGCTTTCCTCCTCACGTCTTCATAGAGCTCTTTAATTGGATCCAGCAGATCTTTGATCACAGAATGGTTAATTTTGTTCTAAGAAAACAGAACAAAAACATCGGTCATACGAGTTGTGGATGAATAAGTTAGATGAATGTGCTCTTTGTGAAATCTATGAGAGCCTGATTTGATGACACACCTTACAGATAGGACAGGACATAAAGCCAAAAGTAATCCTGGGCCCCAGCCAGCGGTTTTCCAGGACTCTGCGTGTGCACTGAAGGTGAAACACGTGGCTGCAATCCAGCTGAGAATAAAAAAACAAACAAACAAAAAAAAAACCAGTAGAGTCAGGTCACCTAGTGTCCATGTTTTGATATTAAACTAGGTGCTTGTCCCTATAGATACCTGGATGGCAGGAGCTGCAGACAGAGCCTCAGTGAAACAGATCATGCACATGTCATCAGCGTCCTGTTTTAGACAGCCAGTGTTCTTGTCACAGCCGTGCAGACAGGGCAAACACAGATCCTCGTTTTTTACCCCGCCACAAGGGTGACCACACGCATGAGTCTTACTGCAAGCCAGCTTTGCGTATTCCTGCACATACACAACCCGAGAAGAATGGTGGTCATGCATCTGACAGAAACACTAGCACAACAAATCAAATTCTTTATCTTACAAAAGCCGAGGTGTCAAGTAAAGAAGTACAAAGACTTTGTTCCCTTACCCAACTAAAAATAATGGTACTGAGGTAACTTTTTACTTCACTCACTACTTTTACACTTTAAGTAGTTTTGATACCAGTACATTTACTTTTACTTGAGTAAAAAGCTTGAGTTAATACTGCAGCTTTTACAGAGGCCTTTTTAAACGCTAGTATCTATACTTCTACCAAAGTAATGAATGTGAATACTTTTGACACTAGTTTGTGAGAGAGTGCTGGGAATCTCACCTGACAGTCTGGGTCTGAGCACACACTCCCCACTGCAGACAACTCAGGTGCCATTCCTGGTGCCACAGAAGCGGCAGGCATCTGAACTGCTTGAAGCAGGTTTACCTAGAAGATATTAAATGGTGAGTTATGGCCACAAAAGTGGACCAAAATTAATCTGTATGGGCACGCAACAGGAGTTTACCTGTGTGCTCTCTGAACTCCACCATAGCCTTCATAGTCTTCGAGTCAGCAAGTGCCATAAGCCAGAAGAGTTTGGTTCTTCCACAGCCTTCATGGAGGTCAACTTTAATGGCTTCCTCTTCTTCCTTAAATACCTGCAAACAAGTCATGCAAAGTCTCAAAAGTGCCATGCAAGTATCCAACAAAGGAGTATTATAACAAATAACCATTGTGTTAGTGGTCAGTCTTCCTGTCAAATAAAAGTCATTTATAATAAATATCAAATAAGTAACATGAATAAGTAACAACACTGATCACGTTTCTAGTTTATTAAGTATGTACACATAAATTGTACAGAAAGTTTCCCTACATACGGCTGGACAAAAGCGAATCGCTTCACAATTCACTTACATAAACAGTTGTTTTTCGTTTCATAACACTCTAGTTTTTACTTTGTTTATATTCTACAGATTTACTTTTTAAAACACAGTTCTTAAAGTATTGGATTACTGTTTGGAACATTTAAAACATCAGATCAAAAAATACATGGAAATCATTTTGCAGCTTAAATAAATAAATAATATCCAGAGGGAACGCATTTAAATTTCCCATGGCAAATCAAGTTTGACTACTAAATTTCTCTGTGATTTAATAATACTTTAGTGTATGATCTTCCTGGTAGTGTCTTATTTTCCTATTAAATCCCAAGTGCTCTGGCCTAATACATATAAAGACTCTATTTTTAAGAAGTGAATCTTTGGGAATTGGGTTTAATTCTCCACAAGAACATAAGCTGTCATTTTGAATGTTTTAAACATCAGGATAAAACTTGATTTAATAAATGCACAACAGATTAAAAAAACAAAAAAAAAGACTTTTTAATATGTCAGTAAGGTGTCTAAGTATAATCCAAATTAGTCATGTCTGTAAAGAAGTCAAGACTCTGTAAGTCATATAAAGATATAACAGTGAATTGACAGGAATGTCATCTCAGAATACACCACAGAATGAACTCGACAGCTTTATTTTTGCTTTCGTGACACCAAGCTGATCCTTGTCAATCAGGATTTTGCTGCTAAGTATTTACATTCGAGATTTAGAGCAATGCAATTTCTAGCCCAAGATGTCGGGAGTAATATAGGTAATAAAGTAGCAATAAATATTTATTTATTGGTGTATTTTAATCATTAACGAAGTAGAAGCAATATGCTCCACATTCGTTTACGTAATTAAATTATGAAAAGGACTATGAAAAACAAAATCCCACATCAGTCATGCACCTTCTGCATGAAATCCTATACAATTGGTCTTGATTAGAAAAGGTCTATGGATATAATACTTCTTGTTTTTCCCATTAGTTTATGTAAATGATAGTGTACCTGTCTCTGGTGAGAACGGGTTCGGCGGTGCAGATGAAGGAACCGATCACAGTCAGTGCACAGGTTTCCACACACATTACACAGAATGATAGCTGCAGTTTCACCATCGTCATGGTTGTCACACATAGGCTAATGAGGGGGATTAAATATCAGTAAGCAGGATGTGACTTTCAGCTTTTTATGCATGTTGGGGAAAAAAAAACAATTATGTGCTTTACCATCTGTTTCTGCTGACCATCTTTGCCCATCCAGCGGCCAGAGGAGAGCCGATCCACATGGTCTTGATCCAGAACACACAGAGATGCAAGAGCCAGCCAGAGCTATAGCAAAACAACATACCAACCATATTTCATATTTAGTGCTTTGCTTTATAATATACAGTAAGGGAACAGAGGAAAAGACCTATGGGGTTTTGTAAATGTTATCCAGACTGCTCCTTTAAGCCTGAGCCTGATGACTCAGTGCCCTGGTTTGTGATGAAGTGGCTTAGCTGACCTGTTTGCTCGGAATAATGAAAGGCTTAGTCATACCCGTGTGGTTGCGATGCAGCGGACTGGTGAGCGGTGCTCCTCCTCCATCTTAGTGAGAGCAATAATCGTCTCAGCAATGGCGTTTTTAGTTACTCTGGACCAAGCGTCTGAGAGGTGACCCTAAGGAGGATAAGGCGTGAAATGTAAAATTGCTTTGTCTCAATTCCAGTCTATTTATTGGTTTATCTGTTTATCGATAAGAGTTCTTACAGCAGCCATGTCCTTAACCAGTTTAATTATGATCTCAGCAATCTGGGGTGGTGTTGATCCCTTCATCCACCAGTGACTCTCACCTCGCCGGATGTAACTACTCAATTAGAAATAGAAAGAAAAAGAAACTTATACATAACTGACTAATGCATGAATCGTTTTTTTCCTCAATTTGTTGAGGTTTACTACATCAAGCTCACCTTGAGTTGAAAATCATTGGCAATGTGACTGTTGTGACGCCTTTGGCTGCTGCCATGCCTGCTATGCCTGCAATGGTGGTACCCTTGGCCTTGAGCTGTACTGTAAGGGCTTTGGCAATGCACCCCAGGAACATGTCCAGAATCCCCAGCTTGTTCCAGTCACCCTTCTCTGTGGAGTGGATGATGTCACTTATATCCGCTGGTGGCAAAGCTTTCACACCGATTACACTGGCCAGGCGCACAGGAGTCACCTCAGGAAGGACACGTCTGAGGAGTGAAGTCACCTGTGTGACCAGAGACACTGATTAATCAGGAGGGAAATCATATTTTACTTCATATCGGAAAAACACAAAGGCATATATTACACTGATTTCATGTTCTCTCTATCTCTCTCTCTCATCTCTCTCTCTCACAAACACACACACACCTGTCTTTGGACGCGTGGTGAGGCAGTATGCAGTAGGGAGAACAGATCCTGTAGTAGGGTTAGTTGCTGGGCCAAGTACTGTCTGCCTACATTGGAGCCACTCAAGGCAAGGACCATTGAGAGCAATTCAAAGCAGTAGGCATCTGAGGACGCGTCATCGTCGCTGGGCTGAGAGTTGGCATTCTCCTTACTAGAGATAGCATGCTCCCATTCCTCACGCACACGTGTAGCCTCCATGCGTATCGCCTGCACTATATGTGCACATACCTAAAGACAAAAGCGGGAGGGAGGGGGGGATTCGGGGTAAGAAGAAAAAAAGAGATGTAGCATTTTATTGTATGTAACATCTATCTAACATTTATCTAACATCAACTAAGGTATTAAATGCAATATGTTACAAATGCTTGGCTTGCACCATATTATTAGACAGATATTAAGAAAGAAAAAAACACACACTTTCTGAAAAACAGGCTTATGTAAAATCATGAAGTACCTGTTTCTGCAAATTGGTGAGCTTGCTCCTGCTGAATATGATCCCAACCATGTGTTCCTTTAAATCAGCATCAGATGGTGCCTATAGGTGGAATTTGAATTCATTAACAAAGACAGTCTTGTGCAGTAGGTATAGGCATTAAGGCTTAATTTAATGAAACACTATAATCTCTGGCATTATGATGCTTACCTTATCTTCACCCTCTGGAGATGATAACAGGTTCTTTTCTTCCTGCTCTGGAGTAGGCTCTGCATCCCCACATATCAGCTTTCCAAACACCTACACATCATCATCATCCACGGTATTAAAACACAAACCCATTTTTAGTTTCCTATTCTTTTGACACATTAAATGTGGGTGAGGCTTCACCTGCACATAATATACCTTGACACAATGTCACCAACCTGTGAGGTGATGAGGCGGAATACACGAAGAGTTTCTGCTTCACAGTTCTTCTGTTGGGCCACGCTAGCCGAGATTTGACCTGCTATCTTGATGGTCTCACCATCCTTCCAGCCAAGCACCTTAACCTGCCTAACCCTCAGTGTGTTCTCTGGACCCTTCATCTCAATCTTGATCACATGGTGGTCCCCACCCGGTAACTCGCTGGTCACCCAGCCCATGTGCCTTGAGTCCAGGTCAATCTGACAGAACAGAGATTCCAATGAATAAAATAGGACTTCAGATTACAGATAACAAATTTTCTTAACAGCAATCTTGCTATCATATGAAGCTCTTTTGTCTCAGAATTACATATATACTGGAAGGTTTTTTTTTTTACAAAAATATTACCAAGAAGGTTTCTAAAGGACAGAATAATTTGAAATGTACCTGTTTGATTCTGCAAAGGTCTTCCACTGCCCTTCCGCAGAGAAATGTAATTGATGTGACTTTGTTCTAAAAGATAAGGTAAAAAAAGATTTTTTTAATCCAAAAAAATTTATTCTACGGTATACTAAAAATCTATATATTTATAACAACTGTCAATACTATACAGTCCACAACTCACTCCAATGTCACGGGAGTTGTCCACGTGCACAGACACATAAGTAGCATTGATCTCTTTCACACAACTGAGAGTGATGCTCTTTGTCTTGTTTTTGTCTTCGTCTCCTGATTCCCAAAATGTCTCTGTAGAACCATCTGTCAGGCTGCCGATCATGGCAGGTCGGCTGGATGTTTTTATGTCCATCACACTGGTCAAGTCCTTTAAACAGGTTACCACACAAAGTTCCTGCATGGAGAGAAAAAGGTTACTAAATGGAAACAGTATTGGATTTATTACTGGATTTCTATCAGATTGACCTTTAATACAAAAGATTCTATAATTATAATATAGTATATATATATATATATATATATATAGCATATATATATATATATATATATATATATATATATATATATATATATATATATACACACATACACACACACACACACACACACACACACACCTAAGGTTACATGAGTAATGCCTAAGGTTGCATGAATATTAGAGAAAAAAACAAAGACATTTTTATGTTTTTATTACAACCTGACTGATGGCTTCATATCCAGATTGAACACTGATGTTAAAGCTCTCTTCGCTGTCTCCATCATCCGACTTGGACAGAATGTTGTTGATGTGATGGAACACATTGCTCTGGTGCAGAAACTGGTGGTCTGACTGCTTAAATTTAAGACTCCAGCACCTACACGAGGTTTCAGAATTTTACACACACATAACAGACAGGTGCCCGAAGAACGGTATATTGCAAAGACTGGCTTACCTGAGAGCCATTTGTTGAAGGGAACTACCCCCGGGTAGAGACATCATCAGGTCAGAGATGGTCTGGAGAAGTCTGTGGAAGGTGTGTGGGAGAGGGTGAGCTGCCTCTCCGGCGATGACGATGTCAGACAGAGGGTGTTCACAAACACCCAGATCTTTCTCCTGCAGTGAAACAAATCAGGCAGCATCCATACCATAGTCAATTTCTAGTCTGTGCTGGTAAAACAAACAAAAAAATACTTAAATGTAAGTGAAATGAACGCTAAAATTTGTGAAGGGCAGCCTGACCTCCACAGTGTCTTTATTGACTTTACTTTCATCCTCTTCTTCCTCCTCAGGCTCACATGGAGATGGAGTTAGAGAAGCCACAAAATGCCAGAGGATATCGTGGAGCGAGGTGGTTTGAATCACGTTGCATAGCAGCCAGTTGAACGCCTAATGAGAAAACACTATATCAATTCTATTTAATTCCATATACTATTAATATTACATAATCTGTTAAAAACAAGATAGATCATGCTTAATTCATCTTTGATCTGGAGCAGTTTAGGAAAAACAAAAATCTGTTATCGAGCGAATACTATATTATGTTACTTATGTTTGACAATATAAATTATGGAAAAAGATTTGACATGATTCATCTTCGATTACAATCCTGGTGAGTATTTCTATATCCTTTATCCTTTTCCTTTTATGACTAACCTCCATAGCAAACACTCTGCAAGCCGATTTGCGCAGAGCATGCCTCATGGCCACCTCAAGACCCTCTAAATCATGGTGCTGAATGACAAAGGCCAGGACAGGCCACTGGAAATTTCTTTCCCCTTTGCTTAGGGAGCCATGAGCGGAGATCAGTCGTGATAGCTCGGGAGACGGGTGTCTCAGTAGAGAGGAGCCAACTTCTATAAAGAATGAAACTACATGTAACATCGTTTGAAATATAGATTTGATTGAAAGACAGAATGCAGGGGTCCATAAATGTAAGCAAACAAACAAAAAACACCTAAACCATCAACCTTTTACACCAAATGACATCATAATA
This sequence comes from Kryptopterus vitreolus, assembly GCA_030449085.1. Lineage (NCBI taxonomy): Eukaryota > Metazoa > Chordata > Actinopteri > Siluriformes > Siluridae > Kryptopterus > Kryptopterus vitreolus. The sequence goes on along the minus strand of JACRUU010000011.1, from coordinate 10,621,572 downwards.
AACAGTAAGAGTACCTGCATCCCCACTGTGTACCCTCCGTCTGGGCACTGCCTTCACTCTGGCTGGAGAAGAGGAATGCTGTTTGTCATACTCGGATGCCACAACAGAGTATGAGCGTTGGAATACGGTCCGTTTGGTTGTGTCGCTGTCTGTGATGGGGCTTGTCTCCAGGCTACCAACATATCATATCCATTATTTAAACCTCTTTCATCTCTGCCTCAAGATGGTTATTCTATTATATACAGGCTACATCTTTAAAAAAAAACACAAAAAGAGATGTGCTGTTACCTAGGCGGCATGGACTTCATGTTACTTTCCGGTTCCTCAAAGACATTGGGACAAGCATCAGGTGTGACAGAGATATAAGGAGCTGGCACTGATGTCGATCTCAGGTATCGCATCTCGTCCTGGAACAGGTTTTCATCCTGGTAGCCACCAAAATTCTCCGTATGTTGACTGAAACACAGAAATGCTAGATGTTTCGATACGTCTCTGGAGTGACATTGACATTATAGATCAAAATCCTTTTTAGGTATATTAAGTGTGAGGGTGCAGATATTAATAATAATAAAAAACATCTATTTGGCTTTACCGAGCCAGAGTCTGCAGATAGAGGCAGCCAATTTTATTTGGCAGCTCTTCAGAAACTCCCTCCTTCAGGCTAGGTAGGTGTGTGTGGAAGGGTTTGGGTGGGTGGTGGCATAGCAGGTTGGGCTCGGCAGCACTGCTCAGGGATAATAGGAACAGGGCATTGGCACGGATAACTTGGTGTGCTTCCATAGTGGGAAGCGCTCGGGGAGTTTTCACCTGCAAAGGCTTCTTCCTGGACTGTTTTACCTGATTCGTACAAAAAAATGGCCATTAACAGACATTAAAAATAAGGAAACAAATAGAAAATTGAGCGGTATTTTGCAATATCGAAAGTATGAGACAGAACACAGACTGCAAAAAAAAATAAGCTGTACTTTTTCTCTTGCTGCAGTTTGTTTCTCTCTCAAGTACTTCTCCCTGCAGCGGTCACAAACCAGATACCAGGTACTCCCGCCTATCCCGCCATCGCCGCAATTCCCAGCCCATCCACCGCAGAAGTGACCGATACTATTATAGCCTTGACCTCCAGCATAGCGCCCACAGCCTGAAAGAAGAGGAGACAAAACACTAATTAGATCTTCATTCGATGTTTCTAACAACCGTGCATTACACAGCTGAAGAATAATTGTAATAATTGTAAATGTACCTGGGTGAGCCTGCCTCATGTGGTAGGTGACTGGGTACGGATGAGACTCTCCACACAGCTCGCAGATTGTGTCTTTTTCTGGGCCTCCCATGGCCAGCTGTGCCATTTCCCCAAAAAGGTTCCCTCTTGGGCGAATCTCTGCCTTTTCCTTCTTTTTCTTCTCCTTCTTGGCCTTCTTGCTGTCTTTCTCATTCTCCTTCTTTTTCAGGATCGCACTAGAACCGGGGCTGGGGAAGATCATGTTCTGCGTGGCAGCTTTGATAGTTGCCATAGAGATATCCTCCCAAAAAGCTACAAGGTGTTGGAGAGTGAGGGGCAGGAGAGATTTGGACCTCAATGCGGAGTGGCTGGCCACTTCATAAGAGGCCTGCTCACCTTTCCCGTCCTCACATTTCTCAGGTAAGGGAGGCTCTTTAAGCATAGACAGCACCTTGTTCTTATTGATGCTGCCCATCTTGGAGATGTCAGGGCCATGGGGGGAGATGTTAAACATGTTCAGCGCAGAGGAGATCTCGAGTGAGTGGCGGTTTTTCAGCTTGCTTTCCTTTTCGTCGAGGCTCTGCTGACAGCTGAGAGAGTTGCGAATGGGAGCATGCTCTTTGGTCAGTTCAGGGTTAAACTTCAGGAAGGAGGAGCAGGCCATAGCATCATGAACAATGCCCTCATGCCACAGGAAGGCTGCAAAAACAGCACGAGCGCATTCGGCCACAGAAGGTGACATGGCCTGCTTGGCAGGCTCCGCGTGGCGGACGTTCTCACCCTTAAAAAGAGGCCCCGATTTGTCTTTTTTGGGACGCACGTGTCTGCTTGAGGTCTTGCGGCTGACTTTAGGCGAGGAGCGGCTTTCCGATTCCTCCTTGACAGGAGCCTTTCCGATGCTGAAATGCACTTTGGAAGAGCCCTCTTCAGCATTAAGCAATTCTGCATTCTCATCATTGGCTTCATCGCTGGATAGCAGGGCACTAGAAGAGCATACTTCTACTACTTCGCTATGGAGGTTCTCCTGGACAACATGAGGAGATGGGGACCCGTTTTCATAATTGCTGCTGCCCACTTTTGCCTCCTTCAGTAGATGTTTCTGTTTGGGAGAAGTCGATCTGCCTCTCAGTGGCTCTGTCAGAGGTATTTTTTTCTTTCTCAAGACATCAGGGTCCAAGGTATAGGAGTCCGATTTGGATCTCTCACGGGGAGGATCTAGATGAGCCTTTGAGGAGGGACAGACTTTCATTGGCAGGTTCTTATCATGTGGGGAGGAGGAGCGTGGGGAACTGCTGCTAGAGGGACTTGACCTGCCCGAGATAACGGTCTTCTGTTTGGGTGACGAAGAGCGTGACCCTGGATTCGGAGACTCAGACCTGAGGCCCGAACTTTTCCCGTCTGCTTTTAGGGCCTGTAGGGTGTTGTGGTTTGGTGAATGGGAGCGGCTGTGGGAGTCTGAGCGTAGTTTGCCTGTGTCTGATTTGAGGATAAGAGCCTCGCTGGCAGACAAGCTGTCAATCGTCTTGATTTTACCCTGGTCAGAAGTCCGGTGGGAGCGGCTGTCACCTTTGCTTGTGCGCCCTTCTTGGTGGTGCTTGCTTGCTGGAGACATTGACCGAGTTGTCACGTTTCCTCTCTCACCTGAATATCATAACAAATAAATGATTGTTCAATGTGTCAGTCTGTCACAATTCAAGAGTTCTGAAATTAAAATGTACAGAAACAAACAAAAAAAAACATTACATAACTAATACAATGCCTGAAAATTAAAAGTGAGAAGAAAAGCAGAAATGGAAAAGGGAAAATTATACATGTTATGATGCACAAAAAAAAAAAAAAAACATGACAAAGAAACCACGGAAACCTGAGCCATCCGGTTTGCACAGCCAGATTTCATTGTGCCAAGTTCTGTAGTCGAGTCTAAAGAATCCTACGTACTACATGTTCCAATCCACGGAAACTACATTTAGATCAGCAAGATGAGACGAAAGCCCGTCTCAGTGGTAAGTCTCCGGGTGCTCCTAGAAGGAGGCATGCATTACCCACCCTTTTGTCTGAGAGCAAGAGATGAGAGAGCGGTGCCTGGCCCAGCCACACTGCTTTTGTGCACACGCTCACTTGAAGCAAGGCTGCGTGATGAAGCATCTACAGCGGAAAACAGTTGCAAGTAGAATAAGCAACAAGATTTGAACCAAAGAAAACATCAGAGATGGATAGATGGATTTGGGGGGGGGGTGAAGTGAGAATGTGTGTACAGAAAGAGAGAGAAAGAGAGAATAGAAAAAGAGGTATGCGAAGAGGCAAGCAGTGAGAGAAAGAATATAGCCACTGGAGAGAAACTACTAATATAACTAATGCAAAGTCTGGAATCTGATCCCAACTGAACTGGACAAACACTAGCTAGGCAAAGAGCTCTAGATGACTGCAGACAAACATTCACATAGCACTTAAATAAAAAAATGAAATAAAATAAAACGTACTCTGTCACTAGTCAATAATAATCCAAATAAATTTCTTTAAAGTAAACTAGAGTATTTTAGCGCAGTTTGCCCTATCAAAGTTGACTTTTTTTTATATATATAATCGGGAACGATTAAAGATAAATGGTATAAACCAAAAATAAAATGAGATGCAGCATATAGGTGAGGTGAGAAAGACTGCACATAGGGAACAAAAAATGTGTGTTAAAATGTTATATGACTATGTGACAGGAAAGGGGGGGGGGTGTTTATTGGAATATACAGCAAGCGAGTATGATGGAAAAGAAGCAAAAAAGCAGGGAGCCTAAGCTTGAGAGGAACACAGACATTTCAGAAATATTTTTATGACAAAAAAAATTAAATAAATAAATACAAAGCCCTGTGCACCTGTGCAAGCAAGCACCACCACTGTCAAACAGAGGGCCAGACTTACTCAGAAGCTGTGGTTGTGGCTGAGGCTGCTGGGAAAGGGACTGTCCAAATACAAAAGGGCTGTGGACAAGGGAAGAGGGAGGTTTGGCGGCTTGCTCAAATATGGAGGGAGCTGGGAGGAAAGGCCCAGACTGAACGGAATTCAGTATGGCACTCAGGCGGTCACCTGTAATGTGGAAGACAATGGGAATACTATAGCTTTTTACGACTGGAACCATAGAAAATGCAAAGACTCTTCAATGCCCCAAACAGGCACATTCACTGGCAGTATAAAAGGGGTGTCAGTGGATTAGATGAATCACAGGGGTACAGGTAGACGCTCTGGGGACAGTCAGTTTTTTTTTTTTTTTTTTTTAAAAAACACCTAAGTTAGTTAAGGTATAGTGTATTGAGCCATAGGTAAGGTGCTGGCTTAGGCAACATTGCCTTGGCTGTTCTTTCATCACTCCCAGGTTAAGCACAAATCATGGTTGATTAAACTGGGTGGCTCCATTATGATTGGATGACTCTGAGAGGACATTGCCTAGATTGCGTTTGGCTGACAAAATTCTCTCCGTTAATTTTAACTATGAATGTGCATAAGGTAGTGATGAAGGGTCCATAAGACACCATGCCGCTTCAGCAAAGGTGTATGGATGTATTACTCAGCAGCAGTGAACGAAGAAAGCACAGCAGGATTCAGGCTTTAACCCAAGTCCTCTACTGAGAGCAAAAGTGGGACACAAATTGGTGGGACCAGACGCACTAAGTGTGCAGCACATAGAATCTTTTCCATGCATACAAGAACAACATTATTTGTCACTGATGTTAGCCATGGCACACAAACATGAAAGCATGCAGAAAGAAAAGCTAAGACAATGGACATATTAATGACTCTAAAATTCCCCCATATTACAGATGAATGTGGCAGCACAGTGTGTAAGTGGAGCTAAAGTACAAAATGCAAAACTTAGTAATAGCTAATTATGGATTAGAGGAACTAATCATTTATTAAGGGTCTCAATTATAAGAAAACATGAAGGGGGGAAAAAAAAAAAAAAAAAAAAAAAGACCTGACACAACTTGTACAACCCAAGTTACAAAAACGTTGGACTGTGTAAAATGCAAATTAAAAACATAATGCATTGATTTGAAAATCTCATAAACCCACATTTTATTCACAAGTGATAAATATTTAACGTTCCAACTGAGGAAATGTACCACTCTGATGGTACATTGTCTGCTTAACATATCTCCAATTGGGACGGGGCAACAAAAGCTTAGAAAAGTAAGTACAAACATTTTCACGGAACATGTGGGGGAAGATTTTGGGAACGTGTAGTATTTAGAGTAACTGACAACAGGTCAGTAAGAAAAAGAAATCTGTGTATACGGAAAGGACAAGGGCGCAAAAAAAAAAAAAAAAAAAAAAACGGCCTAAAAAGGAGAGGGCTTACCAATTGGCTTACCATCAGCATTGAGATCTAAAGCCTGCATCTCTGATGGCATTAGTGCCAGTTGCACACCTGGAAAGGCACCATTAATGTTGAAAGACATCTGCTTTTGAGCAAATTGTTTTTATCTAGACAATATCCGTTTCAATAAGACAATGCTAAACTGTATACTGCAGTTTATAAAAGCATCGCTTCCAAGAAAGCGTGTCCGAGTGCAGAACTCGCCTGTCTGCAATCTGTACCTTTCACTAGTTGGAAACATCTGGAACCTCATGAAACGAAAATATTACAATGAATACCGACGATCCTGTATTAAGAAACGAATGGAACAATATTCCACTCCCAAAACACAACCAAATTTTCTCCTTAGTTCCCAAATATATAGATGATATATTGGCGATAAAAGGGGATCCTACACAATTGTAAACATTGTCCTGTTCCAAAGTTGAGATGCGATGCAGCCATACAAATATTACCTTATTTTTTCCATAAAATGTTACATTTTTCTGTTTCAACATCTCTATTTTCTTTGTTCTGCAGTAAACAGAAAATTGGTTTATGAGATTTGTAAATCATATCATTTTGTTTTTATTAACATTTTACACAGTGTCCCAACAGAATTATATTATAGGACATTTTTATCATAGCCAACAGATTTATAATACCATAGCTGAACAAGAATAAAAAAGTAACTTAGACTTTTTATAACGAAACAGTTCTCAATGTGTTAATGACTGCTAAATATATACATGCGAGAGAAACACTAAAACATACAATTGCCCATATTACTGATGTGTACAACTTTGATTAGACGTAGTACTGTTCCCAGTGAGATGCAAAAAGAGATGAAAAATAAAAGACAAAAGATGTACAATGTTTAAAGAAATACAGAATCACAAAACCTGAAACTGGTGGTTGTTGAATACATTTCTGGCCTCATTTATTAACCCTTTGGCTAAAGTATCGTGCAAATGTTACCAGAATACTAATTCAAACCATGCTAAAGTCTATTACAAATTTATAAAGTTTTAAAAATGTTCATTTCCTTCACCAACCATCCCAATATTAAGAAGTGAATTCACAACAAAATGTAAAAGTTGCCAAACACTGACAAACAAAAATAAAATAATATTACTAATTGCAAAATAAATCTAATTACAAGTGATCTTACATGTGATCCACTAAATCTTGCATCATCTTACATAGGTATAGATTACCTTTTATTTGTTTAATAGAGTGCTGTTTATATTGTCCTTATTGAATTGCTAGCCCTGTAGGCCACTTTATTAAGTTTGTCTAAGTAAATTAAATACATTTGTAAAATAAATAAGAAACTTTAAAACTCAGATTAAAAAATCAGATTAGTCAAATTTTGGAAAATATATCGGATAGCAAGAATTACATTTAGAACAATTTTGCTAACAATTACATTTAACAAATACAACAATTCTTTATAAAATGGATTATAAATATGATTTACAAAGAAGTAAATATAGATCCAAAACATCTGCATCCAACTTTAATAAATGAGGCCCAATTTGTGATTAGAGTGAATGGGATTAAAAATATGTGCACAAATACTGCAACGTAATGTATTATCAAAACACAATGGTGGATGGTTACGAGAAACACACAGTGGGTGTTTGCGCAATGCTGATTGGTCTACGTTATGTGACGGTATGTTCTCTACTGAGTTTTCTTGCATTCGAAGTAATCTACTGTGCTCACCTTTGTTGTTGGAGATGCCATAATCAAAGCCCTGTGCCCCACTGCCCATAGTCCTGCTAAAGGCCTGCACTGAGAAGGGACTTGGAGGTGGAGTCTGAGCACTATGTTCTAGTATAGATTGTTCTGTTGGAGGAAAAACCATATCAGAAATAACACACACACACACACAAATCTTGGGCTCAAATAAATAGAATCTTATTTGTCAATGCTTGTTTTTGTTTTGTGGGGGTTTTACCTTCATCGTGGCGCAGATATTGGTTTCCTCCTCTGTCTCTTGCTAGGGACCAGGCCTCTCCCTCATCGCTCTCGCAGAACTCGACGACACTGTTCTTATCCAGCTGCACCCATGTTCCTTCTGGGTTAACCACCTGATAGACAAACAACATTATTTATCTCATCACACACAGGGTTCGAGCACTGGCCGTTGCACAAATTGTTGCCAGAGTGTGCAGTAGATATATACAATAAAATGGGTCATGATTAGACTGGCAGTAAAATGTTAAAGGAACTGATGTGCCATTCACTTAGTAAAATATTCAACACAGAGCACACTGTCTCGTTTGGCATGTGATTATGGAAGCGAACGCTGGGCCAGCAGTGCTGAGTGCACGCTAATTACTAAAATATGAGGAGGGGCACTCTGGGACAGCATGACACACCACACCCTTTAGAAACACTCAGCAGGAAGAGGCAAAATCAGGCACCTCAATAGCAAACGATGGAGGACGTTTAAATGAGGTAAGGAAAGGAATACTCCAAGTGGCCAGGAGAAGGTCATTTTAGAAATGACTTCAGCCTTTTGGTTTATTAGATTCACTTTGCAAGATTCCCCCCCCTCCTCCCACACTTTAAAAAAGGAAAAAAATCCATGTGTTGTCACATGTTATTATTTACCAAGCATTCCAAATGGTTGTGCGGGAATGTAATTGATTCGGAGAGGGAGCAAAAGCTGAAGCCATGCAGGTTGTACTTCTAATTTTATGTGTAAGTATTTCAACATAGAAAGAATGATCACACATCCACACCAGGAGCTAATAATGTATTGTTTCTTTAAAAGGAAATGACACACTGCAATTTTAAAGGACACGGAGAAGGAAAAAGAAAAAGGCTATTACAGTGACCGCAGCACTGGAAATAAGGCAAGAAATCTGGCAACGTAGTAATGTACTAGCAGCCAAAAGAACACAGGTGGGAGTCCATACCTCGCCTACAGCCTTGACTTTGTTCCCCAGTACTAACATCCCAATGGGGATACCTCTAAGGTTTGGGCAGCTTCTGATGTTGTGACCCGAGGGTCCCGTCTTCACTACCTTATAAAGACCTGGTCCGCCACCCAGGCCAGCCCTGCTCACACTGCGCATAGGGGCTTCATGGGAGGAGCGGCCATTGGTCTCCCTTATACACTCATCTGACTGGGGCCTGGCCTCCTGCAAAACCAAAGGTGATAAGTCAATGTCCGAAGCACAAACGCAACAGGTACATTAACATTACTGCACTTAAAATGGAGCTCATTGCAGTGTCAGCACTTAGCCAGGAGACATATCAGTTACACTTAATGCACTATGACTTATGCCCAACCCATGACCATATACGCCACAAAGTATAATTAATTAATAAGTAGTTTGTACTGATGTTAAACACTGATGTTATAACAAATACAATCTTGGAATAAATGAATGAGAACAATATGCACACAAAAAGACTTTGGCATACTAGTGTGGGATAAGCATGCTGATACGCTCCTTTTATACGTAAGACCATAAAATATAAATAAATCATGCCAATGGCTTGTAAAATATATATTTAAAAAAATGAAATGCAAATCAAAACTTTCTAATGACAGTCATGTAATTAAAAACGAACAAACACAAAATAAATGACACACATTTATTGAATATTGACTATTTTGCCATGTACATTATGCTGCATCGTCCTAAAACACATATTTCCACAATAATAGTCATGCATCTTTGGGATGGCACATTAACTGTGAATAAAAAAAAAAAGGAAATAAAAAGAATTTGGGGTGACAAAAAAAGACACACAAAAACTGGTGTAATGCAAAAAAGCAGCGAAGCCATACAGAGCTGTCCCCTCCTTTCGACAACTCACCTGAGAGAAACAAGATAAGGTCGTCCATGACAAAAAGTCGATATCCCTGACTCCTTGGCTAGCACTAAAGGTATTCTGAGCAACAAATTGTAAGAAGATCAAATCACGGTCGGGGATATGCTTAAATCAAAAAAGGTGCTGAAAGTATGGGTTTACTTTTTTTTTTTTTTTTAAGAAAGAAGCTAGCGTGCTTCCGATGACGATTTAATTGATTCGCTTCCCTGAAATTCTCTCTATCATGGTGTGTGAGCTACAGGAGTTCCACCTGAAACTGAAACTAAAGCTCCAATTCCATACAAAGCAAATAAAAAACAAAAAAAAACATTTTTTGACAATCTTTAAAAATAAGACCTGTGGTGTGTCATGCTGTTTCCAACGAGGCGCCTGAAATCCAAGAGTAACTATCCTTTAGAATGACTGACATTATTTCATGACAGAAAACCATCTTTATGATAAGATCTCTTTAGCACTTCTCAGTGACCAAGCCAGATTCCTAATTGCTTCTTTTGATTTAAAGTTTAACCCAAACAATATAAAGATATGAGCTAAAAAGCCCACAAATCGAATATTTATATCAGCAAAAGCAATGGTTCAAATAAAATAGCTTGCATCCTTGTTTTTCTATGGACCCTTTGTAGTACACAATTATGTATAACTTTCATTAAAATCAGTATCATATCAGAATTTTGCTGACCAATTCTTTGCATATATATATATATATATATATATATATATATATATATATATATACACACCACACACATATATATACATACATATACATATACATACACTACATATATATATATATATATATATACATACACACACACACACACCCACACACACACACACACACACACACACACACACACACACACACACACACACACACACACACCCACACACCCTATAACACAATGCATGTGTACTCACAGACAGCTCAAAACGAAAGGATGTAGCTCCCTCTAGTGTCTTACTTTTTTTTTCCAAAAGTGGAACATTTTTGCAAAATAAAATACTGTATGTATAACAATTAAGGAGATGTAATTATTTATTTTGTTATATCCCTAGCACAAATAATTTTATCAGAACATTTTATAGTTTTTTTTCTGTAACAACGAGCAAAAAAAAGTCAACCTATTGTAATTTTTTTATGCCTCAATATGCGTTGGCTCAGATTTGACCCAATTCCAAAGAAGATAAATCACTGCAATCTAGCAAGAATTGCTGCTGCAAGCTACAATAAAGTGAAGTACACGTGTTGTTATATTTTAAAAATACATTTAAAAAATGGGATTTTACTTTGGTATATTTGGGTGTCTTTTATAGTAGGTAAAAACAACAGAAGTTATACAGTCATAGGAACATCATTGTCTTGCACAATTCAATGACATCAGAGGGTAAAAATCCCAGAAATAAACCAACAAGCATTACATCACCCTATAAAACTAATGGCCTTCCCACAGGGCTTTCAGCTTCGCCCCTTTGGCAAAATCCTGACCATTGCAGGCACACGACATGGCTTTAAATGTTAAACCTCTGGGACAAATATGCAATAAATTATTTAGCTGGTCTTAAAGTAATCACCATTCAGTGCTTTTAGGCATTAGGTTACTTGATGCACTTACAGTCGTGGGGGGGGAAAAAAAAAAAACAACACTGGCACAGCGGTCTAAACTTAGGGGCTATAAAGCACAACTTCCAGTGTCAGTGTCAGATAAATGGCCTGCAGTTCGACAAGCCGGAGGCCTATACTTACATCAACAGGGACCAGGAGGTTTCTGCCCAGATGCTGGTTAAAAGAGAGGCACCAGGCTTCAGTGTACCCATTCATGTTGGGAACATACTTCTTTACAGTCTCATCATTCAGTCTGAGCCACACACCATCATCATTGTGGATCTATGGGAAACAAGCAACACAGCAGAGCCATGCCTTCCTGTAACTGCTAACAGGTCACTGCGTGATCCTCAGAGGCTGCGAAAAGTGAGTACTCTGGGCCGTACAAAGATTTTCTGTGTGTACACTATTCTACACTGGGTGTCTGAGTAGAATTACTATGGATATGGATTTGGAACATTTGCAGCAATATTGCAAAGGCAGGTGTATTCTGGGAAAGTATCAAGGGTGAACCCCAAATCTAAGGTAAATTGAACAATGCGTAAATCTACTGATAAAACAGAAGCCTGAAAGTCTCTTGCATGTATGAAGCAAAGAAAATGCAAAGAAAATTTTTTTTTATCCAAATCAAAATATGTAAGCTTCAAGCTGCAGCAATGATTTCGGTAAGCTTAACACTATTTGTGATTTAAGATAAAAGGAGCCGTAAATTAATTACCCAGCCACTGTTCACTCTGATTAAAAGAAGGTGAAAGACAAAAGGGGAAAAATGATGGCACTTGAAAAATACAGACTGTGTGTGTCCCTACAACTACAGTGGGTTTACCTCGTCAATGAAAGTGATGGTGCCATTGACTTGGACTATGCCTATCTGTTCGCTCTGCAGAGAGGGGTGACTACGCACACGCAGCCCTGCGCTGTCCTTGGCGACAAATTTGCGCACCTGAGAGGAGCAGACAGGGAGAGAGACGGGGAGAGAGTGAGACAAGCAAGCAGACGACAGGAGAAAGCAAAAGCACCTTAGGTCACAAGAACGCCAGACAAGAACACGGCAGGGGTATTTGGCAGAGGAAGTGTAAGAAAGAGTTCATTGTTAACTGAACCTGTCATTGTTCGTTTAAACAAAGATTAAAAACCTCAAGCCATCACACTAAGCCTTGGGAGATTTTAGGCAGAAGCAGGAAGTCTAGAAGCAAAGCGCACGTAACGATTCTGCTCTGCTGTGTTGCTTGTTTCCGGCCAAAAAACTTAAACAATAGCATTTACTATGCTACTTGTTTTATAATAGCATAAAAATAACATATTTAAGCCCATTCTTTTACATGTAAACAAGTAAAAGAATGTTCATTTGAAAAGGTATCTAAATCATAAGATGCTTAAACTGATATTCTATAAATACATCATAGCCAAGACTGATTAGGTCTAGTACCCTCTACTGGTTGGAATTGGAAACCTCACCTTGCTTGGCTGTGGTTCAGCTTTGGGTTTAATCATCTGTGTCCCAGGAGGAATCATGCCTTTAGGTGGGTCTTTCACTTCAACCTCCAAACCAGCATCTGCATGGAAAAAAATAATGTTAAGTATTCAGCACTCAATTTCAAAGCTTCAAATTATTTTGACAACGCCTTTACCTCGCCTCATTCCTGTAAAACAATGAACAAATTGCAGTGCATCGGCGCTCAACAAGCACCACGGCCAACTCTAAACTCATTAGTTACAGGTTTTGTAAACTACAAATGTATGATCTATTTACCTCATAACATTTCCATATTAGAATGACCAAATAGCAACTATGAGCATGAAATATGACATTAATCACTGGAACAATAGCTGAGAAGTAGGTAAAAAACTATTATAACCAGTTATACAGTAATAAGTCCACATTTGTCTGAAAGAGCACAGTTTTATTCTATTCCTGCAATAAATGCATATACATTCATTCATAAATATATTGAAAAATCACATCTATAGGAAGCAAAAATCTAAGGACATTTGGCAAAAAAAAGGTTCTTACCAATTTCAATGCCGTCTATAGTGACGTGTATGGTGTAAAGCCCAACAGCACCAGGAGTCCAGTTGGCACTGTAGGTACCATCAGTGTTAGCTCGGATCAGCATGTTTTCACTGGGCCTGTTGAGGTAAATGCTTTGAGAAACGTTCCATCATTCACTAGTAAATATACAATTTCACATATATTTACCGTTTTGGAGTGGGTGAGGCAAAGCGCAGCTCTTCAAATGAATAATTCTCATACGCCTACGATGACAAAATCAAAACGTAAACCATATGACATGCATCCGGTTCATTATTATTTAATGTACATATAAGCAAAAGGGCAGAAGTGAACCTTCATCATGGTAATAGCAATGTATCGAGCCTCCTTGATGATCATTGGTTCATATGTGGCTTCGAGTTTCGGTGCCGGAAGACCACCGAAAGTGAGGTCCATGCCTGATGCTGAGTTAGAAGGGCTGCCTGGTAGTCGCTGCAACTTTTTCATGTTGTCCTGTTGAATAGATTTCTTCTGAGAAACAGGCACTGCCTTTACCTCCACCTGCCATAAAAAAAACCCACAATGTTTTATAAAGGAAGCACAGACAGGAAAAAAAAAATAAGAATAATTTTTGGCACAAAGAAAACTGACCTTCATATTTGGCACATGCACCACGTCTCCATATTGATCTTTGGTTTGCACTACGACAGTTGTTGGCCAGCCACAGCGAATGTCATCTTTGTTGAGGATAAGGGAAGTCTTTTGAGGGTCTGCATAGGAGTCAGGCTGGAGCCACCTGAAAACACAACCAAGCAAAAGGAGTTTCAATCCTACAGTCTTCAAGTATTGAATAATAATTGTTTTCGGTTACATTGGAAAGTTTCACAGAGGCATAATTTACAGAAATAATCACATATTCGATAACCAAATTAAGTAATTATAACACAAGCTTCAGCCATTACCAACCACAAATATACCTATAAACACCTAAATGAATATCTAAAGGACAGACTGAGCAATGCATGATAATGTGCACTCATGGACATCCATGACGATCCCGCAAAGTTGGTTCATGACCACAGTAACTCATCTTAACAGGTGTGGAATTCTGAGATCACTGAGACTCGATTCAATTCAGATCTCATGTTGGATACGAGACACCTTTAAGATTCTGGTGATTTACTGTTGATTAGGGCTGCGACCTTAAACTTAATGGAATGCCATGCATCTCTTTTATACGTTTACCAATACACCACTAGACAGAGTGGCACTTTTCCAGGCCAGCAAACAAAATATATTACTCTAATTCGATTATTCTCCAACGGCAACATCCAAATCCAAGAGATCAAATCCGGCAACTCTTTTATAAAGGTTAAGACTGACCTGGCTAGACGTCCTCCGCTTGAATTGGGCACACAAGTGATGAAGTCCTCCAGGAAGGAGTGCTCATTGCTTTGCAGGTGTAGGGGCAGGTTGCCCTCCAGTGCCTCAAGAATGGTGGGCGAATGGGACAGAGCCAATCCCTTCCCCAGGATCCCTGAATGTGATTTGCATACCTATAAAAATCCAGAAAGTCAGATTATAGATTCATTCCACATATACAATAAAGAATTCACTGATACGATACCTAGATTAATGATATCACAATATAAATACATTGTATGCTTTTGATACTGTATCGAGTACACTTTTTTGTCTTTACAATGGTTTTGATTGACATGAAACGTTATGTAATCCGGCACAGTGTTGGCATACGCAGGCACTTTCGTTCGGAATGACTTTGTGATATGCACACATTATTCTGAGTCCCGTTTATTCCAGTCAACATGGAGTTTCACTCTTACATACGAGCGCCATTTTATGTAACGGCATGAACTTATAGGTGGGAATATAAAGGTACTACCGTGGGAATATATTAGAAACTCGAGCTTTTTGATGTCTGCATCATATATATATATATATATATATATATATATATATATATATATATATATATATATATATATATATATATATATTATTTTTTTTTTTTTTTTATGCATGTTACGGTTGTTTTATTCAAACTCAGCTATGCAGAAAAGCTTGTCGTGGCAAATCAGTACCATTTTAAAAAGGACACAATAAAAAGGTTTGTGTATATGGTTCTGCAAGGGAATCATAAATGGGCCGATGCGGATGCCAGTTGAAGAAGATTCAACCAAAATCTTAGATTTTGTCCTGACATGAGGTTTAACATTTTCGCTGCCATTATTTTTTCATTATTTTGTTCGCGTTATTGAAAGTTCTAATTTTATTTAAGATATTTTCCAATTGAAGGGTTTACATGGAGCATTACCATTGAGATTGCACTTTTAAATCGAATTAAAATGCTCCATGCACCTACTGACTCCCTCCGTCTCATTCACATTAGCCAGTCTATTGGCTGCCTTTATGTTCATTGTTAACCAAAAAAAAAAGTTTACTTAAATATAGTGTAGCAATAATTTCTGGGTTCAAGTTAAGGTAGTGGGGTGTTACATTTATGTGTATACAAAACTGGTATTAATGAAATGAAGAATCGCATCGTTTTTAAAAGCAGCGTATCACCAGGTGGCTCTAATACCGGTATATCGTGAAACACTAAAACAACAGATTTTTACAATTTTACAATACCTGAAGAGACGCCTCCTCGAGAATCTCCAAATCTTCTTCCAGTTCATTGCCTTAGGAGCAGACAGAAATGTAATGCATTTATTAAGGAAGTTTTTCTGAGTTGACATTGCAAATAAGCACACTCCTAAATGACTAAAATGTCAAAAACAAAATATTTTGCCTTAATCCAGTGCATAAATTACATAACGAGTACTTTTCTATACAACCAGCACAAACTAAAGGTCACTCGAAAAAACATTTTCAAATCTACTGTGTGTTTTAATGTTGACAAAATGCTATTTTTTTAATTCTGTGTTGCAGATTACTGTAACTATTTCACTACTGTTTACAGAGCAATTAGACAACAGTTATTTTCTTTCCTACCTATGGGTAAAGCTAGGTCCTTCTTCATAAGAGCTGCAGCACAAACACTTCCCAAATAAGCCAGTTCCTTCTCCAGCTGAATGATGCCCTGAAATGCAGCATTTCAGTTAATTTGAATGACAGCAGATTATAATATGCCTAAAGAAAATGTATTAGTGAACTGTAATAAAGAAAATATACAGGCATTTGAATTCTTAAAAGATAATCTAGTTAAAAGAAAGTTAAAATGAAAGGAAATGCATTGAAATGAAAAAACAAAAGGAACAAGATGACCAATTACCTCATCCGAACCAGGGTTAAATTCATAGCCCACAGCCACACATTTAAATCCATAGAAGCAAGCTTTCTCATCTTTCACATAATCGGATGCCGTTTCCAAGGAGAAGAGGGCCTCGTTACCTTAAGGAAAAAAAGAGCGATACATGGATGAGCTAATGCAGATAATGTGCGCTCTGAAGTCTTATTCAATAAATACGGATTACAAGATCACTTACTATCAGTATTATCAATCTACAGGGAAGGTCACACATCCATCCATCCATCCATCTATCCATCCATCCACCCACCCACATATATATACACACACACACACACACACACACACGTTATATTTAAGTTTAAGCTCAGTATCTTGTAAGTCCTACCAGGGAGTATGAGGACACTACTTGGCCAACCATTGGATCCTGAGAACTTTTTGAGCTCAGTCCAAGCATTGATGGTCTCATGAGCAAGCGCTTTTACACTCATGCTGGAGAAATGCAGAGTTCGGGTGGGGATGAGAATCCTTAGCACGTCCTCCGGCTGGGCTGTTCCACACTGTTGATCAAATTCAATGGTGATCCAGCGAACGCAGTCTGGAAAAGACACCTATTAAAAGGCAAAAAAGAAAAGTTAATTGATTCCAATGGAAGGTTTTTTTTTTAATCCTTCTTCAAGTTAGAAGAACTGAAATGTTTACCTTGTACTGGGTGACAGCAGCCTGCTTGTAAGGATGATCACTCTCTAAGACAGAATAATGACTAGAGGTTGTGCAAGCGGACAAGCCCTGCTCAGGTTGGTTTCCAGTAGTGCTATCTGTAGACTGGTTAGGATTGAAGGCAGGTGGGGCATATTTCTGGTTCAGTGCAGACACGGCAGGGAGAAGCTCCCGCACTAATCCAAACACCTCCACAGCAGCCTGATCAAATGGGTTTCAAATTGGCATACATACATGACAAGACCCAAAAAAAAATATGTTTGCCTAATAAATGTTTTTTTTTTTTGTTTTTACTTTTCCAAAAAATGTAAGTAATTCTCATACCTTTGGCACAGAGGCAGCCACAGGACCGATGTAAGCAAGAATAAGAGGAAGCAGCATGGAAAAAAGACTGGAAGAGCTCAACAACTCTGGGATATCCTCAGCTGCAAACAGCAAAAACAGGTTTAGTCAAAATTCATCAAATGAATGCACAAGATAAATAGCGAAGGTTTCCTTCTCACCATCTACAGCAAAGGCTCTGTGCAGGAGGTCCTTAGCTGCTCGTACCACAGCACTAACTACAGAGAGCGCACGACTGCAGTTTTTATCTTCTTCATTCGCTTTGCTTAGCAGCTGAGACTGCAAATCTCCGTCATATTCACTTCTGTAATAGAAAAGAAAACATCGATATTAGCAACTAAAATGAAATGAAATCTGTAAAGCAATATGATCTGAGGTTAAATGAGCTACGTTCTTTAGACTTCAATAATATCCGACCACATAAAGCTGGAAACAAAACTGAAATGTCTAACCTGTAATACAGAACCTGAGGAATCTGGCCTCTGGTCTGGTTGGTGCCATTACTACTAAGACTACAGGTACTGAAGGTGAAGGTCACGCCATCAGAGCACTGCACTGTGGTCATCCCTCCGTCTCCATTTGCTGTGCGGCTGCCATAGTTGCGCAGACGAACTGCGTATTTCACATTTTCCTGCATAAGCCATATCAGAAAAGATTTGAATACAGATCTGGTTTAAAAAAAAAAAAAAGTTTGACACAGAGTATGCCAGCAATTAAAGGACCTTCAAAGGCACAGCTTTGTCCAGTCGAATCTCAGCAATGTCACTAGGACTATCATCAGTGCTGTAGGTTCCTTTAACCAGCTCCAAAGATGTCCATCTGTGAGAATGTGCAGAGTCTCCATGGTGCTCTGTCTGTGCCTGAAAGATGAATCAACAATGCATTACATAATGGGCTATTTCTAAATCCCCACTTTTCTAAAAGCTGCCATGAAAAAACAAGATTTCCATTGTTCCATAGGTTTTCATTATTTGTACTTAATCCGAGAAAACGGACATCTAGTCTTCTCTATTCCGTATTTTTAATTGAATTTAATATTACGACTGCTGCAGAGTCGTAATATTATACAACAGTTCTTACATCATCTGCAAGAACCTCCAGTTCATACTCATGGATGCCTCCTCCGCCATAGACACAGAAGCCCACTAGCACTACACCTGGCTTGTCCACACTAAAGCAGATAGCATCCGGGGAGCCATTGCCTGTGTTCCAGCTGCGGCCCTGGCTGGTCTTAGTGAAGCGATTAGGTGTGGATTTTACCGAGTGAAGTGAATTCAGCCTGTCGACCTGTAAAAAATAAATAAATAAATAAATAAATAAATAAATACTAGTTACAGCAATGTTTAACAATATGGGCGCTAAAAGCATTTCATTTTCTTTCATAATTTAAACTCACATATGCTTAGTTAAAGGTCAATATGTGTAGATGCACAACATATTTCATAAGACACATTTTCACTGGGTGGAAATGTAAAAGAATAGTGCGGTTGTTGTTTTGGGGGGGAAATGGAGAAAATAGTTACAAAATAAATATAAATCTAAAGAGCCAGAACAGAAAATCATAGTTGACCAACTGCCATGACGTCACCGACAGCAAATCTTTCAGCCCAAATACCAAAAAAATCAATAAATCTGGTCTAGAAAACAAAACTCTATCCATGACTCATCTTTCTGAAAAATAAGCTTCCAAAAGACGAGAAGAGAAAAGGAGAGACAGAACAACTGTGATGAACAAAATCATATCATCTCTTTAGAAACATCAAAGGCTATTTATGGCCATCAGGCTGCTGTAATAAGATAAGAGAAATGACACAGAGCTCAGTTGGTTCCCAACAGAGTGAAGGAGCATGCTCATGTGTTTCTGGGAAAGACGGAGGGGGGGGGGATAGATGGACAAAAAGTACAATGGAGAGAATAAAAAGGCAGGAAAGAAAGAGAGCGACAGTGAGGCAGACTATGAGGCAGGTGGGTGAGACAGATATGTGTTTCTAACCTCCGAGCCAAGTGCAGAGGCGGTGAGCTCGCTGACGATGCTGGCCAGAAGGCCGCAAGTGTTTGATAACCAAATGAGGAGAGAAAAGCTCCATCTCTTTCCTCAGACTCTTTCTCACCGGGAGTACTAACTATCACCAGCATTTTTTCCAAGACCTCACGGAAACTCGTCATCCCCATTAGGTTCTCCTCCGTCTACATAGAATCGCACAGCTTTTATGTTAAGAAAAATGCTACTAAAAAAATTAATAATATTATTATTATAATATTATATATAATAATATTATTAATAATAATAATAATAATAATAATCCAATATGATTCAAAATGATCCATTCAATCATCTATCCATGTGACAAAAAATAAATAAATTACTGCAGTCAAGTATGCACAGTTTGGATAAAATCAAGTCCATCACTCACATGACTGAGTTTCTCCATGTGAGCCACCAGCAGGGGGAAGCGGTGAGCAAGAGCCGAGTCGTTCTCTGTGCTGACCTGTTTGACAAGCGACCGCAGCAGCACCTCTCCATCATACGCAATAGGCAGGATGGAAGTCAGCTTCACTGATGTATTACACAGCGCAGACATAACAGCAGCCAGCAGACGACTGCTTGAGGTGCGGAAGTTCGCCTCTTGGATGTCCTATGAAATGGGAGTGATTTAATGAATGAGTAAATCCAATCATGACAGATGAGGGGAAAACAGTAACGATGGACAATTTATATTTAAATGAAGTGCAAACAAAATAGGAATAACTCTAATTGTTAAATCATTTAGGGATTTACAGAGCCGCCTCAATCCAGACAGTTAAAAAAGTAAAGCCACTAAATTTGTAGGTCATGTGCATCACTGAGGATCTGATCTGAAGAGATAGGAGACCTCAATCTGTCAATTATTATGTTTTCTGTGGCCTGGAAATAAGGGCGTCTCACTGAGAGAGAAATAGTGCAGATGTTTTAACAACAGAAATACTCAGTGAAACTTTTAACAAAAAAAAAAATCATTACCTGGTCAAGGCAGTTGAGCAAATCACAGAGGCAGGCCCACTGTAGGGCGGGGGTCGGGTAAAAGGAGTGGAAACAAGCCGTGAAGGTGTTGTGACATTCTTGCAGAACTGCTTCCAGCAAGGTAAGTGGTTGGCTAAGGTAGCCCTGAGGATCGTTATCTAATTTGGTCAGGCAGTTGTCCATGCCCTCGGAGAGAATCTTCTTCAGCAGGCTGCGCGTCTTACCCACACACTCTGCCAACTTACTTGACTCCTCGACAACAACTTTGGTACTGGCTGAAGGAAGATACATAGCATAACAAAGTAATGGAGAATAGAATATCCCTATTTGTCACATATATACATTACAGCACAGTGAAATTAATGCTTCCCAATGACCTTCCGATCAGTATTCCAGTGAGCTACTCCATCCCTCAATCTAGAGATTTAGGATTATAAATGTTTATACATTTACTGTACCCTTGACAATAAGACAAGATGGCACAAGGCTTCAAATGACTGTCATGCTAAAATCATTACCAAATAAAATGTGTTCCTTTAATTACACTACGCCCACTGTATCCTAGAAATAAGATAGAAATATGTAACTTGAAAAACATAAATTGTAAAAAAAGAGTCATCATAGTACTAATGCCCAGTATGATCATGGTAAAGGGAACGGTTAATGAAGATTAGTGTTTACAAGCTTCATTACTTCATTTTGCCACTCGTTACCAATTTTCGAGACGTTTTCTGTAGAATTTAGAACCATACCAGAGATCGGGTAGATTTCACAGATATAGACGCGAAGCAGCCGGAGACAGCAGGTTCCCACAAAGCGTAGACGCTCCAGGTCCAGCAAGGTGGCAGTGTATTGAAAACCTTTTAATCCTCTCAGCTCCTCCACCCCCAGCACCAGAGTGGTCCAACTCCAGTGAAGGATACTCAAAAGAGACTCGAAACATTCCTGAGAGGAAAAACGTGCACAAACAACAGGAAATTGTCGATTTTCCAAGTTACTTTGAAGTGAATGAAAGTGTATGAAATTAGCAGTGTAACAAGTTGAAACAAATCCATTGTTAACTTTTTCGTTCTTATTGTCATTTATCCAAAACGATAACCATTCAATGAATTACAGCTCAGGATAAATTACAGAATTACAATGTTGGGCTTCTGTAGATGTACTGATTTATAGACTCCGATTATAAGGCCTGCTCTACAAACATACCACTGAGACAGTCCTGGCAAAAGAGCGCTTCAGAATATGAACTGGTTCACTGGTTTGCTGTTTTCCTTTTGATGCATTACCATCATTAGAAGGCAACCTGGAAAACAAAAATGTGCAATCCATTAGTGTGTTAAGAGTTAGGTACAGAAAGTGAAAATAAGTTTAAAGAACACATCTACTCCTGACCTGTATAACAGTTGAGGGATCTGACCAGCATTCACATCAGTACCATTGTTTGATTTCTTAGAGCTCTTAAACTGAAACACCACACTGAGAAAAGAAAAGAGATATATTAGAAATGTATTTTTATATACATTCAGAACATCAATGTGTGTTTTTTTTGACATGCACAAAAAATAAATAGAGATGTACCCGTCGTCAGTGGTTATAGTCGCCTGCCCATGTGAGCCACAATCGCTGCTGGGTCCTGACACCCTTGCCCAGGCCACATACCACCAGCCCAACTGAAGCAACACTGGCTCATCAAACATCATGGCATACTTTTCTCTGGAACACACATGCATAATTTACACTTCAAATTTCTTAACGACAAAGGTCTAGGACGTACATGTCTATGTCACATATTAGAACAACTACATACTGTATATACTAGTATGTTCAGGCTAAACACAAGCTACTCAGAGTACACACAAGCTTATAGAACCTCCGCCGCAGCTATAGCTCCAGGTTGGACTATTGACTGTGATATGTTCTCCTCTTGTAGGTAGATAATATATCATAGCAAAAAAATAACAGATATGATTCTGTTAAGAGTACCTAGCAGCACAATCATAGGCCAGAACATCTGTCTCAGCCAATAAGTCTCCATCTGTCTCATGATCACCTCCATCTGGTCCAAGCTCAAACAGCTGCAAAAAATAAAAAATAAAAAATCAACCTCAACACTGTCACAATATGGAAAAAAATAGCAAGCGTCTAACAATATAATAATACGATACATCTGGGTATTTTTTTGAAACAGTACCCAATTCCATCCTAGTAACTGGAACAAAGATTGTGGATTCATATCATGAATCATATTATTAATGTAGTAGGTTTCATAGTTATACTCATTCCACTGTATTTACATACAGAACATCACCTACATAACAGAACTGTGTACTGTATAAGTACAGTGTACAACTAGAATATACTCTTTGTAGAATTATGGTACACCTGAGAAGTACATTAAAATGTACATACCTAGGTTGTAGTAAAGCAATCCAAATTTCATGACTACGGTGTGGTTCTTGACATTGGTTAACATGAGATCATCTGATCAAAAGTACCTTAATTTTAGCAGTGTATTCTCCACGACCTCCAAATAGCCCCAGACCGCCAAGCAGTATGTCAGCATCCGCACAGAAGCGAATGGCCTCTACAGAATGGGCAGAGTAGCCCCAACCTCCACCATGGCCTGAGTATGCAACAATGTTAATGAGCGCAACATGCTCTTCATACTACACAATTATATTACACAGAAATATTCAGCAGCTGCAATGACACAAAAAATGTTTTTTAAAGGGACAAAACATGCAGCATGTCAGGGATATATCTGTACTCACTCTCAAAGCGGTTGACCACACTATAGTCCTCCTTTGAATAAACTTTCATCACTGCCTGAGTTTCCTCTTCAGCACTAGCCACGCCCATTTTCAGCTCCTGCATGGCTGCCAGTGTATCCAAACAACCTACGAACAAGTTCCCCATGAGAGTCAGGAATAATATCATAACACGATTGCTGATTTATAATGGACAGGTATATCATTCCCAGCGTAGTCATTTTGTTTTGTCCACTTCAAATAATCAAATAAAGTTTTCCCCCAACCTGATCATTTTCCAGAATAGGCAAATAAACCTCAACACACTTCCTGTCAAGTTTGTAAACACTTTTACCATCTTTTACCATTTCTGAAACACATGCATGCTCCTTTTGTTTTGATTATTTTTGACAAGCCCAAGGATGACATTTTTGGCTCTAAAAGAAGAACTTATGTAAGATAGAGAACAGGGGAGATGTCACAATGCTGACTCACACCCACAGTCAACCATGGAGATGGAATCTTGAATGGTTTGGGTTTTTTTTTTTTTCTGAACAGGGAAACGTCAAGGTTACTTCAACATGGTAAAAGGAATACTGAACCAATAAGCCTCCCTTCAGGGCCATGCGATTCCATTTCACTATACTAGATAATGAACCAAAGAATGCATCCAGTTTTACATCCTTACATTTGTATATTGGTTTGGACAAAGTAAAACCTTATACCATTAAATTAAACTGTTTGTTGCATATAAACAAAAGGATGTGTCTCTCAAAAGCGATAAAGTGCTTCTAAAATTTTGACCAGCACTGTAGTTGGACAGAAATTCTTGGAATATTCTAGGAAGTGCTTGCAGCAAAAGACATGCCAATTACAGAAAAACACCAAGCATTACAAAACGTATTTATAGTGTGGTGTTCAGACACAAGGAGCACAATAGGCATAATTATACAGCAAGTGAACTTTGATAGGAGCTGTATTGAAATTGCAGATGCACACAAATTCGTACAAAAGAGAAATACATTCCCTATAAATCAGTTTCTCATCTACACATAATACCTCTGCTCCTGCAGTATGTGAATGCAATTCCATTACAGTAGAGAACAGTTATAAACACCGTCACAAACATAGAATCTTCTCCTATGCATCAACAGTATTTTCGAATAGTTTCTTGCCTACATCTGAATTTTGTCTTTAAAAAGTTATAGTGAATAATTGGCATAACCGGGACAACAGAAAGACAACATAGAAACTCTGGTTGATGAAGTATTGAGGTACCTAGGACATGAAGGGCTCCATGGGAGCGTGTGGTGGTAGCGTGGGATCCTGAGGGTAGTGCCAGCTCTGGGCTAAGGATGCTGCAACGTGACTGGATGTCAGTGGCTGCAGGCATTCGTGCATCTGCAATTACTGCATTATAGCACCACATCTCTCGTGTACTAGGCAGGAACCTAGAGGAAACATTTGATCATGATTGATGAACATAATAAAAAAGAGACTTGCAGTTATATTGACTCTCATACTCTTATCTCCACATATACTGTCTCTTACTGAGAATTCAATCTGGATTCACATAAGAAATAAGAAATGAATTTGATCTGAACAATATAGTTACACATAGTGTGCGTCCTTTTTTTTTTTATTTAAAAGCTGACATCAGCATATTCTTACAAAGTGAGCAGGCTTAGCCTAGACAATGTGATCAGATTCCTACCTCCAGATGACATCATATACAGGGTCTAGGCAGAGCCCGAATCCTTGGAGATCTTCCTGCTCTGAGTCATTAAAGGTACGGCAGCTTCCATCCATTTTGTTGATCAGCAGGCATTTGAAGGGAGGTGGCTCAGATACAGAGGTAGGAACCAGTCCTATGCAAATCATGCCATAATTAAGTTTAATTTAGGACAACTGGGAATAGTCTAATTAAAACTGAATAATAGTCTAATTAGAACAAATTTCAAGGAGAAAAAAAATCCCTCAAATTCCAAGATTAAAATGTACCAATGATGTGTTTGCTGGCAAAGATCTCCGAGGTGGACAAGACATGAGAGTTGATTAGTGCTTCATCAATTCTCAGGAAGGTCTGATCTCCACTGGCACCAATCCAGGTGGCCTTGCGACCGTACTTGGCTCCGATGTTGGGCATGGGCGAAGGTTTAGCATTCCAGTAGGGCATGTCCACAATGGGCCGGCCAAGTTGTCCTTTCTGCAGGGAGGAAAAAAAAAACAAATTAACAATCACTTTTAGTGCAAACACAAGTGCAATTTGCTGTAGCACCGCCAATGTGCTGATAATTAGCCTTGATGTGAACCGATATTATTAAGTTCTCTTTGGGTCCAAAAACAACCGATTTGCAATTACACTATCAGAAGGCTGCTTCAAAACATTACATTCCACTCATTTGCTGGAAGAATAAGCTTTATGTATATTAAGAAGTGGTACATAAACAATGACTGATCAACATACAGAGAAACTCCCGAAAGTGAAGACTTGTCCATCCACGAGCAGCACTGCAGTGTGGTTACTGCCTGCTGTAACCTGAACACTGGGACCGGGGAGAGCTTGCACTAGAGTGGGAGACCCCCTTTGATAAAATAAAACAAAAAAGGTTAACCTGATAAGCATGACCACTTTTTCATATAGTTTCATGTTAATTCATTAAAAATAATCAACAAAGCACATTCAAGCTTCAGTATTCTTACCTCGAATTCACATCTCCGTGTCCAAGCTGTCCATGCTGCCCATAGCCAAATGTATACACGTCCCCATTCTCCATCAACACCACTATGGAACAGAATATAGCATGCGGGTGAAATATATAATGTGATGCAATGGGAACATGGGGATTCTAACAGTTCATATGAAAAACTTTATTTTGAATATTCTATTGAACTATGCCTAGTCAGCTGTAATACTAGCTTACCAGAGTGGTGGAAGCCACAGCTGACCTGCACCGCACGGAGCTCACAGTCAAAGCGCACTGCTCCTGGAGGATAGGTAGTTATTTTACTTGCATCCTTTTCCCCACGCTCACTACTACCGTCTGTAAAGCAGAGCAGAAGGTAGATAATGTTGAGAAAATATATATATACACACACGGGCACCTTAATCAGCGAGAGAGACCAGGCCATGAAGTCACCTGAAAAAAAATTGGAACTGGAGCTTCAAGAATAATCATGACATGGAATATAAAAAGCATGCACCATGAAATGAATCCAAATAAACAAGAAAGACGACATATGGAAAGTCACACCTAATGAGATGGGTTTCTTTTAGAAGGCATTTCCAGCTTCAAAGAAATCAACTTCTAATTGGCTGCTCATTAAAAAGCACAGGTATGTAAGTGATGAAATACAGCCCAAGGCCTATCAAAGCCCAAATCAAACCAGCAAGATGAATGAGAATCTAAACTCTCAGTACATACTTAACTAGTAATTTACTGAGCTGGAAAGACAGTACACATGCAGGCTGGTATGCAACCCTCTTAAAGGGATAATACACATTAGCTAGGGCAGATAATACATTTTAAAAACAGTTGAAGTATTTAAACATGAAATTACTATTTATTAGTTATTTATCTTTAAAAGAATTTCGGTTTTTATTCATGCTTTATTCTTACTTATAGTGATTGTGCTGTGGAATTAATTTTATATAAGTAATACAATTTATGAAATGCCTCCTACCAATTTCACATTCCAAACGTACCTGTAATAATCATACCATTCGTTTTTGTTAACTGTGCACGAATATTGGTCTACCAAAATCAAATCAATGTTGGATAAAAACAAATTATCACTTATAATTAATGTTAAGATAACAGTGAACATTTGGAAAAAAAAAAAACAGAAAATAGGATACAATTAGCATAAATTGTATTTCTCTAGTTCTACGACACTGTGCTTAAAATAGTGAGATGAAAATAGGTAAAGAGAGGGAAGGAAATGTAACAGCATTATCCTTAAAGCAAGAAAGAATGAGAGTAAGACAGTGTACAATAAGAAATAGTAAAAGGACACTAGTGTACTAGGTGAGGGGGGAAAAAGAGTGGGCAGCTGGGCTCCAAGCAGAATCTGTAGTGAAGACCATAGTACCTTTGAGTTTGTCCCGCATTAGCTTAAAGGCTTGAATGGGTCTTAGCCTGGCTAGGGCCTGCTCACGCTGGTTCATAAAAAGGGGACCGGGGAATACAAGGGGGCCTATGAGGGGGAGAAAGAAACTTTCACATGCATGGGTAAAGCATCTTACAAATGGAAACACATGGCAAATTACAAACTACACGAGCAAGGGGTGGGGCACACTCACACACGAAAGCCAAGAGCACATGTAAAGGTCGAGTCTAAGTGTCGTAGCTCAGTGGGTCACATTTATTTCGTGTTGCTTTGGTCAATCAAGATTCCTGGTCAAAATGTTTTATTAATCAAATTCACATCACATGGAACAAAACAAGCCCTGGGCACACGCCACAAAAAAAAAAGCATTAGCTGCATGTCGAAAAAAAAAACTTTATAGGACCCAGGAGGAGCAGTGCCCTGATTTAATAGCTCTACAAAGCTCCAGTTGTTAAAAACTTAAGAGGTGTATCTGTTAGCAAGGAGTCATTGTCTTGTGAATTTGATGAACTGGGAGGAGGGGGAAGTGTGTGTGTGAGTGAGTGATGTCATGACTGCATCTTACCCCTGCCCTCTTCTAGCCTATGGCGGCGGTTGATGCGCTGTCTCTTCTCTTCCTGTCGGATCTGGATGTGCTCCTCTATATTAACGCCTGGAGGGGGAGGGACAGGCACAGCTAAAATAAAAATGACCCAGAAGCGCCAGGGCAGATGGGGGAGGGGGGATGAGGGTGGGGCAAACAAGAAACAACATGGAGACGATGAATGATGAGAATGGAAAGGCAATGCAAGTCAGTGGAGCACATACACATATACGCATGCACAATGTTGACAGGCATCGAAACTATCGAAAGAGCAGCTCTTTGACATGAAATGGATATGTTAGAGATGGCAGTGGACAGTTTGAAAACCGCTTGTAAGTTGGGGGCTGTACCTAACAGCAGGTCTAGTGGTATCATCTCCTTCACAGCATCAAAGATTCCCCTCTGCCTGGCCTCTTGGCCATCCAGCTCACGAGCACAAGCCTTGCAGCAGCCACACGAGGAGCAACCAGACTCGCCAGAACCACAACCACAAATTCTGAAGAGAATACACACACACACACACACACACACACACGAATATACACACATCCAACGACAGACATTAACACACAAACACAAACTCACACACACAGCCCATATACAAACAACAAATCCAAAGACACAGCACATTTACTAGCAATGTGAGTTCCTGCTGCTGTGTGTGTGTTTGTGTGTGTGTGTATGTGTGTGTGTGTGTGTGTGTGTGTGTTACTAACCCTCCAGGCACCCTGTCTGGTCTTCCACTGCTCACACAGCTAGCTCCATATCCAGTGCAGTCCCCGCATACAGTGCAAACCATACACTGGTCCAGCTTCCACTTGTGCATGCCTGGCTGGCACATCATCGACTTTTCCTCCTTCTCATCTGGTTCATCTTCCAAATCTTCATCCATTGCTGTAGCCATGTTCTCTACTCCAAATGCTATAAATAGAAAATTTGCATGACAATTGGGAAAAAATGGGTTTAAAATTACAAGACAACATAAAAATCATTTAAAAATGTTATTAAATAGATGTATATACAAAATGCTCACTCTTACCTTTCCCTCCCTGGCTCATGGCTCCTGTGTCACGGCCACACTGGCCTTTGTTGTTTACTCCAAACGTCCACACCTCTCCATTTTTAGTCAGAACGCATGTATGGGCTTTCCCCATGGCTACCTGAGTTACAAAGTGCCCTTTCAGATCTGATACCTGACCTGAAAAAACAATTTATGGGGGGGGGGGGAGACAAGCAATGAAATACAACAAAAATTAGTCAAAAGCAACAAGCACATGCAGATCAACATCGGCGGCATAACACTATACAGTAGAGAAGCCACTATAAATACATTCAACACTGTCAACGAAATGTCAGCCCATCATTTATAAAGACTGTGTTCAGTGACAGTGCCCGAGAAAAGCACTTACAGGTGCTGTCACTGTAAATGGCATCCTTGCCAAACATATAGAGCTCTCCGTCCTTAGTGACAATGCTGCTGCTGCCGTTGTTGCAGGCTGTGTATACCGCTGTCTTTGTCTCAAGCTTAATGATTTTCTTAGGCTTGTAGGGCTTCGGCTGTCTCCGACTCTTTGCTGAAGAGGACCAAAAATCATATCAAAATTGAGCAATTATTGTGTTTCAAGGGTACTAACTCGTGTAAACATGAACCAAGGGCTGTCAATAGATTTAACATATTTTATGTAGATGAATTCTTTTCATGATTTGAATACTCTAAATAATTGTCACAGATGGCATAAATATATACATTTTATTTCAACAATTATTTGATATTTATTTCACTCTGTAAATTATTCTTTTATCTTGCTAATTTCTTACATTTCTTGTGAATTGTCCATTTCTATGTAAAAACCTTTTAGTGGTTGTTTAAATTCTTTAATAATCCCTTAAGAATTATGTTGCTTTCCATATAAACTGGTGATTTAGGTTGAAATTATCTGGTAAGGCCAAGCAATGAAGTTCCTTTATTCATTTGTTCTTTTTATTGTTCAGTATGAAAAGTACCCAGTGCCTCGTTTTATAAATGCGTTAACAGTACTACATGAAAACAATCTATATATTTATTTTTAATGCGTATATATTTTTAATAATGAACTTAGGGATACGCACCTTTTTAATGAAATTCACAGTGAAAATGATTAGCTATTAAACACAGTTGCAATTCATGAAAAAATAGTCAAATGAAATACAATCCATGCTTACTTGACTCTCCATCTTCTCCTTTACTGGCAGATCCAGTGAAAAAGACACTGCCATCTTCAGCTACCAAGAGCGCATGGGAGCCATCATGGCCCACAGAAAACTGTAAAATCTTAGGTGATTTTGTAACAGGGAGTTCCACCCATTTCCCAGCTGATGGCCCACCCTGCTTAATGCCCAAACTTTGATACTTTCCAGTGTAGTAAATCTACAGAAAAAGAAAAGAAATATAGATGACACGACATTTTTGAACATCTAAAATTATTCGAAAGCCTGTTAAACTGTTATAATTTGTAGATTAACATGTAATATTGCAAAAAGAATTAAGCACAATTGATACTGAAAAACTGAGGTGCTGTTAACAGGAGGTCTGGATAATCTCTTTAAAGAAAGGACTGTACAATTCTTCCTCTGTTCAGAAAAAGAAAAAAAAAATGAACAAAAGATGTGTACTTTAGGCCCACACAGGGAATGGCTGAGGCTCCAACATCCTTGTTATTTTTGCCACACAGTTTTATATAACAGAGTGCAGAGCTTAGGTGATAGAAAATGGTGAAGAAATGGTTTCATCGATCAACACATTTTAATCATTCCAATAAAGATTCTTTAAAAAAAAAAAAATAATATATGTATATATATATATATATATATATAAGAGGAGATATATATATATATATATAGATATATATATATAGAGGTATTTATCTATCTGTCTATCTATCTATCTATCTATCTATATCTATATATATATATTGCAAATGACATAATATAAAGCGTTCCTTTTTAACAGGGGCGTTTTTAACAGTATTTTAATTAATCATTGCGTAACAAGTTCAGCAGTTAATTTTTAGGCTATGCTTATGTGATTTGTATTTGCTGCTATGAAGGGTGTCAAGGCCTTTAAGTTCATTTGTATTCCAAAAAAGCTGTTCCCTAATCCAAACAAGACTTTGTTATAACTGCCTCTGTAAAAATAGAACAAGAACAAACTGAATTATTTAACAGAATATAGAGATCCTCCTTCTATTTAGACATGTAAATTGTGTTATGGCCTCTGTGCACATTTCCTTGCTTTATTGTGGACGCTATGTATTGCCTCTATGGACCGTCAATGCTAATAGTGCTTGTAAGCACACACAAACTCACAAAAAAAAGAGAGGGAGGGATGCCAAAAACTCTCAGATGATGATAAAGAAATGAGCCAACTCTTCTCATATTGCTGCTCATAACCGAGGTCAAAAATCTTTGTTGAATGAAAGTGCGCAAAAGAATTAAGCACAGTAGTCCGGTGTGTACACAATATGCCCTGTTTCATGTGTAAAATCGCAATAACCAGAGTGCATTATAGTGTCTAATACACATCCATTTAATTGCATATGCATACTAGCTTTTCATTAAAACATTGATTTTTACTTCCTATAAAGTGTTATGGTGCAAATACATACCTTCCCAGAGGCTGTTTTCATCAAAGCAAACTCTCTACCGGCTCCAAGAAGTGCTGCTTCTTCATCAAACCCTGTGCCTAATAATAAACACAATTAAAGCTTAGCACAATAAATGTAAGTAACCTTGTATCTTTGTTTTGGATAAACACATATATGAGCAGGCTGTTATAAATGATAAGCAAAATTTGTTCTAAAACGTCTTACTGATGATGTGCAGGTCTTTTTCCAAGTCGAAAAGTGAGATGCCACAGGCATGGAGACACTTTCGCGCCAGCTTGAGCTGCAGTTCTTGCTGTAAGGCAGGGTCTGTACTTGTGGCGTAGATTCGCACAACAAAGCCATCCTACATCACAAAGTAGGCACATTAGGGCTGACAACACCATTCTTATGAACGCAGGGTGCTATATGCAATATTCTGGCTGAGGTCCACAGCGTCGTTACAATGGCTCGAGTCACTGTTCTATTCTTTGTATAGACATTTAAAGGAAATCTACAGATTATCCACTTTCTATTAAGTCAGCAAGACACCTGCATTTTGAAACGGTCTTATAAACATAAACTCATTTGAGTTTCAGTGATGTTATAGTCTGTTATAATTCTGGTGTCACCAAATTAACAACGAGAATTGGGCAGAGCATGACTCGGTAATTTGTCACGAGGAAAAGTCTGTTAGAAAACTCAAAATGTGACCAAATCACTTTTGCTTTAAAATGCAATTTTTCCTGTTCCGTTTGTCGTAATGAATGTCAGATAAACTATACAAATGTGTACAATTAAATAATATTGTGAGGAGGAGGAAATAAAGACAATAATGATTTATGACAATAAACCAAAGCACACCAACCAGGAGACAAATCTTCACAGACAGGCACAAACAGCCACATCCGGCTTAGACAACATGGCACTGTATTATAGAGCAATATCCTGTTTATCAGAGTCTGTGTTTGCAGGAGCAAAGCAGTGAAATTAAAGCATATGGGTATTGGTGATTATTCTAAGGTTTATTAGTGAATTTCCTTCTCTTTTACGCTGCAGAATGCACAGGCTCCTCCCCCACAGGATATCCGTGGTAGTTGTGCTGATGGAAACAGTTACTGACATATACCATCGTTGACCGAAAAATGCCCTTTCTATTTATATAGTAATATTTACTGCCTTTGTCCTTTATTGTCTAAAAATTTTAAATCTCCTCCCTCGGTACTTCCTGCATATAGACAGATGAGGGTAACCTTAAGAAATTGGCCACATTTTTATTGGTCTATTGATATGTACAGTAATCCTTCGTGTCAAGAATCAAACTGTACATTTAACCCAATATAAAGCATAAATGGCACAAAACAAGTATCTTATACAAAACCTTAAATAACTACCCAAATGTGATAATTATTTAAATGGAAAAAATGAGTATTTACATCCTTGCAGGCTGCAATCTGGTTGATATATTCTCCATCAGTGAATATGATGTTTTGTCCTTCGGTTTGAAGACCTAAAAAATAAATTAAAAAAATAAATACCATTTTAAATACAACCACTTTCCCTACCAACAATTATACTACACAACTGTCATCCAACAGACATATGCTTTAATTAAAAAAAGAAACAAACAAAAACTTTTAATACACTGAATAATAAATAAAGGTCTTCAAACAAAGTGTGCAAGATTATATCAAATCAATAATGTTTAAAAAAATAAAAAATGAGTGTTTGTACCTGGCATTGCAATAGTGCCCTCCTGCTCCAGAGTCTCTGGATTGATCTTAATGGCTGCCATGCTGTGACTGTTCATGTCCCGATATAACAGAGAGCCCTACAAACACACACACAGCAGATTTATTGCTTTTTGCAATAACTTTTGAGTTTAGAACTGGCCATCAGCTCTATGAGCAAAAAAAAAAAAAAAAGCCTGTTACCTGAGCGAATCCCAACCATGACCTCTTTTCCTTTCGGTTCCTGATGCGAGATGTGGAATTATACACATGGCCCTGCAATAAATACACATTCATTATACAATTACATTTATGGCATTTGACAGACACACTTAAACAGAGTGACTTACAAACGAGCAGTTAGGATTTAAGGGCCTTGCTCAATGGCCCAGCAGTGGCAGTTTCTGTGTGGCTTGGTGGTGCTGGGATTTAGACCTGTCCAATGCCTTAACCACTGAGCTCCCACCTCTTCATATTTTACATTTTCTCAGAATTTTAACTTTATAATTTTCTATTATCAATCTAATACACAGAACATTGTTGGCTTAAGCACATACAGTGGAAGATCTGGCTTACGAGTGTAATTTGTTCCGGGATGTAGCTCTTTTGCCAAAAAGCTCGGATGATGAGACGAATTTCCCCATAAGAAATAATGTCAATTCAGATAATCCATTCCAGACGAGCAAAATTATTACTGAGAGGAAATTTGCATCACCAGTAACCCGGTATGATTTTTTGCTTGTAAGCTGATGCTAATTTTTTTTTCTTCCAAATCCCAACTTGTAAAACTGAATTACTCGAATACCGAGGTTCCACCGTGTATAATTATATAGACTTACCCTGACAGTGCCGCTGTACCCTGAGCCGATTTTGTAGAGACCGTCCTTGCAGAGCAAATAAAGGAAGGATCCATCCGTTTGAAGCAGGCAGTGTTCATCCTCGTCGATGCTCACCTCTTTCAGAACCCACTTGTTCATCAGTGCTGCTCGCTTAATGCCATTCCCAAACCAGTCCTTGAATCTGCACTTTCCCTACCAACACTGCCTGCACACTTCTTTGTAGAGCATTCAGGATGGTTGGAACCTATGCAGCATGTGTACACAATGCCAAAAACAGAATAATCTTAAGATGTTTGACTCACAATCAGCTATAACATAGCACGTAATGATTACTCTGACTAACATTAATCATTTCATTTAGTACAAGCTTGCATCATAAAGCAGATTTGCATTGGGATTTTTCTGCAGATTCGGCTTGTCACTGCTGCTGAGCAGAGTCTTTCAATCGGTGCAAATGGATCATTTTTTTGCTATAAATCCTGCTACATTTTCACACCAGAATTAGAACGCAAAAGAGCCTAATAGGATTATGAGGTACAACAAACAATACAAAAGCACCTACATGTGTGGTATACTAGTGACCTGTATTAATCTGTACAGCAAAAATAAAATTTGAGCATGTTTAAACAATCTTTGCACCAGGTAAAATGATAAGAACAGCAATCAGCAGTGGCTGTGTCTGGGTGATGCACCTGAAGGTATTCTCACACACGCATGCACAACCTTGGTTTTAATCAGTTTTAAACATTCTACACAAAATCCACATTCAACAACTAGGTGTCAGCTTGTAAACTAAAATGATTCAATGTCTTATGTCTGAAAGTCATGTTATTAGTCGCTAGTATTATTGTTTTAATTAGTATTTATATTTTCAAATAAAAAAAATCTAAGATGAAGGAATGCTCGATATTTTATTTGAAAAAATATTTATTTCAGAAAATATGTTTAAAACATAAGGAAAGAACACTGCTTTTAAACATAGGGTAAAGACAGAATTTTAAAAACGCTGTCGTATTTTAAACACACAGGTTCAAAAACCAACAAGACTAGGCAATTCTCTCATTCTGGTTGAGGTGATAACATCTGCAAAGGATCGTTTGTTTATTATTTGGGTTTCACGTCTCAGAAACCCCTTCACCTTTTAACATTTGCTTATAAATTACAGACTAAGCTTACTAAGCTTCACTGTCTCCAGTTATATTGGGACAAAATGTCTAAGGGTCTTCTCCACGATCCAAAAGATACTAAACAGGACAGTGCTTTGACCTCCCTATGTTATTTTAAAGACATTCTAAGGGGAAGATATTCACACCCAGCACCAGGCACCCAATGTCTGTGTGCTAGTGAATAACCCTCGTGCCCCCAACACATAACACACACATATGGTGACATTCTTTTCATATAGGTTATAATAAAGTGGTATAAAATTGATATGATATATGGCATGTTGTGTGTAATCTCTCCTATTCTATTAACCTAGGTACCACTCCACTCCAGTACCACTATACTGGCCATTCCACCCAAGATGGGTGTGACCTCTAAAGGACCTGAACTCGCAACTCTTCTGAGACGGGACTCAAATCCTTTGAGACATTCCCGGCAGCTTTTTCTTCAAGGAGTTCACACAAGGAACTGAACCAGATGGAGCATCCAACTTACTCCTAACAACTAATCACAAATCTCCTTTTTCTACTGCTTCCTGACTCTTGTTCAGCAAGAAAGCCAATGCAAGTAACCGTTTACCAACAATCTAGATGTGTATAAAAGTTGGGACCCCTTCATTATAAAGGTGAATTTTGATTCTTTGATGATTCTCATTAGGTGGTGATCAATTGATGTTAAAACTTACCTTTCTTTATCTTCCCTCCGAAGATCTCCCTTCCGTCATATTTTCTCGCTCTCTGTTTTCTTACTCTCTCTCTCTCTCTCTACATATGCGTTGTCTTTAGCTCTGTTACATGTAGTCTCATTCATTAAACACCTGATATTCACAAGTGAATGTCTCTGTGTGCTGCTAACAATTTGAAAGTGGTGAATGTTGATTCTGCTACATGCTAAGTTACAGCTAGTACTTTATAAAGTAGGGAGTTGTTCTTTCTTGGCCAGGGGGAAAACTGTAAAATGTATTCTTCTACAGTTAATTCTGAGATCAAATAAGAATATTTATAATTAATTATATCCCATTATAAGTACGCTGCTAAATTATATGTATTATATGTTATATGTCCTTTACAATATTTTAGAACTCAGTTGTGAGGCAAGTGCTCTTGCATCACCAGTAGTGATAGACAAGGATTTAAAAAATGTTAAAAGGACATTTTTCTGCCAACTACAAGGAACGTTGTACCAAACTGTAATAAACTCAAACACAATAAAAGACAATTACCTTTTCTGAGCTTATTGCAGATCTTTCTGTTTCCATGCAACAATATAGAAACCCCATTGCTTTATTAAATAAATGCTGCCTCTAACCTGAATAGTCTGACAGGCATGGCTGCCATTATTGGTGAGGATAGCGGACACAGCCTGTAGGATCTTCCCAGTGTCTCCCCAGGCCACTACCAAGCTGAACAGGCAGGCACAAGATAGAGCGGTCAGTGCCTGACCAGTGGGGTCGTTCATTCCTGTACTCCGTACTGTGGTCTCCAGCAGCAAATGGAACAGAGATTCTGTACACACAAGTGTGAGTGATTGAATATGAGGGGCGGGAGAGAAAACGATAGTGAGAGAGAGAGAGAGAGAGAGAGAGAAAGAGAGAAAAGGAAATAAAGAAAATTACCTAGAACATCTGGAGGTTCTGTCTGGAAACTCTCAGGCTGTTGTCCCTGTAGCATATCCAGAAGTGCCTGCAGGCTCCTCAGACACAGTGAATGGTGTGAGAACCGCGTCTCCTTAATAAGCTCAAACACTCCGCACAATCCAATGCCGATGATCTGACAAAAACGAGAACAAATCATGAGTTTCCTGCATTATGCCAAAAGACAACAAACATTACTTATCTAATAAAAAGAAATGAATAAAAGCATTTATACAAATGTATACACAAGTAAGTACTGATAGAAGCATCACAGAAAATAGTGCATTTTTATATCAATATGTCACTATCCATTACCGACTATCACACACTCAGCAAAATTTTAAGCTTGTTTGGAATGTGTTAAAACAATGTTATTACAGTACCACTGGAACAGGTGTGTACCACACAGCATACCGTTTTTGTATTGTTTTACACAGGTCTCTCTGTAAGACTATCAACGTATGCATAAAGAATCTTAGTTATATTTCTAAGATCAATTTCAATTGTCATTGAGTTCAGTTCGTCCCACTGAATATAATGTGTGAAAGCGCAGTGGTTGGGGAAAACCAGCTCTTTTCCTTGTTGAACTGGTTTCTGTTCACATAGCAACTAGACAGGTGGCCTGTTTCTATGTGCTTTTAAATACATCTATAATAATAACTTAATGTTAGGTTATGCTTATCAAAACGATCGTACTCCTCTAACCTTGGGGAGTTTGACTGTAGGTTCCCGGTATTCCTCCTCCTCTTCACTGTCCGAGTCGCCACTCTGCACAGAGTTCCGGGAAGCCAGGGCCAGGGAGGTCTCCTTCTGCTGCCAGTCCAGTACACATCTCCGAACATTACAGTACACATTAAATGCAGATGGATTACTGTGAAGCTTGATGTCTGGGACTGGGAAGGCCCCATCCAGATTCTCTATCTGCAAAGATACAAAGAGAGCCGAGACAGACGTGAGGGAGTGGGGAATAGAGGCTACTGCAACATTACAAATAAACTGAAAGTCATGAATATGACATGAAGCTCAGTGAAGAAAGGAGTATTCTTACATTTCTCAGTGATGCAGCGTATATAGCTATCATATCAGTCAGTCAATATAAAGTGTCACTATGAAAGTTATACACTGTATGAGCAAAAGTACTAGGAACATCTGACTTTTCCAGATGTTTGTGGTTCGAACAAAATGCACAGTGTGATCAGTAGTTGAAACTGAACACTCTTCAAATGTTTAAACCAACCGAGGGTTTCATTAAAATAATAAAATCGATAGAAATCATTCCAGACAGGCAGATCCAATGAGATTTATGACCATTTATAATGCAAAATACCTCAAATCTGCCTTTTCCAAAATACATTCTGTGGTTTTACATTCATTATGCCATTTGAGGCTGTTTCTGAGTGATGCAACAGAAAAGCTTCCCCTATTGTCCCCTATTGCCAAGCCATTGTGGCTGGGGGGCCAAGCCACTAGAGCTAGGCGCTTAATTGTCATTATCGATTAATTCGACTTTAGAGTTTATGACGATGTTGAAAAAACGGAAATCGACTTTACGATTTCACCTCAAATACACTTGAGAAATACAAAATACAACATGGCAGCACGCTCTCACGAATCTGAAGTTTCCAAGATAAGTGCGGTTTCGTCAGTTGAATGGAAATGGTTCGGGCCAAAGCCCGCTGTAAAATCTGTCCAAAGTTTGTGGCATCTAATGGAGGCAGCAAAACTAATTTATTCCAGCACCGCAAACAGAACCACGTTGTTTATTGGGGAGGCATGTAGGGTGCTGCGAGCTAAACAAGACAGTGGCAACCCCAAAACAAAGACTAAAAACAGGTTAAAAAATAAATAAATAAATAGCGGACACATTATCCCACTCAATCCAAAATTGAATTTTGTCTAAAAAAAAAAGAATAATTGGAGATTCAATTTGTATGACATATTGCTCAGCTCTGCAAGATACTACAATTAATCACAGACTCATGGCAGAAGGGATGGCACATATTCACTGTCCCTTATCAATCAAAGTAACACTAGCCAATCATAGCATCTGTGAGCACATGCATGTGAAACTAGACAAATAACATTCGCAACATGCTGTTCATGTAGGATTTTTTAGAGGACACTTACAGATAACCTGACCTTTTAGTCCAACTTCCTCAGTTTTTACATTTATAAATACATTTATACTGTCATAAATAAAATGAAAAGAAAATAATGCTTCCGTAGGGTTTTGTCACACTCACTCACTACCGTTTTCCGTTTTTTACCAATTTTGGAGGTACAGTCTGTTCTTGGCAATGTCGCTGTGGTGGCACATTTTCTGCACTTGGTTATTATGTCCTTCACAGTTATCCATCCATTTCGTCTAGGAAATTCTTATGTACTCCACTCATGATCAATATATTTTACAGATTACATTCCCATGCTTGATAAGCTTTGCAAACCATGGTTTCCACAGTCAAAAAAGAAAAACCAAAAAGGTTCCATGAAAATCATATGAAATTTTGTAATCTATATTTATATACTATATTTAGCCTAATAAGAATCACTTCTTCAATGGCATGAATAAGATAATTACATTTAAATGAGATCAAAATGTGACTGATTAATTCTAAGCACAGATGCTTGTTCCAATATAAAAGATCAATATATCACTATAAAGAACAAAATATCATTAACAATCATTTACCTTGTTTGGGTTTAATATGTATTATAACAACCGGCAATTTTACAGTTCAATCAGGAACATTAAGCATAACGCATTTTTTTGTAGTTCTAGACACAAATAGGGTTCCTTGTCCACAATAATCAGCTTGGAGTATTCAAAATCAATAAAAACTTCTTTACATTTTTCAAAACAGCAAGCTAAATACCATCATCTCACATTCTAGTATTTCAACAGAAAATACAGTTAATAAAGAATGTTAATGTATGTCTGTCAACACCATATTTGAGTCTTAAGTAATGCTGTAACAATTACTCAAGTAATTTGATTGTAAAAAACCACGAATCGCATACGGGGTCGGATAATTTTTTCAGATCAGCAAAAAAGGGGAGGAGGCAAATCA
This sequence comes from Kryptopterus vitreolus, assembly GCA_030449085.1. Taxonomy (NCBI): domain Eukaryota; kingdom Metazoa; phylum Chordata; class Actinopteri; order Siluriformes; family Siluridae; genus Kryptopterus; species Kryptopterus vitreolus. Next base: position 10,581,729 of record JACRUU010000011.1, on the reverse strand, counting down.
TTTGCTTTCTATTTATAACAAGAAGAGTTACAGAAAGAAAATGTTCCCATACATAAGTTATGAATAATGCACAAGGCAGTTTTAAAGTTCTTCTGCTCCTCCACTAGCTGATGTTGTTGTTGATTGATTAACACGTTCAAATGAACATGACTGATCTGTGTTGCTATGAAATTATTTAAAAAAAGAAAAAAGTAAAAAAAACAAAAAGCATCTCATACAACTATTCAATTAATCGATTAAAATAGTCGTTAGAATATTCGATTACTAATATAATCAATATCAACAGCCCTAGTCTAAAGAATACAATTGTTTAGTATACCATTGTGTTGTATATAATTAGAAATTGTACTGAAAGCAACGGCCTCTGTTCCAGAATGATAATGCACCAGAACTAAAAAAAGCACAATAAAATCAATAAATGGCTTTCTAAGGTTGGAACTGAAGAAAGCCCTGACCTCGGCCAAACAGCAAAACTGTGATGAATTGGAACGCTGACTATGAGCTGGGCTTTCTCACCTGACAAAAGTGCCTGACCGCACTAATTGTGGCTGATTGAGCAAATCACCAAATGCAAACTCCAAGGTCTAATGGAAAGTCTTCCCATATGAGTGGCAGTTATGACGAACGCAAAGCGGGACTGAGTATATAACGGCATGGTTGACTAGTACATATGAGTATAATTAGTCAGCTGTTTTCTTACTTCTGGCAATACAGTTTATGTGAAAGCTTGAATATAAACATCCTGATGTATCTTGAACATAAATGTTGGGTATAGACCAGCTCTACTTTACGCACAGCTAAAAATCCACAAAAGTCAATCCCGAGGATAAAAATCACAGTGTCAGTACATGCTGTAATTTATTACATCAATACCTTTGGTCTTCAGGTCAAGCCCTTGTTTTCTCAAACACTCACCCATGTTTCTCCACTGCATCAAGAGAAACCTGGATAAGGATACATAGAAATGGAGAGATAGAACCAAACTGCAGCATGAACGGCAGTTCATGTTATTGCTTATACCCCTCCGCTACGGTCATATTTACTGGTCTTATCCATGCCTAGGAACCATTCCCAGGAACCATTCCCATCCACTAGGGGAAAATGAAAGTGATGCATGAAGGATACCCAAACACAGGCAGGAATTGCCCTCCGAAGACCGGTGTTCAGTTCAGGATGTGAAGAACACTGTTGCTGTGGAAACATGCAACACGGGTCGTCTAGCAACAGCCAATCATGACCCAGCCACTCCCCGAAGCTGCACCATGTGTCCAACTGTTTACTGGCATGTACTCAGCACTAAAAGCCTAATAAAAACATCTTCTTGGCAAAGCATCTATGAACTTGAGCATTAATATCCGTTAATGATGTTAATTATCTAGCCTGGAAGATCTTTTCCAAGACCATGATGACATACAACATGGGTCACCAGACACTTGGGGACTTCAAACACTTACACATAAAGTGTCACTTTTTGACATGACATTGCTCAAGAAATGCCAAAGAAAATGAATACCAACCTATAAACAATTTATTCATTCATATAATTTTTTAAACCACAGAACTGGCATGGTCCAGTGGTCCGGTCTTTTTAACATCATTTGGCAATCACCCATGTGACAAGATATCAGCAAACAGACGCACAACTTTTTTTTTTACAAAAAAGCGTACAAGCATTTACAAGCGTAATTTTTTGTCATTTTGACAACAATTTGATGCTCCTGATACTAGCTAGACAGACAAAAGTGTATATTTAAATATGCATATATAAGACATAGGGAATTTGTGAGCCCAAATACAAGGCGGAATCTAAATGTTAGACTCTGAATCACACCTTCATTTGGAATGGGAATTCCTTCAACAAACCCCATTTTTCTCTCTACATATACTTGATTTCTCCATAATTCATGCTATTCTCAGCACAAAACTATGAGCATATACAGTACCTACTTTCCCTAATAGATGTAGACACCATAACCCTGTCACCAGGTCACTTACTGACTCCTAAATGAACAATCATCCAACAATTATGTGCCATGTATGACCTTTACGTGAAATTGCTTGTTAATGGAGCATTGTTTTTTTTAGATATCACAACATAATGGTAATTACATCTCTGCAAATAAACAGACTCTATGAGGAGCACCTAGTCTTTAGAAGTGTCACATTAATTACACGTTACATTCAAATTGAGTTAGTTGCCAACACACTTGAAGGAAAATGTCTGCCCTCTTCTGCATATGTGAGCTCAGACACCCGTGACTGGATGGTACCACTCAGGGAAGGAGCCATCAGAGCGGTAGAGCTCATTATCTCCTGAAGGTTAGGAAAATGCTTTCCTGTTGCATCATTTGGGGGGCTTTTTGTTAATATTTTGAAACCAAAGCAGGCATCAGAAGTAAAATTGGGGTTAGATGTGTAAAACAACAAAAAAAGCACTAAAATCAACTTTAAAAAAAATAAATAAGCACATGATTAGCACATTCAGAGAGCACATTCACTATCTTTCAAGTTTCAAAATGCACATCCCTCTGTGCTACTGGGAAAAGTCTTTCTATGCTTGATCACTCTGTAATTATGTCATGGTGTCCAGCAGCAGATGGCACTACCAGAATTTGACCTACAGGAATGTAGACCATTGGTGGTGGTGCGTTTTTATAATCTTTTATAATATATATATATATATATATATATATATATATATATATATATATATATATATATATATATATAATACATTAAAGCTGCTTCACAAAAGGGAGATGTCCAACAACACTATCAGATAAACACCTTGTTTCTCCTCCTGCTTAACATGCGTTAAACTCATATCCACTTATTTATTTCCTTAAATAACGTAAACAACGTATCACATAAAAGTTACATATAACACATGTCATTTCTTAGGATCGATTTTGGGTAACATTATACATAAATTATCAAATAGATACAACATATTCTGTTTAAGCATCTATATTTAATTTGGAATGGGATTTTGTACAAATATTGTTTTAATCTGTGGTACTGGTTTAGTATTGCAAAACATTACCTTTGTTCTTGTTTTGACTTTTGATCTGATTTTTTGCCGCCTCTTCAGTTTCTTCTTAGTCAAAGCCTTCTTTCCCCTAAAATCCGAAACAAAGACAGATTAATTTACACATTTACAAAAAAAAAACAAAAAAAACAAAAAAAAAAAAAACACTTCAACCAACAAATGAATACATTTAGACTAGTGTGATTAACCAAATACATAGAAATACAAGTGGTTCATCCAATTACAAAATAGATTAGAGGCTGGAAAACCTGTCGAAATGTAAATGTTTTCATCTGTTAAAAATACCCACAATGCTTCCCCACTGTTTGTGGCATTGTCAAATCTACTGACCATGTGCGGATTTTGAGATCAATTTAGATTTTCTTGTTTTTTTTTTGTGTGACAATTTGCTTCTTAAGTTGATACATTGTTCATAAGGCATTTGATAGAACGGCTACCTACAGAATTACATACGCTGTCTGTACACATATTTCACGTATTATTAAATACATGATGGACACACCTCTATGATCGATTTAAATCGCAAATGTAAAAGCATTGCCATTTTAATGTGCTTTAATAAATACATCTTGCCTTGTTGCCATTGTGTTGTCGGTGTAGTATTCAGTTAACCGTTAGCTTTTTGTTCACTGTGCACCAATAAACGTACTGTGTTGTGGTGATTCTTGGCAAGGGCACATATGATAACGCTCGAAACGACCAAACTTGAATGCGTCTTTGTTTTTAGGGCATAATAAGCATGCATTAAACAACTTTCCTTCAGCAGAACTTTTATTACAGTGACAATAATACTATTTATTAAAAATAAGCAATGAAAAAATTTATAATTCCCCCCCCCCTCCCCACACACACACACAAAATATGGGGGACATTAGAGAATATGCTGAATATGCTGTAATTCTATAGGAAAAGCTATATATTTACTGACAAATTCTGGTTAAAGTTGATAAATACCTATTTAATATAATGTTTACAAAATTATCTGGTTAATATTAAAATGACAAAACAATGTATTATTATTGTTGTGCTTTTTTTAATGAACTTGCTATAGTACGACCTTCATATTCCTTATTCTTGTTTATTCTTAATAAAAGACCTTTTTGAGAATCCCATTTCTCAGAAAAATATTTTTAATAAATTATTACTTGATTACCAGAATCGAACACTTTGAGTAAGTTCATCAAATGTTTTGAACCAACTAAGCTGGCCCGTGATGTTTGAATTCATTTCAGTGTGTTACAGGAGCGTTGCAACTTGAATGGCAGATGTTAATTTGCTTGGGTGCACTCACAAAGACAATCAGTGTTGAATTACGGCTTATTGCTCTTGTGCCAGGTTGATTTGCCATGCAAGTTTGCATTGCCTTGATTCCAGCAAATTGGCAGAGAAACTTATGTGGATGATAAAGAAGAACATCACTAAAGTCTTTCACTAAATGTACTGTGACAGAAAAGTGTGTGCATTTTATTAAGCGTTGTCACCATAGTCACAGAATATCTGCTTTGCCCACATGCTGCTTGAGATTCAGTTTTTATTGTACTAGGCACTGATGTTTACCAGCTTCAGTCTTGTGCTTCTCTGCTTAGAAAAACAAAACCGGTCAATTAAGTAACTAGAAAGTCAAAAAAAAGGGGATGAGAAACAAGGCCGTTTACTTGTTGAATAAATAGAGCATCTCAGAATGAAATTAACTCTTTGCATATCCTAGTGATGTTAAGAAGCTGAGGTCATAGTGTAGGGTCGACCGTGATGCAGAGCCCCTGGGACACAAGCCGAGCCTTACCATCTATGATCACTATACGATAACTAAAATATGGGCAAAGTAAGGAAGTGGGACAAACACACGCTCCAACTGCACTTAAGCCGAAAAAAATGTCAATATGAAAGTGAAATGACCAGAGCAAGGATGCTATCAGATACTAACATCATCTCACTTTCTAAGCCTTCTTCCATAAAGGAGTGACAAGGTGTGGTTTCAGTTTTTATCGCAGATTACGCTTCACACTCTGCATGTCATGTACATCTACCTCTACAGACTTGTTTATCTCATTAGTACATAAGCCAGCCCTCCTCCTAAAGGGCTCGTCACTGTGGGTGGCTGCATGCCTATAGGTTAAAGCGATATGAATTATCTGACTCTGACAGTATTTGGTTGAATGCAAAGGCCATGTCTGACTGGGATATGAAGTCGGAAGCAGCTTGGAGACGCTCAGGAAAGCCGGAGGTGCAGCAGCTCTTGGGGATGTGAACAGGGTGACGTAAGGCATAAGGCTGCTACAACCTGCGCAGGCTAACCAATGAACACGGCCTATGCGCATTACAAACATAAATCCACGGGTCAGGGTTCATTATTACACTTGCCTGAGAATTAGAGCAAGCTTTTTCTTGCTGAATATCTCCTGGCTCATGAAAGACTGAGAAGGATTTATGCAAAAAAAAGGCTTGGCCTGTGTCCTCTTATCTAACTGCATTCCAGTGATTACATTACGACAGGCTAGTCAGGCGCACCCCTTGGGGGGGGAGACAACACACAAGCACAGATATAACTTTGCATTAATATTCGTTTCCTTGAAATAACCTCATCATTAACGCAAATGTGTGCCTCATTGCTGTGAATGCAGCAGCGAGCGCTTGTGGATGCCTGCTATGTAGCTACACTGTCATCATTATGGCAAGACCACAAATAGTTAACTAGCCAGCTAATTCCAGTGGAAGCGAGATATTACGTAACCATACTTCGCCCGAAAGCAAATAAACAAATGTATTTGTTAGAGAGGACAATGTTTAAACACGAAAAGCAAATCCCTGGATTAAAACATGCCTAACGTGCTAAGGTCCTGCAGAACTGATTTCCTTGCTTAGCCTCTCAATTAACCATTTAGTGGACCGAGGAACTGCTAGCTTGGCACGCTTAGCACACTCTCTGGCTCGGCGGTCTCGATTTGTGCGAGGTTTCAGCGAGTTTAGAGCGGTTAGCCGTAGTGTCCGGGTATGTACAGGGACTGGATAGGTCGAGGTTTTATTTGGTTAACAAAACGACACAAACACGAGCTAATACTGCTTAGCAAAACATACGGAAGTTAGCGAACATTAGCGAGTGCTAGCAACGCAACGTTAGCTTGTGCTGACTAGATGATTAGCGGGACAACTCGCTCCCTGGCAGGGTTTAAGATCTTTTTCCCTGCATGGAACCCGGCTAACAAATGAAAGCAGGACGAAACCTACCTGCCCAGGTTTATGCCTTGTTCTTTATCGCTGACCGCGCTTGTGTATATCCGTCTGTACTTCTCCGCCAGAGCTCGCCCTGACAACAACAGTTGGTATCGGCTCCGGCAATCCGGTTGGGACCCTGTAATGAAACAGGAGCCCATCCCGGGTCCGGAAGAATTCAACTCGGCCCCGGCTCCGGGCAAAACTCCGGGTAAAACCCTCACAGCCAGTCCCATGGACGGGGATGAGGATAGAATCCCTCCACCGGCTCCGGCTCCGGCTCCAGCTGCCGCAGCGGCAGCGCACATCATCGTTTTGGGGAACAATGCATATATTACACCAATATGTCACTAGCTGGCGATCAATAGACGCTTCGACCCGTCGATTTGCGCACAGTTGGCTTTCCCCCCATATATCCGCCGCGGAAACTCCAACGATTACGAGCGCAGTTCGCCGGATCCAGTATCTCCAATCCGGTAGTAATGTCGGCGTTACGCCGCTGGTGCAACTGCGAAATAATATGCTGTCTGTCTCTGATTCGCAAATCAAGCCGGATTCCTGGGAAAAAGACAGCGATCGACGCCAAACCGACTATTCTCGGTCCCGACCACTTAATTCCCCAAACGCTTGAGATGACGTCCCCTGGTTTATTTTCCTTTACGTTGTTTATTCCTTGTATTTTTCTCGAGGTCGGCCAGGTAACAGCCCAAGCTGCGCTGCCATCTTAACTTCCCCCTCCTCCTCCTCCTCCTCCTCCTCCTGCTCCTGCTTCCCCCGTCCGCTTCTCAGTTAGGCATGCCGGGATACGCTCACACCCAGTCAGCCTCAGCACTCCACATCACCCCGGAGTGCTCAGGACGCACATGACACTAGCCATCACAGCGAAATCAAAACACCCCACGCCTTATTATGCTGCCTCTTTTTCCCTCGTTTGGAGCTAATCATAAAATAACCAAGCATATAAATAGCAAGTAGCTCTAATACACATTACAGCGTGCCCAAGTGGGGACAACAACGTACGCATTACACTCTGATTTGCTTTTATTGTACATTCAAATAAACACTATCACACAATTTTATAGAAATAAATGTTTGTGCTTGTTATATGATACCCTTTCAATACCCGAGCCATTTATGAAATGTTTTTCAGTGTTATATAATTAATCCATCATTATGTAATTAATCCACGAGGACTTGTGCTACTCATTATGTACTCATTATCGTTTTAATTCTTTGCTGAATCCTCTCACAAAATTGTACATGCACCTTCTATGGTGTCACATAAGAACAAGAGTCCTAATCCTTTATAAGGACCAATGAAAATGAAGTTCAGGCTTCAAACCGAGCAAGGTGAAGCAGTTTTCTTTTCACTCTCTATAAGTGTTATAATAAAACCCGTTGTCAGTAAAAGCCTGTCCATAAAGGAGTTATTGGAGTATTCCTCCATTGACCTTGACTGTCACTGATTCAAATGGGCACAGACAACCATGCTGAATTGGGACAATAAGAGACCACACTGCTGCATATATTGTAAAATAATAATAATAATAAATGTAAACGATATGAAACATGTTTTAATATTAATGTTAAGAAAAATGCTAAATGAAATCGCTTCAAATAATATGGGGTGGAGGGGGGGGCAAAATATACAAAATGGGTGGCGTCTGCGAATAAGTATACAGCAAGACGCAATGGAAAAACAAGGGTGATTATTCACCATTTCAGCCTGCATGATGCGTGAGAAGAAGAGAATTTTTCATCAGGAAAAGCCTCACCCATCACGCAACCAGTCCTCTCCTAATCAGTGGACCAACGGACATTTGAAAGCAAAACAACACCGACATCTGCTGTTCAAATCAGCCAAGTGCATTGGCTCATGGATAAGCCGAACAATCCAGAAAAAGAAAATCACATCACAGAAACACAATTTGCATGAACTATATATTAATTGGTTCATGCGATTAAATTCAGATCACTTGTCACCTCACCAAAGCAAGTGCACATTATACTCAGTATCCACATAATGAAATCTTGAAATCTATATCTATCTATCTATCTATCTATCTATCTATCTCTCTCTCTCTCTCTCTCTCTCTCTCTCTCTCTCTCTCTCTCTCTCCTCTCTCTCTCTATATATATATATATATATATATATATATATATATATATATATATATATATACTACATACTTGTACGGAGCACTGCTACATAATTTGCAAGTAGACAGTCTAGTTTGCTGTAGTGTAAAGAGTGTGTCAAGGAGAACAAAATATTGCTGATAGTGCATTGAAAACTGCTGGAATATATGCTGAGCAGCACATCTGTTATATTGGAGCACTGATTTTAGGTTGCCTATTAGTACAGTATAAATGTAAATGAAAACATGAAGTGCATGGAAGGTAGAGTGGATTGTGCTTGTGATAGTGTTATTAGTTGGAGTTGACGATCTGCTAAAAGAAGCCTTGCTGCAACAGGGTTGTTCTCATACTAAACATTAATGCAGCCAGTCACAATGCTCTCCATGGTGAAGATATAGAATCTGAAAACTAACAACTGATTCTGAGAAGTCTAGTTTAGAAAAACAGGGATAGAAAATGTACAGCGGAAGAGAGCCTTCTAAGCCAAAGGCATAAACAGTCTGGTGCTACATTACACAGTAAATATGTCAAACGCATTAGGATCATATGTACAAATAATTCAGTTTTCACTCTGATGCATAATTGAGATGTTTGTTCATTGTGTCAGCAATAGATACGACAGAATTATTAAATTAACCTCAATTAGCCTATTAGCATATCAATTATAGCCTGTGCCTGGAAGCATGTACACTGGTGCCAAGTTCATCAAACTCAGTCAAGAGGACAATCTTCATTCAGTTATCAGAAGGCGTAATTAAATAAGTGTTGTATTGGCATTTCAGCTCATAGCATTAGTTATCAGGTTGATTAATTGTTCATTGTATTAATATGAGCTGACATGCCAATATTCAGCATTTCTCTTATACCTTCTGTTATATGTTAATGTTCAGTCACACCGGTTTACAAGAACAGCTTTTTCTGGTCTGGGTGTAGTTGTATCCAATGTGGAAATGTTACAGTCTTGGATACAGTCTCCTAATCAGAGTCATGGTGTGCAGGAATTCATCTTCCATAATTATTGGAAAACTTTTAGTCAATCCATGCACTGGTACATCTCTGGGAGATGCTACAAAACCCACAGGAAATCCACAAGACAAAACATGTAAAACATCACATAGACATGAAATCCTGGAGCTGTATGATGGAACAGGCACCCTCAGCACTGTTTTAGCATCCTGCAACAAAAGTGTCTTATTACTACTTTAATCTTTTTTCGTCTCAAATACAATAATTGTTTTATTTAGGTTTATTTTTTTTTCGTTACATGGTTAAATTTTCACATGAGATTTTAAAAAGGCTGGTGTGGCTGCAGGTTTCCATCCCAACAAACAAAAGCCACACCTGATTCCACCCGTGACAGTGGCAGCCACACCTACGTCTTGAGAATTAAACTGCACATCCCTGTTTTAGAACAAGATTAGATAATGTACTTCAGACTTTAGAAAAAAATGCTTAATGGCAATAGTAACCATATAAAATACCAATACATACATGTGATTTTTTCTTTCTGACTCTTCATAATTTTATGAAACTTTTTTTCTGACAGTGTACAAAATAATGAGTTGTTATACCAAACAAGCACACCATCATATCTAGTGATACCACCATCTCTGGTACTTGGAATCTGCCCCAATGTTTATTTTAATCCTATTTCCCCCAACATAAGGTATTCTCAAGCACCTGAATTCCTCAACTGAAAGAAAAAATGTTTATAGTGAGTAAAGATTACTCCATTCTTCAAGGTATGATTTAAAGACATATTCATACTTAAGAGCAAAGGTTAATAAAAGTCTGTTGTCACGGAAAGAGATAAGACGTTTTATAACTAAGACATTCGGTTGCCATTCATTTCTTTTTAAGACGTAGCTGATTATATGAAGACTTCAGTTATGTTTGAGTAGAAAGATATTGCAGACCGCAAGCGCAAGTTTTGATGCTTCAACCAGTATAAAGGTGTATGAGATACTATTTTGTAGTGTCCATGTATATATAGAGTAGTTCAAAGGTTAAAACAACAGAATTAAAAGATACTTTCTCTTCACTCATTCATGCTTCACATTTTGAAAGCACAAAAAAATCACATTGTTATAATGCTTCCTTAACAGTTTTTACATCTGTACTAATGTACCTTTTCAGGTGTTAATAGTACAATAGAGGGGTTTTGAATGCTCAAGTAAAAGAATGTGTGAAATTGTATCTGTGACACAGTGTTAAAAAAAATCTCTTGTCGTCTGAATAGTTTCGACCTCTCCTTAGTAACTGTGCTCACTTTAACTGATTCATCTGTCACATGCGAGAGCTTTACTAATTATAGTTTGAGAACTGTGTGTATTGCATTAGCGTTCTGGTTGAGGGACTGGTTTGTGTACAGTGTAAAGCCACACCTTCAGCTACCCTGCCCAGTTGTTGTCAGCAGGTGAAATTCAGAAAAGCACAAGCGCTGAAAACATATTCACATTCTAGCATCAGCCAGTGACACACTGAGGTAAGTCAACTCTGATTTTTTTTATTGCATTATGAAGATTTTGGAAATGATTCTTTCTGAAACTATGAACAGAAAAACTGGGGTCTATAAAATAAATCATATAAAATATTTCATGAATTTTCCAGTACCTTCATATGATGTAGAGATAACAGAAATACTGTATTATTGTGATACAATATTGTGGCTTTTTTTGATTGTGTTGCTTTCTTGTCTTACAGAATCTGATGGATGTTGTAATAGAATTATCCAGTGTAGTAGGGAAAATAGATTAATCTGCTGTTGCTTTGTGTAATGTGATCAGGGAAAAGTTAATATATCTTACTGTAAATATGTAATTCCTAATCAAGGATCATGATATTATACAGGATCATGATAGTCAGGTTTGGTGAGAAAGCTGCATTTCATAATTCACAATCACAAATGAGGTTCTTCCTATGGACATAAATGGATAGTTTTTTTTTAATGGAAACTCTCCCTTGTATTGATTTATCATTCGTACGAGAAGTACTTTGCCTTAAATGAAAAGACAAGTAAAGGAAGTATAACACAAAAAGTCTCAAATGAGTCAATGTGCTTACAGGCCACACCTGAACAATATTTATGCCTATTCATATTCTGTTAACATGAATTATAATTAAACTACAGTTTCCGTTTGGATAAGGTGTTTATAATGATGAAATGGCTTAAAACACATCTAGACTAATAGCAAAAACACAAATAGGCTGTACACCCCCCACTCCCACCCCACTCGAGAATTTTGATTAGATTTTCAACTATTGGTTTCTTGTGCGCTGTAGAATCTGATCATGAAATGCTTGTACACTGCTGGTGCTGGTGTGTGTAATTATTAAATGGGAGAAAATTCTGCGTCCCTTTATTCACCAGGGGCATGTTTGTGTAGGGTGTGTCTAATGAAGATCAAGACAGGCAAGTTTTCTATCCTGAAAAGCCTGTCAGAAAAAAAAGGTTAGGATGGAAACTAGGTTACCGTATATGAGACCAGTACAATGCCATATTTTAAGGTTCAGTGAAATCTGAACTGATCGTTGTTGTAAAGAATTGCCGGTAAGGTGTGGAGGCGGCGATCTTATCATGTCTTTTGAGTCAGTTGCAGTGTTAAGATTTCATCCAAGTTGAGTTATAAAATGTCAGTATTTTCTATTCTATTTCAGGGCACAAGATTAAACCATGCCTTCCACCGTCAACAGGAAATCATATCCCCCTGAGACAGGTAAGACCGTGTGTTACGCCTTAATGTGAAACAGCGACACGTCTTCATTTATGTCAGAGAATCAAAGTTCTGACACATTGCTCAATGCTATACTTTAGAAGAAATCAATGCTCATTGGCAGCTGGATCTAGAGAACAAGTATAAGAATCATAAAAATCACTTTTACACATGATTACTAATCGTCTGAACTAACTTTCCAATCAACTCAATATATAAAAAACAATATTGTATTTTACGCATAATAAAGTTAATATACAATATGTATGTTACTATGCTTTGTAATTACAGACAAGAGTAAGACTAGTGTGGTAGAGGACAGTAAAAAGAAGACGTCCCTCCTGAAGGACAACAGTTGGATCAAGAAAGATGTGACTGATGATAAACCAGTGGAGTGAGTGAACACTGAAAACATACATAGTCAAAAAAAGGGTGGGAGGGTTGATCTTTTATTTAAGGATGGAAAAATGTGTTAACTGTCTTTCCAGTATTTGTACGTCATCATGACAGTTTATCCTCCATGCAAATACAGTTTTATATCTAATTGACGGTAACTTTGATGAAACGTTGATCCTCAGTATCTTCTTACAGCCAAAATTCTAACTTTGGACGAAGCATCCTGAGCCGGTTTAAATCCACTGAAAATATTAGCAGGTACGTTTTCTACAACACAAATGATGACACATGAGATGTCAAACTCAATGAAATGATAAATTGTGACTTAACTAAACAATAAGAGTATTTAAAATATTTTCATAACAGGATGTGTGTTTGTTTCGTAATCTGTTTAGCTCTTCGGAAAACAACACCGGCACCATCACCACCACCACCTCCTCCACAGTAACTCCTACTAGTCCATCAAAAAAAAATGTCCAGTCCCTGACTAAAAGGTTGTATCTACAAAATACGGATTAAAAAAAAGAAATATGTGGGAAAAAATTACTTCTAGTATTTTTACTTCATATTATTACTATTGTAACATTATATTACTGCATACTATTTTTAACTTGTAGATTCAGTGTGAGTCAGGATGAGCTGGACTCAAGCAGGTAACATATATTTAAACTCTGGTCTACTTATTGAAGTGCAGCATATATATTTGTACATCCGCTCTTTAAAAAAATGCAGAACCCCAACTTTACATTACAATAAAAGACTTTTATCTGGTAATCTTGTGGGCTACACAGTCATACCCAAAATGTCCAAAATTTGAAGAATGTCTTCCCCACCCAACATTTTCCAGATCTACCACAACAGTAAAGCTAAATACAACGGAAAACACACCCTTATGGCAAACACACCTAGAAAGATGCAACATTCTTTTGCTGAATGACCTTTAAAACAGTATCTGTGTCTTTCAGCACTACTACGACTACATCTTTCAAAGATGGAACAAAGGCAACTGTAACTACAAGCAGGTGAATAAAAAAAGAGCAAAAAAAATCTATTACTCACCAATTGATAGGACTAATACCACATGCAACTTTATATCTAACACTGCAATAAGGTCTCACTTTTTTTCTTTTGGCTTTTTCAGAACATCTGTGGTAAAGTCACCAACCAAAACAGAAACGTTCACTGAAAAGGTCTTCGCAGACTCCAAGGATATTGCCGGGTAAATGCTGTTAGTGTTACTGTAGTTTAGATTTACAGTATTTGGCAGACGCTCTTATCCAGAGCGACTTATAACTGAGGGCTAAGGGTCTTGCTCAAGGGCACACTAGTGGCAGCTCAGTGGTGGTGGGAACTGCGATCTTCCAGTCCAGAGTCCAATGCCTTAACCACTGAGCTACCACCTTCCTGTAGTTCACATCTAACATTCATTATCATTTAGAAGATCAGCTATCTTGTGTTATTTAATTTTACATGCCCCAAAGGTTAATGGCTACAGTGATAAGATTCTATCACTGCGCTGTCTCGTTTATGGCAGCTAACGTCTCCAAGATGTGTTTTCCTGTGTACACTTCAATTCTTCTAAATTCTAAATTCTTCTTCTAAACATTATATAAAATTACATACCCTCTCATTGTACATTGATGGTTACAATAATATTTAGTTTTAGAATAATTCTTTTTGGTTTATTGTAATTGTAGGATGAAGGATGTTTAAGCAGCACTTGTTTATTTTGTATATTTTTATTTCTTTGAAGGAAAATTCAAACTCAGCCACTTGTCGATACAACAATCAAAAGGTACAAGGTTTATTCCAGTTTAGTATTCTTGTATTAATTGTTTATATTTTGTTCCGTTATGATTTGGGACACTCAACTCTGCACAACTCGGTTTCTTTCATTCAGAGAAGACATCAAAACAGTCAAACCAGTAGCACCACTCTCACCTACCAAGACCACCAAAAAAGAGACGTTCACAGTGATAACTTCTAAGGATAACACTGTGCAGTAAGTGTGAGATTTGTGTACAAATCACTGTTTGTTCTGTTTTGTTTTCAGTTGTATATAGCTTCTTTTATTGTTCTCAGAGAAGAAACGAAGACTGTCAAAACAGAGACAATACCGTCACCCACCAAGTCTTCCAAGTCCGAGACTGTAACAGTGACTAGTTTTAAAGACACCATAGTTAAGTGAGTGGTAAAGTTGTTTCTAAAGTATAGCAACATTCTGTTTTCGTTTATAATGTATGTCACTATAATTAACTGCTATTTTTCTTTATCCAGGGAAGACAGCAAAACTGCCAAATCAGCACCACCAGTCTCACCCACCAAGACCACCAAGACAGAGACTGTGAATACTTTCAAGGACACCATAATTCAGTGAGTGGTGTAAAAAGCTTGGCATATTCCATTTCATTAGTAATACATGTAATTCTATATCAAGCTCATTTTCCTTCAGGGGAGACGGCAAATCCGTCAAATCAGCACCACCACCCTCTCCCACCAAGAGCATTACAAGGTAACCGAACATTATCTTCACAGTCACTTTAACCCGAGTCATTACCTCACCTTCACTTTCTGATATCACGCTCTCTTATCAATTTCAGTACAAGCTTTACAAGTACTACTCCAACGTCTAAGACAACATCCACTTCCACCCAATCCAAATCGAGGTGATTTTTCAGTTTGACATTATATTAACAAAAAGAGGAATTCATTATGCGCAAAGAACATTCATTGAATCATTTCCCCCTAGTGCTGAGGACAAATTGTTTGATACCCTTATTCCTGCACCCATCAAGACAACGTATGCGTCTGACACAAGGTATGGAATGTAGGGTGTGACTCATTAATGAGATTTTTTTTAGTGATTACTTTGTACATAATCTTTGCTACCTTTGAACTTCGAAATCCATTCACAGGAATGATAAAAGCAGTGGAACAAGTTCTACGACGTATACGACAAGGTCTTACAAAGACAGCAGGTACTTCATTTACACCTAGACACTTGGGACTGCACGATCACTTGAGACAACAGACATTTCATAATGTCATATTTTTACCGCAGACCCACTGATTATTTTTCTGATACCGTGGTCACCGAAACCGTGAAGACCGTGTCCTCATCATCGGACAGGTACGCTTTACGTTTACTATGATTACGCACCGCGTGTTAACTGCAGACACTTTCATTTGTGGATGTTTTTGTTTTATACACAGTTATGAATACAGAGATCGCAATGGCTCCACAAAAAACTACGTTACAACAACGTACACAGAGAGCAGGTGCAATGAGAGAACAATTGAATCCATTTTTTTTCTTGGCTAAATAGAGAAGCTTTGCATTTTAACCGGTGAACAAATTTTCAACAGACCTGAAAACATCTCAGACATCTACACATCAAGAAAGCTTGAAACGGTTTACACAACACCTGAAAGGTAATTAAACCAGACTTTGCACATCCTTATTTTTTCTGCGATGGAATATATTTCAATTCCACAATTTTTTTTTGTAGGAAAATCATAGAAAGGGATCTTTGCACCTTCTGCCAGAAACCAATGCTTGCTGAAACAAAAATGATCCTAGAGGATATGGATATAAAGTGCCATGCCAGTTGTTTCAAGGTACATCTTTTTGATTCACGGTATTTATTACAGGGATTTTTAGCTTATAAAAAGGTTTTATCTTAAATATATTAGAAAGCATTGTTTAAGATGTAAAAATATTGATTTACCATTTTATAAAAAAAAAACATTTTATTATTTTTAGTAGTATATGGTTAGCTTTTTGTGACATTGTGATACAATGTCTATTCTGATACAATTTATTTTGTTAGATAACAAAAAAAGCCACTTGTTATAAAATTGACAAGTTCTCAAGGCACAACTGGTGGAAAACTTATTTTTATGGCCAAAAAATGTTCCTGGTATTGCGGAAATCTACTTTCAAAAAGTGAACTAAATATCTCCCACAACAGCCTAATATAGTAATTTATTTATTAAAGATGTTTACTGAGATATTTATAGGGAGGGGTAGCTATACTGGTCTAAGGCTCTGGGTTACTGATCGGAAGATCTGGGTTTGAGCCCCGGTATCGCTAAGATGCCACCCTTGGGTCCTTGAGCAAGACCCTTAACCCTCTGTGCTGCAGGGGCGCCGTATCCTGGCTGACCCTGCGCTCTGACCCCAGCTACCAAACAAGCCAGGATATGCGAAGAAAGAATTTCAATGTGAACTGTAATGTATATGTGACAAATAAAGGCTATTCTATTATATTCTATTCTTAATTCTGATAGGGATATATGATGTGAAACCTGTCAACAAAGTATCACTATAGAAACAAAAGTAATGTAGTAATAGTAATGTAAAATTTTGATAATAAATCTTCTTTTTAAAAGGTAATTAATCTGAATAAAAACATGCTGTGGTTAATATAATGTAATTGTTTTTTATTTGTTTAGTATTATGTTTAAATCAAGGCAGCATACACTCATATTCTCTTTTCCTACACCAGTGTGATGTGTGTAAGTGCTCTCTTGGAAACCTGAAGGCAGGAGACAGTATGTGGTTGTACCACCGCACAGTGCACTGTGAGGCCTGCTTTGGTGTGACAAGGAGTAAGTAATGTAAAGCTCACATAATTACAGTATTATAATTATAATTATACGTGAAACATTTCAAGCAATAACATTTTTGTCCAACAGATAAATGGATTCGCTGAAGATGAACTTTCTGCAAAACCATGAATTGCACTGACACTATGATAAAATAGATTTATATATGAATTAATACGCTGCATGTCAAATGTCCTTAACCAGGGGTTTCATCAAATATAATTGTTCATTTGAATACAAGAAAAAAGGAGGCAGTTTGGGTGGCGGATCTGTTGAAAATGTATGGGAGGTATATAATTTTATTTTCTTTCAAATAAATATATAGATTGTTCTCATCACACTTCAGTCATTTGTAAGCTGAAATGTGAATTAACAAAGGAAGTACATTGTTATGAGATACCATATTTTAATATATCACTCTGGTTTCTTTTTAACCATTTCTTTTTATTTTTTTTGTGTTTTATATATTTTACTCTGTGTTGGTTTGACCACCAATAAAATGATTTTTAAGTGGTGTAAAGTTCCTCACTTTTTTTATTGGCACAATCCATGCCACGAAAAAATTCAAGCTTTATTAAAGATCAATTTAACATAATGCAGGTAGCCAGGCAAAATGTCAAACATATTTAAGGCAGCCTCATTTGAAAGGTCAACAATTTCTATACATTATAATTAGTTGGTTTTAACTGTACAGTAATATATATAGGTCATAATATTTTACCTTTTTGCTTTTTTATAAGTGACTTTTATGGATGTATGTCTCCAAATGACTCCAAATGAATGTGTTAAACAGTATGCAATGACCTTTAAACTTTCAAATCCACTTTTGAAAATAAAATCTTTTATTTATTTAAAAAAAAACAAAAAAACATAATACATCACTTTTTTAAACTGAGGAAATGTGTCATTTTAAATTTGTTTAGCTATGGGCAGGACCATATGCAGAGCACTAGCAAAAATAAAATTTGCTGTCAATATTTTCACTCAAACCACTGCCTGCTGCTGCTTCTAGTTGCTTATCCAGAGAAAAGCTGCTCGTAACTGCTGATCCAGGATCAGTATTTTCCTCAGCCTTTTAAAATGATGAATCTGTAGATCAGCTGGCAGTGGCTGTGGGAAACGTATTTATTTACATGGCATGTGCACGTGACTGATTATGTAAACATTTTATAATATATATATTTATTTACAGGGGCACGGTGGCTAAGTGGTTAGCACGTTCGCCTCACACCGACAGGATCCGGGTTCGATTCCCGTCTCGGCCATGTGTGTGTGGAGTTTGCATGTTCTCCCCGTGCCTCAGGGGGTTTTTCTCCGGGTTCTCCGGTTTCCCCCCGGTCCAAAAACATGCACGGTAGGTTGATTGGCACCTTGGAAAATTGTCCCTAGTGTATGAATGTGTGTGAATGTGAGTGTGTGCCCTACGATGGGTTGGCATTCCATCCAGGGTGTATCCTGCCTTAATGCCCATAGACGCCTGAGATAGGCACAGGCTCCCCGTGACCCGAGGGAAGATCGGATAAAGCGGTAGAAGATGAATGAATATATATTTATTTATTTAATGATTTATTAAAGTTTCTAAATAAATATAAGTGATATAATAAATACATTACATATATAATACATTTTGATCACATCACATTCAATACAAATTCATTGGTTTAAAAAATATTTTATGACACTTCCTGCACTCATAAAAAAGGGGTTTATGCTTAGTAATCCCTTTAATAACAAATCTTTCATCAGGATCATTCATACTGCAATGTGTAGGTTGTAGCTGCATACGGTAACATTTTGGTTGAAGTCACTTCTTAGTGGGAAATCTTTTTAAATGGATCCAAGTGAAGCGCATATATTAGCCTTACCCTGGAATTAGTTCACCTTCCGCCTACAAACAGAGCCATGTTTACACTGTGTCTGAGATTTCAGCTGGCTCAGCAGTCCTGATTTATTTATTTTTTAATGAAGTGTTTTCAAGCAGGTAAGTATGAAGTCATGCTACCCATTGTTCAAGCTGGCAATTCCATAAGCACTTCTTCAACCCCATACTATAAAATATGCAGGTATTAATGCCGATCACAAACCAGATGGTTCCCCTCCTCTTGAGTGTGGATGATGTGGTGTCCATGTTTTCAGATGTGTTTCAAGTGTTTCTTTTCCTCTGAACCCCAGTTGTTTCCCACTTTGCCTGAATCCATTTTAAATTAGCTAGGCTCAAAGAAGTTGGCTCATTTTCACATATGGTGTAACTTGCATGACAAGTTTTTCCCTCAAGCCATCAGATTTCTCAACTCACTAAACTAAAGTGGAACTGGACTCACACACACACACACACACACACACACACACACACACACACACACACACACACACACACACACACACACACATACACCATCCACACAGCATTCCATTGCTCTATTTATCTGCCTGATTACTGGCCTTTACATGTTTATTGTATATACTGCTCTCACTGACAGTGTTACTGTTTACATGCACATTTTGCACATCCACTTTTTATTACTGCTGCTCTATTTGTTCATTTGCACACCAGCCAAACTGTGTTACAATGTTTACAAAACTTTGCACTACTTCACAGTGTCTTTTTATCCTATTTTATTTTATGTTGTGTAATGTTTGTTGTTATGCACTGTCTCGTGTTGGCAACACAGTCTTGTTCTGTCTTTGCTCTGTTTGCACTAGATTGCACACAATGCACTTTATGTAGCTAGGACAAACTTAGTCTAGTCCTCAGCCTTGTGTTGTTGTGTTTGTGTTATATGTTGTTTTGTGTAGCACCAGGGTCCTGGAGAAACGTTGTCTCATTTCACTGTGTACTGCGTCAGCTATATGTGGTCGAAATGACAATAAAACCTCTTGACTTGACTTGACTTGACTTGACATAATAAACTGTGTTCACAGACAATTCTCTCTGGAGGTTCCTGAGCCCATTAAGTGATTTACACTACAGAACTAGGCCTTGTTTTAATGTAGTATTGTCAGAAGGTTTTGGAAGATCACAGGCAATTTTCATTCTTCTTGTTCTTCTGTGTGAGTGGTTTCTCCTCCTACGGTGATATTATGTACTGATGCGATATTATGTTGAGAAACATTTTTCTGAAACTATTTTTTGGGGTTGTACATGTCAGACCTTCTTGATGTTTTCAGTGAAAGCAGAAACGAATGAAAGTCCATATTAAAAGAAATGTAACAAAATAGTATTGCGTTTTGTCAAACCCAAATATAGTGTTTTGTACTGATGGTCCAAAGCATTGAGAACATACCACTTTGGTCCCTACAAAATAAAATATAAAAAACTGTGTAAAAATGATTTTATCAAAGCAGTATTTTGTATTCTCACATACTATGTAGTAAATGATATTCTTTTATGTGTTGTCGCTGTTGTTCTTCATGATGCCACATGAAAGCATGTCACACAGGACTTTGGCTTTCTTTTAGTTTTAAAAGGTAGAAATGATGTGTGTATAATATTCTGTGAATTTTATACTATTTATACATTTAACACGTTTTTCTTTGGGGGCGTCTACACTTCCAGGTGACTTGCATTGTGTGTCAGTGTGTGTGTGTGTGTGTGTGTGTGTGTGTGTGTGTGTGTGTGTGTGTGTGTGTGTGTGTGCTGCTTCAGCGTTGGGTTCTTTTTAAACTGAGAGGAAGGAGAAAGGGGGCACCGAGCACCACACCAGCATCCGAGAGAGAAGCAGCATGTCGCCGCGAGCTGAGCACACGGACCTCGTGCACTCGCTTCAATCTGTGCTGGACTGACTGAAGCCATTTGCCATCACTTTATCTCTATATATCTCTGTCCTCGTTTTTTTTATGTAATAATTTGCGTGTGTGTGTGTGTGTGTGTGCTCAATGGAGGCGGCCGTGATGAAGCTGCGCGCGATGGCGGACGTTAACGGGAACAGCACGGTCATGGACGCAGAGCTCGAGGTGAAGAAGCTGCAGGAGCTCGTGCGAAAACTGGAGCAACAGAACGAGCAGCTGAGGACGAGAGCCGCCAATAACTACACCCACAGCGGCCATTTATTCCCAAACCAGAACCTCTCTGCAAACCCGGCCAGTGGTCATGTTTATTCAGGGAATCACTGCCTTGCAGCGCAGCCCACGCAATTGGAAGTGCACAATAGAGACGAGCAGTACGCGTGTTTTCATGCCCAGTCTCCCAACGAGCTCGAGAGCTTACTGCTGGACGAGCTGGAAACCTTAGACGTCTTTTCTCTTCTAAACATCGACCGAGAGGCTGAAGACCGCTGGTACTGCAACCTTGTTCCATTTCTGCTTTAACTAGGATGGGGTTCTGTGTTTGCATACGTTTCTGATGTGTACATGATCAGTGCTGACCCACTCTCATATTCTCATATACACAGTTATGTCCTAGTTAATAGGAAAAAAAGCATGCACGTCCTGTGTTACTGTCTTTTGTTACAGCTTTCACAAAACCCTTCTTAAAAAAAAAAAAAAAAAAAATATATATATATATAGCTATATATATATATATATATATATATATATATATATATATATATATATATATATATATATATAACACCTACACTACAGCTTGCTGTGGGTATTTTGTCTTGTCTGTGGGCATCTGTTTCATTGTGATGTTTTGTGAGGTTGTGGGTAAGGTGGCATCCGTGTGTTTATTGTGATGCTGTCCTGGAATGAGACAATGTGCACACGTTCCATATTTACTTCATAACACCTGGATTAAATGGTCACCTCAAGATCAAATCACAATCAAAAAAGACCGTCTGCAGTCTACGTTCGTAGAGTGACATGGCAACATGTTGAAAAGTGTGCCTTGTTATCTTTAGGTTGTACGAGTCGCCGAAAGCAAAGATGTTCCCTCGGTCGCCCCTCAGCCCTCTGCAGTGGTGTAGGCATGTGTTCGACAACCCCGGGCCTGAGGTGGAGTCAGCTAAGCGTTCCTTATGCTACCGTCTAGACCAGGGTACAGTATTCTTGGTTTTTACCTCGCCAACTTTACGCTTAACCAACAAGACAGGGCTTCTGAGTAAAAAATACAATGCATTTTAAAGAGGTCATAT
The DNA here is from genome assembly GCA_030449085.1 of Kryptopterus vitreolus. Taxonomy (NCBI): domain Eukaryota; kingdom Metazoa; phylum Chordata; class Actinopteri; order Siluriformes; family Siluridae; genus Kryptopterus; species Kryptopterus vitreolus. Next base: position 10,559,536 of record JACRUU010000011.1, on the reverse strand, counting down.
TCTTGGAATATGGAAAATTGTAATATCTCAGTGGATACTTAAAAATTAGGGATTATTTAATCATTTTGCAAAGTTGTTTATTATATACTGATTCTGTTTTAAATATTTATAATGGCTGAATTAAACTCAGATTAATACTGGTAAATCAGAGAACAATTACAACGTCATCATGAGCCTGTCCTATAATATAATTATAGAATATAATATATCTCAGCACTGTAAGTCAGCAGTTTTTTTTAAATTTTGGTTTTATATGGGCTGTGGTACAGGGATGAAGTGCTAGAGATGTGAAATTATATAGTTCTGATACACTTGGATACTTATGTAAGTGGTAGTATACTTGCATATAATCCTGATGATTAGGAACAACTGGTGATGTTCTAATACATACTAGATATACAGCATATGGCCTGGTTTGTATAACATGAGCATTATTACATGTGTAGCATTTTAAAATGCCGTAATGCCTGTTGGTGATAATCCAGTAATATAATAAACCGGTGATGAACTAGTACTACTGCTAATAACAATAATAATAATCCCTAATAAATGTTAACTCTATTACTCTATTTGTGAAGCACAGAAACCGAGCTGTGAATCTTTCTTCTTTTTTCAACTCACTTTCATCCTGAAATATTCGCCAGTGTTTTGCAGCCATGGTGGAGAGGATGGTTGCCATAGAAACTATGACTATATTAACCCTTTCGGCTAAACTAGAGGGAAACAGTGTACTGGCTTCATTTTCACACTCGGCCTGACCAGGCACGGCATTGCGTTCAGTTTAGAGGCGTGTATAAATATAAGATGTGTGTACAGAAGAGTCTGCTGTTCAACTTTGAGCTCTCGTTGGTGTTGAAAGGCCAGTTTGAGCAGAGGTTGGCTGTGCGCTGGAAGGTTATGAATACAGCTTTGTTTAGCCACTCTGAAAAAGCTTTGTTCTTGTGGGGCGGCTGTGAATGCTCGTTTTCATGTTGTCTGTCGCAAGGCTAATTTTCTGCAGTACAGGAAAAAAGCACAGCGCTTTGATTGCTTAGCGATAAATGAAAACGAGTTGATTTTTGTGTGAAAATTACATGTTTGTTTTCAATTGCATAATCAACAAATATGCAAACTGAATTCTAAACTATTAAACAGCTCTACAACCCTGTGTCTTAACTAAGCTACGTTCCTTAAGCAACAGCATTATGCAAGCGACTTGCTGTCTATTCTCACTTGTACACATATGGCAATATCCTCCTCAAACTGAACCATAACTAATATACCAATCCATCTCTTTCTTAGCCAAAAGATGGAGGGGAGCGCTCTCTAGCAGTGCATCATCCTTGTCATTCAGACCGGCTGATGGACTTTCCTTCCTAAGCACCTCAGTTAAATCACTTACTAAACCTGCACTAACTGAACAAACAGGTAACATTATCCCTACAACTATACTAACAAGCTCAACGAATAATCAAACTGATGCTTTTACTTTGCATTTTTATTTGGACAGTATATTTGCAAACCAGCATTTTGTGCTATTTTTAAAGTATGAGAACATTTTACCTCTGGGGTGTAGATGAGGATAATCACAATATACAAATTCAAAGTGTGCTTATTGATCTGTGCTCGAGAATATCGTATGTCATTCTATACTACTCAGCATATTTCTGCTAGGCCTTGTGAAATGTGACACTTATTGATTATCTCTGGTGACATCCGTGATGAAAGTGTCTCAATCAGCAATGTTCTCTGTTTAAAAAAAAGGGAAAAAAAGCATTCACGGTAATACTATATCACATACACAAATATGGACCTCAAATAAAATGATTGTTCATATTACTTTAGCAAAGCATGATGGTATGATCATATTATCACATTCATCCCTTGAGTTGGAAAATCTGCGAAATCCATTACAATGAAGCATGTCTCATGTGTCTGTTAATCTAGTTCCATCTCCTCAATCCAGCCACTGCTCTCTCCAGTCACCTCTCATTGGGAGAAGTTGCGGTGGCCTGGCCGAGAGATCGCCCTCATTCCTGTATCACACGGCTACTTACAGTAAGCCTCACCATTCTCATCCATCTGTCATTCTTCTATGAGGTACAACAACTTAGTTTATTCAGATCTGAGTCTATAATAGATAACAGCTCGTATTAATGCTATGTAAAGTACCTTATGTAATAGTAAAGTTGTGTGTTCATAAGACATACATGTAACCCTATGAACAACTGACATAGAGCCTAAATACACTTATATGCTTAATCCAAGTTTAAGTGTATTTAAGCTCTATGTCAGTTGTTGCTGTCTACTACTAATGTTTTGCTTCAAATTTTACATAAGCTGCTCGGACCCTAAAGTTCTGATATTAAATAGTTAATTTTTATTAATCTGAACATTTTGGTTTACATTTATTTCTATCTCTTGCTTTCTTTCTCCTCTTCTTCTTGTTCTGTTATTTTTCCTGGATCATTACTAAAAAACGTACATAACAAAATGCATGTGGCATGAACATTAAGTCTATGGGCATATCTAAAGTATCCTCTGCAGTTGCTCTGAGGTGGTTTGAATCCCATTCCTCACATTTGTACACATTAAAATAATCTTTCTGTTTACAAAGATAGAAACTGGAGATGTTTTGCAGAAAAAAATTATCTACAGATGTCTAGAATGTTGTGTCCTCAAAACTAGTTACTGCCCTGAGCATTAGCTGTCAAAAAAGACAACGCTTTCAGTTTTGATGTCGGGTCATTTTTTCTTTGTTGTTGTTTACATAGGTTTTCAAGCTGACAAAAAAACTGCCTTCGTAATTCAGTGTACCTTTGATGTGGCACATGCTGACAAAAATTCATAGTAAAAAAATCTGAATGAAATCTAATACATTTCTGAAAACAAGACTTACATATTAAAGTGTATTTGCAGATAGTGTGATTTTCAGAGCCATTTTGGAATGCTGGGTGAGGGTTAGATATAACGTTGTTTTAATAACATAGCATTGTTTCCATTAAACAAAAGCAAAACGTATTTTTCAGCTTAAGTGTTTAAATGTAGCTGGACTGTATGTTGCGGCTCTTATTATAAGTGTTCATTTGATACAATGGAATATATAGGAAAGGTGATAATAATGTGACGAGTCCGTAATAAAAAAAATCGTACTGACTCAAAAAATTTATATTGTTGTATAGTGTTGACCTAGTAAGAGTAGAATTCGGTGATTATGGTTGTCACAATGTCACTTGACAAAAGCTGTCAATGTGACAGAAATGGAAGTTGGAATAAGCCATTTTTAAATGATTATATAGGTCTATGTCAGTTGTTGTAAAGGTGTCACATAGCCCTGTTATCACCAACCTTAATACAAGTCGTAATTCTTTAGTACTAAACATCTTTACTCCCAAACTTAACAATCATTTTGTAAATAGATTTCAGTCGCCCACATGCTGCCGTCAGTCCGCAGTCTTCCATGAACAATGAGTTCAGCATCTCAGAACTGGATGATGAACCGGTCTCTATGGACTACAAGCTTCAAGATATGACCGATGTTCAGGTCATGGCCCGGCTACAGGAGGAGAGTATGTACATTTTCTCACCACCATCTTTATCACCGAACAGACTCAATCAAAGAAGACGTACTTTAACCGAGGTAAATCGTGTTGCACGTCTGTTCCAATGTGCAGGTCTGCGTCAGGAGTACGCCACTACCTCGACCACTGGTGCCCGCAGGAGTTCCAGCTTCTCTGTGCACTCAGGATTGTGTCGCCCGGAGAGAACTGATATGAGGATGGAGGAAGATGAGGAAGACTTTGATGATCTTCCTCCTCCCCAGCCCCGACTTTTTCGTACAGGGTCCATGCAGCGGAGTGTGTCCCACTCCCACAATTTGTCCAGTCTCAGAGAGCCTCGCCGCTGCAGCTCCTCCAGCACACAGTACCTCAGCAGCCCCAGTTCCAGCACAGCCAGCTTCATAAGCAATGAATCACAGGGTTACCGCACCAGCACCAGCACAGGTCAGCATTACGAGCAGCACAATTGCTATATATATATATATATATATATAAATATATATATATATATATATGTATGTATGTATATGTATGTATATGTATGTATACGTATACTTATATATGCGTGTGCGTGTGTGTATGTATACCAAAATGTACAACAGATATTACAGAACAGAAATGTCTTATTCATCTAGAAACATCTACTATGAAAGTGGTGCTGCCTATTTTACTACATATATAATGACAAACTGTAGCCCATCTGTTATGATGCTTGTCTTATAACCCCCACCCCCATCTTTCAAACTTCCTGTAAAGAGACCACCATTAAACAACCAATGTCATGTAAATGTACATATGGTATTATTGGGATTTTTAAACACCCATTAGTGTCCAGCCAACAGCAGTAAATTGACCTGACAATGACATTGAAACACTGAATTAACATAGGTCGTGCCCTTAAAAGTTATCATCTTATACTATACACAGCTTAAAATCCCAGCAACCCAATTGTACCTGATTTACCCAAATAATATCAGATAAGGTTCCTTTCTGTTGATTGATATATTTTGTAATATACTAAATTTTTTTTCAACATTGTTAATTATAGTCAGTGTATGTTCGATATGGCCACTTTTCTGATTATATTACTGATTGAGTGGCAGTTTATGACAGTCTTCGTCTTCCAGAATGGGTGGGATGGACCACCTCACACTGGTCGAGTTGATAGAGCTGTTGTGTAATTTGTATACAGATCTAAAGTAATAAACAGTTTTTGTGCCATTTCAAATGGTTCAGACACCCCTCTCCCCCTCCCCATTTAATAATGTACACGTTGTTCTTTCAGACATGTTGCGCAAAAGCATGCCAAATCTGATACGAGCTCCCAGCATGCTGTCTGTGCCGAGTGTAACGAGTATTGCAGCTCCTGCCAGTCACACAACTTTCTCATCATTTCAATCTTCACCTTCGTCCCTGCGCAGCAGTCAGAGCTTTGACTCTTCAAGCGCCCTTGCCAGGCTTCATTCTGCAAGTAAGCCCTACACAAAAGCAATGGTTATCACTGCCAACTTTCAGATCCATGACGCATAAAAGCACTGTGGAATAATAAACATTAACAGGAATGCAGACTGAATCTATTTCTTGAGAAACTGATTCAAATCCAATAATGAGATTAACTGCAGTTAAGTGTAAAATTGTTATTCTGAAAATCATTTCATGATAATATAGATGTAAATGCTGCCTTACCAAATGAATCACTAGTGGGACTTCAAAATTATTGCACATGTAAGAATCTACAATTGTAATTTAAATTGAGCTATTTTAATACAGTGTATAATATAAAGTATATATATATATAATAATTTATATTAAAAAATTCTACCAAGCTGCCACTAGTGGGCCCTTGAGCAAAACCATTAATAGCTCAATTGTAAGCCGCTCTGGATAAGGGTAAATGTAAATATGTAATATAATTAACTTTACAGCATTTGGAAGATGCCCTTATCCAGAGCGACTTTCAACAGAGCACCTGTGGATTAAGGGCCTTGCTTCCGATACCTGCCTTACATTGACCTCTGCATTGCATTTCCACATTTCACATATTTTTAAATGAAATAATCTGTAATGTCAGTTCCCTCTCCAGGTCAGCTGCAGCAGCGGGTGCAGAGTATAGGCAACTTCTCCATGGCGACACGACAGCCAGTCAAAGCCACTGCCTATGTCAGTCCTACGATACAGGGTTCCATCACAATGCCTTCATCAGTTAGTTTAAATTCACTGTCCAGCAATAGTGTTAGTAAACCGAGCAAAGCCAGCACTCCATCCACTACAAATCGCAGTGCTCTACCTCGACCAGCCTCCTTCATTGGCACCAGTGGGACCACTCGCAGCAAGATCGCTCAGCCGGGACGCAGGTAAGCATTTTTTAATCCTATTCATTACAAATTGTTTATTTTAGTGTTCTGTATTACACCAATAAGTGTCTGTGTTGCTTTTACCAGCTTACTGACTCCCCCAAAGAGTATGGCCTCCCTGACTGCCCTGCGTGATGTGAGCTGGAGGGATGGATGTTATTGATGCTGGAAACCCACTGCTCTTCATAAACGACCAACGGTGTTGCAGGCCCAGCTGGCTGGGTAAAGCTGTTGTTTACAGGCAACAGAATATAGATTAAAGTGTAATTACTGATTTGTAATCATTGATGGTATAAGACGGTTAGCTCAGCTAATTATATTTATGCCGTATATTTACAAAAAAACGCAATATGCCCCAGTGACCAAAAACTTTGATTAGAACTTTATGCAAATAATTGTTTACATGTAAGATAGTCCCCCAAAAATAAAAAAAAATGTTTGTTATTTAACTGTTTATACTTACAGGAAACAGCAAGTAAGATTCTGCAAGACAAATTGTTAGCTCTCATTACCTAATGCTAAGTGTTTTAAGGTTATACTGTAAGTAATTTCCTGACTGTAAAAATGGCACTTTTAACTCATTCATTGTTAATTGCGAACTGTTAGGCCAGTTAAGTTTCATTTCACACACTACATTTAGTACTACTGAACTCTAATGGTTTTCTAAAGGAAGCACCTTAGTGTCAAAAGACAAGATAACATGTAAACTGTGAATTTCAATAACTACAAATGTGAATACTGGACAGCTTAGCTTTGATACTATTCAAAATACATTAACACACTGATCTGGATCTTTTAGCAAATTGGCTTTAAGAAATGTAACATAAGGGGAAAAAAAGACCTCTTAATGCAATTGCAACATGCATTATTGTGTGTTTACAAAGCTGCTCATGGGAAGGAGCATTGCTGATGGATTGCACATCTTGGAATGATCATGAAAATATTCAAATAAGTGTATTTTAACATTGAAATAAAGGTTTTTCAATTGACTGACTTTACTTGAGTATTTGATGTCTGAGGGATTACATTATCACTACCGTACACTATCAGTAGATGGCGCCACTGCAAATGTTTTTCCATACACTATATGTACAAAACAAGACAATTTAAGATATCCTGCTGTAAAGCTCTGACCTGCTGAACACATTTGGAATGAACTGGAATTTATGACTTGCACCCAGGTTTCCTCACCTTACACCAGTACCTGACTTTACAACATTCTTATGCCTGAATGAAATCTCTCACCAACAGCACAGTAGTGTGGAGGTTATTGGGGATTAAATTTGGGGGTAATGGAATAATCAAAAATTTATATATGAATCTTATCTTCAAAATTTTGTCCATACAGTGTATGTGGCAAAGACTATAATTTGTCACTGAAAATCACTTTCCGCTGTCAGGTTATATTTAATTATGAATAAGAAGGACAAATATATATATATATATATATATATATATATATCCATCCATCCATCTTCTTCCTATGCTTTATCCGAGACATAGTCCATCCTCAAGGCCTTTTCCCGGTGGGACATGCCCGAAACACCTCCCCTGGAAGGCGCCCAGGAGGCATCCGAAAAAGATGCCCAAGCCACGCCAGCTGGCCCCTCTCGATGTGGAGGATCAGCGGATCTACTCCGAGCTCCTCCCGAGTGACTGAACTTCTCACCCTATCTTCTAAGGGAGCGCCCAGCCACCCTGCGAAGGAAGCTCATTTCGGCCGCCTGTATCCGGGATCTTGCCCTTTCGGTCATGACCCAAAGCTCATGGCCATAGGTGAGAGTAGGAACGTAGATCGACCAGTAAATTGAGAGCTTTGCCTTTTGGCTTAGCTCCCTCTTAACTACGACGGACTGGTACATCGACCGCATTACTACAGAGGCTGCACCGATCCACCTGTCAATCTCCCGTTCCATTCCTCCCCTCACTCGTGAACAAGACCCCAAGATACTTGAACTCCTCCACTTGGGGAAGGAGCTCTCCACCAACCTGAAGTGGGCTAACCACCTTTTTGCGGCTAAGGACCATGGCCTCGGACTTCCAGGTGCTGATTTCATCCCAGCTGCTTCACACTCGGCTGCAAACCTTCCCAGTGCATGCTGAAGGTCTTGGCCTGATGGAGCCAACAGGAACAACATCATCGGCAAAAAGCAGAGACGAGATCCTGTGGTCCCCAAACCAGACTCCCTCCAGCCCCTGGCTGCTCCTAGAAATTCTGTCCATAAAAATAATGAACAGAACCGGTGACAAAGGGCAGCCTTGCCGGAGTCCAACATGCACCGGAAACAGGTCTGACTTACTGCCGGCAATGCGAACCAAACTCCTGCTCCGTGCATACAGAGACCGAGCCGGCCTCAACAGAGGGCCTCGGACCCCATAATCCCGGACACCCGGAGCACCCCCCCCACAGAGTGCAGCGAGGGACACGGTCGAATGCCTTCTCCAAATCCACAAAGCACATGTGGACCAGGTTGGGCAAACTCCCATGATCCCTCCATCACCCTGTAGAGGGTATAGAGATGGTCCAGTGTTCCACGGCCAGGTCGAAAAACCGCATTGTTCCTCCTGAATCCGGGGTTCGACTAAAGGCCGAATTCTCCTCTCCAGTACCCTGGCATAGACTTTCCCAGGAAGGCTGACTGAGGAGTGTGATCCCCCTATAGTTGGAGCACACCCTCCGGTCCCCTTTCTTAAAAAGAGGAACCACCACCCCGGTCTGCCAATCCAGAGGCACCGTCCCCAGCTGCCACGCGATGTTGCAGAGGCGTGTCAGCCAAGACAGCCCCACAACATCCAGAGACTTCAGGTACTCAGGGCGGATCTCATCCACCCCCGCTGCTCTGCCACCGAGAAGCTTCTCAACTACCTCGGTGACCTCAGCTTGGGTGATAGATGATTCGCCACCTCTGAGCCCATGGCCTCTGCTTCCTCATCGGAAGGCATGACTCCGGGGTTGAGGAGATCCTCAAAGTATTCCTTCCACCGTCCGATGATGTCCCCAGTTGAAGTCAACAGATCCCCACCTCCACTGTAGACAGTTTTGGCAGGGCACTGCTTCCCCCTTCTGATATGCCGGACGGTTTGCCAGAACTTCTTTGAGGCCGACCGATAGTCCCTCTCCATGGCCTCTCCGAACTCCTCCCATACCCGAGATTTTGCCTCAACAACCACCCGGGCCGCAGCCCGCTTGGCCTGACGGTACCCATCAGCTGCCTTCAGGGGTCCCAAGAGCCAACCAGGCTCGGAAGGACTCCTTCTTCAGCTTGACGGCATCCCTTACTTCCGGAGACCACCACCGGGTTCGGGGATTACCGCCACGACAGGCACCTGAGACCTTATGGCCGCAGCTCAGAATGGACTGCATCGACAATAGGAGGTGGAGAACATGGTCCACTCAGACTCAATGTCTCCAACCTCCCTCGGGATCTGGTTGAAGCTCTGCCGGAGGTGGGAGTTAAAGATATCTCTGACAGGGGGTTCTGCTAGGCGTTCCCAGGCACACCCTCACAATACGTTTGGGTCTGCCGAGTCTGTCCAGCTTCCTTCCCCGCCATCGAATCCAACTCACCACCAGGTGGTGATCAGTTGACAGCTCCGCCCCTCTCTTCACTCGAGTGTCCAAAACACACGGACGGAGGTCAGATGAAACAACCACAAGGTCTATCATCGATCTCCGTCCTAGGGTGTCCTGGTACCATGTGTACTGATGGACACCCTTGTGTTTGAACATGGTGTTCGTTATGGACAAACTATGACTAGCACAGAAGTCCAATAACTGAGCACCACTCGGGTTCAGATCAGGGGGGCCGTTCCTCCCAATCACGCCCCTCCAGGTATCACTGTCGTTGCCCACGTGGGCATTGAAGTCCCCCAGTAGAACAACGGAGTCTCCAGTCGGGGCGTTTATCAGCACCCCTCCCAGAGACACAACATGCCAAGAAGGCCGGGTACTCTACACTGCCATTCAGGCCCATAGGCACAAACAACAGTGAGAGACTTTTCCCCAACCCGAAGGTGCAGGGAAACGACCCTCTCGTTCACCGGGGTAAACTCCAACACATGACGGCTAAGATGGGGGGCTATGAGCAGGCCCACACCAGCCCGTCGTCTCTCACCGCAGGCAACTCCAGAATAATGGAGAGTCCAGCCTCTCTCGCGGAGTATGGTTCCAGAGCCCAGACTGTGAGTGGAGGTGAGCCCGACTATCTCTAGCCGGTATCTCTCAACCTCCCGCACAAGCTCGGGCTCTTTCCCCAACCAGCGAGGTGACATTCCATGTTCCCTAGAGCTAGTCTCTGTGTCCAGAGGTCGGGTCGTCGAGGCCTCCGCCTTCGACCACTGCCCGAACCACATTGCACCGGTCCCTTATGAGCCTTCCTGCAGGTGGTGGGCCCACGGGAAGGTGTCCCCACGTATCACTTCATTCGGGCTCGAGCCCGGCCGGCCGGGCCCCATGGGTGGAGGCCCGACCACCAGGCGCTCGCTTTCGAGCCCCAGCCCCGGGCCTGGCTCCAGGGAGGGGCCCCGGCTGCGCCATACCGGGCGACGTTACGGTCCTTGATTTTATTTTTGTCATAAGGGAACTTGAACCGCTCTTCGTCTGAGCCGTGCCCTAGGACCTGTTTGCCTTGGGAGACCCTACCAGGGGCATCTAGCCCCCGACAACATAGCTCCTAGGATCATCCGGTTACTCAAACCCCTCCACCACGTTAAGGTGGCGGTTCAAGGAGGGGTTCAAATATATATATATATATATTATAATGCTAGAGTTGAATGTTTGATAACTTGGTTTAAGTGCTAAGATAATATTAGCTATTTGATGCTATATGTCATTTAAAAAATCCCATACAGATAATTTATTACCTCCCTCTGCCTTGTTACCATGATGCCATGTTATAAGCAGTGTTGGGAAGATTACTTATTTAATAATAATATTTGATAATTTAATGGATTACAGATTATAAATCACCCTATTCAAATGGTACAAGTAGTGTAACTTTTTAGTTACTTTATAAAAGTAAAATGACTGATTACATTTGATTATTTGTTTATTACTTTCATTCGTCCAGTAGGTGGCACTTGATGAAAATAACATCCTGAGTCAAAAAATGTTTTAAATGTCAGAAGCAAATTGTTGACGGTGGGTTTGAGCGGGGTTTTTGGGGATTTGTAATCTTTAACATTTTCGAAAGTAACACCGTGACGAATTGCTGTTACTTTTATTTTGTAATTAAATTACGTAATGCCGTTACATGTAACTAGTTACTCCCCTAGACTGATTATAAGGTACCTCATATTGAGGTATAATAGCATATCTAAGAACAAAAATAAGCAATAAGTATGTACGTCTGAAATCATGTTTTCATTTAATATAATTTACAAAAAATTAAGTTTTATAACTAAATAGATTAATGCGTATAAACTCTTAACACGGAGCATAATAAATATCAGTGTTATATATGACAAATGGTGCGTGTAATTGCTTTGAAAACTCCAAAAGAGATTTGAAAAGATCGTTCTCTGTTTTCTCAGTGAAAAGTTTGAAGTGAATTTAATGATTCTATATCGGAAGTGCTTTTTGTGGTGCTGTGTGGCTCTGCTGGATTGTTACATTTGAATTAAAAGGAGTTTCTTCAAGAGATGTGTGAATTTATCCATTTATAAATCTTTCGATTATTTGTGTTCTCTCCATTCATCTTCTTAATATTAATATAAGTATTATTCTTACTTTCTCATTTATACAGAGATCCCTTTTGTTAAGCTTTTGCACTCTTCGTTATTTGGTAGATATGATTTAAATTGCATGGAAGTAGCTTGTGGAAAATGTACAATGAATGTGAGTCATGTGACATAGCAATGGACATGACTGGCTGAGCATGGCTTAAATATACCCTTAATTTCTAACAGAGCAGATCTGTATTGGACAATCTCCATGGTGACTTCAAGCCAATGTAAAATCACTGGCTGATGTGCAGCGACAAAGAGTAAGTGCTTTGAATTATTTTCGGAAAACATATACTGTGTAATTATTTATTGCCATTTAATATTACTGAACTTGTTGCTTGTGTACTAGAAGAAATTGAAATGTGACGAGTGTAAACATTCTATTATTTTCATTGTTCGTTGAAAAATCATGGATCAGCAGGATCTGGAAACCAGAAACCTTGTGGAGAAAATGCCAAGTAAAGCTCAAGAAGTAAGCTGTGACTGGTTTCTGCCCGAAAATGAATACTAAAGTGTTTAATAGTAGCGAAGACATAAAACTGGGTATGTGTCCCTCAGGATGCTGTAATCAACATGAAGTCCATGCAGGAAATCTCCAAACAGCTGGGCTTTGAGTGGCCAGTTCTCGCATATGAACTGGGCTTCACGAGAACTGAAGTCAGGCAGTTTCATGCCGTATCGAAGGAGAAGAGGGATCAGGCCAAGAGCATGCTGGAATCCTGGTGTGTAACATTGTTAATCTAACGATGCATTATTAAGATTCCGAAACTGTACAATTTATTCAGATAATATATTTGATATAAGATCCAGATGTATGATTCCACAGGTATGAAAGGTCATGGGATAAGCCTAATAAGACTAAAGTGCTGCAGGATGGACTGGAGCGTGCTGGCCGTAGAGACCTGGCTGAAAGATTGCGGTGTCTTCACTGGGGCCACCAGAAACTTAGCCGCAGGGTCGAGCTGCCCTCTGCATTCCCCTTTCTCATAACCGTCCACAAGACTATAGATAACAAGGAAGCTTTGAAAAGAATTAATGAGCTGAATCGCAGTTACAAATAATATCCTAGCTGAGGAGTTACAAAAATGTCCTGCATACATCAACTCTCAGGTGTTCTGCATGCTCCAGTGCTTTGGAGTAAGCAGAAATGGGTTTATCTTGCATAATGTTTTAATGAATTTAAAACAGTATATATAGATTTTTTTCTTTATTTGAAGGATATTAATTATATTGTTTTCACACTGATGTTCACTTTGCATAGATTTAATACTTTCAGAGCATTTCAGACTGCATTAATACATTGAATAACATTTTTTTTTATACCTTTTGAAATGTTTAAACTAAAGTAATACAAATAAATAAATCTAAGTTTATTTCTCCAAAGTATTGCAAGATTCTGCTCGATTTTGTCAAACTCTGGTTTACCAAAGAAACCAACCGGTCACGTGACAGAAATCGGATCACAGCTCTTTGCACCAAAACCACTGCATGGGAAGGTTTATGCGTAAGCCAAATAAATTAGCAATAAAAATGTAGTATACCTGCCAACAATATGATATCTTTTTCCCCGTGCAATTGTTTATAAATAATATTACTAGTAAATACTAGAACAGCGGTTGGGCATTATGTCAACCAAACCCGATGACCCAGTGCTCAGCGTGAGCAGCCAATCAGCAATCAGTGCCGCGTGCGTCCATGTTGTACGTGTTGCCAGGTACCTGAATTAACCTCGTATACGGGTGTATGTAAACTATATATATATATATATATATATATATATATTATATATATATATATATATATACATATATATATATATATATATATATATTTTTTTTTTTATCCGTTGTTTACGGTTTTGAACACACTACGTAAAAACACGCTCTTATTATTCTTAATATATTTAAGCATCACAACATCCAACGATATTTATTTATTTATTAACATCCAACGATATAATATTTCTGCTAGATCATTCGATTCATATTAATTGATTTTTTAAAAATATTAAATTGTAGAATGAATTCCCGGTACATAAAGCAGTGATTACTAGAATTGGGAATTTTCGGTTTGGTATGGATGTTCTTTTCAACGGATCCCGATTAATTGTTGCGTATCTGGCAACCGCGTATGTTAGACTCCCTGCTGTTCGACGTCGCGAACTGAAAAGCAAAGATGAGGGAAGCAGCAGGCGGTAGAAGAAGCTGATCATTTCCCTTCTCCTCTGATAGGAAATGTTCTCGCGAATATCGCCGTTTTCACCCGATAAACATGTCTGCGCTGTGAGACTGCTTCTTTAAAGCACTGGAAGAGAGAGAGAGAGAGAGAGAGAGAGAGAGAGAGAGAGAGGCATCGCGCGTCCCCGCCGGGAATGTGTAGGAGAAAAGCCGAAAGCTGAAGCAGGGAGACACCGGGGACTGCTCGGATGTTCCTATATACTGTGGACATTATTCGTGTGGAGCTGCTCTTCCCTGGTTGTCGTTCCAAGCTCACCATGGCTGCAGTGAACTGCTTCAGTGGTCCGGAGGAGCTCGAGGATTTTAGTCATGCCGTGAATCTGATGCGAGAGCTGAAATATTTCTACGACTCCCAACTTCTGGTGGATGTCCGGATTGAAGTGGAGGCAGGAGCGGAGACGGCGGGATGCGCCTCGGAAATGGAAACGCGCACCTTTTTCCATTGTAACCGCAACATCCTGGCGGCGGCGAGTCCCTATTTCAAGAGCATGTTTACCGGAGGACTGTACGAGAGCACGCAGAGCAAGATCACGATCCACGACGTGGACGCGGAGTCGATGGCGCTCATCATTGACTACTGCTACACCGGCAAAGTGACCATCACTGAAGCCAACGTGCAGAAGCTGTACACCGCCGCCAACATGCTGCAGGTGGAGTACATCCGACATGCCTGTGCTGACTTCATGACCAGAAGGCTGGACCTGTCGAACTGTACAGGGATCCTTAAATTTGCTGACACCTTTGACAACATGGAGCTGAAAAGCAAAGCCCAAGCCTTCATCGCCAAGCACTTTGCTCAGTTCAGTGCCAGTGAGAAGGACTTGTGCGAACTGGACGCCAAGCAAATGAAAGAGATCCTCATGTTGGATTCCCTCGACATTGACTGTGAGAGGAACGTGTGTGCGGTCGCCATGCAGTGGATCGAACATAACTCGCCACTGGAAACCGAGGACACCTTGCGTATCCTTCAGTGTGTCAGGTGGTCGCTGTTCACTGAGAAAGACCGCTTTTATTTGGATAGTCTCCGATTGAAGCCTTTTGTTGAGAAACACCTTCCGAGTTTACCCGATTTGGGCGGCCCAGGGTGACAGCGGGCTGATTTCGGGCAACCGTACGAGACACCGAATTGGTCAGAGTGCGAAAGAAATGGTCCTGTTTTTCGGCCGACCCAACGAACCGTTCATGTGTTACGACCCTTACAGTGAAGAGATCTACTCCATGTCGTCACCCGTCATTAACCTCAGCAATCAGAACTTTAAACGCTCTCCGATGGAAACCTTTCTCGTCTGCGCCACGCCGGAGAACAGCCTGTACATCGCCTCGCACCTGTCGAAGCACTTCTGGGTGTATAATCCGCTGCTGAACTGCTGGCACGAGCTGGCCGAAAGACTGCTAGGGAGAACGCATTCGTGTATCGGCTACCTCAGCGGGCACATGTACATCCTCGGTGGGAGGGACCCCGTATCAGATTCCAGGATCAAGGAGGTTGAGTGCTACAGCATTCAGAGGAACCAGTGGATGTTTGTCACCCCTTTGCCTCATTCCTTGGGCAAGATGCAAGTCGTGACGGTCAACGAGCAACTATACGTAGTGAACAAGAGACGGATTCTCTGCTACGAGCCCAAGAGAAACCACTGGCTTCAGCGTGGCTCTTTAAAGCGCAACAAGCTGCACAAGGCGTGCGTCTTTCAGGACCAGATCGTCTGCCTTTGTGACATCCCCGTAGTGAAAGTGTACAACCCGGTACGTGGGGAATGGAGGCGTATCGCAGACATCCCCATCGACAGCAGTGCACTCAACTACCAAGTGGTTCAGCACAAAAACAAGCTGCTCCTGCTGACTCTCGCCATTGTCCATCACAACAAAAACAGGCTCGTAATACACGAGTACGACTCTTCTAAAGACGCATGGAAGAACGTCGTCACCATGTTTGGCTCCTCGTTCGACTCGATAAGCCTCTCTGCTCGCGTTTATACGGCCTGCCTCAGCTCCGGCCAGAACTTCATTACCGAGGAGGACGATGACAGCGGCTCCAGTGTCGACTGGGACTTCGGCCTGACTGACGCAGACTCTGATTCCGGCAGCTCGAGCTCTTTTTCCGATGAGAATTGGTAGCAAACTTTTACAAATATCTGTAAAATGTGTGGTTATTTGTGGCTGTATGTAAAAGAAACACAAGCTCTTCAAGTCCATTCCAGAATTGTACTCTATTATGTGGCTGGCCAAACTTTTTTTACATTTTTTTTTATTATGTACCAGCACAGGGGAATTTCTTTGACTTGAATTTACACTGTGTTTATATTACTCATTGTGATACGACCCAAGATAAATTATTTTCCCAGATGATGCCAATGTGGTGCGTTACCATAGGGCGTGTACATTGTTGTATTTGTGCTCTTGTTTTCACTTTTTTGAAAGTTACAAGACCAGTATTAATATATTTTCGAGTTTAATTAAATATCTTGTACACATTCATTTGATCTATTCTGATCAGTAGACCCATATTTTGACGCTCTTAATACTTACTAATTGGAATAGAACACATGCATATAGCAAGGGAGCAACATGTTTTCCACATAACTTTTCCTGAGTTCTCTTTTATCCCATTGCACAACATTCCAGGATTATTGCCAACACTAAGCCCCAGCTCGTATGTGTGTGTGTGTGTGTGTGTGTGTGTGTGTGTGTGTGTGTGTGTGTGTGTGTGTGTTGTATTATATGGACACCCATCCAGGATGTAACTCTTTCTCCAGGTGGTTAGGAGATTTTACTGTGAAGTTAGTGAAGATGAAGGAATGACTATATAAGTTACATTTTTACAGATTGTGTTCTCACCCCTATCGGTAATTTTACACGCGTAGCAGCAGCTGATTTGTGTACGTGCATATTTAATGTTCATAATAATTCTTGGTAATCCTGGTGGCTCGGAGGTGAGGTCGCGCTGAGGTTCCCTCTTTGCTCTCGCGATACTTGACGGGAACTCCGACTGCCATGGCAGCTGAAAGCAGGAATGTTGTTTTTGATACGGACTGTGATGGAGACAGTCTCGCAAACGATTCGTTCCAGGACAGTTTTCAGACACGGCTGTTTAAAATAATCGTCATCGGCGACTCGAATGTTGGAAAAACGTGTTTGACTTATAGGTTCTGTGAAGCCAAATTCCTCAGAAACCCAGAAGCCACAATCGGTGTGGACTTCAGAGAAAAGAGCATTGAGCTTGGTGGAGAAAACATTAAGGTAAGGGATCGCACCACAAACCGGGTGTATTTTGTTTAACAGTCCCGCTATAACGTGCTTATTCAGCGTTATGACCCTGTCCGACAAGAATGGCGCATCCTACATAGTGATACAGCTATTACGCCGTGTCAGCTATTTACAGCAGAACTATAACACTCGATTTAATACTTCTAATTCAACTCGTTTTATTTTACACATCAGTAAAGTAAGGCGATATTTATCGCACGCTTGATATTGAAGGTGCAGTAGATGTTTATTGTCTAGAACAAACAACATATATAAAGCACTTTTATTAGGAATAGTTGATAGTTTGGGCACCGAGTGTGAATGAAAAGGAAAAAAACGATATGGAAATCGGCTTCCCGGGTCGGAATTCTTCTCTGCACTTGGCGCACTTGGCGTATTTAAATAAACCCGCTCCTAAAGTGCTTCACTTCACTGCGGTCCGGGCACAAGTGGCTTTTAAACACACGCTCCTGACAGCGGGAGATGCTTTTCTGCGCGTCTAATGGTGTATTTACGGTCTCGGTGCTGGGAGAGGATAAACATGATGTAGAGAAGCTTCATAACTCTCTTAAAGAGATTCTGTCAAAATGTTGTTTTTTTTGTGGAGTATTGAAATAAAGTCTATTCCACATTTTTTTTGGTCCGAAGTTCCCGTATTTCTGTTTGTTTGTTGTAAGGAATTTGTACAATTTAATGATCATTTTAAGGACACTGTTTTGCTAATATGTCTCGTGGGTAAATCTGATATTCACAAAGCCAGAGCTACACGGTACATTTAAACGCCAACTTTCTATTATTTTCTTCTCATCCTAAGTCCCTCTTTACCTCCTGTATGAATGTCACAACATTTACACGCAAACGCCTCTAAAACTTTATACTATTCTCAAAACAATTATTCGAAATATTTGATGGTTTTTTTTTTTATGGTAACAAACAAATGCTTTACTAATATGCTATTCTAATGTTTGTATGTCACATCTCTGTTACTCTTTAGTTATATCTGGTTTGTTTTTGTTAAAACTATGTAAAAAAAAAAAGAAAAAGAATAATTAATGAAAAAAGAAACAAAAAGACGATTCACAACGGCGTTTCCATTCTAAAAGACAAAAAATGAGGATATTTCTATTTCCATTGGGAAACAAAAAATACAATTTGATGTATTTCACACACACATACACACACACACACACACACACACACACACACACACACACACACACACACACACACACACACACACACACACACACATATATATATATATTAAACATACATGTTCCATATTCAAACAAATGTAAAATATTTTGCTTTATCAGTTTGCTCATTCCTTTAAAGAATTCACATAAAGACTCTCTTTCTCTATATATCTGTGTTAATCTTTATGCTGAAAATATTTTTATGAATAAAAATGTGAAAAGTGTGGTGTGTCTAAGTGGCTGCTTCTTGGATGAATGCTTTCTTTGCCCGATCTGTCAGTTTAGCTGGACAGATATGCCTTGGCAGGTTAGCAGTTACACACTCATACACTCATACACTGTAAAACCCAGTCACATAAAACACACATGCACACACATATATACAATACACAAAACACTCACATCAAATTGTTTATTTGTTCTCTGATGAAAAATAGCAATATAGGAAATGGCCTTCTGAAGGTACTTTATATTCCTTTCGCGTGTTCTCAGCACCGATATCGTAAATGCAGGATTAGATGTGCAAAACCTGTGGCTGTCTTGACCCTGGTATTTTCAAGCTGCAACTTGGCCACAGTCTCCACTCTGCCCTCAGTCAGTCCTGAAAGGAAAACATGGATCCGTGGAAATAACCTCTATAAAAAAGTATTGGGCAGTTTTTCCCTAACAAATGTGTTTCTTTTTTCTTTTGGAATTTCTTTTTATGTATTAGAAAGCCACACAAGGTTTGGATGTTTCATAGAAATGTTCTAATGTTATATAATTATAGTGTCATTCTTACGAATTGTGTGGCGCAGAATTAAAACTGCTGCCTACATCTTAATATGAAATTGATGTAATGCTTGTTAGCTTGATAATGCTTGATAAAGCTCAGTGGTTTAAAGTGCTGGGATATTGCTTCTGTAGTGCCGAACTACCGCCCTTGGGTCCTTGAGCATGGCCCTTAACCCTCTGCGCTCTGACCCCAGCTTCCAAACGAACTGGGAATATGCGAAGAAAGAATTTCACTGTGCTGTAATGTACAGTCCCTGACAAAAGTCTTGTCGCTTATCTATTTTGTAGAAACACCTGCTATTAACCTTGCTATTATTGACTTTTAAGTTAATCAATTGGTGTTAGAAATAGCTCGTATGAACAGCTAAAACCCTCCCAAATGATGTTTAATGCACTGAAATAAATTAGTTTCACTGAAAAAAGATTTATCATTTAATCAAAACAGAAAGGTCAAATTTTGGCAAGACAAAAGTTTTGTCGCCTATACAGAAATTGAACAAATTTACTGCAAATACAAAAATATGTCAGCAAATTAAGTAGTGGTGCTGTGAGATCCAAATTTAATATCTTGTATGACTTCCATGAGCTTGAAGGACTGCATCCATGCGGTTTGGCAAGGATTCATACAACTTATTGATGAAGTCATCAGGAATAGCAAAGAAAGCAGTCTTGCAAGCCTCCCAGAGTTCATCAATATTTTTTGGTTTAGTCTTCCATGCTTCCTCTTTCATCCTACCCCACATATGCTCAATGATGTTCAAGTCTGGTGACTGGGCTGGCCAATCCTGGAGCATCTTGATCTTCTTCGCCTTGAGGAACTTTGATGTGGAGATGGAAGTATGCGATGGAGCACCATCCTGCTGCAGAATTTGGCCTCTTTTATGGTTGGGAATATAAGAGGTAGCTAAGATTTCTTGGTATTTTAGACTATTGATGTTGCCTTCCACCCTGCAGATCTCTCGTACACCCCCATACTGGATGTAACCCCAGACCATGATTTTTCCGCCACCAAACTTCACTGTTTTCTGGGTGAATCTCGGATCCATGCGGGCTCCAGTAGGTCTCCTGCAATATTTGCGGCAACTGTGGTGTAATTCAACAGAAGATTCATCTGAAAAATCCACCTTCTGCCACTTTTCCAGCGTCCATCCTTTTAGCAGGCTGTGGGCCTTGGCAAATGCCACACGGTTTTTCAATCGTCTTTTGTTTAGTGCTGGCTTCTGGGCACTGATTCGACCATGGAGGCCATTTCGAGAGAGAATCCGACAAACTGTTCTGGTTGACACGGGGACTTCAGGTGACCAGGTCTCGTGGAGCTCTGCTGCAGTGGAAAATGGGCTGGCCTTGGATTTTCGAGCCAACAAACGGTCCTCTCGAGCAGTTGTCTTGCGGGGTCTGCCTGACCTGGGCTTGTCAAAAACGTCTCCAGTCTCTTCAAATCTTTTTTTTATCCTCTGTACTTGACGCTGAGACACATTGAAGGTGTCTGCCACATCAGCAGTGGATCTGGTCTTCAGCCTCTTGATAATCAACACTTTAGTCTCAGGGTGAATCTTAGGCATGTTTGCAGAGGTCTAGTTGCAGTTGAGGTGAAGGTCTAGTGTACTGGGGTTCTTTTTATACACACCTGAGACCTCATTGATCCATTATTAGTCACAGGTGAAGCTCATATGACAAGGCGACAACACTTATGTCTTTGCAAAAATGGACTCAATGGGCTTTACCAAGCTGTGAATATTAGAATACTTTTTGACAGTTTCGTTTTGCACTGAAACATTATTACAAAAGCTGTTGGGATTAAAATGAGCCATTTCTTGTAAAAAAAATCTTGATTAGAAATATATTTCAGCGGCACTTCAGGTCAATTTGTACACAAGCGACAAGACTTTTGTCAGGGACTGTATATGTGACAAATAAAGGCAAAAGTTTTTTACTCCTAATGAAAATTGCAGCATCTGCCCCTTTGGCCACAGACACGTGTGTGTATGTGTGTGTGTGTGTGTGTGTGTGTGTGTGTATATATATATATAAAGAATTTTGAAGTATAAAATATCATTTAAGATATTAAGACTACCATATAACTCTTTAATGATTGTGTGGTGTGATGATTTTAATGACACTGACCCGAACAGTGTATTTGTTTTTAGCTGCAGATTTGGGACACAGCAGGACAGGAGCGATTCAGAAAGAGTATGGTAGAACATTACTACCGCAACGTGCACGCAGTGATCTTTGTGTACGATGTAAGCAACCTGGCTTCCTTTGAAAGTTTACCTGAGTGGATCGAGGAGTGCAGGCGCCACTCAGTCCCACTGAACGTGCCGCACATCTTAGTAGGGAACAAATGTGACTTGGGAAGAGGAGAGGTTCCCACCTCTCTGGCCCAGCGATTAGCTGATAGCTATAATTTCCCCCTCTTTGAGACGTCTGCCAAGGACCCTGCAGAGAAAGAACACGTGGATGCTATTTTCCTCACCCTGGCCCACAAGCTGAAGAATCACAAGCCTCTGAGACTGAAACAACCAAGTGAAAGCACCACAACACCAATGACTACTGAGGAAGAGAAGAAGCTCTGTTTCTGCTGAGATACCGTGGCCTTGTTTAACTGATGTAATATAATGATGAAACAATAAGATATGTACATTTGCCTGTTTTTTTGAACAGTAAGGGGCAAAAGGTGGGTATTATATGTGCAATTACCATAGGCTTTACATCTCTCCGAATACTGTGGAAGTGTTTACCAATACATCAGTACCGTCATTAACAGGAACAACATAGCAGCATTAATAAAGCCAAGAAACAAATGCAACAGTTTTGCTAAAGATGGTTAAACATTTGAACGACAAAAAACATTATCAAAACAAATTGTTTAAGTGCAATGGAATATTGCACTTAAAGTCTAGGACAGTTGACAGATCCATTCGGAGTAACTTGAAGTGTGTTATCTCTGCAAAATGTTGCAATCATACCGTTATTACTTGGTGTTGCATTTAAATGTTTACAGAATTTACGTTACATGATGTCCGAGCCAGAATTTAGTGGTTCAAAGTGAGATGACATGATTTTGCTGACTAATAAGTATGTTTACTGCACAAATTCAATGGAATCACTTACGTCTGCAACCGTCATTACTATGGATTTTTAGCATGAATGCATTATTGTACATGAAGTTAAAAATATAAGGCAGCATGACATGAAAGGTCAAATTTTAGCAGCTTGATTAAAATGAACAGGACCAGCTTTGTTGCTTTTACTGATTAGGGTAAAGCATGGCATTAAAGCATTCTTAAAGCTTGTAATTGAAAGGTTGTGAGCTGCCACTCATAAGCCCCTGAGAAAATCCCCTTTAACTGTAAACTGCTCATTTGTTAGTCACTGTGATTCTACCAAATGCCTAAATGTAAATGTACTTAATGTGATTTATATCACACAGAGGAATGCATCCATTGAAAACATTTAACCAGTATGATACCTCAATTTACATCATTTACTCCAATTCTGTTGTTTACTCCAACAAAGCTGTGCTGTGGGCAGAGCCTGGTGTGATAATAGTACTCTTCTTTTTGTTTTTTTTTAGTGTAGTTTCCGTTATCCCAGTATGGGTCAAAATAGAACAATAAGTATGAAAGTAGCGTAGGGCTATGGGGCTATAGCTCCAGTTAGGCTATGCAGCTTCATAAGGGCTCTCATGTTTGCATGTGAAGTTTATGGATATTTGTTCTTAACAATTCATTCATTTGGACTCATTTGGAGTCAGCACTGGGCTGCAGAGATACAAACATGGATCATGTAGTTTATGTAGTGCAATCACAAATATACTGTCATTTTTCTCACTTCACAGTATTGTGTTTATTTTTAGGTTTATGCCCAATTCCTAATGAAGTCCAATTCAGTTCCATAATTTGAAGAAACACGTCAAACTGGACATTTTTTTAATCAAGGCACAGAAACTATTCTACTACACTATTTAACTGTGTCAATATTTGCAGTGCGTTCATGTCTTATGGGATTTTATTTCTTTTCGGACCACTGGAATAATTGTAACATGGTACAATTTTTTTTAAACCTAAATTTAATTGAATAGTTTTTAAAACCTTTTTAAAACACATTTAGGCATTTGGTAGATCTGTGTTTTCCATGAGAGATACAGGGAACTTACAAACACAAATAAGTAAAGGCAGAATGATGAGATCTGAATGATGAAACAACATTAGTGCGTCTCTCTTGTCTTGTGTCATTTTATCACTGTGAAAACATCTGTTGGAACATTTCATTTTAATTGATATATAATCATCAATACTGCTAGTTAATGTAAAGATGCACTGCACCTGTATCTGCTATTACTCCATTTGACGAATAAGCAAGTGAGAAAAAGCTTCTGGAATACAATAAATATAATCCGTTCTGTGTGAATTTGAAGGACGTCTTCTATAGTTTGACAGAAATACTCTATATTTTGTGCAACCGCTCTTCCTCATTTGTGTAAAAATACACTCCCGAATGTCTTAGGGAATAAATGAAATATATTCTTCACTACTTTCCCATTTGTGTATTTATTTGTGAAATAATTAGGGGGTAAGATGAACAATGTACACAGTAATATCTGATTGCATAGCAGTGCCTGTTATTACTTCATTAATGAATTAAGCCTTTACACTATTCAACTGAACCTGTCTGAAGATATGTCATAATTGAAATATTGTTTACATATCATCTAGTTTTATCCACCTAGTCTTTGATGTGCACTAAATATTTTGCATTTAGACAGAGAACATTTGGGTTTGAGATCAAAACGGACAACAGGTCAGAAAAATCGGATGTTTTTGTGCGATTAAACTCAAACATTAAGTGAAAAAACACTAATGGAACATGTGACTCACCAACTGTTTCTTGTTAGACTTTGTTAAATGGATAATTCATTGATTCTCTTGGTCCCAAACGTCACTTGTTGTTCAAAATAATAACTAAAATGACCAATTTATCCTGCTCCCATTAGGGGTCGCCATAACAGATCATCCTTCTCCACACTATCCTGTCTTCTACATCTATCTCATGTCTTCTTCCCTCACCACATCCATAAACCTCCTCCTTGGTCTTCCTCTTTACCTCCATTCTCAGCGTTCTTCTCCCTATGTCTCTCTTCTGCACATGTCCAAACCCTCTCAATCTCGCCTCTCTCACCTGGTGTCCAAAAAAAAACATCCTACATGTACTGTCCCTCTAATAAACTCATTTCTAATCCTCTCCATCCTCATCACTCTGAAAATCTCAACATCTTCTCTGCCACCTCCAGCTCCTCCTCCTCTCTGCCGCTGTCTCTCAACACTGCATGTCTCACCACTGTCTTATAAACTTTCCCTTTCACTCTTGCACATACCCTTCTATCACAAATCACTCCTGCAACTCTTCTCCACCCACTCCACCCTGCCTTTTCTTCATTTCCCAAACACACTCTACATTACTTTGCCCTGTTGACCCCAAGTACTTAAACTCATCCACCTCTTCTCCCTGCAACCTTCACCATTCCCCTTCTCTCCAGCGCATACCTCCACCCTTCCAGACTATTCACAACTCACAATATCACCTGCAAACATCATAGTCCATGGAGACTCCTGTCTGACATCACCTCTCAACCTGTCCGCATTTGTGTACGTCTAAACCACACCATTTCACACCATTCTGTCATTTTAAACCGAATCACAACGGTCCGTTATTATACATTTTAAATGCAGAGTGGCGGGGCACGGTGGCGTAGTGGTTAGCACGTTCGCCTCACACCGCCAGGATCCGGGTTCGATTCCCGTCTCGGTCATGTGTGTGTGTGGAGTTTTGCATGTTTCTCCCCTCCCCGTGCCTCAGGGGGTTTTTTCTCCGGGTTCTCCGGTTTCCCCCCCGGTCCAAAAACATGCATGATAGGTTGATTGGCGCCTTGGAAAAATTGTTCCTAGTGTGTGTGGTGTGTGTGTGTGTGTGTGTGTGTGCCCTGCGATGGGTTGGCATTCCATCCAGGGTGTATCCTGCCTTAATGCCCATAGACGCCTGAGATAGGCACAGGCTCCCCGTGACCCGATGGAAGATCGGATAAAGCGGTAGAAGATGAATGAATGAATGAAATGCAGAGTGTATTTAATGGTTTTAGCCGGAAGATGTCGCTATAACGCAATAATTAAAAATAAGCCGCGCAGTATTACAGCATCGGTCCAAGTGCTATAGATGTGCTTTTGCTTCCTCTTCTTCTTATTATTATTCTTATTCTTATTATATTAATGTTTTCTCCTAACAGTGAAGACTCGGTCCACACGCTCCAGCCTGGCTAATATAACCGTCCATTTCTATCATTTCTCGGTATTTCAGTGTGAACCTAAAAAAACTCAAAAGCCCTATATGTATTGCAGTAAATCTATACTAAAGGATTTTTTAAAGTGAAAAAATAATAGTTTTTTTTGCAGCTACTTTGTATGTGTAGCTCCCCTGAAAAAAAAAGAAATGGCGTTCCTTATGCAACGTGTAAGGACGCGTCTATAACCTTTAATGGATACACTTAAGGGTCGAGTGATAAAAATGGGGACCGATACACTATATCAAAAACACTAACGGTGTATGTCCTGGTTAAAAATAAATAGCAATTGCGGTAACGCCAGGCGCCATATAGCTGTTTACAAACACAAACTTTTTTTAAACCGGGGATGACGCCAATCACTGTAACTCTATCAGAAATCTAAAAGAAGCAACGTGGCGTCCAGGGCTGCACATTACCGCGGTAAATAATAAGCGTGAACAGTGCGTGTGTAATGTGTGTGTGTGCGACACTCGCTCAGAACGCTATGAGGCCTGGCACGTAGTCACGAGAGAAAGAGAGAGTGTGTGTGTGTGTGTGTGTGTGTGTTGCCCCGCCTCTTGACACACCCCCTGTGTCAGTCAGGGAACATTTAAAAGCAAAGTGTCTCTGCTCAGGCATGAGAAAACTCCTAGACAGGTCTCAGAGAAAGAGAAGGAAAGAGGAGAGCGTTATTTTGTTTGGATTAATAAAGGACTTGTGCTGGGATACACCGCCGGAATGAAGTCACCAAAGATAAAGTCTCAGAATAAACGTAAGTTCAATATTCCCTCATGATCTTGCACAGTTCATTGTATCGATATAAAATACCTGCAGTGATCTATAATACCGAATTAGGACTTCTCTAAATAGTGTGTACTATTGAACAATTTATAAATAATTACTCCTAGTATATATTTGTTTGCTGAACATTATTATATGTTGGCACGTTTTTTTTTTTAGCCTTGTAGCTCCAGGTGTGACATTTCATTTATACAGGGCTTTTGAGTTATTTCGGTTTAGATTGAAGCACTCAGAAGAAGCCCAGATATAATAAGAGTGGATCGATTGTGTAAAACACCACATCAGGAGCGTTTCTCCTGGAGATTTGTGTTGGAGTGGGTTTTTTTGTTTGGTCAGAGAGGCGACACGGGATGTTCAGTGTGTGCTACTGCGACTCTTTCAGCTTTCCTCGAGGAGGACGACGACCTGAACGCGGTGCTGTGCGAGTTCGACGCCGTCATTGAGGACTTCACGTCGCCCTTCGAGAAGAGACACTTCCGCTACGACGAGCACCTGAAGACAATGAAGCGGCGGAGCAGCGCGAGTGTCAGCGACAGCGGCATCAGCGACTCAGACAGTGAGTGCGCGCTCGTCTCTCTGTGTGTGTGTGTGTGTGTGTGTGTGTGTGTGAGAACCATAAACACAAAAGTCATCCAGATCATTTCAGGTGTCTAGTTGTACTACATCACTCCTCATGTGCTTTATAAATTCCCATCATGAATATGCTGAGAAAATGTCCCTAAAAAATCGCCAGAGCTCAAAGCATATGACCTGTTACTTTACATGTGATTTACATCTAATCTGAACTCTGTTTGGCATCTTTTTGGCTCACAAACGGGGAAAACAAAATAACACTTACCTTTCCTTGTCACTGGGATGGAACCATAAAGGGTAAACCTTTCCCTGGTTATAATGTACCCTTTTTAAAATTACTATAGTGTAATTGGTGCTTAGAGGAACATTTTAAACATGTCTAAGAAAAAGGTTAATAAGTACAAAAGCCCAGGAACAAGGAAAGCTACAGAAAGTGCAGTTGAAACGAATGCCATACACGCAGCCTTGCACAACACTGTATTATATAATCAGACAGGCTGAATTGGCAGTGTTAGTTCTTGGTGCTTCTGCTACATGGAAAATCTGAACCTCTGAACCCGACTTGAGCCAGGAAGAATGATTAAATGTCTAAGGTGACATTTTCAGCGCGGCCTCGAGAACGCCATGTATTATTTACAAGTTCAACACGCAGGTTGTGACCGGTGCACGCTGTTAATGAAAGGAGTCGGTCTCCTACACATGAGAAGGACCGTGAAACAAAAACATATATTTCTGAGGTATAACATCACAGCAAGCAGACATGATCTACGATAACATATTATTGCTTTTCCCCGCGGTGGCAGAAGTGATCCAGAACATTCCTGTGTGCGCACATGGGGTTTTAAAAGTGTCAGATATAGCTACTGGCTGCACCGGACTTTAGCACTTTGCATGAAGTACTTTTTCGTTTATGAGTTCTTAAGTGCGTGGTAACGTTGCACTGGAAAGAACCCGTGATCCAGTCTTCAGGAGGAAATATTACAATAATATTCTTTGCTTTGTATTAATGCAAAAGTAAGAATAGCGTTCTCTACAGCACATCCTTGTGCAATATTTGCGGTGGCCTAAAATATCTCTCGCCAAAGTCAAAGCCACCTTTATGTCACTCCGAGTTCTTCACTACACAGTGTGGAATGCAAGCAACCCGTGCTCCTCTGGCACTTCATGCTTCCATTTTGACACCGAGGTGCTCGGGACTCTGCGGAGCCAAACTCGGAGGGGCCAAAAAAATAAACTGAACACACGACAACGCTTCCTGTAGCAACATGTCTGGGTGTGAACTCTAAGCAGGGTTAAGAATAGGTAAACATGAAGATGGAGTGCTATTTTTCACACACAGAGGGCCGGGCTTAGCGTGGCCTTTGGCTTTTAATTCTTGTGCCAGTGGGTGGGATTCTTAAAGGTGATAGAGAGGAAGGAATTGTACTCACGTTGTTTTTCCCTCGTGTGCTCTCTCTCTCTCTATCTCTCTCTCTCTTTGTCTCTCTCTCTCTCTGGAACAGGTGCGGAGTCTCTCAACAGAAACAGCTTCAGCTTCAGTGATGAGAGGCTCAACTCTCCCGTGTTCTCATCTTCACCCATCAGCCCTTTAGTCGCATCACCAAAACGTAAGCGTGCATTAAGTTTTTCACTCAAGAAAACAAAAGAAAAAGTGCTCATTTAGGAAAAGGTATAATAAAAGTACTTGTTTGTTAATGTTCTTATTACAGCAAAACTTGGCGATACAAAGGAACTGGAAGACTTCATCGCTGACCTTGACAAGACATTAGCAAGTAAGTGACAATGATTTTTATAAGAGGAATATATAACCGTTCATGGGAATCGGCGGCGCTCTGGTCTGGCGCTTTAACACGCCTCAGAGATCACGTGTACAGAATACAGAATAAACACAGTGAGGCGAGTGGATTCAGGGAAAGCATTTCAAATGTTTTTCTTTGCCGTTCAGAACGAAACGTTCTCCAGCACGAGCATCCGAACTGTTAAGACACACTCTTCTACGAGGCTGCTGAAAGAGCGTCACTCACTGTCCCCTGTGTGTGCTTGTTCTTCTTTAGGCATGTGACCTGGAGTTAATTACCAAGGAAGAGCAAGTCGAAAGCAGGCCTCCACAGACTGGCACCGTCTTGGGCCGACATGATGAAACTCATTCATAAACACCTCGACTCTACGGACTCTCTTGTGCTTCCTTTGGAAAACGTAGATCTGGAAGAATATTTAAATGGCTTTTTATAAGAAAATTATTATTTGTAATTGTATAGAGCTGGTTCCTGTAAATTTTATCAGTCTTTTGTGAATATATATTTTTGTATTTTTAATGTAAATAGTTCTTGCGTCTAAGTCTATTGCCTTGTTATAAGAAGCTTTTCCATTTGCAGACACTGCATTATTAATTGAACTTAACGCAAAATGCACAATTAATTCGCTGGAAAACTGGAAGACATTATTAAGTGTACTTAATACAACTACCTGACATTAAAGCTGTGACTTTAAAAGTACGTCCCCCATGTTTGTTTGTTTATTCTATTCATTTCGAAATTTTCACCCTAAGCAAAAGTTGCATAGAAAACATGAATTGCATGTCTTCTCAGTGTAGGAGTTTTTGAGGCGCTCTATGCTGACTCAGTCAGAGCAGTACATTCAATTAGCCACAATCTGTAGGTAGTCTGTAAATGGTTTACTACACAGCAGGGAGTCTCAGCATGTGAGCAGTTGTCCTGTAGAATATTCGACAGCTGCTTCCCACCTCAGCGCTTTAAATCAGTCTACAGGGAGAAGATGAAGATGAGACGACCTGCCACGGGAGCCCTGCTGCTCTGTGTCAGATATACCGTACATAACTGTAGTGAAATCATCACTCCATAATTTCTGCACTCAAATCCCATGATGCTTATTGCATGTTATTGGGAAACATCAACTTCTGCCTTGTCTATTTAAAGAAATGACGTTTACTAGTGAAAAAGCAGAACAACTCACGAGTCAGTACATGACCTTAGGACAGTCCAGCTGAACTTTTCTTTGCTGTGCAGATAATGTGTCAAGTCACTTTTCACTGCTTCTGATTTTTTCCCCCTGTTGTTTTTAAAGTTGACACAAACCGAAGGCTGTATTACAGCAGCTGTCCTTCATTCGTGCGGACGGGAGAGAAGCTAGCGTGTTCATGCGACAGGCCTGAGGCAACCCAGCATCAAATACTGACACAACAGATTAACTCTCCTGAGCTGGGTCCTGTCATTTTACAAACTGAATTCCCACTTGGCAGGAGCAGGCACCGCTTTTGGCATCGCTGCCAGTGTGAGTTTGGCAGACAGCAGACAGTCAGTGGTCTGGAAGTGTGGGAAAGTGCAAATGGCAGGTGACAACTGTGTCTCACTGGAGGAGGGCATCAGCATCTGAATCAATATCACAGCAAGGAACATGGCTTTCCTCCAGTGGGCGAAGACAAAGTTACATAACACACCATGGCATAACAGGATATGCGCCTTCCTAAACTGCACCCCTTCACTGTGTGCGCAAATAGACTGTTGACATCATTTCAGAGGGCGGCATAATGCAGCAACCAAAAGTATTTTTTTAAAAGTATTTAAGTATTTTTTTGGAGTTTGCCATGCAACAGGAATATAAGGATTAACAGACCCACATAAAAATACATTTAGGCCAATTTTAAGCACTTTAGACACAGTAAACAGTATAAATCATTCTGTGACAAAGAAAAAAAGCTTATATGAACCAAAAAATAAACACATCGACCTATAAAGGAAAAGGAAAATACATTTGACCTTAAGGAACCTAGAGACCTTTCAGGCTCATCTTCTGGCCAGATTTCACATATATTTGATTTAAAAATAATTAAATAAATACATAAATAAAGAGTTGACAAATGATCATTAAAACCTGGCCAGTTTGGTCATGCATGTAGCTTGCAGGTTGAGATCTGCTGCGTGCAATTCAGAAAATTGGCCTCAATACATCATGCTTATGAGCAGCCTGTGGCAATCCCATTTTTCTCTTCTGTCAGAGAGTAGATCCCGCAAGCGCAGGACAGAACGAGGGAAAAGAAAGTAAAAACGTGTACAAAGGGAATGCAACAATGAAAGCCAATGGGAAAATTAATTTGTACTTCGACAAAAAAAAGGAGAAAGAAATAAGTGGATGCTGGAGGATATATAACCTATAAGTGACGAACAGTAAAGGTTTAGTTATCATAAGGTTCGTAATGCTCTGCATCAGCTGCTCTTAGATTGACCATTTTCCCTGTGTAGCTACCAAAACGAATGTCCCGCGACTCTCGGCCAAACCAAGCAGCAAACAGGACAGTTATTTAGCTTGGAAGCCAGTAGTGCTATTTGATGCTTCTCCATAAATGTAGTGTTTGGCTTAATGTAGCAATGCAGAATGTGCTCATTTCCCACAGATGATGAAAGACTAATGTTAAAGCAATCATTTCTATCGGTCTCAGTCCGGGGGAGGGGAAATAAAAGTCTGGCGCACCAGCGAGACTCTATTATCCCAAACCCTTTGATGAACTCTGCAGTTTCTCTCTAATGATAAAAGAGTTCACTTTGATGTCGCATTGATAACGAACCCCGGTGATGTTGGACGGTATTTAATGTTGATGCATCCACAGCCACTGTGCATGCTTTAAATATAGAGGAAAACCTCGGAAAGCACGTTCATCTCTCATCCAGCCTCGGCATTGTCTGTGTCCTTCCTCTGACCTCTGTGTCATCAGCTACATTTCACCCACACACACACACACACACACACACAACACAAACAGAAAAAGAGGCTCGTGTCAAAGGTCAAACAACAAATCATGAGGGTGAGTCTAATTCGGACACAATAGCTGCATTTCAAATCGTATTAGCTAATATGATTGAAATGAACATCAGCACTTGGTATCCTGAGAAATGTTTTTTAAACATTTACAGTATTAAATGCACTATATATCTTCCTCACAATATATCATCTCAGGGTCTTGAGCAGAGAGAGTCTCTAATCTGATATTCACGGAAGTGTAGCTAGACAAAAACAATGTCAAGTGAAGCGCACAATACTTTTTACGTACT
This sequence comes from Kryptopterus vitreolus, assembly GCA_030449085.1. Classification (NCBI taxonomy): domain Eukaryota; kingdom Metazoa; phylum Chordata; class Actinopteri; order Siluriformes; family Siluridae; genus Kryptopterus; species Kryptopterus vitreolus. The sequence continues at coordinate 10,527,710 of JACRUU010000011.1, read as the reverse complement.
CGGTGCAGAGGCTGTGTCCAGATGGCCTGCTGCGATCGGCGCTCCTATTGAGCGGAACAACTCGTCTGCTGTGGGATCTGGTCTGACGCATACTGATCACTCGTCTCGGGGGAGAAGCCGTATCCTGTCTGTCGAACATGATGCTTTGAGAAAGGAATCTGGGCTTCCATGAAGAATGGCGTGGCGTTTAAGAGAGGGAGTCATTGGAATCAGCTCTGCCTCAGTAATGGGAAAAACTGAAGCGTTTCCGTATTATCAGATTACTTGTGCACATTTAGAAACCTTTTTTTTCCCGGGTCATTCAAAAAAATAGACTTGAAACTTTTTCCCCTCCGATGAGTTGTGCTTCTATCAGTTGAGGAGTGAAAACTGATAGCGAATCCTGTAGATTCCAATCGAGACAGAACAGGAGGTCGTTATCACAAATGACAGAGGAATTACCCTCCGTTCGGAGATCATCGTGATAAGATCACGCTCGTTCAGTTGTAAACTAGAATCAGGCTGGTAAACGTAACTCGGATGCATTTAGAAGAGCTGCTGCCCTGCTGAGAATGTAGTAATAAAGATGGATAGAGAGTGGACAAGAACTCGTGAACTGTAATCCACAGTGCTAAACAATTTGTTCCTATTCATCCTTCAGTGCATCTCTCAGCACAGCTCACTTATCTGCCTGCAGCAGGCCAGGCTCTGCCAGCAGAGGAAAGAAAGGCCACTTTGAAATATATGAATGAGAATTAGGCAGAAGCCCGCTAGTGACACGAAGGGGCTCAATTTGGCATTCTGTGAAAAAAAAAAAGAAAGAAAGCAGTCTTTTTACAAATTGAGCACAATTCAGTCGTTCATGGTGCAACATGATTAGAGTCTTTGTTGAGATGAACTACTTTGAACCGCTTCTGAAGATGCACATTAGCACAAATGAACCTACTTGTGATCAAAAAGTGTTACAAATGCAAATGTATTAACACCGCTTGCTGCCGAGAGAGAGAGAGAGAAACGGGTAAAACAGAACAACCTCTGATGGCCTGAAAAGGGGATTATTTTTATACTCTATTCTCGACTCAAATATATAATTTCAGTGCGATTAAACGCATGCGAATGAACCTTGCTGTTAGGCAGATGGCGATTAAAAATGGCCAGGTCAAATTCTTTTCTCAGGTTCTCAAAACAAAAAGAGTAACCGCTAAGTAATCCATCACATCTGCCCTTCTGCTCGGTCTCCTCTGGCCAGATCGGAGCTGCGGGAAGATAACTACTTAATTTAGCATCAACACCCTCTCATTTACTCTCCCAGGCTGTGCATAAAACCCCTTTCACCTGGAGGCTAGAGAATGACAGGTTGTATGAGCCAGGCTCTCTGTGGAGTCGACGCTTTCTCTTATAAGTCAGATAAACACTTATACTTCTGTCAACATGACATTTTACCAAATACAGCAGGCTAACCCAGAGTGTCCACCTTTAGGCACCAAGTCCAATCCAGAGTTCACACAAGGTCCAGATTCTTTCGAGTAAATCCCGCTTAAAAAATCCCCATGGAAACAACTATAGGAACCACTAAGCTCTTCGCATTTTTCTTTCTGAAGAAAAAAAAAAAAAACAGATGCCGAGACCAGTTGGCACGGCTTGTGATTTTAGCTTATCGAATTGTGAGAAATCAAACGCGCAGAATGCTAAATTGGCCCACACGTGATTTCAATCACAAAATGACCTAGCGAGGCTCTGTAAATCATAACCGCCAAATGCAGAGAACAAAACCAGATGACAGACAGACGAGCAAAAATATGGAAAGTTAATAAGAGGCTTCTGCTTGAGATGTCACCAGGCACAAAATATACGATTGCAAAAAGTTTCAAATAGGCTTTTATGTGCCATATTTACGCAAAGATCTTTTTTTTTCCTTTTACACGCGCAATCATTTTTCTGGCTGTTAAAATTTCTGTACTTTTTTTCACCCCCCCCATTTCATCATAACACGAGACCCAGTCAATCAGTGAGACTCATAACAACAGCTGCACAACATTCCAGACTACACGTATATACCTGAATACATAATTAGATCCAACCAATAAACTCACTCAGAGCTTTTAGAACTGTTATACAGTGAATGTCTTACACAGACACAGACAAAAACACAAACACACACACACTGTTTTTTCATTGCTCTTTCTTCAATTAAACATCCAAAAAAGAGTTTGCCCTCATTTTCTAGTGAAAATATTTCATCATGGACCATTACACAAATATACACATATCATACTGGCTATCAGACAGGAACAGAAAATGGTACCTATTATTGTAAACGTGTTGGTCAGCTTTTACAGAGGACAGCAGGAGAAATCTTTCTGCAACATTAAAAAGAAAGTTAAAGTTCAAGGCAGAGTAGATTTCTGTGGATATTCTCCCATGAAGAGAAATTGAGTGGTGTAAATGACTGGGCAGACTGGGTGCCTATCTCAGGCGTCTATGGGCATTAAGGCAGGATACACCCTGGATGGAATGCCAACCCATCGCAGGGCACACCACACACACACACAAACAACACACATTAAAACATTAGGGACAATTTTCCAAGGTGCCAATCAACCTACCGTGCATGTTTTTGGAGGAAAAAACAGAGAAAAAAAACCATGAGGCACAGAACATGCAAACTCCACACACACATGGCCGAGACGGGAATCGAACCCAGACCCTGGAGGTGTGAGGCGACACACACACAAATATATATATATATATATATATATATATATATATATATATATATATATATATATATATATATATATATATCAGCACAACATATATATATTATTGCATAACAACAGCAAATAGACTTATGCAGCCCGACAAATCTGCAAATCATGGAATAACTGGAGTTTACCATATATATATATATATATATATATATATATATATATATATATAGATATATATATATATATATATATATATATATATATATATATATCATATATATATATATAATATATGTGGTAACTCCAGTTATTCCATCATAACTGACTTTGTCAGTGGAATCGTTCCTTTAAAATCTGGAGTGCAGCTGTCGACTGAGCCCTGGGACCCTGGGAAAGTGAGAGGAGCTGGTCAGGCAGAGCCAGCTGGTTGTTAAGGTGCACGAAGCTACACACACACACACACACACACACACACACACACACACACACACACACAATAAACGATTGTAAAATGACAAAAACAGTATTGATCAGTGTACTTAAAACCTTGGCAGGAATCGCACATTCAATGGAACAATAGGAATTTCCCTCAGGGATGAATAAAGTATGCATATATGTATCTATCCGTCCATCCGTTCATCCATCCATCCAACTAGAAAATCAGCATAACAACAGCAAATAGACTTATGCAGCCGACAAATCTGCAAATCATTCCAGGACATCTGGACATGTTTGGGCCTGGTGACACAACAAGTTAGTCACAACATTGCTGTGTGAAGCAGTAGTGTACAGATCTCCTCAGGCTGTGAAAAATCCCGAACCCATCAAAACACCTCGTGCAAAACGCTTCCAGGCAGATGATGCAGATTTCTATCTTGTTGCTATAACATACACGCGGCATATGTTTTTTGTTTGTTTGTTTGTTTGTTTTCCATCTCCTGTCACTGTGTTCGAAAGACAATTGGAGTAAGCTTGTGTATTCCCAGAACTTTAACAGATATTTCAACACTCTAAAACTTGTGTTAGATCTCCACAGGAAGGTTGTATAAAGCTGAATTTGGACGGTATTGCATGTGAAAAGGAAACGGCACAAAGTGTGCAGAGACAAAAGGAGGTTTTTTTTTTAGCTTGACCTCATTTATCCTGTCAGTAATGTAACACAAAGCCCCATCTCTAAACACACCCAACACACAGCATGCATTGCTCGTCTTTCACAAGAAATTACGTGTCGATGCTTTAACGATGATATAACTGTTGACTTTTATCCAAATGATCTGATGACATCACTTACTGCATGACTGTGATCAAATATAGAAGCAAAGCATTTCAAAACCAAGGGTGTTTGCCTTATAACACACACAACCCACACACTCACACACACGCACACCTCCAAGCTAATATTTTGCTGTTCCCTTTTCGATGCCAAAACAGTCCTGACCTATTGAGCTTTAAGAGCATTTACTTCTTTAGTAATTTGAGCTACAGGGGCTCATCTGTTGGATTGGACCACACGGGCAAGTCTTTGCTCCCCACAAGCATCAGTGTCCCTGTTTTACCACTGTTCTTTCCTTGGACTATTTTTGCCCGGAAAACACCCTACAAGAGCTGCAGTTTTGGAGATGACCCAGTCCTAAGTCATCACAATGCTTAGCCATTTTTCCTGCTTCCAACAAATCAACTTTAAGGACAAAATATTCACTTTCTGCCTAATAATCACAAGTCCATGATAAAGAGATAATCTGTGTTATTCACTACACCGCTCATAATGTTATGCCTGAGCTGTGTACAATTCCCTTTCATTAACATAACTGTTATTTGTAATAGCATGTTATTTGTAATAGCATGTAACTTGTTTTAGAGTTCAAATTCAGCTTTATACAACCTTCCCGTGGAAATCTAACACAAGTTTTAGAGTTTTAACGTAATGACATCACCTATGTCATCACCTCAGTCTGACCCTAGTGTTAATCACAGTAACTGAAAGTAACAGTTGGTCGAATAAAAGAGGAAGCTTTTGCTCATAATTTGCAAAGGGACAAAAATATTCGCTCTATTGTCCAGATATTGCAAGTTTATAATCAGCGGGAAATACAGGAAACATTTCTCTGTGAAGACCAGCTGAATATTCTGAAAATGTTTGTGAATTCCCTTTAGAGTTTACTACAGTACAAAAAGAAAGCAGATGATAGATAAAGGAAAAGTGTTCCACCTGCAGTAACACATTGACAGCTGACCCTGACTAGGAATAATGTCCTAATCTACAACAGTGTAACTAATTAACTTGAAGAAAATTGTGATCCTGCTGAGATGCGTGGAAATCGCACACGGTTTAATCAGTAAACTGTTGCGTACACAATCCCACTGTATGAAAAGTGATCAAAGCGTTGAACGCTGAAGCCTTTATAACTTGTCTGGGCTGCTAATTAGCATCCCGCTTCCCCGAACGCACTTGTGTATCAGCAGGATCAGGAAGCACATTAGTGCACGCACATGCCTTCCACAACCAAGCTGACAAACACAGGACACAGAAGCACTTTCAAACAATTCAGTAAACACATTCCCAGGAGCTTTTAAACATCCTAACCTTCTACCCACACTCTGTTGAAGCTTAAAAAAAGTATGTCAGATGACAATGATTCATGTTTTACAGGAGTTAATGTACCTTTATTTTACAGTACATCTACAAAAGGTAACTCCAAAACATTAATAATGAGGTTGCACATTTCATCTGGTAGACGTATTATAGGTACAGTGTGTCAAGGCGTTTTGCCGAGCATCCTGACAGATTCGGAACAGATATGTACGAAGGAAAATGCAAACTCAAAGCGGTGCAGAGGAAATGAAAATATGTTGGACACAGTTAAAAGCAAAGCGCTGGCATCTAAGGGTTTTGTTTTAAATCAAATATTTACTTCACGTTCCATAAGAGAAATGCAAACTACTGAAATGCCTTCTCATCATCCACAACTTGCCTATTTTATGTCGAATGCAGCAATTTAACGAAAGCGTCGCTAAAATAATGTGCATTCATTGAATAAACCCCTTAACATAAAACAACATGTGCAAAAGTGTAAAATGGAATGCTCCAGAATTATTAGCACCCTGGTAGATATTATGAAATCAGTCCCTTTAATTACCTATTACCTATCTGTCCAGTAATTACCCAAAATAATTTAGAAGTATCTGGAACGGTAATATTAATATATTAATATTCTACATGTATTAGTATTAATAACTTCCACCTTTTGAAGCCTGTTTGTGATTGTTTGCTGAATGCTTCGACCCTTTGCCTGTGTCTTGGATTACTCTTTTGTCTTACCTTGGATGTACCAGTTTGCTATTGGTGACTTCTGCCAGCCTAACTACTCTAACACTCTAACACTCAGATCCTTTATTCGGTCTCCATGCTTGTTACGTCTGCCCACAGCATTAGCCTACGATCAAGTACACAACCATCCTGTTAAAATAATAAACATTAAAATCAAGATGTTAGCTTGGCCATACAGCCTATGTAATCGCAAATTTACCAAACGTTAAGTGACAACCAGAGTTCGTGAACACTCAACTACACCTTTACACACGCAAGGGGTGAACTACACTGGCTCTAAACAGCTTGTTCCTTTAATTCCTTTTCAAGTTTGTCCTAAGCAGTTCAGTTTCTTGCACTCGGCTGCCTTAACATAAAGCACACGTGTAAGTCCAGGTCATAAGATAACGAGCTCTGGAAAAAACCTGAAGATTATTGTCTAATGCCCTAGTGAGCATGACTCTACTGTAGCAACAGCACATTATGCAATAGCTTGTAAAAGTACACAATCATTCCCTGTAGGTCCAACAACGTGCGAATGACGAATAGAGGAGAACAAATGATGCAGAAATGGACATCCTAAAATCAGGAGATCATTATATATGATGCAACATGGCATTACATGTGTTTGCATTTATTAAAGCAGCAGCTCCTATGTTATTTTCTGTCCTTCTCATGTGTGATGAGTCTCTGACAGATGACAGGAAAACATTTGCAAGCTTGTGCAATGCAAGTAATAGTGGCTGAGTGGATATATGACTGCCATTATGGAAATATGACATCACAGAGGTCTAGACGCCTCAATTTCTCAACAATGGTGCAGAAATAGAACAAATAGGTGTAGGGCCATGAATTAGTCACCTGTAGTCAATCAGGCATGACACATGAGTCACATGATCCAACAAACCGGTCAATGGACAACAACACAAGTGTTGAAAAGTGTACACAGTAATACAGTCAGGTGCAAGTTTCGGGATCTTATTTATACAAAGGCATCGTGTCCAGTTAAATAACGGAACAGTCTATATTTTGTACATTAACATAATCATTATTAAGATAACAATTCAAATAATTTCCGCTATTATGTTTGCATTTCCCTTTTCGTATGTAAAATATGAACATGTCTGACATGTCTTGAAACTCACCCTGAATCTCTGGAATCCTCTGGCCAGCTGTCAAGTCTTTTTATTTAAAGACATTTATTTTAGTCATTTTACTTCAGTAAAGTTCATCTTGGCAGTTAGATTGTATATTTTTCTGTCTTGTTTTCACTGGAAAAAAGAACACAGATGCTGAAAATGAATATGTTCATATCACAGGATATTTGCTATATGCATTTCATGTTTCCTTTAGATATGATATGAGGAACCTGACCTTGATTATGGCGACTACTTTGACCTTTTTGCTGAGTAAATAATTAACAGCAGAGCAGACACTTCTCATTTCTTGGTAGGTAAGTAAATATCGTAACCCTAACCCTCTTTTGAAAACTTAACTCAAATTGTTATTAAGAATTAATGGTCAGCAAAGGCTAAGCGAACGCAGTATGATCGTAATGAAGCACAGACTGTACTCAGTGCATGAAGACACTGAAGGAGAGAGAAGTGAATGGGAAAATAGATCGAACAGGCTTATATTTACAGAGCTGGAATAAAGGAGTGTGCACTAACAGTACTATTAAATTACAATCTTATAATTATAATCATGTGAGATGGAGATGTAATGGAAAAACAGTCCATGGGTTGGCTTGGGTGGGCAGGACAGTAAAAGTCAGCAATTTGCTGATACTTCAATTTGTTCCTTTTTGCAGACGGAAAAAGTGACCTAGGGGATGAAAACTGCTGTGCCCTCTAGAAATACACCAAACAGCCACCACTGCTAGGAGTGGAAAATCCCTGCTTTGTGCTACTAAGTGAAATATTGTTTTGTTTTAGTTGGTGAAAACTGCACCATAAATATCAGACACAACACAGTCAGCAGGGCGCACACTTCCTGTCAGCATTTTCATCCAAATCCCCTGTGACAAGAAAAGATAATGGTGTTTACTGTTAAGCTTTATTTGATCTCTTTAAATGCCATGTGAGATCGAGTAACAGATCATTTGACAATCACAGGATATGAGCACAGGTAAGTAGCACACGCACACATGCTCATGAATTACACACTTAAAATGTGAGTTTTAAAGTTGTGTCTTGCGAGAAGTGGGAGGATTCGGGCCGGTTTGAAAAACTGCTGGACACTAATCGACAAGTCAGCCATTTCTGATCACTTTACTCATTTTATTGCAGAACTGCCCCACTACACTTATATGTAATTTTTGTGTAATGTAAAAAAAAAATACATGTGACCAATAGCCACATCCCATTCTCTATTAAGTACATGCCACCTGCTGAAGGTCCAAAGCGTTACACAACTTGCAGTTCGGCTCATATTAATTACAGGTCCACTTTCTCCCCAGCAACACCCATGGTGAACATGGTGTAACCTGAGCACGGGTCTGGAATCCTCAAGCACATGAGAGAGGCGCACGGCAGCCTGGCTGCGTAACATCAGCAGTGCAGGAAGGAAAAGGCATGCTTGAAACACAGGAAAAACACACGCATCCCGAAAGAGCCGAAGGATTCCAGGCTGAGCCAGAGGAAAGGGGCGGGTGGACTTGCGCAAGTAGGGCTATTAGAGAGGGTACGCTTAAATGGGGGAATGCCAGGGGTCAGAATGGCAACATTCCAATCGATGCCGCTAGTGCAAAAACACCCAAGACGAGGAAGTGGAGTAAAAATCATGCTCTAGTTCATTTAAAAACAGGAGGCTCAAACTGGGTTATAAATCAATGAGATACAAAACAATCTGGACTTTGTCTCCTTTAATTGGTTTATTATTCCTGTCAGTCAGTTGTTTACTGTTTGAGTGAGAAAAGTTCATCAGTCGGGTGAGGAATTAGCTGTGTGTTCACAGACACACCGGAGTTAAATTCTGCTTGAATCCGGTTTCTTTTCGGATCAAACAGGAGCGCTTTACGGATAAGGTGAATGCGATTTTTCCTGCCTCGCTCTGCCGCTCCCTCATAAGATATTCCCACTCTGTGATCTTGGAGAAGAGAGGAGCATTCTGAGAACACCCACGCACACTCATCCATCAAGTGACAAGCTTTAAGTAACACTGGCTTCTTTTAACAGGGTACTTAGGTTACAGTCAGGAATCTGTCCAATCAACAACTGTAGCTTGTAGCTTATGAACACATAACACACTCGTACAATTACTTGTATTGCATTAAAAGTATATGAACACAACAATCTGTACTGGGGAAAAAAAAGTGTGATTTTAAATACGTTTTTGAAACCAGACAAACGCAGAACAGATCTGAAGACTGGTCTCCGCAGTGTTTGAGTCCACAGGACAGGAATCCTGGGTAGTGGGGCGCGTTTAGGCACTAGACAGCATCGTAGAGGTGAAGATCTGCTGCAGGATTTGCGGTATCTCCTTGGTGTCCATGGCGACGAAAGAGCGACCTGCCGGCAGGGTTCTCTGGAGCCTACGTGTCAGTGGAGATAAAGAGAGTGAACCCCAAACAGCAACCCCCCCCCCCCCCCCCCCCCCCCCAGAAAAAAACATTACCAATGCAAATGCGCTTTCACTTGCAATCAAAGTGAGCCCTTAGACCTCAATAGGTCGACAAAGGCTGTCATTCACACAGATTCTTTTGTGAGAGCTGGGGTGGGGGGGGTGGGGTTTTGGGAAATGCCTGCTGGGGGCAAGAGGGCTAAAGATGGAGGGACGCCCCGCTCCTTTCACTCTCTTGCCCTCCCACCTTTTCCTATTCCACTGACCATTCATTACTGTCATTCTGTCCCCCCAAGGAGGACACTAGTTTTTAAAAAGCCTGCCCTTTAAATCATGGTGGGCCTGAAAAGAGTGGAGTCAGTGAGGGCTCAGATTAAAGGCTATGCGGAATGTGTTCTGGCCACCGGAGTAGCATTGCCCTCGTGCCACTATGTTCCATTCATTTGTCCTGACTGGACTGTTTTTGGCCCAGCAAGCAAAACTTAACTAAAACATACATATTCGGTTCTGTTTTATAACAAAAGAAAATGACAGAAATTACAATATTAGTCTTAATTAAACCTTAGCGGTTCCAAAATGTTATATGAACAACACAGAACACATTCTAGCAAAGTTGCAACATTGCTGTTTATGTATTTATTTTACATTTTTTATTTTATTTTTTTATCTCTGACCCAGTAATAAGATCAACCCCAAATCTAATACATCCTGATACATCCAAATGTCTTATTCCTGATTTGGAGCAATAATGTCAAAGATAATTAATAAACTACTCATTTAATACAGACATAAATATAGCGACGTGTAACAAAAGCCCGGCGTTCCCAATATCTATGAGTTTGAATGTGTATGTGAGAGTGGGGTGAATCTCACCTCTCGGCCTGGTCCCCAAGAGAACCGATAAAGATGGCAAAGGCATGGACCTGAGGGTTGCTGGTGAGCGTGCGTGCGAAGCGGTCAGGGCTGATCCCATAGCGCTCCAGATTGGCATCACTCAACACGATGACAAAGTGCTCGTCGGCCTCTTCGTTCGCCAGCTCCTTTACGGCATGCTCTGTGCCCTCCAGTGTGTAGTCTCCACTCATACAGAACTGAGAGTGTGCATGCATGGTCTGCAGACGCAGTATTCACACGAATCAAACATCTTTGTATTTCAATCAGACGGTGTAGATTAAAGATTTTGACTTGAACAGCCAGGTGTGGATGAATATTCTAGAGATAACTCTGATCATTTTATTCAGACGAGCAATACAGAGTTGAAATATTCACGTCTGCCTAAGATATTTTCTTTGAATTTAAAAAAAACCTTCACAACAAAATCAAATACTGAAACATGCTTGTCTGTGCACACCCTGCCACGTTTCATGATCAGAAAGGTGGCTTCGTTCCAGGAAAGCTTGTCAGGAAGCTGATTTCCAAACAAAGGGAAAAAAAGCATGAGAGCATGCACGCAGCACTGACGTAGGCTACATACCTTCAAGACTTGCAGTCTTTGTTTGTTGTTCTTTGGCACTTTGTCACTTCTGACCAGTTCAATATCAAATCCATCCCCGGAGTGGCCCACTATGTCATACTGCAGGAGGAAAAAAATCAACAGGAAAGCAGAGAAATGAATGTACTGTACCAGAACAAGAATACACACACCAACAACTCCATCCTGAGAATGACAAATATATAGGCATGACAACTGCCTGAATAGATTCTTTCCATGTATCTAGGCACACAGGGCATCCTGACACTGAATGTTATAAAAAAAATGAAAGAGAAGTTGCATAAATCACTTAACGAATGAATATAATTAGGCAGACAGGAGACACACTATTTTATATATATATATGTATATTTTAAATAGACACCCAAAGCATTTTGTAACCACTTTTATAAAGAAACTGTGAGGCAATAAAACCTATTTTACTCACGTCCTTTGTAAAACAATACCACAGTTTAAAAAAAACAATCTTTAGCCATGCCATTCACAAATATAGTTTGAGGAAAGCATTTTCCCACACAAACTTATAAACAAATAAAAAACTGGCCAAGTCTGTACTGAAATTGGTTGAAGGCCTGTGATCCAGAATGTTTTCCCTCAAATAGGTGTTTTGATGATTATGATGGTGAGAATAGGTGTGTGTTGATTTGTAGGAGTGCATGTAGTTATAAATCATGGTAGCACAATAAACTTTTTACAATAAAGTGTAAATGACAACTGCCAGATGTATTCTCACAGAAGGCATCAAAACTATGAATGAACACATTTGGAATATTCTGTAGTAAACAAAAAAAAGTGTGAAAAAACCCAAATATGTTTCATATTTTAGATTTTTCAAAAAAAAAAACCACCCTTTGCTTTGATTACTGCTTTGCATACTCTTGGCACTCTCGAGCAGCTTCATGAAATCAGGAGAAAATGGTTTTGCTTTTTTGCTCCATGTCATCCCAAACCATCTCGACTGGGTTTAGCTCAGGTGACTTTGGAGGCCGGGTCATCTGATGCAGCACTCCTGTTTACTGTTTACTACATAATTCCATATGCCTTTGGTGAGACTCTACAATGTAAATAGTGATGAAAATAAAAATGGGGATTAAAACATCTGTCGACCCACAAACTTAAAACAGCAGATCTTGTGATTTCCCCATTATTTTCTCTCCAATTATTTAATTACCAATTAACCTCAATTTCATCCTAGATGAAACAAATAAACAAGGACGTAAAAGTGTATCTGGCAGTGTGGTGATGTAAAGTTCATTTCGGTGACATGCGTTAAACTCCTTTCGTTATTTTCACCCGTGGATTATCAGTGATGGAAATAAACGGAGCAACAACAGATCGGCTTTGTGCTGCTATTGCTGTGCAGACAACAGCTTCCAGTAATAGGAGTGATTCACTGCCTCCTGCATGGCAGCCAGCAGCTGCATTTACTTCAGTGCATGGAAGAGAGGGAAAAAAAAAAAAAAAAAAAAAAAAAAAAATGGGAAAGACTGAAAGAAGTGACCACTTGGGTCAAAACTCATGCACACAGCTGTGACAGAAGTATGCGTCAGACTCTGAGGATCTCTTCAGCCGACATGATCCATGTTTCCATAGCGACCACCATTACAGCTTGTCAGTGACCGGGGATGTCCCTGTTACGCAACAGTACACGAGTAACTGAGGAAGCAAACACGGGTTCTGTTTCCGTGGTGCGTCGTTATGGAGATAAGTTTCTGCAAATAAATAAACTTTCTTTACTTCCCACTTTTGCATGAATATTAAACCCTGAGAGAAGTGCATTTAGAAAATGATCGTAAGCACCAACGTGGGCTTATCTATGCTCCTGAAAAAAGAACCAGAGTGGGAAGGTGTGAAAAAAGCAGTGGTTTGGAACCTCACCTTGAACTTGTGCTCGTAGTTCTCTAGCGCCTCCATCACCATACACACAGCCTCCATGGAACGTTCCAGGCGCCCGTCCACGCCGTTAAAGCGGTACATGCTGCCTGACACATCGGCTAGCAGACGCAAGCGCTTGGGCTTCTGCTGAGGTGTGCCCAACTACAACAAGACACACAGCACACTATTACGATTAATGTTAACGATGTAATTTAGACCGGATTCAAGAGAGCATCCGTCATTTTCATACATATCACCGTGGTTTCCTTAATTCTAGTTTTCACTTTGCTCAGGTTTCATTCCTAAACGCTAAAAACGTTTTCTAATGGCTTTTACAGGAGGCACTTAGAACAATTTATTACACTACTTTTTAAATTCCTAAGCAGTTTTTTGCGTGAGGGTCATTTATGACGCGAACCAGGAATAAATGCTTTTTTCCAGTCACTTCTTTCTTTACATCCCCATCCTTATTAAACTAGTTCAAATTCACCTCAATGCCAAAGGTGAATGTCGATTCACTATCAATATTTACTGGACCAGGTGGGAATAAAATTAGCACCTGCACCACAGAGGAAGCTATAAAAGGAATTAAATCGTTTTAAGACGTGCAAAAAGCCTTGTAAAAATTCTAATAAATAAGTTGAATGCATTCATTGTGTTAACTCACAATGAATGTATATATATATGATATATATATATATAGTATGTATATATATAGTATATATATATATATATATATGAGTTATGTTAACTCACATGACCTACTGAATGTATTCTGGTAAGCTTGATTCTTTTCTTTTTTCCAAATACGTCTCCCGAAGGCCTAGTCATACTCAGAGCCACAGACAGAACACATCTCTCACCTCTGGTTCCTGCTCGCCTCTGCGTTTGTAAATGGCTTTCTCTCCAGTCAAGCCATCAATAATCTTGGCATCATCTAGCTCCCCCAATGCCTGGTTTTTTAGCCACTGCCTTTCTTTCCCTTTAGCCTGTAAAATAAGCATTAAAGACATCACAAAAATTTACGCTCACCATTTAACAACCGCTTTATTATCTAGCATCTAACAATAATACAGTGTTAATACTGAAAAGAAAAATCTTTCCTCTGCATCAGGAAGAAGAAGAGAAAAAAGTACTGCCACCAGTTAAAAATATGGACATTGCCTGAATGAAAGACTTAAACTCCCGACTTCTATGAACAATGACAAAAACATCATCAAAATCCCATACATTCACGTCCACATCTGCTTTTCGTTTAGCCTCTGATCGTCTGAAGTACTACATCATCCCACACATTGTCCTCCTGTGATGTCCTGCCAGTCACACTCAGATAACACAGAACAAAACACTCACAATACAACAATGTTTTCTGTGATCCGGTGGGGAACGAGCTGGCAAGTATCGACATTTCTACAGAAATGCACACTACACTCCAGAGGCTGCCTGAATGAAAAAGATCAGGGTTATTTATTTATTTATTTTAGCTGTGCAACATCACGCAATGGATGATGACCCGAGCTGCCATACAAACAATACATTTATTGCATTTGGCAGAGACCCTTACCCAGAGCGACTTACAACTGACCCTCCAGTCCATAACTGAAACCTCCAGTCCATAGACCACTGAGCTACCAGAATACAATCTGGACACATTTATTATAATAGCTGCATAAAGGCCTACAGCACATTGGCTTATCTGGTTGTTGGGTTGAATATAAGTCATATGTGAACACTCTGGAAGACTTATGGTTTGAATATCGTATACATTATGTAATATTACTAATATGTAGCGTTCTATAAAGTGCTTCTAACTTACTAGACCACCTAAACATGTGGATTACTTCTAACCAACGACTGACAGAAAAGTGTTCTTCAGTGGTTCCTTAAGGGTTCCTTCTACCATTTGTGACTGAAAGAGAAATCTGACACCCAAAAGACCTTAAAAGATACGAATAGTGGATTTTTATTATATAAAATATCTATTATAAGTTAAATAAATTAAACAACAGTCTGATATTTTAACCATTTAGGAAATGGTAAAGAAATATGGGAGGCATGGTGGCTTAGTGGTTAGCACGTTCGCCTCACACCTCCAGGGTCCGGGTTCGATTCCCGTCTCGGTCGTGTGTGTGTGGAGTTTGCATGTTCTCCCCGTGCCTCAGGGGTTTTTTCTCCGGGTTCTCCGGTTTCCTCCCGGTCCAAAAACATGCACGGTAGGTTGATTGGCACCTTGGAAAATTGTCCCTAGTGTATGAATGTGTGGGTGTGTGTGTGTGTGTGTGCCCTGCGATGGGTTGGCATTCCATCCAGGGTGTATCCTGCCTTAATGCCCATAGACGCCTGAGATAGGTACAGACTCCCCGTGACCCGAGAGAAGATCGGATAAAGCGATAGAAGATGAATGAATGAATAAAGAAATATGAGCTTGTATAACCAAAGAGCTGGTTTAAAATACAAGTGATGTATATGATATACAATATTAAAGATGCTATGGATGTAGCAGTTTGCATGAATATGAGCAGTGTGGGAATATGGCTCAAGTAAATACATGTGTGTGAAAGAATGGGACTAATAGAAAAGCATATGCCATGCCTGTGCACTGATTATAGAGCAGCACCACACAAGCAAATATGCAGCTTGGTTATTCTCCTTTGCAGTTCATTCCTCTAACAACAAGTTAGTATAATGGTTATGCTGTTTTCAGGTCTCTGGGTTGTGTCATACTCAGGTGTGCACATACTGTCATTCAAACAACAAGGAGATGTAGCAATGGCATGCAACAACAGATGCTGATTGTGCTTGCAAGAACACAATTATCTCAACTAAAGTAAAATGAAATTTTATAAAACTATAAAACTTTATTTTATGAAACTAAATAAAAGAAATAAATGGCTTAAAATATACTGTACACTCTCTCTAGTCTCTAAACACTACTATATTCTCCTACCTATACAAGGCAAAGCTGAGGCAAGAGCTCATAAATAAGTGTAAGGCGAAGTATTTCAGGTAATTAAAAAAGCGCATTCTTGTAAGACTATGCTGTTTTGGAAACTCGACCTCATGTAGATTTGCGTCAGCTTTTATAGGCAAATTTCACATTCTACAAAACCACAAAAAAGGTAGAAAGAACCTTACCAGGCTGCTTCATCATGTAACATTTTTAAGTGCAAGCCATTGTATGAAATGCTTTTTAATGAAATCAACTACATTTATATTCCAATAACATAAACACAAACCCACCGGAAAACTAATTTACTCATATAGCATATAACATATCGGGGGGTTCAAGGGTTATTAAAGTATAAATTCCAAACCAACTTTTTGCTGTACCCACTCAGTAGCTAATTTCAAGTACAATTTTAAATATCCATATTTCAAAGATATATAGAGTATTAAAAGCAAATAAACTGTGGATAAGAAAATGAGACACAGAGAAAGACAAAGAGAAGGCGCAGAAAATAAGATGGGATTCCTGACATAGTATTTTCCCATTAAGTCCTTACTAACGCTGCCAGTGAGGAACCTGATCCTCAGGAGTCTGTGCTCTGTCTCGCTGCAAAGGGAATCCCCAAATGCTGCAGAAGAGCCAAGATACCCCTTTCAAGCTGCTTCAGAGCACACTACATGACCGGGTGTCCACTCAGAGGTCACTTAGAAGAGCAACAATAGTACTTAGTTTCACTTGGTGATAGGGGATAATTGTTTCAGGACTCGAGGGCACATGCAGGACAAAAAGAGAAGCAGCTGTGACAGGGAGGGTGTGTGTGTGTGTGTGTGTGTGTGTGTGTGTGTCTGAGTGGAGGAAGGAAAGAAAAAAAAACACTCAGAATCTATTGGCAGCACTGTACACACCCTCTGGGAGAACTGCAATGAGATGTTTACCTGCAGGCTGTCCAGAATGATGCGCAGAGACTGGACCTGGCGCCGGACGGCTCCGGAAAAACGCTCATAGGTGGAGGCGTCATACTCGCTCATCTGAATCTCCCTCAATCTGAAACAAACAGGACTTCCGTTATACATCCCAGCGTACTCAATCAACACCAACATTCCATACCAGTCAAGATCTTTTGTTTTTAAAGGCACAATTTGTAAAGTGTTTAAAATTTCACATTGAACGCACCTCTTTTTCACTATTCTCTAACTATACCATGCCAGAATAATAACAAAAAGCAGATGTGCTTCTTTTTATTCATTTCAAGGTTTGTAGTTTTCGAGTCCAAAAATCCCAGTCAGAGGAGATCTGTTTCACTTTTCCTTAAAAAGCTTCTCATGAGGCACAGCAAATGCCACATTCTTCTCATTTTATTGTTAATTTGCATTGAAGGTACCAGAGGGCTAAAAAATCTACTCTACATGAACTTTTAGGTTGGCTAAATAAAATTCCTCAGCTAAAAAGAAAGGCCTGGATAAACAGTGTTTCTCACTGGCACTTCATATAAAAATTTTTGACCCAAGAACTCCTGAATTAACTAGACTGGAATTTTCTCTTTGGACCAATGAGCTTCCTTTAGCGAAATAATTTATATCAATGTATGCAACAATGTCTGCTACAGAAGATGTGATATTTCAAAATTATTATATTTGTTATCTGTTATAGTAACAGAAAAAAAGGTTAATAAACTTTGACAACCCCTGGCCCTTATTGTGTACTTATACATTTTTAAATCTGGTAGATCAGTAAACTATAACTTGTTTATCATTTATCAAATTCTGCAAAGTACTAACTTCACTGTAGACAGGATGGATTGGGGCCAGAAAAAAAACCTTCCATTTTATGATCCTAGTGATACAGCCATCTGTCAGGGAGAGCAGCAGTGAAGATGAGCACTTGCTTGTAGGAGGCCCCTAAGAGCACTGCCATATGTACGAAGTCCTGACGGCCCTAGGAGCAACACATCCCACCATACTCTTTGTTTTGTTCTTGATCTGTTGTCTATTGCGTGTGTACTTGCTGTACTGACAACTCTTTCAGCAGGTGTAAGTGGCTGTCCGGGTGACACACGGCACACTTAAAGCCAATAATCCCTACAGACCTGTGCTAATCCCACATTACTCTGATCCAGGAAAAGCAGAACGATAAGGGCAGTTCATCACGTGTGTGTGTGTGTGTTTGAATGTTTGAGGCGTTTGAAGTCATAGAGAGGAAGTGGAGCCTATCATGCACACAGAGTATAGTGCTGCGCAGCTTTCAAGCTTCTACACAGGTGAGATCATAGAACGGTCTCTTCTCATCACACAGATAAACAAGTCACCTTCATCTCCCACGGCCATCTGGAGCAGATGTGCGAAAGCCCCTTGAAGACGTCTCTCTGGCAGTCTGTAGTGAGACTTTGAAACTTGGAGAAATGATATGGGTCAGGAAGTGATAACCTCGATCGTGTTAAAAAGTAGCAACCCGACAAGCTTTCACCCTCATCTGTCTTTTCTTCTTCTCTCCTGTGTTCTGTCCCACTCATACACACACACATCCTGTACACACATTTAGAGCAGTGAATGGCTGTGGGTTTCCTGACTGGCCAAAGAAGCTCACATTCTTCATGTAGCGCTATTGGAGAAGGGACAGGCCGTGCTACTATTTTCTGCTGAATTCCAGACCTGTCCACAGACCACAGTGTGTGGTGAGTGTGTTTGTGTGTATGTGTGAGAGAAAGAGAGAGATGGGCGAGAGTAAACTTGCATCTGGGACAATCCAAGTAGGTAGTGGAAGTAGGTGAGAAGAATTGGAGTGCACGACTGCTGATGGTTTTATGTTACACTCGAACAAACAAAGGTAAATTCAATCCCACTTCCTGTGAAAACCCTGAGATTGAGCAGTTGAGAACGTGACAAGAAGCATGCAGCATATATAACAGGATATAATGGGTTACCACATAAACTCTCTAAATTAATGAACACACACTGCATAAAAAGCAAATTTTTAAGAATGTTCCATAAATAATGATATATAAATATATATATATATATATATATATATATATATATATATATATATATATATATGTATATGTGTATATGTATGTATATAATTTGGCTGTAATTTGACCCTATATATTTATAGAGTCAAACTACAGACAAATTCTATATGAACCTGTTTATAAATGTGTCATTTAAAGACCAGGCTCTGTAGCGTATGTGCTGTGATGGATCTGTGTGAAGTGAGAGGCTTGGGTGTGGACATGAAATGCACGAAAGAGAAAAATGGGCAAAAACAGTAGCTTCCTTCATTTCCAAACCCTCTCATCCTGCACTCTGTGGCTTCTCTCTCCCACTCGCGCACACACACACACCGAGTCGCATGAATTGCGGTATTCACAGGGTGCATTTTTGGAATAGCTTCCTCTGGTGGAGCTCTTTGGCTTCTGAAACGTCAGTCTTTTGCAGCTCTTGTGCTTGAGTGTATCTACCTGCTATTACGCACAAGTCCATACGCACATGTAAACATCACAAACAGACGCACGGTCGTTCTTCAGAAGATCTCATAGTGTCAAAGTAGAGAGATCAGCCAGATCTTGTTAGTGTATGAGGGCAGCAGGTGATGGATAGGCAGAGTGATGAATGTGTATACCTCTCCTTGAAAAGCCTTCTCAGCCATTTCTCGTGCAGCTCTCTTAACTTCTTCAGGCACAGCGTCTTTTTCCACCTGGGAGATCTGGTAGACTTTGTGGCCAGCATCTAGACGGTAGGGTCCTCCCTTACCCCCGAGACCTGCTGTGTCTCTGCCTCCTGCCGGACCACAGTAATTCTTTACAGTAATTGTAATAATTAACAATCATTTTGAATTTTTTTTTTTATGATTTTTTCTCTTTAGGTAAACATCTATGGGGAAAAAAAGCCCTAAATTATAAATGTTTGACTGTTTAGAAAGGGCAGGGCCATGGCTTCTCCAGAAATAGGTTTGAGCTAGGCTACCAAAAAAGATGAAAACCTACCCGTGCCTCCTGCCCACTGATTACCCCCTACGTGAGGGGCATTCATGGGGTCAGTCTTGCCATGTTTTGGTGCGCTGACATCAAGGCCACTGTCTCTCTGAATGGTGATCTTAAACAAATCACAAAAACGAGTCATATCTTGTTGGAATATCAAACAGATTATTCTTATATCAAAACACATTACACCACACATACTCATACCCTGATAGACATCAAATGTGTTTTATAGCATTTTGTAGCATTTAAAGCCCATATTATTATTATTATCAAATAATCTTCATGATGTCTTTAAATGTGCGCGTGTGTGTTTGCGGTTTGTGCATGCATAAATGTGAATGAATAGTGTGTTTGTTTATGTGTGTGCTGGAAAGGTCCTGGTCTCCACCCACTTGACCTGGAAATGGACCCATCTTCGGCATCCTCTCAGATCAACCAGCAAATCGTCTGAGCAGCAACAATGCCATTTCTATTGAGTATTTTAGTAACTGAGTATTCTAACGGTTATTCCATTGATTAATTGACTAATCGAATAAGAACTATTTTGTCTTTATTAAATAAGCAATACTAAATAAGAGAGAGAAAACAAGGAAGGTCTCTTAAACTGAACAAGTAATTTGTTTTTCTTTTTAGAAAAATGTAACTAAACTAAAACGCATATAGTGTATTTAAATGGCATATTACATCAAAAAACAAATACAATGCGTTCACAAAGCTCCTCCGCATGAGACACTACTTGCTTAAATAAACTTGTTATTATTCTCACTCATTTATTTATTCAATCTTGAACAGTATAGTGAGTTGGTCTCCAGAAAAGCTGCTTGAAATTATGTATTTTAGTATTTTAGCATGTATTTTCAGTTTTAAAAAATGTGCTCTACTACCTGCTCTACACGCCACTGCGGAGGGACTTTTTGAACGCACCTAATAGTGGTGTAATGGCACACGGTTAATCCCTGATCCGTACGGATCACAACTTGTTGATCTCGTGAACCTCCGGTAATGTCTGTTTCTTCAGTCAAGAACACATTTATTGTAAATCGGACATCCATTTGTGAACAATAAATTACGGTATTTACTCTATTTGGTACCACCTCCTCATAACTGATTTATTGGTTGAATTTCCTTAATGTAACTTTTCTTCTTATAAATGGAAAGCAAATCATTTGGCTCCTCCCCCTTTTTTGTATCCGAAAAAAATGATCCTATCCCTTTCTTTTCCACCTGTGAGTTGATCCGAGAGATTTTTGTTCCGTTGCACGGCTGATATTTACAAATGAGAATTTTTTTAATCGAATTATTCGAGTTTGCCAAATAATCATTAGAGCCCTAATGCACACACACACACACACACACACACACACACACACCTCTTGAGGCTATAATAGTATAATAATCCTTTCTAAAGTATATTTCTTCTTTTCTTACTAGGATCTGTAAGATATAATATAATGCTGACTGATCATTGCCTAATATCTCCTATCACACTTAAGACCATCTATTTCGAATGCTAACTGTACTTAATGCCAGCACAGTAGAAAGCTTGATAAAGACATTACTAATTCTGTACAGAACATTTCCTCCTTTGCTGAATCATTTTGGAAAAAGCAGTTGGGGCAGCCTACAATCTAAAAGAACACTTGTCATGAGACCCACCCTGTTACACAACTGATATCAATTGTGCTGATTTATAGAGAGCAGGCACACACACACACACACACACACACACAGGAAAGCAGCACAACAAACTCTTCACAAACCCTAATCAACAACTTTATCTGAATGAAATAGACAACAACAGCCCAGGACCTGTAAACATACTTCATGCCGGGCTCTCAGCCTGCCCCAGGTATTTGCATGTCACTGAGTCACTCACATGCAAAAGAAGAGCACATTGCAAGCACTCCAGGCCTGTGTGGATTGGAGACAGGTGTGATGGATCGAGTCAGCACTCACAAACAGTGTTGGGAAGGTTACTTTGGGAATGTAATAGATTACAGATTATGACCTAATTCAAAATGTAATAAGTAGTGTAACTTTTCAATTACTTTATAAAAGTAAAGTAACTGATTACATTTGATTACTTTCATTTGTCCGTTAGGTGGCACTTAACATTCTTTCATTCATTCATCTTCTACCGCTTTATCCGATCTTCCCTCGGGTCACGGGGAGCCTGTACCTATCTCAGGTGTCTATGGGCATTAAGGCAGGATACACCATGGATGGAATGCCAACCCATCGCAGGACGCACACACTCACATTCACACACTAGGGACAATTTTACCAGGGGCCAATCAACCGAACGAGAGCTGGTTTCCAAGACGGGCGCGGTTTCACCATTTGGAAATGGAAGAATGGAAATGCATCGCGATTGCAACTGTAGACGTTGAACAAGCCAAAGCCTGCTTTAAAATCTGTCTGAATTTGTGGCATCTAAAGGAAGCAGCGTGGTTCAAAAACAGCACCATGTTGTTGAATGGGGAGGTATGTACAGTGCAGATCAAAAATCCAAAATCGAAAATTTTGTCTCAATAACATGACACATGGCCCAGCTCTACTACACACCAACTCACACCAATATTATAGACGCTCATTCCATCAACACAGTTACAAATATGGTGTTCTTGTAGCTAGTGATTGACTAAACACACTTAACATATAACGTTACATATATACATAAACACCTATTGATATAATCAAATCATGAATCTGTTCAATAAAAGGTCTCTATTTGTAACTAAAAGGATAACATTACACCACTCTGCCAGTTACACTTAGACTTAGAAATACTTTATTGATCCCGTGAGGGAAATTACTGCACAGTTGCTAAACTGCATTAATATAGCAGTGCTTTCACAGCCTATGTGGCATTGATGTCAAGATAATAAATGTCAAGATGGAGTTCATTTCTCTTCGGCACAACTTGCAGAAGGCTCCATGTGTTCAGCCTATGCTAGCCAGGAGCCTCTGTACTGTATGAACCCTGTTATTGGCACGAGACTATTTGAACTTAATTGAAGCTAGCAGCTTGAATACAATTTTCCCGTTAAGACTAATCCGTAAAGAAGGGATGATTGATCTGTGTGGCCCTTTAACGGGTCACATGCATAGAAACGCTTCAAACTCTAAAGGAAAAGATTTTGCCAGGTCCCACTTTAGACAGATGTGTACTGTCAGCAAGAGTTTTAAGGCAGAACACCGAACTGATGCAAAACCGATGGTCAGTTCCCTCATGTCCAGCCAAATGCGGTGGTTACTAGGGATTTTGATGACACACTCGAACATCCGATGTTTAGTCTGAACTGCACAGTAAATGGAGTGACATTAAAAGTCGAGGCAGTCATATGTTTCTCATTTCCCCAAGGACAGCTCGAAGGGATTGCATCTGACGTGGCGTTAGATCAGCCAGAAATTTACACCGCAGTCGCTCCTTTATCTCGACACACGCTCAGATGGATCACTGATAAGAGCGCAAATGAATTCAGCTACAGCCTCAGACGTATAATCCTTTGTTTAAATCAGGCAACTCAGCTCATGTTGATTGATATGTGGTTACACGAAGCGACAACACTTATTACACGCGCACACACCGGGCGCAGAGAGATGTGGTGAGAATGATCCAGGTGCGTCAAACCACAACAACTGTCAAGAGCCGTCGCTATTGTTTTTCTTTATGCGTCAACAGAAACAGCTCACTCAGATAAGACCCGGCTCTCCTGCAGTGCCTCAAGGCAGAGGGAGGCACAGAGAAGAAAGAGAGAGAGAGAAAGAGACCGAAGAGACGGAGACGGCTGGAAACCTGCAAAGCCCCAGAATAGGACTGAACAAACAATAAGACATTCCAGCATTCTAACTATCCAACACGATCACAGCAAAAACTCAGCAAATCACAGCAAAAACTTTTAATTAGAATAAAGAAAATCGACACAAGATTTAGGATTAAAAGATTATAAGGTGACGGCATGACAGCAGCATGACTGAGAGCTTAAGACCAAAGATAAGTGCCATCCCACATACAGGATTTTTTAGGCCACCCTTGGAAATGCCATCAAAGAGAGTCTAAAAGTGGGCTAGGCTTCTAAGTTAAGCATGGAAGCCTACTTAATATACCTTTTAGGATCAGTGGCTGTCAAGTCATTCATATAAAGGTCACTGAAGATCAAAAAGCCAGCAGATAATAGTATTCATAATCCCAAAAGTACACATGCATGTGTGCACAAAGCCTTTTTTTCAGCATTAGAACTGATTTCTCACATTTCACCTCACAGAAATCGCCTTAAGATTCTTATAGCAACGATCACACAAGCAGTTAAACATCACAATTTGATATAATCTCTATAATCCCTGCAAAGTGTTAAAAAAATCCATATGTTTCCATTATAAATTTGCGTACAACTTTTGCGATATTTCCAAAATGTCAAAATATCCCCATCTACCAAATAAGCTTTTTTTTTATCTTTCAGAACCATTCACAATTTGGAGATATTATGTTGTGGCCTGAACGAGTAATTAGATTTACTATGTATTTATCTAATAATAGGTAAAGTAGCTTATCTAATCATCATTATATAAATGCAAGCTGCTTTTCTATCCCACACACTGCATAGCTCACTGTTTACTCTCATGGAGATCAGATCTGTCTGCAGTGATATTGTAAAGCGTACTCAAATGTACATTCATATTTCACACACACCCTGTACATACGGTATAAAGGGAGACAGATCCAGCACATTTTGATCCACAAAACAGTAGACTTAAACAAATTCCAATCTCCTCATCTATAGACAGGGCTTGATGTGCTTGCACTGTCCCCTTTATTAGGAATACCTGCCCGTCCATGCAATTATCATCCAATCAGAGAAATGTGGCAGGAAATAAGTGTGTCAACTCATGAAGAGCTTCAGTGCATTCTCACAACATACATCAGAATAGGGATAATATTGAGCAGGCGATATGAGTGACCTTGACACTGGCATGGATATTGAGCCAAGCAGGTTTAAGTATTCCAGAAACTGCTAGTCTCTAGGGGTAATTTTCACACAGAAATTTCCAGTCTTTACACAGAATAGAGAGGAAAATAAAACCAGTGGTGGTGGTTCTGTAGGAGTAAATGCCTTGTTGATGAGAGAGGTCATGGGAGAATGGCCAGACCAGTTTATCTGATGACCCTTTGCCCACAGACTGGGTGAAAACAGTGGGATCCAGTGTGCTGTCTGCTGTTGTGTTCCGACATTAGTCATCATGTTT
Organism: Kryptopterus vitreolus; assembly: GCA_030449085.1. Classification (NCBI taxonomy): domain Eukaryota; kingdom Metazoa; phylum Chordata; class Actinopteri; order Siluriformes; family Siluridae; genus Kryptopterus; species Kryptopterus vitreolus. The sequence continues at coordinate 10,502,612 of JACRUU010000011.1, read as the reverse complement.
AGGTTCTTATACGTGTAAAGATATTCTCATATCATATTCAAATATGGGACAGAGTTGATCCAATTCATGGGTAATCCAGGGAAAAGCTCATATGAGCACCATGCTTCTGTTTCTGTGAAAACCCCATGCAATATTCAACATTCAGTGATTCTTGTAACCTTGTAAGTTAAAAAGGTATGAGGAAGCTCCATGAGTTTTGGACCGAACGTCTAAGGCTGATCTAATCTGCAATATCCCAATGCACATAGCGACATCCTGGGTCGGAATGTCAGGAATGCCTTAATCGGAGCCTACTGAAGCGTCCTGGTGTGGCCCCAGCATACAGCACAGTGCACACTAAGAGGAAGACTTTATAAGGCATACTACCACATACATATAAGAAGACCCATATGGAACTTTCACTGCTTGATACTTTTTCCTATTGAGTCTCACATTATAAAGCAGTTGGATCCAGTGCATCAGTTTGATAAATGGCGTAATAAAATAAGGTTGAATAATCAACCTTTTAATAAAAATGTCTATCAGTGATTAATGCAAACCCCATGGTGTCAAAAACCATTAACACCAGAGTAACAGGAGCAACACTGAAGTGTGTCTTGAATAAAATCCGGCATCTGAACACAGCGGGGACACAAACACTACACTTCTAAAGAAGGCTGCTGTCTGGGGAAAGTGCTAGTCAGGTCATTTTTCAGTTGTAAAGGATCCAAAAGGATTAATGCTCCATGACCTTAGGGGCACTTAAATAGAGCATCTTCACACAGGCAGGTCAGCCACACAGCCTACAGGGTGGAATGTTTCCCCAGCTGCTGGAGCCCTTCACGCTTGGAGACTGTGATACTGGGTCAGACTCAACATGGACAAACATAGGAGACAGAAAGGCGATGACACTTGCCATGCCACAGACATGAGGACCAAGAGGAGTGAGGTGGCCACCAGAACAGCATGCGTCCACATCAAGTCCCGGAGACACATGTCTGCAGCTACTGTTTCTGTTAAACACCCACCTTCCTCCCCACCCACACACACACAGGCACCACTGTATACAGCACACCTGTGTTCTACATGGGGAACGTGTATACAGCACACAGCTTAATCTTAATCTGGGTCTCTGATCTGCAGACAGCAGAAAGAATGCTGTAGAGGTTAAAGGAGAAATGTCGCCTCTTCATTCTATCCCTACACCGGGAGATAAAGACCTGCTGATCGTTATCAGCCTAAACACTTCTCAACATTAACAATGTCAGCTGAATTCTTCATGCACGGGCCTTCATACTACATGCTGGAAATGTTTAACCTTTGTGTTAGGGCATTTTTATCTTTCCATCGGATCGTTCCAGTATTGACTTAATGAGGGCTTTAAAATTGATCAAAGAATATAATATTTCGTACCTAGAAATCTAGTGCTTCTGGATATATATATATATATATATATATATATATATATATTTCTCAACAATACCTGGTCTCTAGATTTTATATTAAGGATTGATCATGAGTTTAATATAGGAAATTACAGCCTTCTGTAATCAGAATCATTCAAAACAAATAGAGTATTGAGTCATCATAGTGACACATTCAACTCACTACAATTACAATGGCTTTAAAAGCATACATTAGCAACAGTGAAACTGTATTAAGAATCATTACTCAGTCCTCAGACTATTTCTCTCGTTTCACACGTCACTTGTCGTCTGCCTTCTTGTGCCTTTATGACGTTTGTCTAATTTAAGGCCGAGTGCTGGTCAGAAATGAGTCAGTGTCCACTTCTTTCTACACACACACACACACACACAGGGATCTCAGCTTGCACCTGTTGGAATGACTGACTTCCTGACACTCTTTCTCTCTGGTTACTTGGTTTACAGTGTAGGAAAACATTCAGCCCCGGCCTCAAGAGAACATATATGGTTGGCCTGTAGAGAGTCACTGACGTCAGACACATGCACGCCCCACATGGCTGCCCTGTGTTGCACCAGGACATGGGCTATATATCAATTCACTACAGTAAATGGATGGGCTTGTGCAATGCTCAGGATATTCTTGCCTTGTAGAGTTAACTGAGATAACTGAGATACTGTTAATGCCACTCAGGTATCTGTCATCACTCGCCTGTTGATCCACGTCTTTATTATGGTAGAACACAGCAAACTCGGTCGGACAAAGTGCTCGCTTTTTCCCTGCAACTACAGAAATTGCATCAGTTGCCTCAGGGAACAATACAAGTCCTGGAACAAAGGCAGACATTCCACAGGTCTGACATCAGCATGTGTAGGAGCGTGTTGTGCTCTAATAATGGGAATTTAATAAGAAAAAAGAGCAGCGTGCTAGCCCTGGACAGTAGAAAGACACAAACTAAAATTTGACTGTGACCTCATAATGGAATCTTTCACAGGACGAAAGGGTAGAGCGGAGCCTACTAACCAAACAACGAGCTTCATACAGATCACGGAAATGCCTATGCTGAACCGAGGGACTCATTTTGGAACAACGATTGCTCCATAGGCCGTGCCTGGACAAGCCGATGCAGATACAGCGCCGAACAAACAAAACTACTGTCATTTACAGTGCACCTGAGAAGGATATTCTCAAGCACTTATGTTAACAATGCTGACAAAAGAGAGCGCCGATAATCCCAAATAAAATAGATGTTCAAATTGAACTGGAATGTGAATAAGCGACGGTAGTCGAAAGTTCAGCAGGATGTCAGGACTACTGCTATGAGGTGCGTTAAGCAACTTCTTATAGAGAATGCAGACGACTGCATCGTCAGTGCTTCTCAGATTTCCCCCATGCGGTGTTTGGACATGTGACGAGAAAGTGATTCACTTTGTCTCGACCCTCCTCGTAAATCCGTACCAGGTGGGTCCAGCCTGTGAACGAAGGGAAATTTACAGGCTAATTAATCCAGGAAGGCATGAGACAGAGAGCTGGAAAAAAGGGGGAAAACACCAACGACGGAATGCCCTGCTATACTCTGTAACACGTGTGCCATTTGACAAGAATGGTAGTGTAAAAACGTATAGCAAGAGTTAAACAGTGGTGAGAAAGAGAGAGGAAATAAAATCTGACAATGTGACAGAGAGGTTTTCAAGCTAAATATGAGGACAGGGAATGAGTCTATAGTAGTGGAATGAAGCAGGTGGCAGAGATCCCAGTATGAGCTCAAAGAGACGCTCTTAAAGCTGGAGTCTGGCGCTCCGATGTCTCTGTCACTCTCGCCACTAACTCATTTAGCAGAATGATCTGCAGGAATGCAGACCAGAACAGCATTACACACCAGGTATTCCAATACTGAAAAATTTCCACATCAAAAAAAAAAAAAGAAAAGAAAAAAGCAAAGCAGTGATGTATCCCAGGAATCATATGTGCACTGCAAAAGTATTCATACCCCTTGAATATTTCCACATTTTGTCACGTTATAAACACAAACTTAAATGTATTTTATTGGGATGTTATATGATAAACCAAGCATAATTTTTAAGTGCAAGAAAAATCATACATGCTGTTAAAGGTTTTTTTAGAAATAAAAATCTGAAAAGTGTGGCGTGCATATGTATTCAGATTCTCAATGGGATTTAGATTCGGACTTTGACTGGGATAACAAATCAATATGCTTTGATCTCACCGGCTCTATGTTTAGGGTCGTTGTCCGGCTAGAAGGTGAACCTCCACCCCAGTCTAATAGGTTTTCTTCCAAGAGTACCATGTATTTAGCTCCATCCATTTTCCCATCAACTTTGACCAGCTTCCCTGTCTCTGCTGAAGAAAAGCATCCTCACAGCATGATGCTGCCTCCACCAGGATTCGCAGTGGGGATGGTGTGTTCAGGACGATGTGCAGTGTTAGATTTCCGCCACAGAATTTTTGCATGTAGGCCAAAAATTTCAATTGTGGTCTCATCTGACCACATCACCGTCTTCCACATGTTTGCTGTGCCCCCTACATGACTTGTGGCGAAAAAGTTTTTGTTATAACGTGGCAAAATGTGGAAACATTTCAGGGGTGTGAATACTTTTTGAATGCACTGTTCATCTTTTAAATAATAAAATCATTTCTTGTCTCTGGTTCATTGGTAGCCTACATATAAGAAATCTGCGACAGTATTAAAGGATGTAGAATGGGGGAAGGGGAATAATTTCTATGTATCTATGGTCGCATCAACGCATCAAGGTATTGCTTTTAAACATTCTATATGCTCAAGCAGTCTTGGCTCTTTTGTAGTCTCTCAGTCTGTGGACTACCAAATTCTCCCCATATTCCTAAGGTTTATGGAATCCAGACATCCACACTTCTCTTGTTCTAGATCATTTATGATTCATTTTAATAGCACCTAATATTGTTGTATATGTTACATTTTATTAACAGGTACATCAATTACAGTATTACAGTGTGAACTATACTGTACTGTAAGTCACTGACTTGCACTAACATGCACTAATGCACACAAATGTATTTTTGTGTTTAAATGTATTGCATAAATAAAAGTGACTCATTCTGGTGGTCTTATCACTAGCTGAGCTGAGTATACTTGTTTTATTTGTCACTGTCTGGGGAACCAGTGACTCAGTCAACTGCTGATATGTGATTGCTAACTTTCTATTTGTTATCTAATCCTGACCGACTTTATGCTTACTGTTTACTCTAATACAATAATCACCAAGAACCAGTATTACTGGTTACCAGGAACTAAAGCATGGCAGGGGGCAAAGACATACATTTTACTTGGGGGACATACTAAAAGGCAAATTTAGACATACTAAATTTGAATAGAATAGAACAGAATAGCCTTTATTTGTCACATATACATTACAGCACAATTAAACTATTCCCTTGCATATCCCAGCTTGTTTGGAAGCTGGGGTCAGAGCACAAGGTCAGCCATGATACACCAGCCCTGAAGCACAGAAGGTTAAGGGTCTTACACAAGGACCCAAGAGTGGCATCTTGAGGTTCGAGCCGCGCCAAGATGCCACTCTTTACATGGCAGATGTAGACAGACAGAAAGCCAATAAGTTACACGTCTATGAAATTTGTTGAAGTCTATAGGATCAACTATCAATCACTGGTATCCATTGAGCAGGAATGACTAAAAGCATCAGTAAGCACTGCGAGTCAACCGCAAAGTGTGGTAAAGACAACTACCTTCCTAATCCCGGATGTCATCTAATCCCACATCCCACTGTGTTTCACCCCAACTCTCCAGCTGAGCACACCCACCAAGTCCAGCTGGCCCAACACAACTAACACCCTGTGTGTGTTTGCATGCAAATAAGGCACGATAGGATTAGTGACTCTGTGAGGGTGCTGTGAGAGTCCTAAAGACTGCAAAAGTTAAGGATAATCTCAGTCCAGTAACCCCGATAACCCACCTTTAGCTCTCATTAAATACCCTGACCCCAAAGTGTCAACAGTAATACACTGTCAGATTCAGTCCAGCTTTCTCCCTCCCTATCCTACAACCCCTATGTGAATATACACACACACACACACACACACACACACATATATCATACTTTTACACTGGCTACACAGCAAACCTGTGTTACCACTTTGAGATAACTGTCTTCAAAGAGGTTTAGAAAGCAGTGAAGATGGAGATCTAGGTAAATATATGCCGTAGAGTGGAGGTGATGAATGCTGGGAGAACAAATCTAGAGTTTACTGGGAGGATCGGTAATCAGAACTCAGAAAAAGTTTTACTGCCCGTTACAGCAAAGGGTTCAGTAAAGAGCACTGTGCACTACTAGGAATTTGTCGGGTGCGAGCATTTACACGTACATCAGCTTTAAAATAAAACTAGAAAAAAAAGAAATGAATACAGAATATAGAAAGTGTGCAATTTTGAATTACATTTTGATCTGTCCCTACCTGGATTTCTGTAGCGGGAGTGGGATCTCCAGGATCAGATAAATGATTGATATGTGTAAAGAAAGACAATCAGGGCATAAAAGCAAAATCAGTGAGAGCCGAGTGATGCACGGCCACTCCATTAGTAAATATCCTGGAGCAGGTGTGTGAACTACAAGTCATTTAATGACACACCAATCGTCTGTGTGCGCTAATCATGTACGAAGCTACGTTCCTTCCGTCTCTGGATTTCAGATGTAATACGCTGAACAAACAGGGTGACAAACCGTCCACATATTTGCAAACCTAATACACAGAAAGGTACCAGAAAAGGAAAATAAATGCAATATTATTATTACAATATAACATCGTAATTAATAAGAACTATGGAAAGGTTAATAACAGTATAATGCATTGTATAGCACAACATTTGTTTCAGGACATTCTACATTTTACATTTACGGCATGCGGCAGACACCTATAGAGAGACTCATTTATCATTCATACAACCGAGAAACCTAGTTGCTTAGGGGCCCAGGAGTGGCAGCTGGTTGCGGCTTGGATTTGAACTCAAGACCACCAGATACAAATTCTAATGTAATAACTACTAACCACTGCCTTCAATCAAGTTTTAATTTTGGACAGTGATGAATAAATAAATAACTAAATAAATAGTAACAATGACTGATTATACACAGTCAAAGGATTATCTCTTATTACTATATGCAAATACTGAAGTACTGTATTGAAACAGTAGGTTAACGGACTAATACTATGCTTTACCTGCAGAATGATGTTGAAAAGCATCATTTTACACATAAATGTAAAATAAAATGCGGAAATGCGTTAAATTGTAATAATTAATTTTCATTACAATCTATAAAAAGGTCAACTACAAGAAAAGAAAACTCCTGAACGTAATAAACGTATGGTTATCGGTAACGCTAATATATTGGCAAATTGTCTTCAAAAATCCAACGTTGGCGGCCCAAGGCTGCCACCTCATGGTCGTACAATGCAACAGCAATATAGACAGGACGTAAAAGCACCACAAATTAAAAAATCTAATTTTCCAACACACACACACACACACACACACACACACACACACACACACACACACACACACACACACACACACACACACACACACACACACCCCACACACACACACACATTTACATGTAAAGCTGCACAAGCATGATTTCCAAGCAAAGTAAATGCCATCAAATCACTATCCACCCCAAATATCTGTATTCATAATGAAAGATTCTTTCATTGCAGAGATTCTCTTACCTGGACAGGTCGTCCATCCTCAGAGCCGATCATGTTCCTCCACTCCAAAAGTGACTGCTGCAAATTGTCCATTCCTGTCTCCCACACTCTCATGTAGCCTCCCATGTCTACAGTCACAACCCCACCGGAACCCAAAGGAGCAATCAGCACATCGGTATCCGATATCTTAGAGATCCACGTTGTGTAAGGAGACATGGCCATAGTCCTGTAGGATTGTGGGAAAATGGGAGGATTATGAAACAACTGCAGTGATAAATTGGTGAATTTCTTCTATTTTGATATATGGCATTTAGGGATTGGATTTGAGTATAGGCTTGGATTTGAAATCATGACCACCAGATACAAATAATAATGCCGTAACCACTAAGATACCACCTCCCCACAGATAAGAGAGAAGGAAAAATATAATGTTTGTTCAAAGTAAAAACTTGACTTCCTGATTGTTGTTATTAAGGGGAATGGTAAGGGTTCAAAATCCCACCAAGCTGCCACTGGCGCTGTGGTATTTCTGACCCTGAGCTCTGACCGAAGCTTCCAAAAAAGTTGGGATATGCAAAAAAAAGAAGAATTTTACTGTGCTGTAATGTATATGAAAAAAAGTGTAAAGTAGAAAAGAATACTCATTGTTATAAAGAAGAAATAAACGTGTTAAAGTGCAAACCCCTGTGATAAGGTTCCATAAGCCTGTCTAACCCTGTTCATTCTTTCCTATTACACAGCATTTATTTGTAATTTAAAATGTCTTTATATATAACAATATAATGAAATGATAACATTTTAGATTGGGTACTATTAGAAATGTACAAAATGAGAACAGTTCAAAAGTTTGCATCTCTTTATATGAATGTGAATAAATATCCTTGTTATTTGAACCCATTTTCTCAAACTGAAAAAAAAAAAGTTTTTGTTTCATGTTTATTCAAATAAAAAAAATAAATTGTATGTAAGAAAAAAAGGAACGTTTTCTTTTTCTTTTTTCTACCCCAAGGGGGCGCTGCAGCTTTATATACATTCTGGTCAGCCACAGCGACATACAATCAGGAACACTGCATTTTCTGCAGAAAGTCTGCATTCACTGCAGAAAGTGCATTTTCTGAAGTAAGTAGTGTGTTTACCTTGGTACTGGAATATACTTGACTTTCTTGGTGTTCAGATCAGTCACCTCCAGGAAGGCAGAAGTCAGGGGTGGGGTCATATCTGTAATTAAATCATGTCATACAATATAAAATACTTGGAAGTAGCTTTTCACCAGTCGAAAGATTACCCCCCCCTTCCTCACCTTTAGGGTAGATGTCAGCCAGAGGCACTTGTACAGGGGGTAAAGCTCGCACCACCTGATTGGCTCCTAGCAGACTGACACAATTGACCCTTTTCGCAGGTCCTGTGCGGCGACTCGAACCAAAAAACATGTCGGGCCCTCTGCCCTCTGTGAGGGGTGACTTTCTCTGAAAGCTGTACACCTCATTTGGAGACTGAGAGATAAATGAGAAAGATGTACGAATAAGTCAGGACCCCTGCCATAACACGAGGACTTCAGGCCGGTTAGCGAACTTTCATAATGCTGATGCGGTGTGTCATGCGGCAAGCTACAGGGTGGGTGATTGACGTGTTGTGGCAGCTACTCACCAGAAGGTCCGGAAAGCCCACTATGATGTTAGCGTAGGTGTTGCTGTCACAGACAAGGCGGTTCGGTGAGACGATCTTCTGTCCCAGGGCAACGCTGAGATTCTCATTGGGCAGCTGCTCACTGGACACGTCCTGAGGGGCGCCAGGTTCCATCACTGAGCCATGACACAAAAGACGAATGAGGTCATAAACAGTGTGCACTAGCTCTGACAGCCATCACCATTACTCCCGCCGCTGTCCGAGGTAAAAGCCTTGAGAGGTACGGGTCTTTCTTGGTTTGTCAGTGGTGACGGATGACATCTGATCATTTTACTCCACCTGGCCATTAATTGGCCATAATTTCCTGTCAAACTCAGATTGACTAAGACACCATTGCTCAAAAGAGACGCCAGGTTCTGTCCCCCACTGCAACAGTCAAGATGGAGATTTAAGAGTGATGAGATTATATAAGGAATATCACAGGTATCAGAGCCTCTATTAAACTTCTGGTTATTTAAAAAATAGATAATAATAATAATTTGCATGGAATAAAAGACATAATCTGTTAAAATGATGGGGGAATGATATTGTAGTGATGAACACTGAATCTTTCATTCTGTTTGAAAGTCCATTCTAAACACATTTCCCCTTACAGACAGCACCAACATATCAATAATGATGTTTTCCTTGTTTAAAAAACAATGCAGTCCATTATTCGTTTGTGTGAATCAATTTGCCATGCAAGTACAGTAAATAAATAATTTCTATAGCAATTTTCTATAGCAACAGTGAGAACAGATTCAAGGGATAGCCAATAAAGTTGGTCGCCTAGTGTGTGTGCCCCCTACTTCGCCCCTGCACATTTCAATCATTCACCTGTTTTCCTGCTGAAATTTAATATACAGTATAAGTCTGTTTACGTATCAGAATACAGACAATTTTGTAATCATTAATATAAAATGTTTTTAAAGTTATTTATTGAAAGTCTGGCAACAATTGACAGGAAATGAATGCTATTCAAGAATTGAATGGTGCTGTCCTTATAGTCTTTTAAATAGTCTAAAATGTGAGAAAGGACTGATGAATGAAGAAAGGTAATGCAGATGAACGTTTTATTAAAGTAAATTGTGTTTTGCGATGCAATGCTGTCCGCCATATTTCCCACCACTGTGGCAGTCCCTGTGCCTGTGTGACTCTTTGAAGCCATATAAAGCGATATGTTGAAAAGGATGACGATCATCTTTAAGGTGGCTTTTCCCATCAGGAGTCGACTATAAAGAGAGTCCTCTTCCACAAACAAAATTCCAGCAGGAGATAAACAACAGTGAAGCAATTTATTTCACCTGCTATTTCAAGCCGTAAAAATACACAGTATCAAATGAGCCATAAAGCCTTCAAACCATAAGCATCATTAATCAGATCCAGTGAAGTCAAAGCCTTTCCAAGAACGGCTCCATAATAATAATAATAAGGCGATGTAGTAAGTGCATGTATACTGTATATGGACAGTCAGAAAAATGACTGCACAAGCCCTCGCTAAGTCACAAGATTCAACAGGAATAAGTGGATCTGTAAACGTGGAAGGGCTTCAAATATGTTCTTGTACCTAAACCGACACGATGCAAATCTCGACCCTAGCCCGAGTGCATCTTAGCATCTTACTTAAGGGTCAAGCCTTAGAAGTGCATTCTTTTACATAAGCCCTAATCAAGCAGTAAATTCCCAAGACCTCGGGCCACACCAAGCAGATGTGGAGTAGATACTGCTTCTAGATGAAGACAGATGTTCAGAAGTGGTCTCTGGGCTGGACTGGTCTGTTCATGGTGAACGCCCGCTCCGATAACCTTGAACATAAGCATTCTGCATGAATTCACTTTTGGTCAGTTAATTAAGTTCCACAATAAATGAAGTCTAGTATCGATGAGATCACTGATCTTCAGATGTCTACGTGAAGGACGAAACACTCAAAAGGGCACTCGTTACAGCGCACTAGTGTTGCGCCAATGTTTCTGCACTGAATACTAATGTGTGCAAACTTCCAGTCTGTTATTTGACACTACACTGAAATGTCTCACGAGAATGCGTATTGTATGTGCTGAATAGCCTCGAGTAAAACCATCCAAGTAATTAATCTATGCGCCTGCTAAGGCATTACTACCATTTACACTGTTATACGCATCAACTGAAATCAGCTTCATTTGTAGGTAGCTGTTCAATGATGGCGTGTTGTTAATATGGTGGTAGTATAGCAATTTGGTGGTAGAAATTAGAGCCGTTTCCAAAACGAGATCGGTGCAGGTTTCAGGACCATCTTAAACCTACAGATGCAGAGATTTACTCAATCTACTGCATATATGAGCATTTTGCTTCTTGAAACAGAAAAAGCAATTTGCATATACAATATGTATTTCTAGTCAAGAGATGCTGGACTTCATGAAAGAAAACGTACTGAATGGCATCATAATGAAAAATGTGAAATAATTGTAAATAACTAGAATTTGAAAACTGCAACCCCATGAAGAGATTCTCAGATGTAACGATAGGACACTAAAGGTCAGTTTATATAAACACCCCATAGATTACACAGATGTTAAAGGATGTCTACTCTGAAGGATGTAGGGAGGTGGTAGCTCAATGGTTAGGGCATTGGCCTCTGGACCAGAAGATCATGGCTTCAATCCCGCCACTTAGTGGGCCCTTGAGCAAGGCTCTTAACTCTCAGTTACTCAGGCATCTGGATAAGAGCATCTACCAAGTGCTGTAAATGTACAGTACAGTAAAGTTTTAGGCAGGTGTGAAAATATGCTGTAAAGAAAGAATGCTTTCAAAAATGGAAGCGTTTAAGAAATGGAAATCAGATCAATATTTGGTGTGAACACGCTTTGCCTTCAAAACAGCAGCGATTCTTCTAGGTACACTCGCACACAGTGTTTGGAAGGAACTCGGCTGGTAGGTTGTTCCATCTTGGAGAAGTAAACACAGATCTTCTGTGGATGTAGACGTTCTCACATCTTTCTTTCTCTTCATGGAATCCCACACACACTCCATGATGTTTAGATCAGGGCTCTGTGGGGGGGTCGTGACATCACTTTCACTACTTCTACCTCTTCAAAAGGTAGATAACACCAAATATTGATTTGATTTCGACTTATGTTTGTTCACTTTGCATTTTGTAAGTTGATCAAAATAAACAATCATTATTTATATTTCGGAAAGCATTCTTTGTTTACAGCACTTTGCCTAAAACTTTTGCACAGTACTGTAAATGTAAGTAAATGGTGTATATCAGCACAACTGGTACCTGAGTTGGTACCGAAGCCACTGCTGATGCCCTCTTCACTGATGGCATGGAGCTGACACTCTCCTGATTCCTCTTCTCCCATGTGCATGGGCTTGGTCAATAAAAACTTTCTGCAACCCGGGAAAAAAAGACCATTTCCAAATAATGTACTGCTGATAATGAATATGCAAGACATTAGATTACAGTAAGAAATCACTTTCTGTCTAAAAAAAAAAAAAAAAAAGGGGGTACCTATCCGTTTTGCTCTCAATTAACAGCCAGCGGTCCTCAGCCACCAAGAACACAGACATAACATCGATGGGGAGGGTGATGGTGTGGACTTTTCCCTCGAGCACATCCAGAACATCCAGCTGATTCCTGGCAATGCAAAATCCATTGCTTGTCATTACACTAGAAGAAGAAGCAGCTCAGAGTAGAACGTCATCGTACCGTACCAGAGAGATGAGCTCACCCGTCAGCTTTGTAGAACAGGAGCCAGTTCTTATGGGCAAACTCCCGGCACATTTTGGATCCTAGCTGTAAGAAGATGAGACGTCAGTGTTGCATTCTTTTTGGACATGTAACATGAAACGCTACCATTAAATGAACAACCTACTGACACACAACAAGGCACTGCCGGGTTTTTTCTCTCTCTTATAGACAAGTCCAATTACTTCGTCTGCTCTCGGTTATCAAAAATTATTTATAATAATAAGTGAAAAAACAAACGTGGCGTGTACCAGGACCTCACCTGAGAGTCTTTTGTATTCCACCAGTTAGATGTTTTGCGCACGGGTTCCTCCTCTTTGCTAGGAGACAGGACGAGTCTCCTCACAGCACCGGTCACCAGGTCCACATGCAGTACGGCGTTACTCTACAGACAGCAGAGTGAGCACTCGGAATATAATTCACCCCGAACTTTCAAAACTCATTTGACAGTTCTTAATTATGGATGCCCTTGTTAGGCCTTTGATACGTGAGCAGTATAAAAAGAGTAGCGAGTGACGCCGCGTGACAATGATGCAGGGCGAACCGCTTCCTCTTTTATAGAAAAGCAGCTCAGATTTATCTCTCCAATTTGGGGACTAATGGATTCCTTATGGGCTGCTTGATATACAGTTCACACTGTCTATGTTATAAATAGGAAAGTTACATCAGGCCTGGATAGGCGGCGAATTTGGCTCAGAATACGCATCAAGATTTTGGACCAAACTGACCTCTGTATGACCCCCTTTTCTGGTGTCTAGAGCTCTCCAGTTTTGAAGTAGTCTCGCTGTATTTCTCTATCTCTCTCTCTCTCTCTCTCTCTATCACACACGGACACTTTTACCCTGACAAAATAGTTGTAGATATTTTTATCCTCCACTGGCAGCTCTTGAAAAGTGTTTGTAAATGAATTTTATTTGCTTTCTCTGTGGCTAGCTTCAAGGCCGTATTAGGTAAGTAAAGTATTATTAGATGCTCAGAAAGACCTGAGAGCTCTAACCTTATATTCAAGAAAGGCATTTGATAAACTCTTACAAATCTCTCGAGTCTCTCTAAAGCCAAAGATACATCATTTATGTTACAAGCTTTCCATCAAACAAGCTGTCAATGTTATTAGTCTGTATATCCCAATATTGCAGTGTTATTTCACAAACTCTACTTCAGAGCGGAGTGATTTTTTTCAAGTCCATATATATTTTCCTTCTGGATCACCATAATAATGAACTCTACAGACTTGTAGATTTAATTAAAGGGTTATCACAAATATTGCATGAACTGTCCAGTATTCTTTTATTTTAGTCCCTCTATTTTCACAGGTTCAAATGTAATTGAACAACTGACAGATCTGTTTTTTATTATACGGATCTTATTTCCTGACAAATGAAGGAGATTAAAGGCGTCGGCTGACTTTGCGCAATAAAAAAAAGGTTTCAGTGCAAATGAAGGAGGCCGTCACTAGGCTGAAAATCTTTTTCAATGAGATAACAAGAACATTAAGGGTGGCCAGAGAAAATTGGTATATTCCTAAACAGAAGTCATGCACAAACCAAAAGAACAGGAAGACCAAGGGTGATAACACAGAATTATGTCCGTGGTGAAGAATAACTGCTTCAAAACATATAACACTTAATTAAGGTTATACCAAAGATAGCTGCAGTTTAAACCTAGCCAAAACATCGCTCACTCAATGCAAAGAATTAGAAAATATCCTTATTATTATTATTATGGTTGGCACCACGTACCAACTGGCTGTATACTACACAATTAATGCAATATATTTCCTAAACCCACTTTGTTACAAAACTACTGTCGTTATGCAAAGAGGCAAAATTACAAATACTTTTGAAGCCAGCTGTACACACAACCTGCAGGCCCACGCAAAGTCAGCATCAGCACGATAACATAATATGCCTTCCCATATTCTCGAATAGCTGCTGGAATAGCGTGCATTCAATGATGGATTGTGTAACCCCAGCAGGTGGGATTAATGATGTAACAACGTGATTGTTTTGTCTGCGTGTGTGCATGTGTTTTTTTTTCTTTTTTGTTTTTTTTTCGACAACACTCATATAAACCCACCTGCTCCTCATGAAGCACCACCTGGCCTTTAAGCGGGCTGCCCAGTGCAGCCACTGTGATGAAAGGCTGCCACACTCCGCTGATGGTGCGTGGAAAGACATCATACAGATCGATGGATTGCAACGTGTTTGCCCGCTCACGCATGGCGTACAGTGACACAGGGTTACACGTTGCCACATAAATCATATCTGCGCAAAAACGACAAACCAGCATGTCAACGTTTAAAGATGCTGTCATTGGACTAGTAGATTTGTTGATCTTGGCAATGCTGAGAACTTGCTGAAGGCTTTCAAAATGTCTCAATGTCATGTATTCATGTTTCCTCATCTCTTCTTTGTGCACTTCTTTTGCCTCCTTATTGTCACTAAGCCCTTGATATGAGTGGGTTTGGCTTGATCCAAACCTTAATAAGGCAAATACAGTAGATCAGTAGATAATGTAGACTTGGACGCATTCTGTCAGTGGATAATCGGGAAATAAAAGGCTCTAAAGCTTGAGAGTAGTGGGTCTACCGATCGGAAGGTTGGGGCTGTCAAGCTGCCACTCTTGGGTCCTTAAGCCCTTGTGCTCCAGGGGCACTGTTTATACGAGCTGGGACAGGTGAAGAAAGAATTTCACCATGCTGTAACATATATGCAACAAATAAAGGATATTCTATTCTATTAAATATACAAAATGCTCTTCTATACATTTATAAGTCATTTTAAAAAAAGAGGATGGGAGATGGAATATTAAGTATATGGACAATTTGTGTTATTAATCCTATGTATCACAGATATAGCAAGTCCAGAAATCATACAAATAGATTGTATAGACTGTATGGTTTTGTGGCTGCTTCTATTGTATTCTTTTGTTCACATTTGATTACATCATTGGTCATTTCAGTGCGTGTACAGAGATGAAAAAAAAAAAAAAAAAACATCCAAAAGACAAATGATCTACCAACAGCTGCTACATTTATTCCCTCTAGATCTCTGGCCTACCGTTATCAGTGGTGACGTCGCAGACGATGTTGATCTCGTTGATGGGGAGCTGCCAGTGCGCGCACTCCTCCGTGAAGCTCATCGCTCTGGACTCGTGCCGCTCCAACGGGTAACTCTGTACTCTTAAAAAAACCGGGCCCTGGAAAAGCACCATGCATCACTGTAACGTTCACCGCACAGTATTACACCAATCAGGCATAACATTATGACCACCTACTTAATATTGCTGCCAAAACAGTCCTGACCCTTCAATATTAACTTCTTCGGGGCACACAAGCCAGGTTTCGCTCAACAAGTGCATCAATGAGCCTTGAAGTTGTCGCTGGTTTGATAGATATCGACCAATGCAGACCAGAAACACTCAAAAGTGCACAAATGCACTCAAATCGTGTAAATCCCTGATTCTAACTTTGAGCACAAAATCTTTGCTTGCTGTCTAACTAGTGCCATGATACAGAGGTAATCAGTGTTATTCTCTCACTGGTCATAATGTGATAATGTCCATAATGTTATGCCTGCTCGGTGTACACTAGAAGAAACTCTGGACTCCAAACGATATTTGTGATACCTTGATATTTATACGATGGGATTCGGTAGGACACAGCAGTTTCCGCCGTGCACCACCACCCTGGTTAACAGTCCAGTACCCAGCCATCTTACAGTCTGGTAATGGCAACCTTGAAAACGGAGAATATGGATTCAGCATAGATATGCATTTTAAAAGCGTGATTGTTGTATTAATCTAGCTCCCGCTTAGTTCATTTTCAACAGGTTTTAATCAACAGAACAGCCTATTCATTATCCAGCAGCAGAAAGATGCACACAAAACAGGGTGCTAATGAAACAACCTCAAAGTACCTAGCAGCACAATGGCTTCGGTTTAATGAGGTGTTTTTCTTTTTATCTCTCCTTGTCAGTGTACACAACAAGCTGTTTCTGCCCTCCTGCTCTGCTAGTTCTGTCTGCACACAGCTGTTCAGCAGCTACTTGCTCAGCCCCCAAGAAAAGACTACACTGCTACACTAGAGTACACAGAGGTGAAAACACTATTCCTAGTATAGAATCATTATGCAAATGAGGCATTCTGTATATTACGATACTCAACCTGACAATAGCGATTCATTATGAATCATTACCATCTGTTCAAAGACTCAACAGTACGAGCCAAACGAAAATACTTGTTTCTTCGCCTTTATTGTTTTTCACTGAAATATGGTCAAAATAACGACCTGACTTGGAAGAACTCCCGATATCAACATGCCGAAAAAAGACAGAAGAGACAGAAGAAACAAATATTTCCCTTTATTAAATTCCACATACTTTGTGTACACTTGGGAACAAATGGCCAGTGGTCAAGTCAGCGTTACCGCATTTCATTTTAGGTCAGTTAAGAGGTAGAGAATATACCCAAATATTGCACGACATTAAAAACACAGCGTTAACACAAATGAACATAAACACAAATTTAAAAAATACACTTGCTATACTGCACCTTATATACATTATGACTGGAGTCAAATCTAAAATGTATTATTATTATTATTATTATTATTATTGTTACCACTGGGATTTCTAAGTCAACATACTCTCAACTAAATTACGTGATACTATCATTTCTGTTTCTAGGGGAAGGCTGATGAGAGCTTAGCTGTATTTCAAGTATGAGTTTAATTAGGAAAAGCTGCACAGTAGCTCTTCACTAATGATGTCAGTACACAAGAAGTGAACATGCCACAACATATTAGATAGAATCCTGGTTTCTTACTCCTTGGCCAGATGGACGCTGGTGGGTTTGGCACCAATTGGAATGCCATATTTGTGCAGGGCTGCGATCAGAACCTCCCTCGTATCCTTGTTGTAGGAGTCAAAGTCGAACACGTTCCTCACCACGTTCGCCAGGCCTTCATCGGGAAATTTCTAGTGGGATGAATATAAAGAGCTTTTAACTGGGAACCATTTATTTCTTTTGAAACAGCCAAACTGCAGTCAGGATGACCTGAAATAAAACAACCTACTTTTGAAATCTCAGAGAAATCAACACACACACACACACACACACACACACCCCAAAACCAGAAAAAGAAAATCACAAAAAACAAGAGGTCTGGTATAAATGATACACTGAAGGCAGATAAAATGTTATGGTGAGTGCCGTGGCAGGTCCAGGTGCCTAATGAGGGAGACCTGGTGAGACAAGCCATTGCTGTCAATATCACCTAGGCGAACTCAGAAACCTATGTTACCATGGCGACAGTCTCTCATAGCACAGACAGAAGCGAATGAGCCAACGTATAATTAAACGTGAAACAGGTATTTGCCCTAAAGGCAGGAATTGTATCCGCACACACAGAGAAAGGTGAGAGGTTTATCTTACAGGGTACCCCAAAAATCACCATCAATCAGTTTATGATCAATCTGGTGGAATTACAGGAAATCAGGATTTAAAAAAATCTATATGCAAAAAGGAAAGTTGGGTGTGTTGGGATAGTTTGTTGGCATAACGATGTTGGCCGTTTTGTACAAGACACAGCTTGACACTGAGTATTTATAAGGCACTGAGTAGGCAGAGGTCCTTTCAAACGTTATAAGCAAGCACCTGCTTGAATCCAGAGTGCAGGAAAGAGAAGCAGCAGGACATGATTAAGACGGAATGGAACAAATTGTGTCACGACAAGTATTAGGTGAAAGGTGTGGAGTGCTGAGAACAGGTTCTGTGTGAACAAGCATCAGCAACAACAAGAAATAAGAGTTTTCCTCACCAGGTGCATGAATTGGTGCATGTCCTGCATTTTTTCTGTAAATTAATATTCAATACTATCTGTAACAAGTGTTTTTCTTACAAACTGTCATTTATATATATATATATATATATATATATATATATATATATATATATATATATATATATATATATTAGATATATATATATATATATATTATATAATATATATTATTAGGTTACAGATTACATATGACCCTATTAAAGTAAAGTAACTGATTACATTTGATTACTTTCCAAGTTTCTAATGGATATTTACAACTAAATAATTTCCAAACATTTATACCTTTACAGAACCTTGCAGTAGTACTCAACTCTTCTTTACTGTTATTATTTTATTATTATTATTATTAGTAGTATTATCATTATTATATGTATTCTAGGGTTTTAAAGAAATTATTTAGATGTAATCTTTAACATTTTCATAAGGTATTGTACTTTAATTACATATTTTTTTTCTCTCAGAAACTATAATGAACTTCTGTTATATTTATTTTGTAATTAAATTATATAACACCGTTACTTTTAACTAGTTTACACACCGTGTGTGTGTGTGTGTGTGTGTGTTGTGTGTGTGTGTGTGTGTGTGTGTGTATATATATATATCTATATATAATATATATATATCTATATATATATATATATATATATATATATATATATATATATATATGAAGAATATGACTCCATACATTCGCTTGTGTATGTTGGCCAGGGTAGCAACCTAACCTACAGAGTCTAAGAATAGCCACCAGCACTGCCCATGTAAGTACTGTAATGCTTTGTACCTGCAGGTGTTTGACAATGTTGACCACCTCCCGAGTGGAGTATGGGTAATTGATGGTTCCCTGGTCTGCCATGGTGCGCAGCTCTCCAAATGCTGCTACAAGCTTCTGGAGAACGGCGTCAGGAACGTCAGGTCCATACTGCTTGAGCATAGCCAACTCTGCCTTCGGCTTCGGATTGTCCACTGCATGGCAACTAAAGATGTCCCCTATTACAAATATCAACATGCATTAGACATTTGATACATGCAATACTTTCAACAAACAAATGCGGCCTCGCACTTTAAGTGCTCCTTCTGAAACATAACCCCAAACAAATGCACCCTGCTGAATCCTGGAGTATAACCAGGACCTCTCTGAATGGACTGAAATGTATTGGCACGATTTACAAATCTAATCAAATTCTACATTGACAAAAGTAAAGTTTGTAGTTTAGATCATTCAAAGCCGCTCTAATGTTTCAATACAGTTCTCGGCCATTTCCATGAGGTGGTCACATGGACATGCTTTCCAATTAATAAAGGTCTTTTTTTTCTTAAATTCTTGTAAGAAATACATAGAAATAAGCCCATACAAAAGTCGTGCCACTATTTATATTTTTCTTAACAGTTCTCTAGAATAATCTGTTAATATCAGAAATGTGCGATGTTTCCGATACCAGATGTCTTACCAAGAGCTCCAAAGAAGTCATTTCCCAAAAATGGAAAGCCTGGCCGATTAGCGAGAACAACCATGCGAAAGTCTGGATGCATGGTTATAACGTTGGCTCTCCCGTCTGCTTCCAGTGGATCTAGATTGAGAGGAAGAATCATTTTTTCTCTACCGTTAGACTAACATTTATATTAAGCAAATAGCTATTTACATTTACATTTGCAGCATTTGGCGCTCTTATCCAGAGCGACTTACAATTGAGCAATTCAGGGTTAAGGGCCTTGCTCAAGGACCCACTAGTGACAGCTTAGTGGTGGTGGGGTTTGAACCCATGATCTTTCGGTCCAGAGTCCAACACCTTAACCACTGGGCTATCACCTCCCTACCTCAGCTATGCGCTGTTCACTCTACTACCTGACACGATTCTCCTGCCATCAGCCAGGATCATCTCTCCACTCTCCACCAGAGTCTTCAGGATACAGGTGACATTAGTGGGGGCTTTATCTGCCTCATCTATTACCAGGATG
Source organism: Kryptopterus vitreolus (assembly GCA_030449085.1). NCBI lineage: Eukaryota > Metazoa > Chordata > Actinopteri > Siluriformes > Siluridae > Kryptopterus > Kryptopterus vitreolus. The sequence continues at coordinate 10,482,291 of JACRUU010000011.1, read as the reverse complement.
TGGCCCATCTTCACTGCCTTCACCTTTACACCAGGGCATGGAGATGAGCAGAGATAAAAACAATTTCATTTTCATAGCACTAACACGGGCCTCCCTCGCTTTGCCGACTGCTATTAATCTCTTGCGAACAATGTCCGACATTTCACTTTCAAACCGTGGCACGTTGACAAGGGATTGCGCAGGAAATACGTCAGTGTACAAGTAAATCTATCATTCTCAGGCGTAAATGGGTTGCAAACTCATGTCTACTATAAATAATGTTTCTTGAGAATTGCTCGTGTGGATCTCCTTTTCATTTCCTATCGATTTTCGTTTCCTTTATATCAGTGAAAATGAAAAAGATTCATTGCTTCATGAGCACTTCAAAGCCGACTTTATTAATACTCAGGGATCTAGCGGGAGTGCTAATTGAAGGGGCTAAACTCCGAGTTGTGCAAGATGAAAAGAAGGATGTGGCTCGGTATCGAACCGAGGCATCATTAAAACCTATTTGAAAAGGACACCCACTACTGTGGTGCACAAATGGTACACCTAAATCCCACCAACTCACACTAACCACACACAGCAAAGACTGGCGAAACCAGCGGCCTGGTGGAATTGTACATACGTGTACATACGTTCAGTGGCTCACTCGTGAATCTTTAACATGCCTTTTCCTCGACTGCAGCAGAGAATCTTTAGAAGGGGTGCCTGGCAACAAGTGTGCACTCTTTTAGAGCTCGGAAAAAGATCAACTACTGTCTGACTGAATGTTAGTCACTAGTGCTGGCACTTTTAATGCCTCTGCTTGGATTAATGAGCAATAACAGAAGAATATGCACCTGAAACATTACAATGTTGAAATATTTCAAATAGATTGAACCATTTGTGAAGCGCTCAGCAATAATAGTGCTTTATTTGGCATTTTTTTTGTAAGACATCACTGTGCTAGCACAGTGTTTAATTTTTAGTGATTAATTTTCCCGGTTGAATTTTTTCTTCCAATGTTCTTTGCCTGTTTAATACATAAACCAGTTTTGAAGTGTGGGAACAAAAACGTTTGGAATCAAAACATTTTAATCTAACGATAAAACATAATTATGCTGAGTTACATCAGACGTTTGGCTCGACCAATTTGAGAGATATTACATGGATATGATGAAGGATAGGCTCCTGTTATAAAGCTTTGGGACCATATTTGATCAAAGTGTACTGATGGGGTTGTGAGAAGGCTTGACAGATTAAATGTCCACAACTTTACTGCATCTGGGTCTTTATGAACACATATAGTAATTGTTCTTTATCAATGACACCAGATCAGAATATAAAATTTTACAATAGTGAAAATAGATCAGGATGAAATAATTGAATAATGAAATAAAATCCATTAAAGATCAAATCATAACCCTGAATCCTGGCAGTATAGAATCTCCTGTCTAACACTAACATTCCTAGGAAAGTATTAAGGGCAAACCACACATTTGTTTAGTTTCTGCCTTGCACATTATTATTATTATTATTATTATTATTATTATTATTATTATTATTATTATTATTATTAAACTTGAAAACAATTCCAGCAGTGTCACTGTGGGTCCTCACTGCATACTGGAAGTAAAATTTGTTTTTCTAAAAAAAAAATTTCTTAGCGGCTAACGCTATGGATTTTTCTTTTTTTTTCTAATCTCTAAAAATACTGACATACATATTGAGAGAGTAAATGAATTGAGGATGGAAAGGAACGAAGATGCTGAAATAAGCAGAACAGTTCAGTAGAACGTATCTTTACTAAATTAAATATTACATTTTAATCACACACTTACATACACATCAGCATTACTCAAATGGGGTCCAACAAATGTAAATTGTTGTAATTATATTTTAATACATTTAATCAATTTAATTTGTGCCCATTTAATGAAGTTTTCAATTTAATAAATCTAATGAAAAGTGCATTGAATTAACTTGATTTATTCTATTTTATTTTTGTGAAACATAACATATTATTGTATGTATTTTTTATAAACTGTATTAATAAAAATAAAATAAAAAACTAGTACACTGATGTTTATATATGCAACCTTCACTGAGTCTACTGTAGAAAATCACAAAGAACTATAACAGGACACTAACCAGTGGAGAGTCCTCATATACAATGATCCCATCCCTCACAGATGGCTGAAGTGTCAGTGTCTGGACTGTAGTGTCTCTGTATGAACCAAGAGCAAAGAGTACCGCACTAGTTAATAAGTTTAGTTCCCATATAAAAAGACATGACATAGCCTGACAAATCTCTTAAGAAGATCAAAGGTAGCTCTGCATTGCATCATTGTTCTCCATATAATTATAAACCATACCATGACCCAAAACCTTAATAGAAAGAGTGTTCGCACATCTGTAGGTCTCAGACGTGAAGCAGAGATACAGGCATGGAGAATCCCTGAAGTGATTTCTTTGGGCTAATATTAGAGCTTTGTAGCAGCTAAACAGGCCAGTAGGACACGATTGACTTTCAAACACCTTTTAAAAAGGGCTTTGCGTTAACCTAATATCACGACACGCGTGTTCCACGACGAGCGCGCAGATCGCCGTTAAGTTATAATGAGACTACATTTTAGACACGGCGTCCTCATTTTTAAAGCATAAAAATAATCCCGGCCCTGGTTAGAAGGAAGCTTGTTTTAATTAAAAACACAGAATAAGATCACAAGATTCTTAGAAAATATACCCACCACTTCAACAACTTGAGGCTGATACTGATATCAACATAACTAATTTCACTCCTGTTAAGATTTAAGATGGGCGTCAGCACTAGTGCTCTAAACACACATTCCTATGTTGTCTGTTCAGTGTCTATAGGACCTTTACGATGCACGTATGTGTGGTATACGGAATGTCTTCGTCTAGGCTCAAACATTTTCTCTAGGCTCACCACGTTTTCTTATCCAATCAAGACTAGCTTAGCATACCTCTCTGTTATATGCATTAAAAGGGCATTATAGATTGTATGGGGAAACCTCTCCAAGCATTACATTTTAGTTCAGGCAGGACCAAAATGGGAAAATATTTAATAATTCCCCATCCTTGAGCTTTGTAAATGAATGTCTAAATGTACAAATGTAACGTATGACTTTTTCTGCACATAGAAATGGATTTATTGTACCTATGAAGTTGCAGATATTCCCGGGGTCTGTTCATTAAATGCAGGAATCTGTCCACGATTTTGTTTTTCCCCACACCCTGTGAAAAACAAAGAGTAATCTGATGTAAATACAGCGGGCATATTCTCATTAATTTTATAATGCCGTTAACTACGCATACGAATACAGCTACTAAACTACGACCTGCAGAGAACGCTAATCGTGTACAAGCACGGAAAAGATCTGTTAGGCTCAGCTTGACTTCGCAAATGTGTGTGAGTCTATCTAGTACCGCGGGGCGCACTGGGACAGCTGTGATCCTGCCGGAGTCGGCACGCTCCCTCCAGCCACAGATTCTTAAAAAAGGGAAGTCAACTATAGCAGGGAGTGGGTGAGGGTGCAATCAGTGTAGGGCACTAGTTCACACTGTCCCTTAGTGTTTAAAATCTCTGCTCTGCATTTAAAAACCACAACTTGGCATCACGACTCAGTCAAACTCTTCCCAGGTGTGTACTATTATATTCTCATTGCTCCACCAGGAGCACATGTCTCTTACTTACCTGATTTCCCACCAACAGAAGGTGTTCATCTAACAAGAAGTCCTTCAGCATGTCCTCCATAATCATCATGTGCTGCAATAAGAAGGTAAAGTCTCAAACAGGACCGTACATGTCTCAGTGCAATACACTGCATTTCATTTTACTGATCGATAACGCTACTTGACAATTCATCATTTTAACATAGAAGTAAAACCTAAATTAAACAAATAACTAAAAAACAAGAAGAATTTTGAAGAGATCATGATCATGCTGGAGACTACCATCACCTAGTATCAACTTTATCTAGTAACTCTTATCTTAGTAACCGAGTGTCAAACTAAATTAGAGTTCACTGTAGCAAAGTCAGGAAGAGTTGTTAATATGATATACACTGTATCCAAAACTAAATCTGAGAACACTGTAAAATTCTTGGAATAATATACAATACATAGCTGCCCTTTCATAACACTTCATTTGAAATGTGATCCTGTACTTGGCCCTGATTCAATGTACATGAATGCATACTGCTTTAAGTGTATATGTAGACTACAAACACATCAAGTTAATATACAAACTAAAGGTACAAAAGTTGAGGGTTCTACACCATATTTTTATATCCACTTTTATTATTATCCATAAAAACACCCCAGTGTTTCAAGATGATCTACAACATGACGAAAAGGGGAGAACATCTGCAAACGGTGTTCAACAAAGCTAAAGTTAGGCTTGAGCACATGCAGGACACAGAGGCTGCCATATCTAAGCGACATGTCCTCATTCTGGTCTCAGTGGTGGGCTGTATTCCTCTCCTGGGCATGCTTGAAAGACAAAAAAAGCAGGCCATTGAGAAGTGGGACAGAGTGGAACTTTTTCTTCATCTGCCTTTTTCTTGTCCTCTAACAGCACAGCAGGGGAGCGTTTTCAGAAAGGGAGAGGGAGTATCTAGGTCAGGCCTGAGTCCTTTTCCTCACAAGGATGACCTGGCATACTTACAGGGTGCCATTAACGAAGAGATAGGGCAAACTTACTCAGATAAAAATATCGAACATAACTATATATATATATATATATATATATATATATATATATATATATATATATATATATTATATATATTATATATATCCATGTATGTGTTACACACTTTAAAAAGCATGCTCTTAACGAGATTAATAGGCAATTCTTGATCCAGTAGCATTCACTAGCACTTTGGTCCAACTTATTTGTCACTTATTAGTAGAAAAAAATGTAATGTAAGGTATAACCTGAGTGAAGCATCGATCTATATTAACAATCATTTGAATACCTGAAATTTTACTTGACACTGATAATACTTTATAATGGCAACAAGGAGTCTGAAGGCCTGCTGTTGAAAATGAGGATCGTGCTCAGGCTCACCTGTGTGTTCTCATAAAAAAGTACATCAGGGACCTTCATCTTCTCATCTGGGCTAAAGACAGGAGCAGAGATCTTGCCTATTGTGAGAACTCCATCTCTAATTGTGCCTGGCATTAGAGAAACAACAAGAGATGAATTGAGTGAGAAAAAAGAGGAAGCAGGAGATAGGGAGGAAAGAGCAAGAGCAGGCAAAAAACTCGACACAACTCGAAAGAAAAACCCCACTGCTCATTCAACAAGCACAATGACCTTTTGGTCACTTTAGCACTTGTACAAATGTACAGTTTAATTGCAAAAAAAAAATTAAATTAAAAACTTTATTATTATTATTATTATTCATCACCTAATAAAAACAAGCTTTCGTCTGATGTAGGAAAAGGTTTTGTAATAAATGTTTTATTCCTTTTTAATTATTCCTCATGCATTAGATTTTACATTAAAAAAAAAACATGCTGGCAGACGATTTCCATAAAGGTCCAGGCTTTCAATGGCTAAATGTCACATTAAATCATGGTATGACATTTGTGGGAACTAGAAGCTATTTGAGTGCCAACCAAATTTAAAACATTAACAAACAAACAAACAAACAAATAAATAAATGTATTGAATTTTTCCAAAGGTAGTGAACTGAGGTATGCACTACACGCAATTTCGAGTAATTCTGCAATGTTGTCAGCGCATTATTGTCATAAATACATATATTTATTTTTTTTATTGAGATAATTAATGTTTGAATTTTTAAGCCAACATATTCTAATTCTATAATGTATACTATATTTTGGTGACATCCGGTTGCTAGGCAAATTACACTATAATGTTAAAAAACAATGCAACAGCATGAGCAAAGTTTGACTTATTTGATTTATATACAGTTAATATTATTAAAAACACCATTAGTGTAGCATAAACCAGAGCATTCTGGTTTAACCTAGTGGCCACCCCAAGACTGGATAAATGGGGTGACCCTTCACGTGAGCGGCCAAAAAAAGGCTTATATATATATATATAGAGAGAGAGAGAGAGAGAGAGAGAGAGAGAGAGATTGTAATAATAAATGAAGATGATCAGTCATTAGTGTGCAGAGCGCTAGGGCGTTAGAATGCAGTGTAACTTACAGGTGGTGTCTTGATTTTGCTCTGGGTCTGGGTCAGTCTGCTCCTGTATCAAACAATTGGCGAGGTTCTTCTGTAGAGAGGAACGAGCCAAGCTAGGGAGGAACCTACGTTTGGGGGAAAAAGTCTCAAATAAGCAATTGCAAATTTAGACAAACACACACACACACACACACACACACACACACACACACACACACACACACACACATATATATATATTGTCACTATCTGACAGATATGAAAGTTACCTTGACAAGCAGGCTTTATTCACAGCATGAGCAATGCTTTCTTCAGGATACCGAGACAGACGGCGACAAATTCTTAACAGTTGCCTTGTAGACAATGAAGAAGCCAAAGACTGGGCCTGATTACAACGCGGATACACAAACAAACAAACACATAGACACAACACAGAAAGTGCCTTAATTTTTCGTAGCAGTAAAATAAGTTAAGGTCAGGATACAATAATAAGCAGGTGTCTATCCAGTTGTGCGTCAGTATTCTGACCTTTTAACACAGGCAATATTTGTCTAACTTTAATTCAAACGTAATTGCAACACATTATTATAAAATGTCATTATTATTGTTATTGTATTATATGTGATTTGTATTATTGTTCTATTTAATCTGGACTGCATACAGAGAAAATCATCTTATTGGTGGGGTTAAGACATTGGACTCTGGACCGGAAGGTCACAGGTTCAAATCCCAGCATCAACGGGCTGCCACTATTGGCGCTCTTGAGAAAGGCCCTTGACTACGTAGCTCTGGATTAGGTAGTGTACCAAATGCAGTAAACACAAAAGTACTATATGGTATATGGAAATTTAAAAAGCAGCTTGTAATTATTGTCAGTGTTATAATGTGAATAATGCATGCCATCTTACAGTTGGGTCGTTGGTGCTTCTCAGGCTGTGGGTCAAATGCAGCAACTGTTCCACTGCTTCTTTTGGAACATTTGGAGTCTGCAAGACATATATGTGAGGATTTAATTAGGGGAGTACCTGGTATGAGGAAATAATTCATTTCCGAATGTAATTAATACATTTTGTTGGATGTATTTTGAATAGGAAATTTTCCTAAAGCATGAAAATATGCAAACATATTGAATTTGGGAACAAACTAAAACAAATGAATGACTGCAGCTTGTCTTTTCAATAATTACATTTTTGTCAGTAAATGACTGACAGAAATGGATATGGCAAGAACCAATCCTCCGTACTCTCCACATGCTGTTGGCAGTCGCAAACCTTGGCAAAGTGTGAATAATGAGAAGGGAATAATATACATTCAGAACAACTGCTCTGCAATCAAATCCAAGTCAAACCAATGGGGAAGGGGACTTGTGTACACACCATTCCATGGATAACTGCTGCTTCCTCCACCTTAGCAAGGGGCCTGACTGCATGGAAGAAGAACATGGTGAGGATCTCAGGGTTGAGCCACTGCTGAGTACTGCTACCTGCCACGGGCGGCTCAGCCAATGCAATGACCCGGAATGAAGAATGGATGGGAAAGATACGCCTGCGTGACAAGGAAAGCAGAAAAAAAATGAGTTCATCTTAGGCAATGAAGACAGGAGGCATTTTATATATATATTCTCTCTAAAAACACACTAAATATACTGCATTTGGCTATATTCCAAATCTCTATCTATCTAGTTGCTGTAAATTGAAACTGCACACAACTGCCGAGAATGCATTTGTATGCTATAACCTCACAATGTTTCTTAAGCGGAGCATGTATCATGACAATCTACACATGTAATTACTTCCAAACGTTATCATAACTTTCACAATGTTGCAGTCTTAGTACTGAGGAAACACACTGACTGGCAGCAAAGAAAGAAAGAATCCTAATCTTCTAATAAAACTGCTGGAAACCTTTGGTAGAAATCCATAAACTTTGTTAACTAATACCTTAAATCTATTCTTTTGATTACACCTTTTCTTGTGGAACATTTTGGATTTTGGTGTTTAGCGTACCTTATGCGTTATTGACAACCGTTTCTAAAGCCTGACATTCGCCTATGCATCAGGTCCTTGGTGTCTTTCCCCACCCAGGAAACATGAACCAGTACATCTATGTAAAACCGTCATAGTGCGAGTGCTCGCAGCTGGCAATACTAAGACTTTTGGTGGACTCACATTTCCTCCTAATCTCACTGGACAGCTTTGTCTATTTATAAACAGAGGAGAGTCCTGCATGTAATATACAGAAACCGCAAGTGACAGAGGTAGGGGGTGGGGGGGGAACAAGAAAGTGAGACACATAACTCCTCGCTGTTATATCATTGTCAATGTGACAATCGCCTCCTGTTGCCTAGCAACACCTTACTATCCGTCATGCCTGAGACCGGTCCTAATCGTGTTTCCTGCACATTTTCCTGTGTTGCAATGGCAACACACAGGGGCAGCACTAACGCCGATGTCAAAAATAATGAATCACCGAGCAGCAGTTTTTTTTTCTATCACTGGACTGAAGGATTTGAGATGTCATTTGATAAATAATCACAAATAACTTATAGAATTAAACAAGATGATCTTGAGGTGCTGGGAACCTTCAGGGATGTTCTTTGAATCTGAATCTTGGCATCAGGTCAGTCTCCTTCCCTGCCTCTCTTTCTGGTTAGAAAGCCCAGCATGGTAGCTTCATTCATTAACTGCGCTGGAAAGAGTGATGTGTGCGAGAGTGCACGTGTATGTGTTAATTAAGAGCAGAACTGGAACCACATGAAATACTGTCTGGGATGCCGACTCGAAAAGCCAGGAAGAGGAAGAGACTTTATTTCAGCCTCAGACGGGCCACCGCAAACATCCTTCCTGACCGTCTAGGTGGAGTTCCAGCAGCAGAACATATCCAGTACCGAGTCTGTGGCCTTAAAAATTTACGACTTTCCCTCGGTGATGAAAAGTGGAGATGTCGCGGCAAACAAGCAACTACGACGAGCCCATGTAGAAAACGTTGAGACCTATGTTTTTTGTGTTTTTCAAAACACTCATACGATGACGTCAGCATGTTTGCTGTGGTGACTTTCCCTTTCTGTTCAGCCAACACAAATGAAGCCCAAAACTGCTGAATCAATTTATATTAACGAAAGAAATGTATTCGAAAGACGGGCTAAAATGATGATTCATTAAACATACTCAGCGTTGAGTCTCGCTACATCGCTATTATTGTTCCATCTAATGAAGGCAAATAGGTGGTAAAACAGTAGCACTTCCTCAGCAGGTAATTAACTCGCCAATTAAACAATGGTGCACTTCTGAACCATTGTGTACTTCATATCTGAAAGCAAGTAAAAACAGACACAAATATCTCACCACCCCCGACACCCCTATAAACCGTCAGCTTGAATTTTTGGTGGGCAGTTTCCTGTTATTGTGGTGCGAGATGAAAGCTCCCATTGTCATGGGGCAGAAACGTATCAGCGTTTTTTACCCAGACACAGAGTCCTGATTTTAATTTAGAGCCTCTCTCTCTCTCTCTCTCTCTCTCTCTGTGGCCTGACAACAGGCATTTTTGAAGTGGATGTGTGTTTAATTGCTGCTCATAGACAGACACTCTCTATGAAAGTGATGTCACCAGGAGTTAATCAACACCTCAGACATGGCTCTGTCCTTTCAGGCGGCTACAGGATGTCAGGTCAATTCAAACGCTTACTTAGAGCACACGAGCCACTGGTTTGGTGCGCGCTCTGGCTTCCGGAGACAATGAAATATACAGTCATGACAGAAACCGCCGAAAATAAAAATGACCGGCACTCCACTGCCAGTCAACCCTTTTATATAGTCTAAAAATGTTACAAATCCTATCCAAGGAATAGCTATAAGGGAATTGAGGGTGGTTTATTATTAAAGACGTTGGAAAACATATGGGATCCCGATCCATTTCTTTATAACTGTAATTAGACAACTGTAGCACATCCCAACATGTTTTATGTGGATTTCATGAATAGATTGAACGAGTTTACCCTCCAAATTTGCCTTTGATAATAAAGACTCGTTGGTGGATGTTTTCACACCTCCAAGACCTCGTCTGTAAATATGAAATAAATGTCTTCAAGTAGATTCCATAAATAACTACACTTTTTAACACCCTTTTATTAGCGGTGTTAGGTTACGTAGAGAATCCATGCTTGTGAATGCACGGTTGCTATAGAAACAATAATGTATTAGACGGAGTGCATTGATCTAAACATGAAACCAGTCTGCAAGTCATATGTGTTTTCTCCAGATTATAGTACCTTTCCTGCAGCTGATGCTCAGTGAGCTGGAGCTCTTCTTTCAAGGCAAGGTAACGGTCCCACCTCAGCAGCCGAGTTCCGTCATACAGAGCCAGCTCTCGATCATGCAGCAGCCTGTGTGCAAATCGCACCCATATTTTAGTCACAGCACTGCATCTATCTGCATGCTAATAAATTCCTATGGTGCTTACCTGGAAAGCACAGCCAGAGTTCCCAGGTTGACCCGATGGATGCCATCCAGCAGCACCAGCTTGCCTTCCTGAGCTGCACTGACCAGCGGAGATGCCCTCCAGGCCGTGTCACCATTAGGCAGCGTGTACCGCTGCTGAAGCAAATCCCGCGCAGTCATATCCTGCCACATTAGACACGTGCATATGATAAGTACCATTCCGGTAAAGGAAAAACAAGCTGGAAAAAAAGCCATTGTGTTGTTTTACACTTTGTGTTTAATCCCCATACAACCATTCATTTGTCAGTTTGTGAAGGCTCCATGGTGTGCAAAAATCTCACAAATAACAATAATAAGGTTACACAATACTTTACATATCACATTAAAGTTAGGATAAGTATAAAGCAAATATATTAAGAGAGAAAATAAAGAGAGTGCCTCCTGATAAGCATTTCCTAGGAACACTTTCATCATTTTAGAATGAATATAAATCACGCTTAGATAATGCTATACATCCCACATTAAATCTACCAGGAAAGTATATAAGTACATAAAGTATATAAGTGTGAAACCTCACACAAGACAAATGACAGCACTTTGCCATAGGGAGTAGTATGTACAAACTCTATTTCAGCTTCATATTGCAACCTAAAACACTACATGTGATCGGGGACGAGCAGGGCGCCACGGAAAGCATAAACGAGAAATGAGAAAAGACTCAATGGCTTATGTGATGAATTGTAGCAGAAAAATTCCTTTTTTCCCCCGGACGCCGGGACCCCTGACCTGCGTTAGCTAAAAATAACCACAGCATGATGCTCAGGCTGCTTCCTTTTCCTGCTTTCTTCAGACCGAGCCAACAAATTCCCAGCATTCCACAGCTCACACACAGACTCACTTAACCGCACACATACACTTGCACACGTGGGCACCAGAAATTTACTACCTGCGGCAATAACGCTTAACCTCTGCTCCTAATAGCCTGTGTGACTGGCTTTAACACAACAAAGCGATATATTCACACACTCATTAAGGAGAGAGTGGGTTAGTGGGTGCCCCCCCCCTTCGTGTGCGTGGGGGGGTGATGTGTTAAAGCACGCACGGCAAAGGAGATTGTAGGCCTTCCAAAACACAACGATAAAAAGTGCTGAAGATTTGAGCCTTTCTAGCTGATAAATGGTCCAAGTACAACTTGATACCGATGATAATGTGCCGAAGAAAATAAATCGTAAACATCTGAAAACACGGTCACGGTGTTCTTCCTAAAGAAATGTTTCCAAATAATTTCTCAAGAAAAAAAAAAAAAGTAAAGCAGATGCTAATGATTTTAGATGGTATTAGTACACAATACATGTGAAATATAACTCAACTAATACTAATATATGTTTTTATGATAAAATATATTCATATATAAAAGATATGCAAGTAATGTATCATTTTTAACTATTTCAGCTTTTATGTAAAAAAGTGCAAAGTAAAAGACCAGTATTGTTTGTTAGTATAAGTGCTATACTTATCATCTAGCAATAATCTGTGACCAATTTTTATATACAGAGACCGTTGGCGTGTCGTGAAAGTCAAATACAATATAGATTAGGCGGTGGCAGAGCTGCATCTTCCTGGCGACAGCAGGAAAAGAACATGTGGTTTTATTTATGCACTACAAAAACATGTTTTAGAAATCAGGAGGCAGATACAGTACATTTATGATTTGCTGAACCAAAGACATAAAAGCGTACTTATCTGTACCATAGTGAATTTGTTTAGCATCATATAGATTCCATTCCAACATTTCCCACTGAACTACATTGTGTGAATCACGTTCAAAATCAGATCGCACTGCATCGCTATTGGGGTGAATCCTATCACATTACAATATTTTACAATATAGCCCCTTTTACAATATTGTAAATATATGACTACGCCAAACCATCTAAACGCCACTGTGAGAAGAGGAATGGAAAAGGAGGACACGATTATATGAAACAGTAGCTCTGAAACAATATTGTTTAAAGCAAAAGCTCTTTGGTTCTTGTACTGGATGCTACTGTGAAAAGATTCAGGCCCCCTGACCCCTGATCTTTTAAAATGTAGCTATTTAGAGATGCTTTTTTGGCTGTAAATTAAATTCTTTGAACTGTCCTTGCATGAGGACATGGAAATGTTACACTCAACCAATGAGTCATTACCAGTGTCCCTCCTCCAGCTCGACTGGTGTTAAGAGAGTTGGATGAGCGAGCTGGACAGCCTCAGAGACCTCAACCTCTGTCATGGCTGTGCTCACTGGGCTCTTGTCCGGACCAGTGCTTTGTTCCCTCCAGCATTTAAAAACATTTGACGTAAACAGCTCTGTCTGCAGCTGCAGCTCATGTGCCAGTAACGCAACGACTCAACCATAAATGCCTTGAGGATACGTTGTACATAACAGCGATGCTATCAACCTATCCACCTATCAATCAGCCTATTAGGATGGGTCAACTTATTTTATAGTCATTCTTTATACTTGCTTATGTATATCTTTTTGAGAATAAAACCACAAATCATTCACAGATTTATTCATCCTAATCAGGACACTTGTAGCCAATTCAGAGTTGAGACAATATAGATTATATTAGTCTTAATATAGACTGAATAAGACTAGGGTAATGTGTTCTTGAATTGTTTTCCTTGTAAGGATGTGTTTTAAACTAGAAAATCGGCCCTATACATTTCCACAATCTAATATAAGCCATGGTTTCTCAGTGTCATGAACAGTCGTGTAGGGAAAAAAAAGACTCTCTCTTAGAATTCTATGATTTTTACATAATATGACATAATATGAAATCATAAAAATAATCTGTTTTTTTGGAAACGTCACATAACGTCATCACGTCATTATTTATTTTGTACAAACATCAAGGTGAAATGTGAAAAAAATAAATATTTTAAAAAGGCTGAGGTTGTAGCAGTTTGCTAAACACAATGTCAAAAAGTAACGACATCATGTTAGAGACACAAGTGCCTGGTCAAAGTCCAGACTGAAATGCTGTGCAGGATCTTAGAGAGCTGCGCATAAACAAACGTTCTCAATGAACTGAAGCAACAATGTAAAAAACAGTGGGCTGAAATTCCTCAACAATGATGTGTGAGCCGGATAAAGCCATACAGAACTCGATTACTTCATGTTTTCACTGCTAAATGCGGTTTTACAAGCTACTGAATCATAAGGTGTCTTTAGTTTCTCACACCTATTCAACTCATTCAAGGCCTAATAAAGATCAGATGATTTGGTGGTTATGTGAAAGTACATAATTCAAAGGTGAGCATTTTCATTTTTGCATGACTGTAGTATGCTTTCATACTAGTATTAATACTAGTATTTTGTTGTTGTTGTTGTTGTTGTTGTGTGTGTGTGTGTGTGTGTGTGTGTGTGTATGTATGTATATATATATATATATATATATATATATATATATATATATATATATTAGATATATATATATATATATATATATACATATATATATATATATATATATATATATATATATACATATATATAGATATATATATATATATATATATATATATATAGATACAAGCACGCATGAAACACATCTATATGGTTATGCAAATGAAAACACTTATTAATATAAAACAAATATGGGAAGGTAAATTATTTTCACTCTACCTGATAAAGCATAATTGGCTCAATGCTATACCCAAGCATTTCAGCAAATTCTTTGGCAATCATAGATTTGCCACAACCCTGTAAAGAAAAACAAAAAAAGTATAAGAGTACAGATATCTATTCATGTTTGTTAATCAGCTTCAGATGCTCACAAATGCTCACACACCAGAGGTGATGAACCTTCCTAATTATTTTAGCAGGGTGCTAAGATACTGTTCTGTCTATTGTTCTTGTAGTTACACATGTGTCAGGTCTGTAGTTAAGAGCTCGGGTGAATTGTGTAACCGTGTCTGATCGGGTCTGCGCGTGTACCTTGGCTCCGATGAGACACATGTCTTTGACGAGGTGAGACTGCATCATCTCAGCCAGCAGGCGAGCATGCGTGGGGGTGCTGATGAAAGACGGACTGCTGTTGGGGGGCCGGGGGGGCCGTGATCCTGCTGGAATCTGTGGCATTTCCATTCAAGACAAATGAAAGGTTTGTTATATCGATCTTAAAGTGTGAACATGTTTTTCTCCTATAGGTTGCTATGGGCTGCGCTGATATTTGCCTAAAGATCTAAATCCTCTTTTAGCTTTCTCAATCATCTAATCAAATGGAAAATGGATGAAACCTGACCTGGAAAGAAACAATTTTGTCAGTGATGCTGAGAGTAACTGATGCTTCTCCTGCATGCCCTGGCTCCACGTGTACCACGGCACGGGTAGATGGCTGCTTCTGCCCATCCATCAGCTCAAATCGCTACAGAGAGAGAGAGAGAGAGAGAGAGAGAGGGAGGATATAAACGGATCATCGCTTCAGTGTGGAGTCTGAGGGAAAAAAACAGCGAAGGATAGACAACTGACAGTGAAAGAGTGAGACAAGAGTGAAACAGTGCGGAGAGAAACAGCAATAAAGAGATAGAGGAAGACAGGGAGGGAGGCAATGTGACAGAGAAAGAGTGAGACAAAGAAAGACAAACTGACAAACTGAGAGTACTATAGAGATATAGTATATTGGGACAGCGAATGAGAGCGATATATAGCAATGTTTGTGCGAGAGAGAGACAGAGAGAGAGAGCCTTACATTAAGCACACCCTCCACTGCATTTCGCCCCTCTTTCCCCAGCATGGTCTCATACGGGTAGAGTCTCTGGACCAGCTGCTGAGTGGACATCATGGGAAACAAATCCTGCACAAATACAGTGACATGACTTTTTCAGCCAGTTGAAGTTACTGGTTTCCACATTAGAGGCGGGATCTTAAGCGAACTCACCAGCACTTTAATAGCAGATGGTAGATTGTCCACAGGAAAGTCAGGTAGGCCAAGATTGGCGGATTCTTGTGAACACAGAGTGGTAGCACACGACAGGAGCTGAGACACTCTTGACAAGGAAAAGGAAATCATTAACGTCCATCACTACGCTGATCAATAGAATGATATAGTACATACTATATTCCGCGTTACCTTTCAGCTTTCACATTTGGTCCAAGGCTGTACAGGACTTCAAGCTGGTCCTGAGGAAAGCAGAAGCCAACCTGAGCAGAGTGCATTTTACTCAAATGAAGTAAGAAATAACATCAATTTTGTACCTTGAAGGGCAGATAGTAGACGTCTCTAGCCTGGAAGCGTGAGCGTAAGGGTGGATCTAGAGGGTTGCCTTTGTAACGTGGCACGGGAAGCCCCAGGGCGATGACACGGAAATCCTCGCTCACGCGCACAATCTTCCACTGGTCCAGTTCTTCTTTAGTGTGCTCCTACAGTCGGGATTCATTTAGACAAATAAATGCAGCACACGGGCCTCCTAGAGCAGTTTTATTACCAAGTTTCTTGTTGAGAGTTAATTTCAGTGATGATTTGTTATTTCAAATTATCACCATGTTATACTTCTCGTAACATTATTACTTGTTTAACAGAAAAATATCCTTTGACAAAATATTTACATTATATATATCATATTCATTTTCATATTCCCATTCACATTGCTCCCACTCTAAGCCTAACGTCAAATTCCCTGCCTTATCCCAGGTTTTCACTCATTTCAAAGCTGAATCTACGGCATTTCGCAGACGCCCTTACCCAGAACGACTTACAAATGAGCAATTGAGCCTTAAGGGCCGTGCTCAAGGGCTAAATAGTGGCAGCTTGGAGGTGGTGAGATTTGAACCTGAGAAATTACAGTCATAAGGACAATGTCTTAACCACTGAGTTACCACCTTAAATTGAAAAAATCAGTCACGGGCTACAGTACTTTAAATCCATCCATTTGGCAATGATCTTGGATTTTCACTTAGCCCATATCATTAATACAAAATACAAAACATTAAACAACAATTCATAAATCTAGGAGTTTAAATACATGACTAAAGACCGGCTGCAGAGGCGAAGAATTTGTCGAGAGATATTTCAACTGAATTTGCTACATTTTCAATTAAATTGACCACATATGAATTTTTAAATATAACTCACTAGCTAACGGTAAATATACACACCGTAGCCTACCAGCCAGCCAAGTGATTGCCAGTTACCAAGCAGTCAGAGAATAAAATGGCACTGGAAAATAGCTTGACCATTATAGGCAAAACACATAAAACAATGCAATAAAAAATGTTTTGCAATAAAAAAAATTCCATGTTAATTTTTAAAGCGACAAACAAAAATCCTTGATATTCCATGACTACCTGACTTTCATGGGTCTGGAATAGACCTTTTAAAATTCCATGATATCCCAGAAATTCCATGACTCATCACAGCCCTGAATATTTTATCCAAAACAAGAGATATTGTGATTCCATTGCACTGCAACAGTCACTGAGAATAGTATTACCTCTGGGAACAGAAGCAGCCTGAAATAACCTACAAGCTGATCTCCTTATAAAACTACACAAACAAGACAAACGATGACCACATCTAAGGTGGTAGCTCAGTGGTTAAGGCAATGGCCCCTAGACTGGAAGATCGGGGTTTCACCCCTGTCCTACCACCACCAAGCTGCCACAAGTGGGCCCTTGAGAAAGGCCCTTAACCCTCAGTTGTAAGTCGCTCTGGATAAGCGTCTTCCGAACAACATAAATGTAATTCTTACCAACATTCGCTTCTCTCTGGCCATATAACTCAAAGTTTATAACTCTGTTTATCTTTGGCTGACCTGCAGCAGTTTGTCATAGCGCTCGGCAGACATGAGGAAACGTCCGTCCTCTAACTGCATCTCACGGTTCTCCAGCAGGTTGTTCAGAACAGGCAGCACATTCCTCTCTGCCTTCTCGAGCCCCTCCAGCACCAGAATTCGTCCCTCGGTCGCTGCTCTCACAGCACACTATATACACATAAAGTACACAACTTAACCTCGCCCTTAGCTTACCATTTTCATTAACTCAATTAACCCTCAATTAAAAGATCACATTCAAGTGTCATTAAAATAAATTTGACAATCATCTTCTAATCATCTGTAATTTAATTTGAAGGTAGAATCCTGGAAAAGCCCTTTTACTGCATTGTTTATAAAAATATGCTAATACAGCCAAAGCCTAAAAATCAGCCCCATTGATGTCCCTTGATAGGTGTGGCCAGACGGATCTGATTTCTTCAGTTATGACGACGCACAAACATGTGTGCGAGATGTGTCTTGACGTCAAAGGCAGGAAATTCTAGGCTACTCCGGTGACCACAAAACAAGTTGCCATATAATTAGGTTAACGTGTAAGTATATGCCTAATTATATAGAAATAGGGCTATCTACCAAAAATGCAGTCAGATGCTCTAAATTTAACTTTGGATCTATTTTCATCACAGGCTGTATAATCCCATAATTACTAGAGATGCATTACAGGGAGGTGAGTTAAAGCCTCACACGGGCCACACAATGTGTTTATCAATGAAACGGCCAATCAGTAATAAGTCTTTGGATTTGCAGTACAGCAAAAGGCAAGAAAAAGATGATCTCATCTGGAAGAACTTTTTCCTGGATGTCCTGCATCTTTTCCTGGATGTAACCGCTTATTAAACTAGTGAGGGGTTCGGTGAAGAGAGCTTGCTGCATGAGGTCACTTTTATAACTACTCCAAGTAGACAACATTTGAATTCATGTAATGCTACTGCATGAAAATCTCAAAACTTTACAGCATTACTGCGAATATTCGATGAACACACAGCTAGTCCACATTTTTATACCCAGCTTGGTATATGGGTCAAAAAAAGAGCACAGAACCCTTGAGAGCAGTAAGACTGTTAACACTTCCTCCCACCTTCACTCTCTCTCTCTCTTTCACAGACACACAACTAGGCACACATTTTATATTAGATATATATATATATATATATATATATATATATATATATATATATATATATATATATATATGATATATATATATATATATATATATATATATATATAGTATATACATATATATATCATATCATATATATACACACACACACACACACACACACACATACATAAAGATCAATCTCGAAGATCAATACATTAATCACAAATGCACATTGTTCTTTTCAGCATGTGTTCATAAATACACAGGTGGAATGAAGTTAAAGCATGGATCAGAATGAAGAACTAAACCTACGTTTGAGCTTGTTTATGAGCATACGGACCAGCGGATGATTTCTCACATCGCTGACCTTGTAAAAGTGTACATAAACACACCAAACCTGACCTATCGTCATCAGCTCTAATTAAATAAACACAACAAATTGTATAATAAACACAAGATGTAGATATGGGCAAACACACACACACACACACACACACACACACAAAGATCAGCTAGTGAAAAGGCTAATAAGAAGTAAAGTCCAGTGAATAATGTATTAAAATGCATAAAAAAAGAATAAAAAAACATGATCTAATATAACCCCACCTACAGAGTCTGAAAGTGTGTACTTCTTCTAAATGCTAACTGAGTTGTTTAAATACAGTGTTTCATTCAAAACTATTACAACATGCACTGGAAGGAAGATCAAAGTGTACAAATAGTAGGTTGGATGCGTAATAAATGATTATATTGGGTATAATAACAATCTTAAAAACAGCTAAGGAAAGGAGAGGCTTCATGCTTGCCTGGTCTATGTAGAAAGCTGTGCCAGAGCGAATTTCCCGACGCTGCTTGAGGTCAGTCTCAGTCGTGTCTCTGGATAAAGCCACGTACTCAACTTCTCTCTTTGTCAGCTCCTGTATACGACAAACAGCAAAATATTTAAAGTATATTTATTCCTACAATGAAATAACATACACTATATGGACAAAGGTATCAGGAATTCTTCAGCTATACCCAAACAGTAACCCAAACAGTTACTACAATGATTATGGCACATAATTGAACAGAATGTCTTTGGGTTGTATGTGTATAATAGGGCTGTACAATCTGGGGAAAAAACTCACTATTGCAATATGCAATATAATAAATGGAATCATCAGTTCGTTGATTGCAAACATCTTAGTAATAATGCTGATAAGAAGATTTTTAAACTTAAAAATAAAATAAAAATAAATATATTTTGTAAATATTTTTTAACTATAACCCTTAATTTAATTAGGTACAGGTAAATTAAATAAAAGATAACACAAAAATAACACAAAATAAGATGTTTTAAACAGTTTCTCCAAACATTATTTGAGGAAGCTTGCAAATTATTTTTATAGTGTGGGAATGGAGCACTCGCTTATGCAAAATATAAGAGAGATCCCAGGCATCTGAGGATGTGTATATGTGTGAATAGAAATGTGAAGACTGTTGGGTGAAGGAGTGATGATCCATGAGCGTGCATGTGTTCCCAGGTCAGGACCAGGAGTGGGTTTGTCTTGGTGTGAGTATGAGGGAAGGAAAGCACTTGGGCAAAAGTGCATAAAAAATAAAACAAAGCTCTGTCTGTTCAACTGTAACCTGTCACAGATTTGTCACGAGATGTAGAAACTTTAACAAAACAGTGCGTTTCTGTGCTCAATGCCGGTAGTTTTAAGACAAACTATGGTCTAATAAAAGGTCGT
This sequence comes from Kryptopterus vitreolus, assembly GCA_030449085.1. NCBI lineage: Eukaryota > Metazoa > Chordata > Actinopteri > Siluriformes > Siluridae > Kryptopterus > Kryptopterus vitreolus. The sequence goes on along the minus strand of JACRUU010000011.1, from coordinate 10,462,051 downwards.
GGGTTTTTGTCTACCAGTACAGCGTCGGTCCACTCGGCATCCATCCTCACCAGGTCTCCACGATGCACTGGAAAGTCACATGACCACACACGCCACATGCACACTGCCTAAACTGAGACTCTCTGGTGTTTTTATTTTCGGAATATGGTGGGAAAATATTGACAAACTGTTCTCAGAAAGTAGGTGTCAAGTCCACGAACGCACGTCGTATAATCTCACAGTGAAATTGAACAAGGAGACCCAAACCTATTCCGCATCTGTGCACAAAGCCAGCTTCATGATGATATGGTTTACATTGGGTGGAGTGGAAGATCTTGATTGGCTGTTTTAGAGACTGAATATAGATGGAACTCGCATGATAATAACACGTTATTAACATCCTTTGACTAAATGAGCACAAACTTCTAATTCCAATCTTGAAACATTTTCAGTGGTGAAGTTTGTTATAACAGCAAATAGGAACTAGAAAGAAATGCGGATGCGCAAAAAGCACATTCGAATCGTATGGTCCGACAGCCAATACCTTTTTCCCAATACTGTAGTTCATATACATATCATATATTATTGATTAGGGACAAACTGTGATACCAGATATTGCATGGCAATGGAGCGGCGAAGCGGGCCGGGTGGGCCGATGAGAAACACATCCTGTCCCAGCAGGTCTTTCTGCATAATCCAGCGAAGGTGTTGAGCAACCGTCTGGGGCATGGATTGTGTCACTGTACCAAACACAGAGTGTCAGGTTAATATAATGAAGCATGGATACACCAAACAACCCCCGCAGCATGAAGGTGGATCTATCATCCTTACAAGAACTACAATTAACCTTTTCTTTTTTTTTGTACTTACATAAGAATTACATTACTTACATAAAATTCATTAAAAGAAATTTCAATATAAAGTGATTAAAATATGTCAAATTATTATTATTTTTTTATTGGTTTCCAACTAATTTACATTAAAGCTAGATTGTCACTTTACTGATGCAATATATGCATTTCAGCAACTTTCTCAGTTGTACAAATTGAAATGGAGACCGCACCTACTTAATAATATCTAGACAATATTCTCCGAATATGAAAGTTGGCTTTGGAAAACATTCTCTGACAACAATTTTTTTGACAGAAAAACACACAACTAGAACTTAATAAGCTCTTGTGAAAAGTCGATCAGGGTTATTACAGCATTGGCAAACTGATATACATTTTTCCGTATTCTGCTTTTTCCCTCCATTCCATAAGACAGCCTGACTGGCTCTATAACTGGGAAAGCAGCATTAAGAATCTGCCTTTAAAATCTTTTCATATTAAAAAAAAACATCACCTCAATGAGAATGAATTCAAAAATTAAGTCAAATGGAGGAAATTTTTTTTTTTAGATAAAAACAATAATAAACACCCTTGTCGTTTAACACTGGGATTCTATTTCTATTCACATTACTAGCATTAAGCAGACGTCTTTATCCAGAGCGACTTCTCACTGAGCAATAGTGGGTTAAGGATTTGTAATAAGCCAGGACTGAGGTCTGAACTGTTCAGTTTTAGAAAAAGGAGACGGTCAATGATTAATGACACGGAGGGAAGAACGTACTGTGGTTTACTGGTACCAGCTCAGGGTTTCTGGGTATCTTGAGCTGATAGGAGATTTCCCCGATCTTCACTGTGTCACCTGTTAATCAGAACAGGAGAAAGAAAGAAAGAACAACTGCATAAAACTAAGACTTGAAAGGGGGGAGGGGGTGTTTGTAAATGTACAGTGGTGATAATTATACTTTTCAAATGTATTGTGAATAAGACTGCTTGTGACAACAGTACACTGTATCAGTAACAACTTTTACTGTCACTTTGTTCAACTTTGCTCTGGTTGGATTCAGTCCCAAACCTGCCGCTGGGAAACAGTGCACTAAGAAGCAGTGCTGGATTTTGGACACAACTTGGAAGTGATTATTACTGCGTTATTGTCACTAAAGAAGAGTCACACAGACACGTTTCTAACGCCTGTATTGAGACGGTGAGGAGGGTGCAGTGAGTAAAGTGTGAGTTTGCACTGTGCATGTACCTGATGATGTGTTTAAGTGCTTGACCTCATGCGCGCTCCGTTTCCAGCCTTCCCTCGACATGACAGGACCCAAAATATTCCGGAGTCTCCGGGCAGCCACGGCTGAGGCTGTCCCTTTCAATAAAAGGTGTGACTGCATGGTGATTTTGTGGTTAAATATCAAGGTCACACAGCAGAACACATACACATTCCAAACTAGTTACTGTTTCCTGTTACTTTACTGTTCACTGCCATGTCCACTGCTCAAACCCTGCAGGTAGTCTGTGTCCTGCGGAGGAAAATAGATGAAGTACAGCGGCTCTGCGTCGCTTAATCGTTCCGTGTGAAACAGGGAATAGCGTTCTGGTTCCGATAAAAAAAAAAAAAAAAAAACCTGACGGGCACTACTACTACTACTACTAATAATAATAATAACAATAACACTACTACTACTACTACTACTAATAATAATAATAATAACACTAACACTACTACTAATAATAATAATAATAACAATAACACTACTACTACTACTACTAATAATAATAATAATAACAATAACACACTACTACTACTACTACTACTAATAATAATAATAACAATAACACTACTACTACTACTACTACTACTAATAATAAAGAACCACTACTACTACTACTAATAATAACTAATAATAATCAATAACACTAAATAATAACACTACTACTACTAATAGACTAACTAACTACTGACTACTAATAATAATAATAATAATAATACAATAACAACTACTACTACTACTACTACTACTAATAATAAACTAATAATACTAAAATAATAATAATAATAATAACAATACTACTACTACTACTAATAATAATAATAATAATACAATAACACTACTACTACTACTACTACTACTACTAATAATAATATAAGACTACTACTACTACTACTACTACCACAACGACTACTAATAATAATAATAATAACAACTAACTACTACTACTACTACTACTACTACTACTAATAATAATAATAATAATAATAATACTACTACTACTACTACTACTACTACTACTACTACTACTACTACTAATAATAATAATACAATAATATACTAATATAATTAACCACACTACCACTACTACTAGACTACTACTACTACTACTACTAACTACTATAATAATAATAATACTAATAATAATGAATAACCACTACTACTACTACTACTACTACTACTACTACTACTACTACTACTACTACTACTACTATACTATAATAATAATACTAATAATAATAATAATAATACTATTACTACTACTGCTAATAATAATAACAATAACACTACACTACTAACTACTACTACTACTACTAATAATAACTACTAATACTACTAATAATAATAATAATAATAATAATAACTACTACTACTACTACACGACTACGACGACTACGACGACTAATAATAATAATAATAATAACAGAATAACAATAACTACTACTACTACTACTAATAATAATAATAAATACAATAACCAATACTACTTGACTACTACTACTACTACTACTAATAATAATAATAAGAATAACAACAACAACACTAATACAAATAACACTACTACTACTACAATAACACAACTACTACTACTACTACTACTACTACGACTACTACTACTACTAATAATAATAATAATACTAATAATACTAACTACTACTACTACTAATAATAATAACTACTACTACTACTACTACTAACTACTAATAATAATAATAATACTAACTAACTAAATAACTACACTAACTAATAACTAATACTACACTACTAACTACTACTACTACTACTACTAATAATAATATAATAATAATAACACTACAATATACAATAATACTACTACTACTACTACTACTACTAATAATAATAATAATAATAATAATAACAACTACTACTACTACTACGAATAATAACAATAATAACACTACTACTACTACTACTATAATACTACTACTAATAATAATAATAATAATAATAATAATAATATATAATATATAATAATAATAATATATAATAATAATAATAATAATATAACCACTACTACTACTACTACTACTACTACTACTACTACTACTACCTTTACTACATAATACATAATAACTACTCTACTACTACTACTACTACTACTACTACTACTAAATACTAATACTACTAATAATAATAACTAACAATACTACTACTACTACTACTACTACTACTACTATAATAATAATAATAATAATAATAACTACTACTACTACTACTAACTACTACTACTACTACTACTACTACTACTACTAATAATAATAATAATAATAACAACTAACTACTACTACTACTACTACTATACTACAATACTAATAATAACTAATAATAAATAATAATACTTACTACTACTAATAATAATACACCATCTACTACGAACAATAATACACATACTACTACTACTACTACTACTACTACTACTACTACTACTACTACTAATAATAATAATAATAACTAATAATAATAATAATAATAATACTAAAACACTACTACTACACTATAATAATAACAATACCACTACTACACTACTACTACTACTAACTACTAATAATAATAATAATAACAATACTACACTACTACTACTACTACTACTACTACTAATAATAATAATAACAAATACTACACTACTACTACTAATACTAATGATACTACTAATAATAATAATAATAATATTACCAATAATAATAACCACTACTACTACTACTACTACTACTACTACTACTACTAATAATAATAACTAATAATAACAATAATACTACTACTACTACTACTACTAATAATAATAATATAAATAATAACACCACTACTACTCTACTCACTACTACTACACTAATAATAATAATAATGAATACTAATAATATAATAATAATACACTATACTACTACTACTACTACTACTACTAATAATAATATAACTATACTAATAATAATAATACGAATACTACCACTACTACTACCAACTACTACTACTACTACTACTACCTACTACTACTATAATAACTAATAATAATAATAACAATAATAATACACAACCTAACTACTACTACTACTACTAATAATAATAATATACAATACTACCACTACTACTACTACTACTACTATAATAAATAATATATAATAATAACACTACTACTCCTACTCACTACACTACTAATAATAATAATAATAATACAATAATACACCTACACTACTACTACTACATAATAACTACTACACTATACTACTACTACTACTACTACTACTACTAACTACTAATAACAATAACAATAAAAATAATAACACTACATACTATAATAATACTACACTAATAATAAAATAATAACAATAATACACTAAGACTACTACTAAAATAACAGAACAACTACTACTACGATACTACTACTACTACTACTACGACTACTATATACTATAATAACTAACGATAATAAGACTACTAATAATAATAAATAACTACTAGACTACTAATCATAATAATACTACTAATACTACTACTACTAAATAATAATAATAATAATAATAACTAACTAAATACACTACTACTACTAATAATACATATAATACTAAGATAATAATAATAAAAACAACGTAATAATCTATAATAATAATAATAATAATAATAACTATCATAATAAAGATAACACAATACACTACACTAATACTATATATAAATACTAATAATACTACTTAACACGACGACGACTAACACTATAAATAAATATAAAATAACAACTAACACTTAACCCATACACGACACTACTACTACTAATAATAACAATATTAACCATACAAACTATGTAACTATACTACTATAATATTATAATAAGTAATAATAACACACTACACTACTAGCTACTACTATACTACGACTACTACCGACTACTACTATACTACTTATAAGAATAATAATAAAGAATAATAACACTACTACTATTGACTACTAAGAATGAATAATAGATATAATGGATAACACTACCGACAGAATTAACACTAAACACAGACTACTTATAAGAACTATATTATATATAATAATAATAAAACAAAAATGTAAAACAATACACTACTACTACTATACACACTTTATATAACAGAATATTATTGTCTGACACACTATTACTACGACTACACTAATAAGGAATAATAATAATAAGCTATAATAATTATTACTATTACTAAACTACTACTACTAATAATAATAATAATACTAAAACATACAACCACACTACTACACACTACTACACAATAATAATAATAATAAGAATAAAGAACATTACCACACTATAAGACTACTACTAACAAAGAATAATACTACTAAGCATAATACTACTACTACTACTACTACTACTACGTAATATAAATCATGAATAATAATAATAGTAATAACAATAATATTACTACTATTAATAATTAAATCAACCATATAATTTTAGTATATTAGTACACACACACACACACACACACACACACACACACACACACACACACACACATATATATATATATATATGGTGTGATGTGGTGTGTATTTTATTGTAATTTTATTTATATTAAGCTTTATTATCTATATTATATTTATGATCTCCTTTCTGTTCTGAAATACAACCAATACACTAAAACCACAATTACACACGTATGTCCTGTATTTCTACAGGAAGTGTGTGGATTTATGGGTTTGTTTTTTTCTCACACATGGCATTGCGTTAAACTGCCTGAGAGGTTATTAATCATTGGACTTCCTTTTTTTTTAGCCTTTTTTTTAGGTTTAATCTGAAAAACAGACTCAGACTGAGTTAAATCAATGTGAAACATTGATGAACATAAACATTTATTCTTGAAGACAACTCGTCGGTGCATTGCGAACTGCAAGAAACTATTTTTAACGCTTTGCTTTTCAAACAGTTTTGCACTCAGAAAGAAGGTTCGTGAAGAAGTCTTGTCTTGGGGTTTTTATAGAGGATCTACTGATGTAAGAGGGAAAAATAACACTAAGATCCTTCGGATCCTATATACTGAGAAAAATAAATAAATAAAAACACAACCTCAACCTTAAATCGAGTCCAAATGTATCGGTAAGGGATTAGAAGAATTAGTAAGACTTGTGTTTATGATCAGGTCAAATTACATCATGGGCTTCGTCCATAATCGCAGCTTCTCTTCTCAAGTGTATCAAAATAGGACAAGCAACAGCGGCGGCTTTTCGAACGTAGCCATGGTGATCGCTCCACTTCCTTTTACGGCTTGACATTTATCACGTGGCGAGAAGGCTCAGCCCTTGGAGAGACCCTGAAAGAGGAGGAGGAGGAGGAGGAGGAGGGAAGTGATAAGTGGCGGAGTGGAGACGCCGTAACAGCCTAATAACGAGCTGAAGAATCCACCCGTATGCCCGGTTACACGCGCACGAATTCACCGTAAAATTCACAGTGAAAGTGGGTGAAGCGCTGGTCTTTGCGGCAGTGGGGATTTTTCTTTTTGGGGTGGGTGGGGGGGAATATGGACGATGAGGACCAGTACACACGGAGCCCTGCCTGGGAAGAACTGGTGAGTACAAGATCTGTGATTTTTTTCCTTTTCTCTCTCACCGGAGTTAGGATGAAGAAGGGACATTGCTCCTCTTGTGTATCTCTTTACACATTCTTGATGTCTGATCGGGTTATGTCGGGTTAATGTAACTCTGGAATGTGCTTCTGATCAAACCGCATGGAACATAAAGTGCGAGAAGCGACAGCGAGAGAGAGAGAGAGAGAGAGAGAGAGAGAGATAAACCTCCGCTTTTTCCTGCTTTTGTTGCGATCGGAGGAAGGGAGAGGAGGAGAGACGCGGAAAGACGTCTCCACTGAGGTTAACTGCACTTCATAAGCCAAAAAAAAATGAGGAGATGTTTAGATGAGCTGATCTGCAACCTGAAATGTGTTTCACAGCTCCAGATCTTTCACTCGAGCTCTGCCCCACTGGGGGATGTGCAAAAAAAAGTACAAGCGAACTACATTCAGTGAGTTTCAGAAATTTCAGAAAGGGGTCAGCACACATGACAGCTCAGTAAAGAACAAAAGAGAGTAGAGATATTGAACAGAATTGCTTAGAACCAAACAGTACAGAAGAAAAATATAGATAAATATATATAAGAAAAATATTGAATAGAATATGATTTGAATATTTGATCCGATTCTAATCTATAAGATTATGTGGATACAAGACCAACAAACAGAGTCCGAAAGTAGGGAAAATAGTGAGAATATTCTGCATGTATAAAACATAAGAATAGACTAATCTGTAAGAGAACAGAAAAATACACAGCGTAGAATTAACATGATGTAGAATTGACTTCAGGATACACAAAAGGACACTAAATAAAATGATCTAACAAATGCACCTAATAATACTTGTATAGATGGAATTATGAATAGTATGATAAGTGTCTGTAAATAAGAATTTGACTCACTATTGTTAGCCCTAACTATTAACAAATAATAACTGTTTAAATCTTATCTTTGATTATACGGAATAAAGCTTATTCTGTTAGCTTATCATTTCTTTGCTTGAAACAAGGTTCGAGAAAGGAGTTCCTGTATAAATGAACCATTCACCATGGATTTAATAATGTCATCATGTATTAGAGTGCTGTATAACTGACAGTGACAGCTCACGTGAAGGTAAAGAAGAACATATCCAGTATACACACGTCCCTGATGTCCTTAAATAGGAACCATGTACAGCTTTATTATTTATTATTCTGTCTATTATACGGTAACTATGAGAGTATATAAATATACATTTAAAGGGAGCAAAATTCATTCTAGCAAATGTATTTCCAAACCAGTCTATATGTTTGAATTACACATTACATTATTGTATTTGGGTTTCAGTGGGGTTTTTTGTTGCAAAGCTGGAGCTGTAGTGCACTCAGCCTAGTGCCCTCGGTATAGAGAGAGAGAGAGAGAGAGAGAGAGAGAGAGAGTGTATCCTCGGAGCTAGAGAGAGAGAGAGAGAGAGAGAGAGGATGCTGAGAGGCGAGAGAGAGAGAGAGAGAGAGAGAGAGAGAGAGAGAGACATCTGTTGCAGGGGGGAGTTTGAGCCACCACTAGGGTCTGCTACAGAGATTTCCTCTGGCTCTCTTGTTATAATAATAACAAGAATAACCCTGATAATAATGATGATGGTAGTGTGTGTGTGTGTGAGCTGGGGAAGCTCTCGGTCTGTGTGTGAGAGCACCAGCCGTGGCTCTTGTTAGAAAGAAGAAGAAGAAAAAGATATCATTGCCGGGGAAAGCGCTGTTTATGTAGAATGCCCGTCGCGACAATTTCTAGGACAGAGTGAGTAGGACAGAGCTCAGTGTATGGGAGCTAGAGGCAGAGGAGGAGGAGGATGACGGCGAAGCGAGCCGCTGTGGAGACGTTATGCGGCTCTCCGTGGCTTGTGGATCGGAAAGGAGCGGCGGCGGCGGCGGCTGCAGCGCACACTCACCGCGGTTCCGCTCTCCCTGCCCAGGAGCCACGCGGCGCGGGCGGCACGCAGCAGCAGCAGCAGCACTGCAGCGCGGGGTCCGGGGCCGCCGGAGGATCAGCGCCTGCCGACGAGTCTTCGGACAGCGAGGGCGAGCAGGAAGGGCCGCAGAAGCTCATCAGGAAAGTGTCTACGTCCGGCCAGATCCGGAGCAAGGTAAGGAAGACGCACCGCACCATCACCATACACACAGAGTGCATGGATAACTATACATCGACCGCACGCACTGCTTTACACACGTTATGGCCTCCTTCTGCATAAGCACGAATCACTCTGTAGACCGAAACGACACGTACAGCATTTCTCCAGCTGTGCTTCTACTCTTTCCTCGATACACGAGTCAATAAACCTGTGGATGGACCACTTGTTGAGATGCCATGATGTTGGAGTCAGCCCCTTAAAGGAATCATCATCATCATACACACACACACACGCACACACACCGTTGCTGTTAAATTAAGGAACTAATTCTCGAGAGGACAGAACGTGTTTAGCTGCGAAACATTCCCGATCCTCATTTTCCTAAAGAAACTCATTTGACAATTAAGCCCACTTGTTGCTCACACGACTCCACTACTTGCTCAGGTGCAAGTTCGACCCAAATCCTGTGCGCTGGACCTCATGGACAAACCAAAAAAAAAAAGTTCCTCGTTTCTGTCTTGTATGAGATCCCCTCAATTATTGACTGCTGCTCTCGAGCCCCACTACATTATTTAAGAAGGCTATATTTAGAGGCTTGCTGCTCTAGATCATGAACCGATGCAAGAAGGCTTTTGACATGTTAATTAAGAGCCCATTACACACACACCAGATGGGTAAATAGAGACTCCTTAAAATGTTAACAGGAATGAGAGAGCTCTTTCAAAATGTCATTCCATCCCTCATCTTGAGATTTCTCTACTAAACACTGAGGACGTATCAGTACCAAGGTCTTTATCTCGTGCCACGACAACATGCAATGAATAAAGGCGTATTACAAATACAATTATTTACAAAAAAAAGTTGAGAGATTAAAGGTGGCTTATATACACATGTTTACAAATGATAAACACCTAAACACAGACGCTTTGGAAGGTGCAGAGAGAAGCTATATAATAAATAAATATTATAATTAATATAATTATTAATATAATTAATACAATTTATGAGTTATTAAGGGTTACATTTTTCTGATAATGTTACATGAGCAGTTTAGTATCAGCCTTGATTAACTGGGCATTATACACACAGAATGGCTAGTATGTGAACTTCTGTATGTGTAGTCAGGGTTACTGTGTGCTTATGGGTCTTTACAGTGTGTATATCGGATGAGAGGTAAACAACTTACATACAATATAATTACTAAGTGCAAAAAAAAACTGTTTTATTGTGCATTTGTCTTTTTTCTAATAGTTAGGTCATTTAGTATACTTATATCTAGCCTTTGTATCATGATATACTAACAAATATTCAGTAAAATAGTTATTTAATAATACAGGAACATTTCTAAAAATGTTTACCCACGGCTTAATTAATAATAATAATTAATAATTTTATAAAGATTTATTACAGTGAATGTTACAGTGAATATTAAGTGTGAATATCCATATAAAGCCTGTATTTCTTTGTGCGATGTCCCAGAAAAGTATGTTGTGACATTTGATCATGATACTGATATGATCATATTTTAACGCAGTAAAACAGTATAACCTTTGAAAATGAGCAAAATTGAGAAACTTTAGAGAAAAAAAAAGTGTTTTTTTTCCCCCTGCTGTAACTAGACTTGTTTTAACTGGACCTGTGCCGAAGCAGACTGCGCACTGGTCTGTAATGTGTGCAGATTAGCTGTAATGGAGCACACAGCCTCTGAGTGTTCCACCTCATTGTTTGCTCAACTTGGCTCATCATAGAGACTGTCTATGGCTTCCTGCCTACTCCTCATCCTCTGACACACACACACACACACACACACACACACACACACACACACACACACACACACACACACACACACACACACACACACACACACACACACACAGCTGTCCAGATGCTGTGGATGAAAACAAAATGAAGAAAGACTTGTTTTAATCTCTTTGTCTTATGATGTGTAGATTTGGTTTCCGTAGCAACACACCTCGCAGTGTGTATTCAGTAGACTTCCCACTCAACACTCAGGCTATTTGTGATGCCAGTTTACCGTTTTCTACAAAAGCATGGTGAGAAATTGTGAAACACAGCAGCCTTTGAGAAGGAAATATTAGTTAATAGAATCCTTGTATATCGCCTTTTCCCCCTCTTCAAAACGATTTGATTTGATTCTCGTTATAGTAATATTAAAGCCTTTAAGAATATAAAACTCTAAAACTTATTTTATTTGTAAATTAATTAATTAATAATAATAATAATAATAATAATAATGAGAACGACAATAATAATTGTTTATTGAAACATCTTGCCATGTTATTAGGATCTATTGTAAATTTCCACTTGAGAATGAATGACCCTTGATTATGCAACATTTCTTTCAGAGTCTGTTTACTTCATCTCTGCGATACAAGTAAACATATAATCGGGTCAGATTTTAGCCCAAATATCAGTGTCTAGTCTGCAAACCTGCTGCTGCTGATATTCTGATCAGTTATATGTGTCAATTTTATCTCTTAAGTTTTTCATTCAAATGGGAGAACTCGGCAGATACCAACCTTCTGAGGTGCTTACTACAGATGAGAGTTTTGCCGTACCATGGAATGCCTTTAGCCTAAAAAAAAACCAAACAAAAAAAAACGATAAAATGAAATAATGGTGTAAAAATAACTTCTAAATATAAAAACTGTGACTGACTTTATTTTCTAATGAATATCAGCCCCCTTTGCTTTCAGTGCACTGAAATCTAAGGTTACCTGTTTGTCATTTGCAGTGATGCCATTAGCTCAGGAATGGGAGAATCTGATGGCGCAATTAAAAGCAGAAAGGCACCACGTTGATGTCGCGTTTAGAGCTCATCAGTACTGCGTTAGACGATTACCTACACAGATTATCACTTTATAGTCGATCCCAATCGTTACTAATTACGCGTGTTGCACAACTGAAACCTGAAGTGATAGACAAGATCCTATCAGAGCTCTATATGATTTGCTTTACTTTTAAAAATGGCAAAACAGTATATAAATAAATGCCCATTATAGCATTCTACGATATTCCTAATGGAACTGTGAGTGTAGTTCCAAAAGCTCAGATCCAGCTTTAGAGATAAAATGGGGAAATCCATGATCACTCTGATAGAGAGAACTGCAATCTTATCTGACAAGTTCATTTATTGAGTTAGGGATATCTGCTTTGTCTGTGCATCCTGTGCCCTGTAGTCTAATGGATGAATAAGATGCACTTTTGGTTAGATAGTGGAGCTGGAAGAGGGGGATTGCCACAGGCATGAAGCAGAACCCACACCATCTGTTTATGTAGTTTTCTATACAATCAGATCATCTGCCTTTCAAACTATAGCTCTTATTTCATGCAGGTACATGAAACACCTACATTGCGAAGCAATATTTCCCTTTTTTCTCCCACTTGCTATTTATTTATTTTAATGACAGAATATTAACACCAGTGGTTAGCACGTTCGCCTCACACCGCCAGGATCCGGGTTCTATTCCCGTCTCGGGAATGTGTGTGTGGAGTTTGCATGTTCTCCCCGTGCCTCAGGGGGTTTTTTCTCCGGGTTCTCCCCCGGTTTCCCCCGGTCCGGTAAAAAACATGCACAGTAGGTTGATTGGCACCTTGGAAAATTATCCCTAGTGTATGTGTGTGTGAATGTGTGTGTGTGTGTGTCCTGCGATGGGTTGGCATTCCATCCAGGGTGTATCCTGCCTTAATGCCCTATAGACGCCTGAGATAGGCACAGGCTCCCCGTGACCCGACAGGACACAGGAAGGACGGATAAAGCGGTAGAAGATGAATGAATGAATGAATGAATATTAACACCTCTAGTTCTGGTTATTAATGTTAACCACAAAGACTTTAGTGTCAGTGGATCCAAGAAATAACACAAAACAATAAAAACTGAATTGATTGTATTCTAAGCATGCCAGTTATGAGCGAGACTATGGTAAAAACGACAACATGATCAGAATGAAATGAAATGGCCTGCTTGAACCGATTAAGTTCAGTTCCCTTTTTTACAATATCCTGATAGAGCGCCTCCCTTCTGTGGCTCTCGGTGAGCGAAACACAGTTCTTACAGTAAAAGTGACTCTTAAACTAGGACAGGAACTGTGCCTTCCTGATTCCAAGAAAAGTACTTAAAAGTACAGTTCTATTTTCATTTGACTTATTTCATCACACTTTAATGATAAGAAGCTACGAGCAACATTTTTAGACGGCTTATTAAATACCGCTGACTATGAGAAAAAATGTACTATTGTGGTGCTTGACATGTCTGCAGTTCACGTTTACCATGATACACAGGGTGGCGAATGAACTGCAAGCAAAATGACAATAAAAGCATATTTTTTTTAATGTTCAGTGATGCATTTATTTCAAGTTTGCCAAAAGAATTTTTCTTAAACTCTGACATTTCTCAGAATAAAAGCGTATTGCCATCACTTTCAGCATTGCCGCACGAGCCAGATTGTGCTTATACTGAATTGGCACATGGCTGTGATATGGTTATATTCGATGCTCTTGAGAGAGCGCTGATATCAACAAATGTCTAACAAAATCAATTTTAAACCTAGGGTTGAAAAAAATTTATTGATCATTTATTAAATTAGATTAGATTGATTAAAGATAAGCCCAAAGTATGAATACACACATAAAAACGCATCCATAAAAGTGAAATCTATAAATCACTTTTACTAGTATACCACTGTGAAAATGACAGCTAAAAATACCACTTTATTTACATCATTTGGCAGGAAGATTTAGAGTTGCTTGCAGTACATCTAAGTGTTCAAGGGACCACTAATGGTATGTTGGGATTTGAACTTAAGACCTTCTGATCAGAAATCCAATATTGTGACCATTGAGCTTCTCACTTCTTTAATAAAAGAGGGTCAAGCCTCTTTTTATTTTGACAGCGTGTTCATTTTTTGCCATGCTGCTGCTTGTTCTAATGGTTATGGAAATAATATTGGAATTTTGAATTGGACATTTCAATTGTTTGGTTTTATTTGCCATTTCTAGGGACATGTTTTTTTTTTTTTTTTAAATCTATTTATAGAAAACGTCCCTTTGTCAATGACACATTTTTATACACAAAAGTCCATGTGGATCATCCACTTACATATAAGTTCCATGTTGCAAGAGCCAATGAATCGAATCATAGTGACCAGTCAGATCTTAGAATTTGTAAGGCTTATGGGAAGTTGTCGCTCCGTAGTCCTTTCCCATATATTACAGGGGCAAAGTTTGTGGATTTACTGTCGGGATTTTACACATCAGCTCTGATGATAATACGGGGAGTAAATACAGAAAGCCTTCTATAAACCGCTTTACCTTCAGATACTTGGTTCCTGTTGGAGACAGAAGATTAAACAAAGATTCTCCATTCAAATAAGGCCCGCTGCTCTTTCACAAGGGGTTTATAAGCAAAACATTTACGTGGAAAATTGCTCTTGAGGGAAGATGAAACAGCCAATAAATCCCCCTTACTTTATCATTTCAAATGTTCATTCTAATTGGCCTGAGCGGACGTAGTGAATTTCGCATCTCGAATGATTTCCTTTTTGCGATGATTGATTGGTTTGTGGTGTGACTGTGCGAAACCCGGTTATCTTCGAAAATCCCTCTGTATCCAGCTGCAAGATCCTGCTACGTTTGGGCCACAATAATCAAGACCATATTCATAGGCCGCATGAAAGATATGTTTGCATTATGCGTGTATTTTGGGGGAGGGGTGGCACGCAAGAGCTAGCTTCTTTTCTTTGTTAAGCAGCTTTAATGATTGTTCTCCTGCCCTCCCTCCCCTGCTGACTGTATAGCAGTGTTTCAGTGGCTGTCATTCCTTCCGCCTCCCCACGCCTGAGCGTCCTGACCAGTGTAATTGTTACCTTGTGTGCTGCCTCCTCTGTACACAATGGCTCTGTGTCGCAGGAGATGGGAAAATTATGTGCAACAGTTGACAAGGTGTAATTGCTGGACCGGTTTAATGCCCCGCTGCAAAGTTTTTAGCGAAAGTGGTATTTTTAACTTCCAGGGCGGCACCGGCGTGTTTGTGTTAATGTGGGGCTCCGATCATGCCCTGCTAATACAAAGCCTGAAAAGTCATCGCCGGGGAGGCAACGTGTCGCCGCTGCTCTCCCCAAAGATCATTTATTTTTCAGTTGCTACTTTGTGCCATTAATGGAGCTGGAGAGGCTCAGGTTGTAATTGTGTCATGAGGAGAATGCGGGAATCTATGCTTCAGCCGTCGTATCCACGTCAACAAAAGGGTGGATTTTTCTTCACAGTACTTCTTAGGCTTTTCAACGGCCTCGCACAAGAAGTTTTAGGGTGATTTCATCTGAACCACCAAATACAAAGCAAAATTGCGCTATTGGGTTTGCAGTGGTAATGCGGTCATTTCCTCGTTGCAATATTCACCCCAAATTTAGGCTTCACTGTTGCTTCACCGTTTCCCTTATTTTCTGTGCTGAGAATTAGTAATCGCAGAGCCCAATTAGACCCAAAGTCATTTGCGACAGCGGTACACAATGGCGCGGATGTTTGGTTCGGGGTTTGATTTGCAGGCCATTAAGTTAGATTTCGCCTGTAGGTAATTGCTAACACCAAATAATGTATTCTTTCAATTCCGGTTTATGCAATAAAACCCCACGTTGTAGATCAGCATTGTGCACAAAAGGATCAATTCAGTAATAAGGACTAAAAAAGACATGGTCATTTATTTATTTACATAAATGCAAATTGCATAGACAAATTCTACACTATCACATTAGATTTGTTCATTTTATTCATAATATTCTGAGATGCTGTTGTACAGGTGTGATATATAGATGCATTTCTTTCTGGTTACATTTTACTTTATGTAAAAACTGAATCCAAGGAAGGACAAGCCCAAACTTTTTTTTACTGTAGTATGTCATTCGAGAGTATTGTCTAAGCTGGGTGTATACATGTCTGTATACATGTTTGTATTGCATTACCTGATTGTAAATGATTTGTATTTGAGAGGCCCGAAATGTTTATTATCTTCTGTAAAAATTTACGGAAGTTCTAGGAAATTTCAATATAATAATAGATACTTTTTAATAATACTTTTATATTATTTCCAGTAATACAGCGAGTAGTTGAATCTTTGTAGTCAGTATCAATATGTATAGTATAGTATAGTATAATATTTATTGTTTATTTTATTTTTTTTATTATTGTTTCATTTGTTAAAGTAAAAGAAATATGCATTCATTTCAAAGTTTTATTTGTTAAGGTCTATTTGTTTAGAATTGTGAAGAATTTCATTATATTTCTTTCTGATTTGTAGGAATGTGGTGAAAGATTTGCGTTTGCTTTTTGCTACATGAACGCTTAATTACAGTGCATACTTTTAGACGATAGATTTACAAATTCCACAGAAAATACCCTTAAATAATCAGGTTTTGTATGACGTTGAATCGTCTGGCAAAACTGAATACCTGTATAATTGAGTAGACATAGTTAGGGAGAATATATGTATATGTGTTTAGAGTTTAGAGACACTTTTTTGAGAGACACATTTATATATGCAACAAACAACGGGGATTATTGGGACTCATTTACTACAGTAAGTTTTGATTGAAAGACCTGTGGCTGTCACAATACTCTTCACTTATTCATTCATTCATTCAATCATTCATCTTCTACTGCTTTATCCGATCTTCCCTCGGGTCACGGGGAGCCTGTTCCTATCTCAGGCGTCTATGGGCATTAAGGCAGGATACACCCTGGATGGAATGCCAACCACACACACACACACACACACACACACCACACGCACATTCACACACACATACACTAAGGATAATTTTCCAAGGTGCCAATCAACCTACCGTGCATGTTTTTGGACCGGGGGAAACCGGAGAACCCGGAGAAAAACCCCCTGAGGCACGGGGAGAACATGCAAACTCCACACACACATGGCCGAGACGGGAATCGAATCCCAACCCTGGAGGTGTGAGGCGAACGTGCTAACCACTAAACCACCGTGCCCCCTCTCTTCTCTTATTTGAAACAAAACAGTGACCTGACGCAGACGTCCAAGCTCTGTAAGCGTTAGACTTCGCACTTTTACGAGAGGCATAACAAAGTATTGCAGATAAAAGTTCGGAGAAATGTCCGGATGTCAAGAGTGTGTAAAACTTTTAGTCATACTAAGGGAGGACTTATCATTGCAAATGAATTGTACATTTATATAGTTGTTTATTCAGTATGTACTGGTTAACCTAGTTTGTTATATCTCAGCAAAAGGAATGTGTAGATGTCTCTTAAAAACAACACAAGACCGTGTTTCCAAACGTTTGACAGGCACTGTGTTATAGATGTGAGGAGGTGAAAAAACAGCGGACTAAACATGTATTTAACGGCACCTATTGCATTAGTGCCAGAAGGACACAGTGTTCATCTTTTTCCTTAGTTTGTTCCAAAGACAGATCAGACACTGAGGTAAGTCCTGAAGTCCTGAGATTTATTCAGTGTGCTACGGAAAAGGGAACAGGAAGCAACCTAGCTGCACTTATGCGCATATACGGGAAGCGGCGCTTCTATGGAAAACGATTAAATGTAATTCCATTTAAGAATGTCATTTTTCGTTAAAGTGACATACTTATAGTCAAGTACGCATGTTGCCTAACCATCAAATAATTCCGTGAAAACGACCCTGTTTGTCATTTATTCCAGTTCATGCAATAAGAGTGTATAGGCGAAAATCATCAAGATGTGTTTACTGCAGTAGAGTTCCCATCTTGGCACTAGGCACATTCTGTGTGTGTGTGTGTGTGTGTGTGTGTGTGTGTGTGTGTGTGTGTGTGTGTGTGTGTGTGTGTGTGTGTGTGCGTGCGCGTGTGCGTGTGCGTGTGTGTGTGCGTGTGGTGCAGGCACAGCAGGCGTGTGCCAGCGAGTGAGATAGCGAGGCTGGATATCCTCAGGGACAGGATGGAAGCCTGTTTTCTTCATTCACTCTCTGTTCGAACTTCTTCTTTGTGCTCCCTGTGAACACAGCTGCTTTCCTCATTGGTGCCTCAGACTATTATGTACATGTATCCACACACAAACACATATACACACACACACACACACACACACACACACACACAATTTTTGTGTGTCTCACAGTGAGATATGAGATTATTATGGCGTGGTGTGTGTTGTGCACTGAGGTGTGGGTGTACTCTATGGCACAGTAAGGTTACTCAGTTCTGTCTGGCACAGAGCAATTCTCCCTGTCAGTGTTTTGTGGAGAAAAGCTCTATTAATAGATCGCTGCTTGTCCTACTTGGCAACAGGAAAGGAACTAAAGAAAAGGAAAGGGTCTTTGGAGACCAAAAAGGGGGTATGAAAATGGAGCACTAAAGTAGATCATTAAAGTTATCCCTTAAACCTGTTTGTATAAAAGTATTGTCTTTGGGCTTTCAATGCATTTTCCATGCAAAAAAAAAGTAACAGCAATAATAATAATAATATTAACTACATTCTGTGCTCCGTCTGTAATTTCCTCTCTTTGTCCATAAGCACTGAACGTTAAAAAACAGTGTTTTCAATTCCCCGTGCTCTTAGCTGCTCAGCTGGGGAAAGGGAAAAAAAAAGAAAAAAAAGAAACTGAACAAAGCCACATGCAGTTATGCAGCTCTCATGAATTCTCTCAGTCAGACGAGTTCTTGGTGCTGAAATTGGATTAGGTAAATTGCCCTGCTGATTGCATTGCACCTCTCGCCCATCTGCCGACCTTTTCCACAAAGAGAGGTTAGGCTGCTCGCCAGTGACAGAGAATAATGCTGGCTTCATGTGCGAGACGTCTAAGCGGGCGAAATGCTGCGTGTCGACGCAACGCCGTGGAAGCCACAGTTCGTGTTTACCTATCCTTCTGCATCACCACTTTAATGTTTACTTCGTAGAGCACATGAACGTCCTTATAAGGAAACTCGAATCATCGCAATTTGTTGCAGGAATTTGATTTTGAAACAGGGAGACATCTGATAGAAACTTTGCACAAAGGGTCTGGTTGAGTCGCAGACGTACAGCAAAATGTGATTATGGGGTGCATTGAAAGAAAAATGCTAGCATTAAAAAAATCAGGTTAATCTATCTATCTATCTATCTATCTATCTATCTATCTATCTATCTATCTATCTATCTATCTATCTATCTATTTATCTATCTATCTATATGTGTGCCTGTTTGTCTATTTATTTATTTAAATTCTCTCTCTCTCTCTCTCTCTCTCTCTCTCTCTCTCTATATATATATATATATATATATATATATATATATAAAATGTATGTATAATTATTTCACATTTTAAGAGAGTGGGAAAAAGAAAAGATGCCTGTTTTATTATAAATGGTAAGTCTAAACAGTCGGGATAGATTTTGCGGTGTGACTCATCTTTACAAAGAATCTACAGTAGTTTATGTCCATCCCGTATTTTTCCCTTCAGTATTTAACCTAGTTAAAATCCTAAGTCACTAGAATGTCACAGGAGGTGCAGTTTACTGTGTTATTTGTGTCTCAAAGACTTTTACAACAATTATGTAGTGGGAGAGTGTGTGTGTGTGTGTGTGTGTGTGCGTGTGTGTGGGTGTGTGTGTGTGTGTGTGTGTGTGTGTGTGTGTGTGTGTGTGTGTGTGTGTGTGTGTGAGTGAGTGCGCTCACCGGTGGACTGACTTTCTGTTTAAGTTGACACAGCTGTGGCACCAGGATGTCAGATCGAAGCCTGCCTCTCTGTTTGCAATCCCTTCAGAGAGCATATTTCCTTTACTATAAATAGCTTCCCACCCCTATACGTCTGAGGATTCTTGTTTTTTCTTCTCTCGCTCTCTTTAGCTCTCTTTCTTTTATGTTATATATGTGTATATGTATATATATATATATATATATATATATAGAGAGAGAGAGAGAGAGAGAATATATATATATATATATATATATATATATTTTTTTTTTTTTCTCTCTTTCTCTTTTCTTTCATTCTCTCACTCTCTTTCTTCAGTGTTCATGCTATATTTGTAGCTGAATGGAAAGGAAGGAGCTTGACCGCTTCCAGCACTGCGGTTCTTGTTTATTGTTGGCTAGGACTGTTATAATGTGAAATGACAGTACAGCCCTACTAAAGGCGACTGGCTGACACTGTGACCCAGGGGTCATCCCTAAACACACACACACACACACACACACACACACACAACACACACAATACCCAGCCATGTAAGAATAGGGCTTGTCCATAGATTGTATATTTATGCTCAGTAAGTATCTCCTGCCCTCATCTCTGAGGTCCGCTGTGTTTGACAGTATGTGTGTAGAAGGGTTCGTCTCACTCGAGCATTGCTTCGAGTAATGAGCTTTCTTCATTGTGTGCCGTTCGCCTTGCCTCTCCGCTCTCAAGCGTTAAATAGTAGTTGAAACAGACTTGACACTTGCAAAGATACACAGCAATTCACTGCTTCTAACACACTGATACAGCGCCAATACGACACGCCTTCACTTTTAACCCCTTCATCATTGAACAGCGCCGTAGTCTCCTGTTGAGACTAATAATATGATATATGTAGGGCTCAGAGATTAATAGGCTTTGAAACAATTTCAACGAGCACCGGCTCTAATTGTAAAGACTGTTTGAAAGGGATCCGGTTGAATTTAAGTAACGCTTGTGTTTCCCAAGTGCAAGCATTTGAGTAACAAATCCAAGAAATTTGATAAGCAAAGTGCTTTTGGTTAGTGTGGGCCTGGCCGCACGTAACACGAGTAAGCGACCCACTTTAACCAGGGCAAACCGCATCATATGACACATTTTATTAAATGAAAAACTGTAACATGTTGACATTTCAAAGCATTTACATTTTAATGTAAAAAAAAAAAAAGGGACCTAGTGTTCTCATGAACCCAATGATCCCGCCTCCTTCCAGATCTGTATTTGTGCACCACTTTATCATAATGTGCCTTTGGATTGTGGGAATAGATGAAAGTCCTCATAATGTTTTACTTTCTCTCTGTAGACGAGTGTGAAGGAAGGCCTGCTTTTAAAACAGACCAGCTCTTTCCAGCGCTGGAAGAAAAGATACTTCAAACTCCGCGGCCGGACGCTTTACTATGCTAAGGACGCCAAGGTGAGGTTATTGTTTTTTTTTTTTTTTTTTTTTTGCTGCAGGTAAATCATACCTACATTTGGTGTTTTGGGAACTTTTCCACCAGTTAGTGTGGTACGGCATGGTATGCGTGACTGTTATTTCTATTGCTACCTTAAATATATTGTGCTGGATTTGGTCCAATACAACAAGTCTACTAGTTTTCTATTTAATCGCATTTATCTGCCTACCTTTTTTTTTGGTATCTGGTACAGACTGCAATATTACGGATGCTCAAATACATCCGTTCTTTCATTCTCTTTAAGAAGTGTCGATGTGCAGTGATGTTTACAGACTGACATGATATTACATTTCACTACCCACTAGTCAGCGTCCTCGAGAGAATCCGTCCACTCTTCGAGTGTTTTAGGAAAAGGCCACAAGTTCTCAAACATGTTGTAAGGTTTGGTTAAATAACCATTCCATGCTACACCATCCTTTTAAGTGAAAAGTCTGACCACAGACTAGAGGGCGCTCTAGCCCTCATTCTTTTCCCTCCCTTTCTGAGCCATCTCTAAGGTAGAATTTGCTCTAAGGGAAGTTAACAGGGATGTAGGATTAGAGACTTGGAACAGGTAGATAAATACATATACCCCAACTGCTCTTAATACCATGCTGTATATGTGTCTATGTGTATGTGTGTGCGTGTGTGTAATTGCCCTGTGGCAGACGGGTGGCGTGCTGGCCCGCTGGCAGTACCGGGTCTCACGTAGCCGCGTGTGTTGGAGGGTTCTGTCCGTCTGCTGGTCCGGCGCTCGCCGCCCGCCTCCCGCTCTGGGTGCCAGTGGATCGGAGGAAGGTTTGGTGGCGATTCGGGTTAGCAGCAGCTGCAGCAGGAGCCACCTTTCTGGCACTGGATACCCGTCTCTCTCTCTCTCTCTGTCTCTCTCACTCTCTCTCCACGTTATATATTGCTGAGATTACTGACTGCCATTTGCTGCATTCATTTTGCCGGCCCGTATACTCTGACATCATTAGGATGTCTGTTCTCCACCCATTGCGCCTGAGCTGGGATATGGGCTGTGCAATGGTTGAGAACGTCATATCATCGCTGTCGTCATGTCTGCATAAGCAATAGAGGAGAAGTGTTGTGGAGATCTGGCCCTCGTGTGTCACTGTTTTTTTGTCTGAAAGGAGAGACTGTTTAAACCAATCTCGAATCTGTGTGACGCCCGCAACACGAAGAGGCTAAAGACAATTCCAGCCATTCATTGTGTCCTCGCTGTCTCCAACCGTGTATGTCATTCATACGGAAATATCCTTGTTCTGCTTTGACCCATGGGTTAAGGATGGCATTCAAACACCGTCTCGTTTTTCTGAATGAATGAAAGGCTTTTCAAGACCTCAATTTCTAATTTCTGATGACATGTAGAAGGAGGTTTAATTGTGTATGCGAAAGAGAGGAGAGTCCCAGCAGTGACCTCACAGCCCCAAATGAAGTGGCTGAGCATCTGGGGGGGGCTCTGTTTGTGTTGGCATGACACCCTGCTCTCCAACAGATATTGCAGACGTAGTCCAGCCAGCCAACATTGAGCCAGCATTTTCCCCTACCAGATGCACGCCAAGACTGCAGATCATATCATAAACAGGATGTCACAGCGCTTACACTTCCCAAGTACACAGTCATCACTTAGTCAGATATCTGCCAATCAGCACTTGAATGTAGATTAAGTGCTGTAAAGTGATCTGGCCTTAATCGCAAGCCTTTGGTTCAGTGTCGAAGGGAGTTCCTTGCCATCTCATGGAGGTTGTGGAGCTGCTCCGGAGCATTACGGAGCACAGGGAAGCGTCGAAGGTTGTGTGAATGCCGACGCGTCTCATGCTCGTCCTGTTCATTGCTTTCCGTTCGCGCTTCAAAGCCTCCACCGCTTTTAGGATGACTACCATGTATGAACTCACGCTCTAAAATCACGAACATATACACATCCATGAAGAGGATAAGAATAAAGCACTTTAAGGACTATAAGGACTGCATTAACGGTGACGAGCTTTCAGTGAATCCAGGTTGATTCACCTATTAAACTAGACTTCACTTTTTAGACTGATCAAATAAGCGGCGGTAATACGGCGTGTTTACGATTTTCTCTGTGCTGTTCTCAACAGTCCCTTATCTTTGACGAGGTGGACCTCTCAGATGCCAGTGTTGCCGAATCAAGCACAAAGAATGTCAACAACAGTTTCACGGTAAGCAGCAGTTTCGGTGGATTACATTAATAGCATGTAGGACTGTACACGCGTCAGCATTCACAAAATATAGTGCCCTTAGTGATGTACAGTGGAACCCCGGCTTACGAGTGATTTAGTTTACGAGCCGCGATTCGTAGAAAAATTCCGCATTACAAGTGATCCGAGTTTCGCGGGCCGAAATTCGAGGGCACGAACGATGTGTCGCTTAGTCACGCAGTTTATAGCATAAGGCATTGCCTTAGCGAAAGTGCTGTCTCAAACACTAATATTCATAACTGAAAAGTAGCGCATACACTGTACAGTACAAACCTTATCGTAGTGCATTTTGTGTGTTAAATTCTTACAGTGTACAGTATATTATTATGAATTAGTGCGGAAATACTGAACTTTAAGTACGCTATTATCCGTTCTTCTAAAAGGTAAAGTACCCAATAAAGAATGTTTCCCGCTTTTTGATACTAAGGCACAATTATGAAACACTATAATTCAATAACACTAGTGCATATTAGTTGTATTATCATTTTAAAAGTAATATTTTTGCTTTTGGGAAATTCGTTTCTGTATACAAGCTTTTTACTAGATTTTCGGGAACGAAATACACTCGTACGGAGGTACCTCTGTATTCAATACTGATTTAAACACTGTTATTAAAGGGATCCTATAGCCAACGAGAAGCTAAATATTATATTCAATTATTAGTCAGTCCAATGCAAGGCTGATGATTTGTGAGTCTTTTTTATGTAAGGAAAGCATGTGCAATATAAGGCATACAATATAAATTCACACAGCTGTCACTTTGATTAAATACAGTCAATAGAATGTAGACTTTTTCTTGCTGCTCACCTCCTGGTGAGTACCAATCAGTCAGCCAGTGGGTAATAAATTAATCAAGAAATGCAGTGAAGTTATCAATGAATGCTCTGACAACTATACAGCCATCGCCAAACTTTTTACGTGCATGAACACATATGCAGTAATATAATGTATAACACTGTTATCAATGTAATTCCCCTTTTTATAATAACCTACATTATTCTGGGAAGCCTTTCCATGCTATTTTGTATGTATTGTATGTGTGGAGTATGGTTGCCCGCACACGCACACCAATTGCTAGTTTTTATTCAAGCGTCTGCCTACGGAGGACAAAGAGAAAGCACCCATTTGATAAATGAGCCAGTAGTGCAGAAATATCAACCTTTAAGAAATAATTTTTTTGAGTAATGACCCCAACTATACCCAAAATTTCTACTTAAGTAAGAAAGGGAAGTATTTTACTTGACTCCTCTGGTTGTCGGGAATTATTTGTTCAGCTACAATAGCGTTAGGTGAGGTCAGGCACTAATATCAGCTGAAAAGCATGACATGTAGTTCACTTTCCAGTTCATCTCAAATGTATTCAGTGGCCTTGAGGTCACGGCTCTGTGCATGCTACTCATGCTCTTTTGAACGTTCCTTATGGGTGGAGCTTGTTTTGTGCCTAGAATATGTTTGTCCTCCTTGCTCCAGTAAAGGGTAAATCCAGAAGGGTAAATAGCACAGAATACACACTCTTTCTTGACAAGTGTGTGTGCTTGGAATCTTGTGGCAACAACCAAATATGAGTGCGATGGCCAGGTGTCATCCTTTGGCCATATAGCGAATTGGTGCACAGTGGATAATGTTGAATGTTGATATTGACTGTGTGCTTGGTTTATAACACAGGGTGGTGGTGGTGGTGGTAGCTCAGTGGCTATTTCAGTGTAGAAAAAAAGAACTAAGAGCGGTTATTTTATATATGCTATAATCAAGGCTGTCACAATTAAAATTGTGCAAGTTCATTAACACGCGATTGATGGTTTCTGTTTTCTGGTTGACCATTTTTATTAACACTATAAATATAAAAGAGAATATAAAAAAATCCAATTTATATCTAACTCTGAGACAACAAATAAACAGTGTTTGTATTTATATTGCATAATACAAGTTACCAGGTGAAATAAGCTAGCTAGCATTATCTGGATGACTATTGACAGTGAACAGCGCAGAGCTAGCTAAGAAAGCTAGCTGATGTTAGCTAGCGAGTTTTTCTAATAAGGAAAACATTTCTCTTCTATATGAGCCTCTTAAAAACACTGGGATTTGTTCTCAGACGCTAGTTTTTTCCCGTAAGTAAAAAAATGCACACAAAATGCACTTTCTCATGCACAGGTGTGTAAAGTGTGAAAGTAGGTACGGCCAAACCTTTTGCGGAGCAGCGAGTGTAGCCATGGCCGTGGCCTTGTAAAAATCACCCCGCTCTTCAGGCATGGCTATAAAAAGCCATAGAGAACGAGTAAGAAAGCTCAAAGCAGAATTAAGGGTTTATTCATAGTAGCAGTGCCGTTAGTGAGCATGTTTTGGATCACTTGGCTGATGGCATATTGTTTGACAGTGCCTTGGGTTAGCATGAGTGTGTTTGTGTGTGGATGTGTGGGTGTGTAGCACATGCTCTGGGGTTTGTGAAGTCTTGGGGGAAAAAAAGAAAAAGAAAAAAGGAAAGCGCCTCCTTCTCTGATTTCCTGTGTTGTCCTATGACATTTTGTCCTATTAATAATAATCATTCAATCCGACTCGTGTCATTATTTTTTGGAGCCGTGTTTTCTCTCAAAGGTGTAAAAACACAAACGGTACAAGCTTTTTTCTTTAATAATTTAGACTCATTTCCCTCAGGACGATTAGCCATTTTTACATTTATAGCATAGAGCTACTGTGGCTCTTAATTGCTCTTCCAGTTAAATGATTTTTTTTTCTTTTTACTGCTCTCTTGATGATAAATGATCTTGGGCATGCACATTCAGTCGTGCGTCTTTGAGGAGAATTTTTTACTGCAGGCCCTTCTTTATTGTAGCTAGGCTATTTTCCCCCAGGTTTCTAATAATAGCACAGCTCGGCATGTGCTACAGAGGGAGGGACGGGAGAGAGAGGGATCGGGCCAGCATACTGAAGCTGGGGTCTATCTAAGGAACAAAAGGAAATCCTCGGAGTGTCGTCATCGAGGGAAAAAAAAAAACCGCCTCCCTAAGTGGAGGGTTGGAGCAAGACTAAGCGATAAATACAGAAATCAGATTGGACAGAGAAAGAGGCAGAGGTGAAGGAATGGTGAAAGGTAAATAGACAAACAAGTAAACGTTTGATTTTCTTGAACTCATGTTTCAGCACAGCTTTACCCTTCGTCTCTTCAGAGCGTCCGTCTAACTAGAGGCTAAAGCGGCTGTGTCTCTTTAAGATACTCACTAAGGGAGGTCTGCAATATCCTGGGTTTTTTTTCCCTTTCTTTTCCCTGCTTGTGTTCAGAGGACACTAGAGCTCATTTTCAAGGAGTCCAGGAGGGGTAGTGAGAATAAGGCATGGCGACATCGGGCTTTGCCCGTCTGAATGTTATACGCATGCATACGCATATGCACAGGGTACAGGAGCTCAGACATCCTCAGAGGACGCAGCGCTGCAGTCGGGAGAAGGCTGCCGGTGAGTGCATCGTTCTGAGATTTGCACACACACACACACACACACACACATGCACATTCAGGGAATCAGTGCTGCGGGACTATGACAGTGTCAACATTGTATATAGTTTTTTTATACAGACAAGTGTTAATGATATTCTTCAGAATGGAAAATTGCCTTTAGAATGACTAGATGACCTCTGTCTGGTATCTATCCTTAACACAGTTTGTGTGTGTGTTTTTTTTTTTCATTTCGTGTGTGTGTCTATGTGTGTGCATGCGTTCTGTGGTTCTGGGGGGGGGGGGGGGGGGTGGGGGGGGGGGGGGGGGGTGGGGGGGGGGGGGGGGGGTGGGGGGGGGGGGGGGTGGGGGGGGGGGGGGGGGGGGGGGGGGGGGTGGGGGGGGGGGGGGGTTCTGGGATTCTAAAATGAAGATGAAAAACAGAGTGTGCACCTTTAAGCACATTCCAGTGAGCCCTTATTTGGCCCTGATTCTGACAAGACACAGGATTCCATTATTCAATTAAAGCCCGTGCTGGGCTACTTACGGCTTTTAGCTGATTGCGAGGAAATTGATCTGTTCCTTACATTTGCAGCGAGGGTCCTCAACATACACCGCAATAACAAGCTTTTTATTGAGAGATACGTTTTACAGTTTGAAAGGTCGCTGCGATCTGTGCGGACGTGTGTGAACAAGCGAATGTGAATTCGCAGGCGAATAACTTAAATAATAAATCCACAGGAATAGTCCCACTGCAGGTTACAGAGGTGGTCCTTTTATTAGTCTACAAGGTCTGGTAGGTATGTACCAAAGCAATGGGTCAACTAGAACAATAGAAAAAACATGGATTAATGACTGTTTGAAACAATATTATTTATGTAGTCAGACGTATATTAGTCTAGTGTTATAAAATATGACGTTACATTTGTTTAGCTAGACCAGATTTTTAGCGCTAGACTAGCGTTATCTACACATATTTGTTTCCCTAATGGAGAGATTGAAATAGTTTTTCCAAGGTGGCTTATCAATAAGATTTGTAGTTTGTAATTATAGTTCCCATATTGTCCCAAGGTAAACATGCGTTTTAATTTTACAATTTATTGCTAACTAAACAGCAAAGAAATCATGGAGCTGACAACAGATCTGAAATTAAATCGGCAGAAGTGGCCAGTCACCGTAATCATATTTAGAAGATACTGTTACTGATATTAGCAAAGCACCATTATTAATTAGCACCCTCTATGCTTTGCCTCCGGCCATTCACGCAAACGAGCCTCAGTTTTACTTTTAATAGCACCCCCTTGTGGATGATCCTCCACATTTTGAAAGAGAGAGAGAGAGAGAGAGAGAGAGATTCCATACAGCCATATAAATACAGTTTTATATTGACTTGTGAGTTGATATTTAGTTTAAATCTGATTACATTCAGTTTGTATTTACGAAGAAGAAGATGAGCCTTTATTTGTCACATATATATTACAGCACAGTGAAAATCTTTCTGGGCACGGTGGTTTAGTGGTTAGCACGTTCGCCTCACACCGCCAGGGTCTGTGTTCGGTTCCCGTCTCGGCCATGTGTGTGTGGAGTTTGCATGTTCTCCACGTGCCTCAGGGGGTTTTTCTCCAGGTTCTCCGGTTTCCTCCCGGTCCAAAAACATGCACGGTAGGTTGATTGGCACCTTGGAAAATTGTCCCGTGTGTGTAAATGTGTGTTTGTGCCCTGCGATGGGTTGGCATTCCATCCAGGGTGTATCCTACCTTAATGCCCAAAGATGTTTTTATTTGAAATAAGCAGAAAAACAGATGCAGAAGGAGAAAAATGGAGTGGGATTACATTCATAATGGACATGTATTATAAATGGACTGAGCTTTGGTGTACATTATAAGACTGTAACCTTTCATATGAACGACAGTTACATGTTTACAATCCAGAAGGCAAAAAGAACTGTTTTTTTTTATATTTAATAAATATGACAAAATATAATTAGAAAGAAAACCAAATAACAATCACAACAATGTATGGAAATGAATTGCCGGCCAAAATGCCATGATGGTGGCAGGATACCGTTTAATGCGGTATTGATGTTGGCGTAATGCCGCTATCGCAACATTAGTCTCAGACAGGAGCTTTTAAAGAGACTTTAAGAGGAAGTCGGATGGCTGTGGTTTGATGCTTGGGGGATTTGAGTGTGTTTGTGTAATGGGGAGATGAATGTCTAATGTGACAGCTCCATCGGGCAGGGCTGGAAATTGATAGGAATATTTTAGCAATAGAGTATGCCATGACGTTTTCGGTAATGGAGGGAGAAACCGTCGAAAAAAAAATCAAGTAAGCGCGTTAAAGTATCGCGTGTCTTTTATGAAAGTTTTGTTCGACTGTTTCTCATCGCTTCAGTAGACAGTAGCTCTGGCTGCAGACGGTGTTGTGGAGGATTGCAGTATCTATGGAGAGTATATAAATAAACATTAGGTGTGTGGGCTTCCGCGAACCTCCTCCACAAGCCTGGCGTTCAACTGCACCTTTACATCTCCGCTCTCCCACTGTTGATACCGGCATAGTTATAGACTTCTTGTCGTTTACAAGGCAGTAAAGAGAAACGGATCCCAGACGTGCCTCACACTTGCCCCGGTCTGCATTTACAAAGGAGGCTTTTCACATTCCAATGTCTTGCTAGCAGCCCATCAAAGAGCCGGTCGAAGGCTCACTGGACATCGGCCAAAAGAACATTTACTGAGGAAAAAAATAATTGTAAAAAAATCTCCCACTTACCGATGGACTGTTTGTGACTGTTCCTATGGTTCTGCTATTTAGAATGACATGGAACTGGAGTGAAAGGTGAGGTGACAGTGAGGTCAGTAAACTGTAACAATCCAGCAAATCCCATAATATATACTTATAGGGAAAATAGGGTTGTTATTCCTTTCTGCGAATCTCTAAGCTGAAGATTTTATATGATGATTTCTGCACAGCTGGATTTCCAAAACACAATCTTTCATAACACAAACTTTGCTTTTCATACTTCTTTAGCATTCATTCATTCATCTTCTATTTTATTTTCTTCTTTTGTTTTTTTTTTTTTTTCTTCATCTTCATCTTCTACCACTATGTCCGATCTTCCCTCGGGTCACGGGGAGTCTGTGCCTATCTCAGGCGTCTATGGGCATTAAGGCAGGATACACCCGGCATGGAATGCCAACCCATCACAGGGAACACACTCACAATCACACACACATTCATACACTAGGGACAATTTTCTAATGTGCCAATCAACCTACCATGCATGTTTTTGGACCGGGAGGAAACCGGAGAACCCGGAGAAAAACCCCCAGAGGCACGGGGAGAACATGCAAACTCCACACACACATGGCCGAGACAGGGAATCGAACCCGGAACCTGGAAGTGTGAGGTGAATGTGCTTCTTTAGCATTAAATTTTTATTTCATAGCTTTATATATCTTGCATTACTCTGTAAAGCGTTCCTTCTGTCCCTGTGCTTTTCTTCTCACCTCTTCCACCTTTCCCGAGCGGCAAAAAAAAAAAAAAAGATCCATCCGAGTTTGCATCACCAGAATTGTGATGCGCAACAATCAGCTTTGTGCTGACTCTCATGTAATCTTACCAGAGTGCGAAACTGTCTCACGTGTTGTTGTCGTTTTTTTTAGACTTTCTGTCTTTGTTCTCATCTCTGCGATTCCGATACGCCTTCCTCTTCTCCTGTGTGCTGTCCTCACCTGCCATCACCTTTACTTCCTCACATCGTCCCATTTCCCTCCGCCTCCTTAACACTTCCTGTGCCATCCAGCTCATGAGCCACAGACGGATCTGTCACGGTGAAATGTGAAATGTTCCCTTCGAGACAGGATGTGTTTCTTTTTCGTCACGCGGTAGTTTTGGGGAGAGAAAACCTCATATTGTGCTTTTGAGCTACGTGAGCCTCACATTGTTGTAAAGTGTGTCCGTACTGTGTTTAATCAGATGAGAAAACTCTTCCCCTAAAGAGCTGGAGAACAATAGTCTTGCTTAAAAGACGTTGGCGTTTTTTTTTTATGTAGCCCCTGATCCTGTTTGTGCAGCGAGCATGTTAATTAGCACTAGACACAAGTGTGTTTGGCTTGCGGAACGATGTGGTCTAGAAGCTCGCCTTATTATTGACCGAGGTGTTGTGTGCGAAAACTTAAAAAACAGTACCTCCTCTTTCTCCTCCTCCTCCTCCTCCTGCTTCGCCCCCTCCTCCCCCTCTCTTTCATAGATCCTGAGCTGCTGTGCAAAACACACTCACTTTGTGTCACTCTGCTCCGTGCCTGTAGTAGTAAAGAAGTAGATTGATCTAATATTAATAGATAAAGCACCGGGCATGTCTGCTCATTGCTGCGACCACCTCTGTTACGGAACAGGCTTTTAGCATTTTCCGAGGCGCTCTGCCTGTCAGCCTGGATCTCGCTCATGCTGGACTAGCGGAGCAGGAGACAAGAGCAGGGGAGGGGGAGATAGGGGGTCATCTTGACTCTCATCTTTAAGAAGCGGAGACTCATCCTCAGCTGTACTCTGAGCTGAGACAGGCAGCCAGTCGGATAGACAGGAGGCATTTATCTCCCTCTATCTCTCTCTCTCTCTCCCCTCCCTGCCCCTCTCTCTCTCTCTCTCTTTCTCACACACACACTCTCTCTCTTTCTTTCTTTCTTTCTCTCTCTCTATCTCTCTTGCAGGTAATTACTCCGTTTCGAAGGCTCATCCTCTGTGCAGAGAACAGAAAAGAGATGGAGGACTGGATCAGCTCTTTGAAATCGGTTCAGTCTAGAGAGCATTACGAGGTAAGGCGCTCATCTCCTAGCGGCTATACGTTGTGGATTTTCTCATCCATCCATCCATCCATCCATCCATCTGACTTGTTCCTGAGTCTTGAACTCGGATCCACACAGATCTTTCTTTCTGTGATGTAATATGCAATACTGTGCGTTCCCTGTGTGGGCATTTGTTTTGCATCGCTGAGGATCGGTTTCCATGTGCCGTTTTTTTTTTCCCCCCTAACAATTAATTTGAAGCTTATTAATCGTGCCAAAAAAAGAAATCACCAGTTTATATCGTGGAAGAGTGCATGGAATATACAAAAGTCATGTCGATTCTGCTGCCTGCTGTTCCGTACACTTGGATTTTCTGATTTAATATAAAGTTAAAACAATAAATAAAAGTGTACTCAGATATGCAATTCTGTCAAATGTGAATTGGAATGAATTTAAATTTGCATCCGGTTGACAGATCATGCCATGTAGTCATCATATTAAGTTTTAATGTTGCTTTGAAATAAGAGGGAGGGGAGGAGGAGGACGGGGGATTACATAAGCCCTAATTCTCTGCAATACCACACCCTGAGCCCGTGTTCTTCGTTCAGCACCCACACATCTGCCAAGTGGGGCACAATCCGTTCCTTCATCCTTTCTCATGAATAAGTCGCGTCAGAAATCACCAGCGACCTTAAATAAGACCCAAAGTGCTGGAAAAAAACTTGCTTCGTCTGTGTAAAATTATAGCAGCACCACTGGCACACGAGTGAAATGTGTGGCGAGCATGTGTGTGTGTGTGTGTGCTGCGTACAGGAGCTTCTGAGGGTGCTGCGCGTGGGTGCGTTCGCGCGTGTGTACCAACATGCTGCTTACATTTGAACTAGAATTTTTAAAAAAAGTTTATTTACTTTTTAGGACCACCGGTGTGACAAATCTGCCAATTTGTTTCTTCTTTTGCTAGACGGCACAGTTTAATGTGGAACATTTCTCAGGGATGCACAACTGGTATGCCTGCTCCCACGCTCGTCCCACCTTCTGCAACGTCTGCCGCGACAGCCTCTCAGGGGTCACTTCTCATGGCCTCTCCTGTGAAGGTAGGTGCCCACTTAGTCCGCGTTCCTTTTCCTCTTCCTCTCCTGTCGCAGGTCTGGATATTCGAATATCATATATATATATGCTCCTTTATCACAGGGGCCATGTTTTCCTATGAGAAATGTGTACATGTTTTGTACCTGCAGTCGGATGCGATTCTCTTCCAGCGTATGATCATTAATAATGTTTTGCGTTTGCGTGAGAAAGAGACTATGGTATACAGTCTGCCTGACCTTGATACATGATCACAGGATAAGGTCCTGCCAGGTTAAAATCCTAAAAATATTCTTTCAAGTGTCATGCATGTTAATGGACTGAAATCATGTGGAAAGCTAGTGCTAATTAGGCTCGGAGACATACAGATGGTGCTCATTAAACACCTCTGCATGTCACACACACACACACAAAACAGGAAGTAAAAATAGCTTCACACTTTGTGAACACCTCGTGACCGATAATCAGCTCGGTTTGATTTGGAGTCTTGTTTTCTCTCGTCCTCTGAAAATGCTATCGCTGCAAAAAATTCGATTTTGCATTAAAGGTGGTTAAACATTAAACTCTAATCCCAATTCCGAAGCGCACAAATGTGCAGGCCGGTTATTACGGGGAATTTACAAGGTTTCCCTGGCTGATGAATTCAGCGCTGTAAACTATTTTCCATCAATAACTAAGAGTTTATGGAAGAAACGTTAGTTACTTTTATAGTGATTATTATACATGGTTTGTGAAAATTCATGCAAACTGAAACCACTATCACCCAGAAGTGATAATTAAGGCATATATTGGAAGATCCTTCAATTTTTTTCACTTGCATAAAGAGAACAGCCAGAGCTTTTACAATCAGCAGATGATGATATTTGTTTATCTTTTTGTTGTTGAAAAAAACACAATCCAGATGTGCTTGAAGAAAATTGCATGGTGGGTTCTGGTGGTTTTTTTAAGTCAATGGTAATCTATGGAACTTTTGCTGTCAAATTAGAAACTTTACACATATATATATATATGTGTGTGTGTGTGTGTGTGTGTGTGTGTGTGTGTGTTGTGTGTGTGTGTGTGTGTGTGTGTGTAAATCTCTCTCTCTATCTCTCTCTCTCTATATATATCTATATATATATATATATATATATATATATATAGTTCTATACATAGATTTACATTTATATATATATATATATATATTATATATATATATATATATATATATATATATATATATATATAGAGAGAGAGAGAGAGAGAGATAAGATAGATAGATAGATAGATAGATAGATAGATAGATAGATAACTTGCTAAAAGTCAGACTGCCCCTTTTCTAGATTAAGTGGTGTTTTTAGATCACATAAAAGAAGCAGTTTGATTGTCATATAGTGCAGAGGTATACAAACCTTTGTTACTCTTTTTATTATTACTCAAAAGTGCGTATGAATATTTTGGAAAATTTAAGCGTACTGACAGCAAATCAAAAGTCTGAAGCTAATGGCCATGAAAGTTTGTGGCTGTTGTGAAGGTATCAGCTGACATCGAATGCTTATTCAGTGAAAATATAAATATGAAAATATCATACTTGGTGACTCTCTAAACTATAACTCGGTGTTGACATTTGATTGAAAAATTACACCAGATACACAATAAGAGTTCACTGAACACATTTGAACAACAGTTTGAACATATTTACAGGAAAAAATAAACATATAAATCACAGCCACTTGTACAAACCCATGTTTCAGCCCAGATACGCAACTCAATGTAGTACTGCTACATTTCAATTTCACTTCAAGTGATTGCATTTGAAAATGCAAGTGTTTCGACCTTGATCTTAATGACACGAAGAAACGTAAACCACGAAGTACCCAAGCCAACTCGGAAAGGCGAGCGTCTACAGACGCTGGAGAGCTTCTGAGTTTGGAGCAATCATCGCTGCTTATATTTCTCTCTGATTTCCTGCACCAGACAATCAATAAGGATTGATGTGCGACATGGGCCCCAACAAAAGAGGAGCTTACTCGATATTTCTCACTGTCTAATTTGACTGAGACATCCTGTCCATTAGCCGCGCGTCGCTTACAGTCTCGAAATCGCTCAACATTACCAAGTGTTCCGCAAATGGTTTGCTAACAGCTCCGAGAATGACATTAGCCTTATTGATTTGAGCCTTGTTTTCAGAGCCATAGAGGGAATGTTTGGAGAGGGAATCAGCTCAGATTGCAGCCGAAGTGTAGCGCTGTAGGTAAATGAGGCGATTGCTTATTGCCAATGTGGCTTTGGAAAGAAAGGGCTTTTGAGACGTAGTCAGTAGATGTGCCTCCTCATTTATAATTAAACGAGAGCGAAGCAGGGAGTGAAATCTTAACGTTCAAGCTGCAATGTTTCACAGTAACGTGTCCCATTTTTGCATGGTACACAGTAAGAAAGCGCACTGTATCTGTGTGTGTGTGTGTGTGTGTGTGTGTGTAAGATGGTGCAGAGAGAGGAACAGGAAAAGGTTACCCCACCAGAGTGATACGCAGTGTCACTGCAGATTGCACTAATTGAGCAGACCATTGGAGACCGAGCAGCATATGGAAGAATAGAGGAGCGACAGAAGGATTTTTGTTTTTCCTTTAGGGAAAATAGGGAGATTTCACTGAACCTTTACACCGTCTCAGTATTTGCATGTCGTATACAGCGTGGGCGTATGGTTTCTAGATACACATAGCCTTTATGGTGCTTGGCTTTAAAGCAGAGATCAGCAGCAGGAGATATGCGGCTTTACATTATGTACGGAAATCACAATGTAAGATACAATTAGTACACATAAAGATATCTACATAGATTATTAGGTGCTCTAGAAAAGATAAAAATAGGATTACTGTACGTATTTGGCCGAAGCATGCAAACGGTTGTTAAAAAAAAATACAGCCAATCAATCAACTTATTTCTCATTGTGAACCCGGCCAGATGAACGTTTCTAATCTGATTAAAGCCGCAATGCAATTTACTGGAGGAAATCAGAGAGTTGGCAGCCATTAGCTTATTACTCCTCACCCACACAAGTGGCGTGGGCAGTGGAACAGCGTGTGCAAGTGTGTGTGTGTGTGTGTGTGTGTGTGTGTGTGTGTGTGTGTGCATGTATGGAAGTTGATCTGTTGACTCAATTTACTCTTATCCGGCTGCATTCAGAGTTGGCAACTTAAGTACAAAAGATAAAGTTCAATGTTGGCAACTTGAAAAAAACAAAACACACCTCTTGTTCAAGCCCTTATTTCCATTTCCTAGGTGGCCTGCTCAAATGATTCAAATTGCTCATAAGAGTTTTCTCATGCTGTTTTGGCAGGAGTTTAGTGGACCGATAAGGCAATTGCAGCTTCGGGTCGGGTATACTTTTGCTGCTTAGAATCATTTACAGGAGTATCCAAGCATAAACCTGCAATTTAAGCATGACGTATATTTCACTATGTGTTCATACGCATTGTACGAAGTGGAATTGTCTGATAAAGTGTGAAGCCTGGATAAATACGGGCTGAGAAATGGAAATTGTGACTGATTACATATTCCTTTTGGTGTAATAACCTCAGTACCGGCCAGTTTCCATGTATTTCTTTTTTTTTCAACTTTTCCAACCTGCTGTTTTTTTTATATATATATATTTATAAAAGCAAAAGATTAAAGCATGGCATTTGTAGAGCAGCTATGTTTATGGTGATCTGGCAGATCTGTGAACTGTAGTGAAAGGCAAAATTATTTCATCGCTGTGAGGTTTTCTAATACAATACTCCAGCCTTTACATTGTATTTAGTGCCTTACACAGTGGAAGTGATTGTAGTAAATGAAACATAGTCCAGACATCATGCAAGCATATAGCGGTTGCATTCAGCTATGTTTTTTGCTGCGCTTCCTGACAAATGTACACAATTTTAAATTGATATTTGTTCATTTTGGCGTCTTTTCATCTGTGTTATTAGGATTTGGTTAAGATTTTGTTAAGGTTATGCTCTTAAAATACAGTAATATCAGGTCTAAACACACGCTCAACCTACACAAATTCATTTTCTTCTTCTTCCTTTGCAGTGTGTAAATTTAAAGCCCACAAAAGGTGCGCCGTGAGGGCCATTAACAACTGCAAATGGACCACACTGGCATCTATTGGGAGAGACATAATTGAGGATGAAGACGGGGTGAGTTTTAATGCTTGTAATCATGCATTTATTTTTCATGCCTAGACTAGTCTAGTCTTTTAGGTTAAAAAAGCAGAAATATAAAGAATATGAACAGAATTGCAAAAACAAGGGAGTTGTTGAAGAAAAAATGAGTCAACTTAAGGTATTAATAGTTTGGGGGGAAAAGAGAGGTTGAAGCAGGGGTTGGAGTGTGAGGGCAAACACTCAGAAAGAGCCAAAAACGAGACAACAGTCCTGGAAAAAAATAGTCTTAAAATTGTTTTATTTTTATTTTTATTTTGGTTCCGTAGATTGCAATGCCACATCAGTGGCTAGAGGGCAACCTTCCAGTCAGTGCCAAATGTGCCGTGTGTGACAAAACGTGTGGTAGCGTGCTCCGCTTGCAAGACTGGCGCTGTCTGTGGTGCAAAGCTATGGTAAGCTCTTGATATACTTTAAATGACCACCAAAATGTATGGCTTCAATTTAAAGCAGAAGCCTTTCAGTCTTATCCACAAAAGGTCCGGGTGTGGCTGTAGGCATTTTCTTTCAACCTATACCTGATTTTATTTCTCTATTCATTTCACCTTCGTCTCCAATCAGTGTTCAATTTAGCTGTAATGAAAGCCTGGAGCCAAGTCGGCCCTTTGCAGATAAGATTGAAGCACCGTGGTTTGAAGCACTGAAGCTGGTGGGACACCGAATTGTTCTTTATTAATTGCTGGATCCTTCGGAGAATACGGATAATCCCCTGTAGTGATTGTGCTGCTGAAACTCAAAATGTGTTTCTGCCTGAACAGGTACACACAGCCTGCATGGACATCTATCCCCGCAAGTGTCCTCTCGGCCAGTGCAAAGTGTCCATCATCCCCCCCACTGCCCTCAACAGTATTGACTCAGACGGTAGGCTCTTAATGAAACCTTTATTTTCGGCTACTAGGTGTTTAAATCCCCTCTCGTACGCAGATCATTTATTTATTTATTTTTATTGTACACTGAATGACAGGAGGGATAAATACAAAATGTAACAGATGAAAAATAAAAGGTCAGTCTTCTTTATGGCAACCTGCAGTCTGATTGACAGTACTTGCAAAAGATTACTGCATGTCGATGGGTTCTGAGTATGTGTATGTATTTGTTTGTGTGCGTGTGTGTGTGTGTGTGTGTGTTTGGAGTAGATGGAGCTCATTTAGCTTGCTAATCCCTCTCACAGCAGGAAGAATAATACCCCTTTCCTTGGCCTTCTGACCTGTTGTGATTAGATCAGGGATGTGGAGGATGTGTTCTCTCGGTCATGTAAGACACAGTAGCATAGTGGGTTGTGATATCCCTTTACATCGTTTCCATTCAGCTCTTTTCTTCACGTGCAGCATGGAAAGTCACTTCTGTTGCAAGGAAACTGTCTTTTGTTTATGTAATCTTTATAGCCTATGGTAGACCATGGTAGGCTCGGAAAGTTCAAGATGAAAGCAAACAAAAGATTTTCCCCTCTCTCGGTCTCTCTTGCTGTTTCTATCCCTCTCGCGCTCTCGTCTTCATACATTACTAACTATTAGGAAATTGCTTGCTCGTCGTTATCCATGGCTAAATAAAATGCTACAAAGAATAGTAGTAGTGTGAAGGTCTATTAATAAAGCTGTGCGCCACTCTGGGAGGTTGCCTTCTGTGTTTTCGTGTCAGTGTGTGTGTGTGTGTGTGTGTGTGTGTGTGCCCTGACCTTTGAGGACATACTCTATCGATCAGGCCACAAATCCCATAAGAGAAAGAGCTTCTTTTTTTATTTATTTTTTTTTTATTGGAGGATTGTGTGTATCAGAATGAAAGGTTGGTTTGTAGGTAGAAAAAAACAAATGCAATGGAAATGAGCTTTTTTCGAAAGAGGTATTTGCATGTATGCATTTGCACCTGAAATAAGAGGTAGAAGGCTGGGTAGAAGGAGAGAAAACAACGCGATAGAAAGAGAGTGAGAACATGAAAGGAAAAGGAAAATGTAGAGTGAGGAAGATTTTCTTTTCCTCTCATGTTCTCATTTCTTTTCCTTTCATGTTCTTAGTCTCCTTCTATCGTATTGTTTTCTCTCCTTGTACCCAGCCTTCTACCTCTTATTTCAGGTGCAAATACAAAGGCACAAGAGCAAAAGACAAAGCGAAATAGAATGGAAAAATAACCCGACAAAATAATTGAGTGAATATATATATATATATATATATATATATATATATATATATATATATAGAGAGAGAGAGAGAGAGAGAGAGAGAGAGAGAGAGAGAGAGAGCAAGTGTCAAACTCAAGGCCTACGGACCGAATGCAATAGTCTTAAAATAAGGCTATGCTGCATTAAAGCGTGCTTTGACAGAAAACTACATCTCTGATACAATGCATGCGACTATGTTACCCGTGAATTGACGTCATCCCGCCACTAGATTCCAGTGTATCCCACATCAGTGTTTGTCGATGCCGTTTTTTCCAACAAGGGGAAATTTCTACAAATTATACTAGAATCTCCATTAAGCGAAAAATTGATGCAGATGGAAGGCACTGGAATTTCCATCATAATCAATAAAGTATCTATCTGTCTATCTAGCTATCTTTAAAGAAAGATGGAATACGTACGTATTTTGTGTTATGAGCTGGTTGCTCACTGCCCCTGCTCTAGAGAGAAAGGAAGAGGTGCTATGATTCCCATTGAGAACCCCATGGTGGATGAGTGTAACAGCTGTAAGGAGCGCATCTACACAGCTGAATGAGGTTTATCTGTACTAAAAAGCGGATGCAAAGTACTCTTCTTTTAATGTGCCCTCTCTGTGGTTCTTTACTGAGGTGAAAGAAGGAGAAAAAGAAAGACAGTAAGGTGAACTTACAAGTCAATGAGCTGTTGAGTAGGGAATCCAAAATGAGTGTTTTCCTTGTATTTTTTACGTTTTAGGAATTACAAGTTTTGCCTTTTAGTTGAATGCAGCGTTCTATCCATTATTTACTGTACGAATCTAAGGAGCGAGTGTGTGTACCTTCAGTCCGTCACGTGCAAGGGATTTCCTCCTCAAACCTAAAAGGGTAGGCAGAGCGGCATCTTAATTGGCCACCGACCGGCTTTGGCACGTGTACAAGCTTCGTGACTCAGTCTTCTGCTGAAACTCGAAAGAGCGAGGAAAAATTGTGAGAAAAAAAAAAGGAAAGCGAGAGACGGTAGGAAAAATGGGGGCGGAATAAGAGAGAGGGGAAAAAAACAAATAGGAGGATGATATAAGGGATGTTCGGTGTGGATGCACATCTAATATTAATGTTTCCAAGGGCACTCGTGCACATGGAGATGTTGATGTAAATCAGGCACGTGAAGTCTCTCATAAATATGGCGTCTTATTGCCTGTGTGGGCTGCAGTGTTTCCACAGTGCTCCATGCACATGCTGCCAGCACGTGACCAACTGCGCTCTGAAACAGTCTGATGCTTTGGGGATGCTCACTTAACCCTGGTGTTCACACACACACACACACACACACACACACACACACACACACACACACACACACACACACACACACACACACACACAGGGGAAACCTGTAGTCTTCTTATAAAGCATCCATTTAAAGATCGATATGCCACAATGGAGGAGTGAAAGACTAGGATAGTCTTTATTCATCACATATACATAGCAGCACAGTGAAATTCTTTCTTGTTTCTTGAAAAAGCTTGTCAGCCATGATACAGTGCCCCTGGAGCACAGAGGGTTAAGGGTGTTGCTCAAGGAGCCCAAGAGCAGCATCTTGGCATCTTCCAATCAGCAGCCCAGCCCCTTAGACCACTGAGCTACCCCCTCCCTTTCAGAATTGAAAGCATCAGGAATGTTTACTGTCAGCTACACACATTGCTACACATCCTATTGGTCATTGTTGCATTTCTTGCTCACCCCCTTGTACCCAAGTCTCTGACGTGCACGGATATGACACGTTATTATTCAGATTCAGGCTTGGCATTTTAAAACGGAGGCATTAGCTTAACTAAGTAGGCGTCTGCATGTTGTGACTGCTAGAGGTGGAAAAAAACAAACAAACACTTGATTTCTTTTACATAAGGTTAGCGTTCATGCAGCTACACGACACCTACATAAATCCTTAATGACAAACTACACAGGGGCATAGGTGTATTCAGTTTGAACATATAGATCTGTGTTTCGATATTATTGATATTTACATAAGTTGGTTTGTTATTACATTTGTTGGACTGACTAGTCCGGTTGGAAAGTGACAAAAGGGGCTCTGCACTGTCTCCTGAGCTAACATTAACACAAAGATCTGATTTATAACAGCAGGCATTTGGCTGACCCTTAAGTAAAGTGTATCAAGACGCTGTAATGACAGAGGTATTTATTATTCTTTCCTCGCCGTAATTCAGGACGAGTTTGTTTTTTTTCGATTTGTTGGCCACGTTGCTGGATCGCCGCTAGGCTGCTCTGACACATCACAAGTACACTGTGCACCGGGGTCAGCTGTCAAAACATTCAAAAGGAAAATACGAGATCCAACATGGAAAATGTCATAGATTGGGCTGGGGCAGTTATCAGAATAAGGCTTTTGTATAAGGAATATTAAAGTGTATGTCAGTTGTAATGATTACTGTATTACACAGATTATGTTCTATGTGCTACTAAACATTAATTCTGACACAAGTCCATTTTACAGTGAGCTACGTATGTTTGTATGTATTCGTGTGGGTTCAGGAGGGTTTTTAGTGCCATTCTTTTTATATGTGCTATATACATTTGAGCGACTTGAACAATAAACAATAAAAAACACAGACAACACGTTCTCATAGAACATTTACCGTTTGCAGAAATGTAATTAGTTTTACATAAAGTGTCTAATGAGCATATTCAGTCTGCAATGGAATACTGGCCCAGGGGAGATTTAGGACGCAGCAGGGTATTGACCTCTCCCTCTTCTGGTGTTGACACGGATGCTCCTGTACCTTCTGTGGGATGAGAGTCCATGGGATGAGTGTTCTGTACAATTACTTCCTTTGCAGATGTTGTTATCTGGTGCGTCAATACATTGTAGAACAAACCCTATGCTTTTTTAGCGTTTTACACCATTTAGATTGTTTACATGCCGCCGCCTTAGAGCAGAAACCCTTCAAACAATAGCACGGTAGTCCCTCAGAGGAAGAAAGCGTATACGCTTACTACAAATCAATGTGAATCAGACGTTTCTTGTTTTAAATCGGTTGTTAGTCATTAGCCTTGCATAACTCTAGCCTTCCTCGAGGAATAAAAGCATGCCTAAAGATTTTCCTTCGGTGACACATACTCGTGAAAGCACTTTGCCCGAGCGTATTTCTCTTCTGTTTCTGGACAGGCTTTTGGAAAGCCACCTGTCCTCCCATCATGTGCCAGTCCACTTCTTGTCTTCGTTAATTCCAAAAGCGGAGACAACCAAGGAGTGAAATTTCTGCGCCGCTTTAAACAGCTCCTCAACCCCGCTCAGGTCTTTGACCTAATCAATGGTGGACCGCATTTAGGGTGAGTCATGCTGAATCCTAGCACCGTAAACGAATATGTGATGTTCCCGATGTTGTTGATTGTGTAAGCCACGCTCCGGACATCAGCGCTGTGATGCTTTTCAGGCTACGCTTATTTCAGAAGTTCGATAACTTCCGGATCCTCGTATGTGGCGGAGATGGCAGCGTTGGCTGGGTCTTGTCTGAAATTGATAAACTCAGTCTTCACAAACAGGTAACGTGTCTGCTCTTAAATAGATTATTGCTATGTGACAAAGGCTGTAAACAGAGATGAC
Source organism: Kryptopterus vitreolus (assembly GCA_030449085.1). Classification (NCBI taxonomy): domain Eukaryota; kingdom Metazoa; phylum Chordata; class Actinopteri; order Siluriformes; family Siluridae; genus Kryptopterus; species Kryptopterus vitreolus. The sequence continues at coordinate 10,418,719 of JACRUU010000011.1, read as the reverse complement.
TGAATATGTTTGTTCTTGTTGTCAGTGCCAGTTGGGTGTGTTGCCTCTAGGCACAGGAAACGACCTGGCGCGTGTGCTCGGCTGGGGGCCCTCGTGTGACGATGACGCACAACTCCCGCAGATACTGGAGAAACTGGAGAGGGCCAGCACCAAAATGCTGGATAGGTACAAACGCCTTCCTTCAACAGCAAACCTAGAATGTTTCCCCAAGCACAAGTTTGTGCTAAGTGGAGTAGAGTCCTGCACTCTGGCTGGACCAACTCAAACGAGTGCAGGGGGGAAAATAGTTGTGTATCTATTATTTATTAAAATAATATAAAACGATTTATATTCACGAGGTTGAGAATGAACTGGCGTATACATGTGTGGTGACTACTAGAGCAAGTCAGAAAAAAGTCTGAAGGTGAATCTCTGAGTGCTACAAATAATAATTAATTGGGGCTTTTTTTTCTAATCGTGTGTGACTGTGATGGGTCAAATGTAGCAAAGTTCTCATGTCTGGAACTTCTGCAGGCATATAATTTATAGCATATATGAGATGTTAATAATGGGAATAAAAATTTGTAAAATAGGTTTGCAGATATTAAACGTGTGATTATTTACAAATCTTGTGATTATAATATGATGACGATAATGTAATTTGTAAAAAAAAAATGGTATTCATATTAATCTAATAACATATTTTGACTGAAATACGCTGCTCTATTTAGATCAGACTTATAGACTTGTAGACATTCAGACTTATATCAGATCATATATGCAGATTAAAGTATAATATAGGACATTGAAAAGAAAGCCTTCAGCACACCTTGAATGGTATATTTGCAGATATGAATTTATTTTGCCGAGCAAAAAATGGCTTAAATTTTTTTTTTGTGCTGCAGTGTTCCATTCTGACCCGCTGTACTTTTCATAGTTAAAGGGTTAAAGGATTATATCCTAACAGACACTATTTTGCAAAGCCGAATGAAATACTTGCTATGTAAGTCATTTGAGAACACATGAGTCGACACAGAGGCTCTGTTGCATGTGCATTTTTTTTGTAGCCGACACCTGCGCTCTGCTTTTCACAGGTGGAGTATAATGACATATGAGATTAAAATACCTCCAAAACACAGCTGTCCTGCCACGCCTGAGGAGGCAGAGGACTGCCAGGTACCTACACTGCACCCCATCGCCCACGAAACAAATCTTATTTAGGCTGAGATTGAGCAGTGTTTATCTTCCCTAGAACTCTGTTTTATTAATGCTTTCATTGGAGAGAAACACGCAGAGACCGATAAGCACCAGAAAAATAAGGCCGATTTCATAACAGGGTTTATAGAGGAATATTTAACTGCATAAGAGTGCAAAATGCAAGGCGTGGGTAGTGTCAATAAGCTAAGCGTTCTTAGTTTGATTTACTGAAAGTTATTATGTGTACGAACATTATCTATAATCACTAACTTTTTGTATCTATATCAACTTTTTGGAATAACTATACAAATAGATCCAAATATTATTACATTATATTTGTTATATTTGTAGATATGGTAGCTGTAATATCTAATATCTATGTAATATGTAATATTTAATGTTTTATTTAAATGTAACTTTACATTACACATTACAATTAAGCATAACGTTTACATTACAATTAGACATAATAAATTGTACATAGGGGGAGCAGTGGCTTAGTGTTTAGCACATTCGCCTTACACCTTGATTCGATTCTCGTCTCGGCCATGTGTGTGTAGAGTTTGCATGTTCTCCCCGTGCCACAGGGGGTTTTTCTCCAGGTTCTCCGGTTTCTCCCCGGTCCAAAAACATGCACAGTAGGTTGATTGGCACCTTGGAAAATTGTCCCTTGTGTATGAATGTGTGTGTGAATGTGAGTGTGTGTGTCCTGCAGTGGGTTGGCATTCCATTGAGGGTGTTTCCTGCCTTAATGCCCATAGACGCCTGAGACACAGGCTCCCCCTGACCCGAGGGAAGATCGGATATAGTGATAGAAGATGAATGAATGAATGAATTTTATATTCATTTAATTTTTAAGCACAGCCACAACAAATCCAGACTTGATAACAAAAAAAACATTTATTACTGTTTTACAAACCAAATCTTTGCATAGCTATGACAGGACACACTGGCAAGTAACATGGCGGAGGCGGGACTCGAACCCCCAACGCTAGAGGTGTAAGGCGAACATGCTAAAGATAATGGGCAAATGTAACCCTATTTGTAATCTTTAACATTTTCATAAGTAACTGGAACTGTCCCATTTATTTTGTAATGAAATTATGTAACGCCGTTACATGTAACTAGTTACTCCCCAACACTGAGTCTAATCCTATAACCATATATACAATAAATACAGTTATAACCACCTTATGACTAATACACAACTGTTGCGGTGTGGCTGTAGTTTCAGATATCAGATTACGAGGATTCAGTTGCTGCTCATCTCACAAAGATCCTCAACTCCGATCAACACTCTGTAGTCATATCCTCAGCAAAGTAAGTCGACCGCTCCACTACTGTTTGCGCTAATACAATGCGTCAGCTAGCCGAAAAAAAATCTCCCTCTCCATTCACCATCAGGATCCTGTGTGAAACAGTGAAGGACTTTGTTGCCAAAGTTGGGAAGTCCTATGAAAAGAGCGGCGAGAACACAGAGGAAGCTGAAAGCATGGCTGTAAAAGTAAGTTTGCACTTCAACTGTCCTTAATATGCAATAAGCCAATCAGTGGCGTCCTTTACACAACGTCGCTCCCTTTTATTGCTTAATGGAAATATCCATATGCTTTAGTGCACCGTAGGATGGTGACAATGAACGCTCACCACTATGTAGTGGTTGTTTTTCCGGAACCCGTCTTTTCCAGCTTGTTCCAAATGTTATGTTAAAGGGCTGCTTTGAGAATAACTATGCAATGTGAGCCATTTTGGTTTCCGAATAAAGGCGCACACTGACCCCTGTCTTCCCCCTGCGCAGTGTGCAGTCCTGAATGAGAAGTTGGATTCACTCCTTCAGACTTTGAACACAGAGGCCCAGGCGATGAGTCCTCCGTCTCTCACCACTCCACCTATAGTAGAAGAGGAGCTGGAGGAAGAGGAGCTGGAGGAGGAGGATCTCAGCGAGGAGTCTCTGACGGAGCTAAAGGAGAAAATGGAGGAGAACGTGACGGAGAAGGACTCCCCGCACAAGCTTTTCAGGCCACGTGAGCAGCTCATGCTGCGTGCAAACAGCCTGAAGAAAGCGGTCAGGCAGATCATCGAGCAGGCTGAGAAAAGTAATAAAACTGTAATATATATTTTTACTGATTAATATTATTTTTGTATCATAGTGACTCTTCCTTTTAGGAACAGTCCAGCTCATTAAGTGTAAACAGCTATCGACTATTTTAGTAATCGAATATTCTATACGTTATTATTTCGCAGGTAGAGCATCAGTAATAACGGTCTGTGTACTTAAATGGACTAAACGAAGCATTGAAGTTTACCTCAATGCATTTTTGGGCTCGAGTTACTAAAGGAATTTTTCAGCGCTAGTGTAAACACTTATTTTTACAGAGAACTTAGAGGATCTCCATCTGACTTCATCCTGTTTCTGCTTTCTAGTGGTGGATGAACAGAATGCTCATACAGATGAACAGGACCTGCAGTCTCCTACCGATGCCAAAAAGGACATGGAGGAGGAAAACAAGGACAATGAAAAGGATGAGGACACTAAAGAACTGGAGAGTCTGCCATGTGAGTTTAAACCGCATTCATGGAATCGGGAGGTGGTAGCTAGTGGTTAAGGTGTTGGACTCTGGATGAAAGATCATGGGTTCAAACCCCACCACCACTAAGCTGCCATAGTGGGTCCCTTGAGCAAGGCCCTTAACCCTGAATTGCTCAATTGTAAGTCGCTCTGGATAAGAGCGTCTGCCAAATGCTGCAAATGTAATTAATGTAAATGTAAATGTAAATGTAAATGGAATAGGTCTTGTGAGTGGGGGATTGCATTCCGAAAGAGAAAATGTAGATAAGCGCAATATATTCAAGATTATAATTTTTTTTAAGATTTCGAGCATGTTTCTGATAGGCTATAGTGCCCTCTAGAGTTTATAGCAAGGAATGAACATAATAATAAGAAGAAGGAGAAGCAGACGCCTTGTGTGACAGAAAATATAATATATATGAATAATATGTTAATATATAAATATGTGAGATATATATATATATATATATCTATATATATATATATATATATATTATAAAAAAAATTTTTTTTTTACAAATTTCTAATCTATATCTTTGATGAAGAGCTGTGTTGAAGCTTTTATAATTTAAACCACATTGTGTGCTTGACAGACCCACTTTATCCATGGTAGAATAAAAAGCTTCTAAATGATCTGAAAGATAATAATCTGATCAAAATGAGTGTATTTCACTCTCTCAGATGTGTTTACTTACAGTCATTGGTCACTGTATAAAGGTACATATTGCCTTGTAGCTTCACTCATTTGCAGCTTTAGTAGTTTTGTTTTGTTTATACTTTGATATATCTTTCTCGCAGACATTTCTCTCACGCATACATTCTTAAGAGTAATTTTATTAAAAAATTTTTTTTGTGAATGTCATCTTTCTTTGGCCTTACAGCAGCGAAGTCACCCTGTTCCCCTACCGAGCGGCGTGTGAGTCGCAGCACGCAATCCTGTGGCTCTTTCTCGATTCCCCCCTTCACGACAAGTAAAGAAAACCTGCCTGTTCTCAACACTCGCATCATCTGTCCAGGTATTAATGCACTGATACAAAATAATAAATCAGGAAGAAAGAAATTGTTCAGTTATTTATTAAATGCTCAATCACAGTGATGGTTTGCTACTGAAACCACTTTGATCTACCCGTGTCCAGGCCTGCGCGCTGGTCTTGCTGCCTCTATAGCTGGCAGCTCAATCATCAGCAAGATGTTACTTGCAAACATTGACCCGTTTGGGGCCACACCTTTCATAGACCCTGACCCAGATTCATTGTAAGATCCTCTGACACACACACACACACACACACACACACACACATATTTGTGTCAGTTTATATTTAAATCTTAGTTTATAAATAGCATTAATCATCTTCCAAAAAGATTCTAAATCCAAAAATATATGTATTAGGTCTATTTTTTTAATCACATTGTTCTGTTCTCAGTGTACCTTAAACGAATACTTTTCATGTTTCTAATACTTTAATATTAACTAATTGTGATAGATGTTATAAAAATCTCTCCCTTTAATAAAATAATTCATTATTTTATATTATTTCACTCTGTAAATTACACTTTTAATATTAATCTCTTGTTTATTTATGTGTACATTTTTAGTGGTTGTATTAATTGTTGAATGTACGTGGCTCCTTTAAGAATTATGGTCCGATTTTGGTTGCTTTCCATATAAACTGGTGATACGTTTAGGTTACATACGGTAATATACGCTAATATAGTCAGAAGCTCATACCTGTTGTGATTGCACAGCTAGCAGGCGGAATTCTGGGAAATTTAGTTTGCTGTGTTCAATAAAACACATGTATCAGCTCTTTTAAATTCTATCCTAACATTACAAGCATTAAGGAAAGGTTAATGCTGAAATGATCAGGGAAGGGCATGTACTGAAGTTTCTTTATTCATTTGTTCTTTTTATTGTTCAGCAATGAAGCACATCGCACACATAGTAATGTGCGCTGCGTTAATCGTTCATTAATAAATTAATCAATTAATAAAGTGAATTTGCGTTATTAAAGTGTTAGCTTTCACAGCCCTAATATTAATTTGTACTTATTCGTAACAGTGTTTATATCAGATCAATTCTGCTCATATTTTCAATTATGTGAAAGGAAATTAATTACAAAGGTATTTGCCACTTAATTTGAAGCCAACTATAAATGCTTTGCCCCAATATTTGTATGTTGTCTCATATGCCACTTATAGAGAGGGTTATATGGAGAAGTGCGTCATGAACAATTACTTTGGAATCGGTTTGGATGCCAAGATCTCGCTGGAGTTTAACAATAAGCGCGAGGAGCATCCTGAGAAATGCAGGTCAAAGCTTCTACTCCTCTCTGCCTGTTTCATATTAACTGTGTAATGATATGCATCATGGATTTTAACTGTTCTTATGTGCCTCTGTGGTAGGAGTCGCACCAAAAACATGATGTGGTACGGAGTCTTGGGCACTAAGGAGCTACTGCAGAGAACTTACAAGAATCTGGAGCAGAAAGTTCAGTTAGAGGTAAGTACCTACGAATGTACATAGAAAGTGCAATGTGCACATAATTGTTACGTACACTATATGTAAACATTTCACTGTGTTTAATTATATGTCTATATTTCTATAAATTATATTTGTTTATATCTGTACAGTGCATTTGGAAGTGAATCAAATTCATGTTCCTTCATAGATTACGGTTAATGTGTGCTCTAAAATGGGTCTTTGTTTGAGTACTTTCTTTTTGTACGATGGCTTTTGCAGTGTGATGGACAGTACATCCCGCTCCCCAGTCTCCAAGGAATTGCTGTTCTGAACATCCCAAGCTATGCAGGAGGAACGAACTTCTGGGGTGGCACCAAAGAGGACGACGTAAGCGTCTCTAATAATCCTTGCTCTATCCTCTTCTTGTATCTGCTGCACTGACTGTGTCCCACACGATAGATTCATTTGAGATGAGATGAGATTTGAGATGAGATGAAATGGAGATTTTTGGCTATGAAGCTTTCATATGATTTGGTGTGCGTGCGTTGATGCATGGCTTACATAAGGAAAAATATACATCCGTGTTTAAAATAAATATCTGTTTATCTGCACCTAGTCCCAAGCGCAATCAAGTAAACTACAATACACACAGCCTGTCTCATGACAGCATTTATTATTTAGAGGTTTGTGTGTAGTGTTAATGGAAGTGCTCATTATTTACCATTTACATTCATTCTCTCTGGTCAGATACAAGCTTATGCATTTTCTTTCTCAAACATAAATACAAGATGGAAAAGCCATAAGTGAAAAACTGTACACCTGTACTGCTTTCATGGGTTTTTAGAGGCTATAATCAGTCCAGGTGAAGTGATTAAATTAATTGATTATCTGATCTTCAGCAAGTGTACCTCCTCTATAAAGGTTTGCTTACAAGTGTGTGTTCACATAATTTCAAGATGTTTAGAAAAGCAATGATGCTGCCGGTCAATCTGGGAAGGGTTATAAGGCCATTTCTGATCTGTATTAAACTCATCATTCTACAGCGAGTGGAAAACTTTCAAGACAGTTGCCACTCAATTGCCAAAGAAAAAAAAAAAAGATCTACAAGAATTACATCTTGTCATTTTTACAGGCCTCGTTTAGCATGTTAAATGTGAACGTTTCGGACAGCTCTACAATTTCTATAATTAAAAAAAAGACTGGTTTGTTTTGAAGGTTAGACAGTAGAGAGCCGTGTTGTGTTGTTTTCTCAACAACAAAAAAATGCCAGCATGACTTAAGGCTTCACAAAACATCTGTAACAATGTTTTTGGACAGATTAACATATTAACAAAAAAAATCAAACACCTCATATCTGAATAAACACCTCAGACAGTTCTAGCCAAAGATCTATTTACATTTTGCAGTCATCAAGTTGGTCATGAACTCAGTGACTAGAATACTTTGTTATACACGATACTTATACATAGCCTCAAATCTGAGCCCATCTGTCTAAAAGCTCAAGCGTGGCTAAAAACGGGTCATGCAGCAGAATAATGAACACAAGCACACCAGCAACAGAATGTCTGGGAGGAAAAAAAAGAACAGAATCAAGGTGTTGCAATGTCCCTGTTAAAGTCCAGACCTCAACCCAATTTAAAAGCTGTGACAGAAATGTACGAGTGCTGTGTGCATAAACAAATGCCCACAAACCTCAATGAACTGAAGCAATGTTTTAAAGAAAAGTGAGCCAAAATTCCTCCACAGTGATGCCAGAGACTGATAAAGTCGTACAACACACAATTACTTCAAGTTATTGAATCATTAGGTGTAGTTTTTTCCCAATTTTGGCTTGGATTTAAAAAAAAAAAAAATATATATATATATATATATATATATATATATATATATATATAAATGATAGATTATATAATTTACTAGCACAGGAACTGAACTCAAACACATCAGATGTTCAGTGAGTGCTTTATATATGTCTATATATATTTAGCACACAGAAACCTGGCATTTTTATAGTTATTTCTCTGTAGGTGGCAGAGCTTTATAGCACATGCAAAACCCAAAGCCTAGCACAATTAGTAAAAATGTCATTGTGAGACAGTTCATACCGTATTACACTTTAGATCTGTCTAGTGAGCTTCTGGTCCACAGACATATGGTCAATTGCTTTTAGACATCTGCTGATTTATGCCACTACAAGGACAGAAGGAATAGCACCATGTCTGTCGTAAACTACAACAGGCAATAAACGACATTGCTCTCTTCCCAAGGATCTGACTGTACAAGTATTTATACTGGCAGTGCAATAAGAATCTCAACTATAAAGCCACAATAAAGACATTCTAACACTATTTGTGATCTGATAATCCTGTCTACTTTTATGAGCTCTCCAAGTGAGTCTCCACTTCAACACACTATGATCTGAACTGCATGGATTGTGCAACTTGGCCCAATGCTCCTTCTGCAGCTGAAGAAATTCACCATAACTCCAACCGGATTCATGCGTTTTGCCATTATTGCACAATTAGCCCGAGTAATAGAATCTTGTTACCCTTACAGCATATTTTGTAGAGCGTTAGTAAAAGATGTTTAGGTGCACTGGTAGCTCAGAGGATGACATTTTCAAATACAAAGCTTCCACTGCTCTAACCTTGAGCAAGGCCTAGTTGTTCTGATGATATGGCTGAGATAACCAGTGTTGGGATGTCACTTTGTAAATGTCATAGGTTTCAGATTACAAATGACCCTTTGACCCTATTCACTTACTTTATAAAAGTAAAGTAAACGATTACATTTGATTACTTTCATTTATCCACCAGGTGGCACTTTAAGTTAACATACTAAGGAACCCTCGGAAGAAATAGGTTCTATTTTTCGAAATGCAATGGAACTACTGCAATGGGGCAAAATGAAGCTGTATCAGTTTGTTGACTCCCTGCACATACTCCGAGTCTGAGAGCACCACTGCCACCCACTGTGGTGGATGTGCAATTATACTTTATTCTAGTGCGGCAAAAAAGCATATTCCCCGGGGTCACATGTGCCCCCCCCCCCCCCCCCCCCCCTCCCCCCCAGGCCCCCCCCCCCATCCCCCCCCCCCCGCCCCCCCCCCCCCCCCCCCCCCCCCCCCCCCCCCCCCCCCCCCCCCCCCCCCCCCCCCCCCATCCCCCCCCCCCCCCCCCCGCAGTAGTCTAAAGCACTGATTTTACATGAAATTGTTCAGATGTAACTCTATTTATAATCTTTAACATTCTCACAAGTAACTATAATTTAATTACACATTTTTCTCAGTAACAACAATTTACATTTATTTTGTAATTAAATTATGTATAAATTACTCCCCAACACTGTAGTTCTCTCTGGATAAGGGCGTCTGCCAAATGACTTGTCTTCTTCGACAGTGATTTCATCTAAACAAACAATTCATTGCTCTTGACACTGTGCAACATTACAAATGGAATGAATCAAAAGGATAAGATTAGAATCTCTTTTTTTCCCGCCTCATCAGATATTCTGTGCTCCATCATTTGATGACAAAATCTTGGAGGTAGTGGCGGTGTTTGGGAGTATGCAAATGGCTGTATCCAGAGTGATCAAGCTCCAGCATCACCGTATCGCACAGGTGAACTCGAAACAATGTTAACGTGATCTTTAAATCCATTCTTCAGACTGTACTGAAATACTCATATGCTGTCATAATTCCATGGCGGTGTAGTGCCGCACGGTAAAGATTACCATCCTAGGAGACGAAGGGGTCCCCATTCAAGTGGACGGAGAAGCCTGGATCCAGCCTCCTGGAGTTATTAAGATCCAGCACAAGAACAGAGCCCAGATGTTGACGAGAGATAGGGTGAGTGACCAGGTTCGGCCTGAAAAAATAACTTGTGTGCTGCTGCTTGAAGTTGAACGTTTTGGCTGTTTTTTTTTCCCTACAGGCATTTGAGAACACCCTAAAGTCGTGGGAAGACAAGTTGAAGTACGACAAGCCTCCTCTGAGGCCACACCTGTACTCTCAGCACTCTGTAGACTTGGCCACCGAGGACGAGGCTTCACTCGTGCAGATGTGTGCGCGTGCGGCCGAGGAGCTCATCACCAGGATCTGTGAAGCGGCCAAGACGAACGGGCTCTTAGAACAGGAGCTGGCTCATGCTGTCAATGCTGCATCTCACGCCATCAACAAAACTCATCCCAAGTTCCCCGAGGTGAGGAAGCAATCTAAACATAATACACTGCAAACCACTGATTCTTGCTTTACCTAAAGGTGTGTTGTATGTGCTTGTTTAGAGTCTGACCAGGAACACAGCCATTGAGGTGACCAGCACGGTGAAGGCCCTGCACAACGAAACTGAATCGCTTCTAGTCGGACGAGTGTCATTGGTTAGGCAATATTGAAAGTTCAGTGCTTACATCTTATTACTGCTTGGTCATTGCAGGCGGATGTTGGGTCCTGTTTCATTTTGTGGGATTGTGTCTGTACAGCAACTGGACCCTCCTGATGAGGAGTTATTGTCCAGTGCTTTGCAGTGTGTTGAGGTGGAGTTGGGCAAGCTGACTGAGATCCCGTGGCTTTACCATATTCTCCAGCCCAACGATGAGGAGGTGGGCCCGGCTTATTATTGTGCTTTTAGAACAAACTCTAGGAAAGTGAAGTGTTATAGTGTTGGGGCAGATTTTGTTATACACCATTCAACAACATTTGACAGTTCTGCACATGTCCATTACCAACATATCATTACTAATATGACATACATAAATAACACACACACACACACACCTACATGTCCTTCATCAAAGGAGGTGGGAGAAGTACACAAGCCATGTATGCAAGTGAGAGTAGAGCTAGACTAGAGAAAGCTTTACTTCTGCAAATGTGCTTTGGCTAACCTTGAGTAAAAGTACAAATGTATTTGCCTTCAAATGCACTTAAGTATCCAAAGTACTGTGATTTATTATGGCTATAATGTCTTGTTGTTATTTTTCCTCACAGAATTATTGATTATTGAACTCAGTTTATATGAAAAGATCCTGTTATTCTTTGCACACTGATCTGTTAAAACAATATCAATGAGCCCAAAACCACCTTTTTAATTTTAAATCTTTTAAAATTACTCATGCATCATTTATTCATTTAAACACTTCTTGAACCGATTCTAAATTGTATATTCAATATAATTAGAGACCACCAAGCAACCAATCAAAAGAAGCTCAAAACAAGGGTGCGCTCTACCCTGATTGGTGGATTGCTGCATGCTGGACCAGCTTTTTTTATACAAAAAAAGTATTAGACAATTGCAGAATGTAGTAAAAAGTAAGATAAGTGACTTAGAAACGTTGTGACATTAAAGTACAGTAAACCGAGTACATTTACTTTGTTACTGTCCTTCACTAATATGTCCAGCTTGACCATTGCCAACGTGCCCAACGTGTCCTTCACCCACGTGTTCAACAAGCCAAGCATGACTGCCAACTACATGCCCAATATGTCCATAATAACATCAACAAACACACATATCCACCAGTCCATCAGCAGTATGTTCACCATTCAGATTACCAACAATAAAATGGACATTTCCAACATAATCATATTAAACATGTCCATCAACATCAGATCAGAATTTTTAATATTAACTATCCCTGACACCCATATACCCATCAACAACAACACACCTGAGAGCATAAACATTGATTTGAAATGTATGTCTGTGCTAGGACCACTCTCTGGAGTACGGCAAGAGAAACAGCCGAAGCGGCATGTTCCGTATTGTGCCAAAGTTCAAGAAAGAGAAAGCACTCAAGAAATCCAGCCCACAGTCAGGTAAGATTGTACGGTGTGCCGACATAAAGCACACAAAGAATTCCAAAGCTGGACATTGGGAGATGGCATTTGTGAAACAAAGAGTTTCCCGATTGTGGTTTGCAGTTGAGAGGAATAACATAGCAACGTTTAATGCCAAAACCGAACCGAGACGCGTCCCGATATTCTCACAAATGCCACAGTGCAGAGTGAAAAAACAAACAAACACCTTTTGAATCCATCACGGCAGTGCTATAAGGCATGTTTGATGCGTTCATGTAGCATCTGTAAACCCCCTCCCCCTCCCCCACCCTCCGAAAGTTCTCTGTTCTGTGACGTCGTCAGTACAACCCAACCATCCATGAGCATTCCGCACCTCCTTTGTACATGATGTTGTCCTGTGAGTCAGATACAGTCTCATGTGTCCACACGTGAACAGCAGGCACAAACCGCTATGACAAGGGGAATACACAAAGGAAAAAAAATTCCAATCCTATTTCATGTTGAAGTTTATGAACTTGTGATTAGTCAATTAGGGAGCACTTCTCAATCGTCTAAAATGTATAAAACACTTGTACGGATTCTAGGAAGCGTTACCGATTAAGTGCCTTCAAGTAAAAGAAATGGCCCCTGGTTGTTCATATCATATTAGCTTAGTAATGTCTATCTGATGCATGGCTTCCTGCCTGTGGATGAACAAGTGTATGGCTGGATGGGAGAAGACAGTTGAATCCATGGTTCAGGGTCCAGAGACAGATCAATAGGGTGCACAGGCTTAAACCTCCCATCCTCCCTGCTTTCTCTCTCCCTCTCTCTCTATACTCTCTCTTTCTCTCGTTTTCTATCTCTCTCACTCTTTCTTTTTTTCTGCTGTCTCCTGTGTCTGCTCTGAATGCAGTGGTGAATGTCCCACTTTGATAACCTGCATGCCAGAAATGACCCTCTGGATGTGTGCCAGTAAGCAGAGACTTTGTACCAGACCAAAACCTGTTTAACCCTCTCTTAGCCAGCTGCTGCCGCCACTCCTTTCTGTGTCTTCTCTTTCTGTTTTTGATTCCTTCCTCCCTGTGTGGTGGTTGTTTTGTTTTTTTTGTTTTGTTTTGTTTTGTTTGTTTTTTTCTTTGTTTGACCTCGGGCCCCCATGACTCCGTTTGCTCATGTCCTTGGCGGCGTGTACGGGGCTTGGAGACTGAAGGGGCCTTGTTGCTCTTGACTTGTGTAGTTCAGAGGTGGGGCACTGAGGAGGTGGGCGCCTGGCTGGAGCAGCTCAGCTTGGGGGAATACAAAGACACCTTCATCCGCCACGACATCCGCGGCTCCGAGCTCCTTCATCTGGAGAGGAGGGACCTGAAGGTATACACACATGCCCCTTTCGTGCCTCACAATGTCCCTCAGAATAAGCAGAACTTTATCTCTCTTCCTTTAGCTTCCACTGACTCTGTCTCTGTATCTTTTTCTGTCCTTTTTTACCTGACCCCGTTTGCTGTTTTGTGCTGCACTGCTCTGCTTGGCTTCCTTTGTGTCGTTTTTGGAACTTGAACCTACTTACATGCTAACTAACTAACCGTTTGTGGCCCTGCCATGATAGAGTTCCGGAAAGTGTCGGGATTAGAATAGAGTCAGTGAGAGGCGAAAAGGTGGAGAGGGGAGATCCGCTCACACTGAGGGCATCTTAAAAGAGTGACTGCACCTGCAGCATGGTGTGACACATGCATCGACTCGTGTCGTGCGTTATAGACACAAGTTCACCGGTGTCGGTTACTACGAGTGAATGAGCATGCATCTGTTTGTTATTTTTTGAGTAGAACAAGGTGTGTGTGTGTATATTTGTGTTTATCTGTCCGTCAGTGTGTGTGTGTGTGTGTGTGTGTGTGTCACATGGCAGGAACAAGAAGGGATTAGATTTAGTAAATCAAACAAGTGCAAATCTGCTGCTCAATGCAATTGCACAGCCACATAATGTGTTCATAAATGAATAAACCAGTATGTAAAAAAAAAAAAAAAAACACCATTGACCATTTTCCCATCATTGTATTTTCTTATCATTTGCACTTGTTGAGTATACTATGGTTTCATGCGTGTATTGTGTCAGATGTCACATAAATCACACTAGCAATACTGCGTTAAAACAAACTCGTCTTATACCCCCCACTACTTAAAACCTCATCTGCAACCTGGCTTCTCCAATGTCGTTACTGTAGCATCAATTGTACATTTCTGAATTGTGGTGAATGTATGAACAATCTTCATGATAGAATATACAGCGCTGCTGGAACTTTTGTGAAGCCCTTGAGCTGTTCAAACTTGTCTGTTGTTTTACCTTGATTTTGTTATTTTTATCATCACCTGTTTTTTTTTTAGAAATTCAGTTTCAGATGTATGTTGATCAATTGCGTATGTTTGTTGAGAGGCAATTTTGCGAGGAGCCAAAAAACGACATGTGCAAAAAAAGTAAGTAAAGCCTTTTATTTAGTAGCTCAGTGGCCCCTCATTTTGCTGCCATTAATTCAACCAAACGTCTTTTGTGATCACTGACCAGTCTGTCACATCTGTCTATGGGGATTGTTACCCACTCCTCCTTGCAGAACAGGTGGGAGCTTCAGGTCTTGAGATAACAGACTCTGACTAGGCTAAACAAGAGTGTGAAACTTATTTCTTTTAGACCATTCATTCCTTGTTGGATTTGCTTACATGTGTAGGGATTTTGTCTTGTTGCATCACCTATTTTCGGCTTAGCTTCATCTCTCTGACTGATGGCAGGAAATTTTCTTTAAGAATTTGCCTCAGAGCTTCACATTTCCCCCACCACGCTCCACTGATGGGAGGAGATTCTTTTCCTGGAATTCCGTGTTCCCTTTTATGCAAACTTGGATTATGACCAAATAAGTCTATTTTGGACTCATCTGTCCAAAGAATGGACTTTCAAAAAGGCCTCTGATTTGTCAAAATGGTTTGTGCCAAAGTTGAAATTGCCATCCTTGCTCTTTTTGAGCTTTGTTCTTTCCAGCAACCATCCCATAAATGTCATGTCTGTTCAATTTTCGTCTTACCGCAGACACATGTTCATTTACCCCAGATGCTGCCTGAGAGATCTGCAAATGTCTAGAGGTGGTGTGTTGGTTGTCTTTTACCTCATTCTTGGTGATAGTTTTGATGGGCGTCCACTTCTAGGCAAAGTTGTGCTCATGAATGGCCTCCATTTTTATTTTTTCATTTCTTTGGTGCTCCAGTGGTTTGGTTGGTTTCCTCTCTCTTCTAATCAGTGTTGCCCAACCATTTCCCTAAGGATATCTTATTTGATTGGTCTGCTTAACTGATGAATTAAGCACCCAAATGTCTTTCACCTGAATCTGTTCTTGACTTACCACAGGTTTCACTTACTTTTGCACATGCAATAATAGAATCTTTTATGTCGTTTTATGGCTACTCTCAAAATTACCTCTATACAAACAAATGCAATTGATCAACATGCATATGCGATTTAATTTATTAAAAAAGCAGATGATGATGATCAAATAAGATCAAGCTAAAAACAACAGAAAAGGATGAACGCCTCAAGGGGCTCACATACGTTCAAGCGGCACTGATTATGCCACATGCAGTAGTCTTGGAATATTATATAATTCTG
The DNA here is from genome assembly GCA_030449085.1 of Kryptopterus vitreolus. Lineage (NCBI taxonomy): Eukaryota > Metazoa > Chordata > Actinopteri > Siluriformes > Siluridae > Kryptopterus > Kryptopterus vitreolus. The sequence continues at coordinate 10,403,097 of JACRUU010000011.1, read as the reverse complement.
TACCAGACTTCCAGCAAAGAAACAAAATATTTTTGCCCTATTTTCTGTCTATAGCATACTCAATTATTTAAAAACTTGACAATAAGAATTCAGCTGCAGTCACATGACCAATAACATATCCTGAAATTATTGCAGAATGGTATGGTATTTTATATTATTGTTGCTTGTATAGGGTGCAAAATGGTTTCAGTTATATGAAGTTTAAAGTCTGATACTGGCTAATGTATTTGTTGTGAAGCACTTTATCAATTAGTTAATGTAGAAATGTTGCCAATGCATAGTATTTAGGTACACAATTATTTCATAATAAACATATAGATGTATAATATGTTCTGTATAGCATGCATAACTTTAGTGGTTCAATTTGTAAGTACGGACAGACTCTAAACAGATATCCTTTATTCAAAAAATAAATCAATAATAATAATAGTAATAAAGTGCTACTGTGCAATTGTGATGTTCTTTCTTTGCTCTGCATGTTATATACAAACTGCAAATATGGCGTTATTATTTGCACAGGATCTGGGGATCTCGAAGGTGGGTCATATGAAGAGAATTCTCCAGGGCACTAAAGAGCTGGCCAAGAGCGCTATGGTGGACCTGTAAGGCTTCAAGGAGTCCTTTCCTTCAGGAGAAGTGAACATTTTACCCAGCTGCATTGTCTGGATGAGCTTGGTAATGGGGGAAGGGGGAGGGGCTTCCCCCTCATGATTTAGCATAGCTTTCGAGTACCTGCGAATGTTTTTGTTTTAGTATGCGTGCTGGTGCCAAAAGAATCGTAGTGGTCGAATATTTTCAGGAGGTTGATAGATTTACAAAAAAACTAAACAAAACAAACAAACAAACAAAAAAGCCATTTCTTATTGCATCGATGGCACAATCAGGTATGCAAACTCTCATTGCAGAGGCAACTTCTGGCATCTTAAAAAGAGTCAAGTAGCAAAACAGGACTTCCATAAAGTGTTTCACTGTGGGTGAAGCAAGGCCGGGGTAATAGCTCTCTGGCCTTTCGCCTTGTGGTGGATGGCTACAGTAGGACCGAGACGTGATGTGTCAGCAATATCCTTCTTTCGACAGCACTGTTTACATTTTAAGGAGACAGGAAAATGGCTGCTTAAGAGTTGCACTCAAATCGCATAGCAAATGGTTTTTCAGGCCGGGAAGCAAGTCGAGCGAGGGGTTTCCAAAAGCAGTGACGTTCCGATGCATGGTGAATTTTGCTTGATTTTGGATATCTATTTCACTGCATGATTAGTGTCATTTTTTTATTATTATTATTGTACAAAACTAACACTTGAACAAGTTTTATATGACTTTTAGTATGATGCCATTTGTTACTACTGAAGCATCCATGTGGTCTTATTAGACTGCTATTTCATTTCTATATATATTTGTTTGCATGAGACTTTTGTGTCAAAAAAGCAGTGTCATGTACCATATTTATTGTAAATGTGTGCTTTATTGTAGGACATTTATGATTTCTTTTCAATTAAGACATTAACACAGAAATATCCGTTATTTCAAGATATCAGTAAGGAACTACAAAAGTGAATGTGCCCCATAGCTTTCTTTATTTTTCCCTTTGAAATCATTTGCTTTAGTATGCAAATTCAAAACAGACCAATTATTTTAAATATCAGATTATAAGTGTGGAAATTCTTTTAAAATTTATGATAGAGTCATTGTTCTGCGTTTTGACTAGGCCTATGTGGAACATTTAGGTATTTTGCTTGCAATAAGAATCTTGTCTTGGTCATAAGATAATTGCAGTTGATCTGCAACTTTGCCTAAGTTTCTCATAATCGTCATTCCTCAAACTAGGGATAAAAGTGTATGTTTGATAAGACACCCAGACCTAAATTGTATTAAGTTGTTGGCATTACAGGGTATAGATGTATAAGTGAGGTTTTGTTGGTTTATATATGCACTGTAAATATGTCGAAACAGTCTCTACTGTTAAGTCCAATTGTAAGGAAACGGTTTGTATAGATTAACGCTAGCACGTTATATAGAGCTTACACATTTGACTTTGTATAGTGCACCATAAATACAGGTGTGATTTATAATAATGTTTAGTAATCGCCTTTCTATGTTAAATGCTGTTGTATTCTATTGAAGGTGCAATATTGTATTTATTTTCATACATTTTCTTCTCTTTGAAGCTTTATTACGTGATATTTGTTTTCCACAACAAAAAAAGAAGAAATCAATCCATGCACTCTTTATGTTTAGATATTTTAGTTATTTTGGTTGAAGGTGGGCTCGTGGACATGCCATATTCTCTCTAAATACATGAAATCTTCCTTCTAGCAAGTCATTGATTGACTCTATTCAATTGTGCTTCCAGGATAATTTGTTAAACCAACTAGTTGTTCTATTAGATTCATTATTGAACGAGCAGAATTGCCTGCTTTGCCTCTTTTATTTTCATTTTAATAGGGTTTTACATTTCCAATTTTTTCCTCTATTTCCAAACATTTCCTCTAGGGGGCGTCAGAGTCCTAAATGCTGATTTAGGCCAAATTTCCATTTAAAAAAAAATCCCACTAATAATAGAATAACATATTTATTCTCTAAGTGAGTTTTAAGTTTAAAACATTGCACATAGATTAAATAGCTTCACGCTCTGTATTGATATAAATGTAAAAGAATGAATTATATTAAGTGTACACACATCCAGATAATCTCCCAAAATGGAACAGTACAATCAGATAACATTAAAAACATCCATCCAAATGACTGCAAATTAGATGGCTTGCTGACATTCTAATCTCCTAAACAAAGCAGGATCTCGAGAGGACAAGTGTTAATGTGCTTAATGCTGTAGAAAAGCGACAGGATTTATTAGGAGAAAAAGGGAGGAGGCCTGATTCAGTGTGGCTATAATTTGAACCGACATGGTTATTTTTTTGGATCATTTAAACGTTCACGCTGTACTCTTTTTTAAAAAATGGTAAGTTCCTCGAGAGTTCTTTAACTTCCCAAAGGTTTTCTACTCTGTACATTTTCTAGAGAAAGTTTCTGTGCAGAGCAACAGGTCAAACCCCAAAGAACTCTTTACGGTGCTAATGGCACCGAATGGAATTTTTTTTTTCTTCGTTCCAATGCACTTGTTATAGTGAATGTAGTGTTTCTTTTATTTTCACGTTTCATAAACAGATATGCATTGCCTTTTAACCCCCACCCGGATCTAGAGTCATTGCCCGTGATGCAATGCATTTCATTCTAGGAACTACTACAATGCAGTGTTAACATTGTGCCATGCCATACATGCTAAGACACCTGTTATGGTCTCCTGACCTCCGACTATAGCACCTTTGCAAATTCGTGAACCGATCGCTCTGGAATTTGACCTTACAGATTTACCGTTTCTCAACTGTAGCAGGTTAACTGACCTCAGAATAACAGTGCCTCCATAAGTGATTTCATTTGCATTAATCCCCCCCCCTCCCAAGTGCAGTCTTCCTCTCAAACTGCAGTTACTTCGTGTGCACACGTTCACGTGTATCTCGTCTCTAACGAGTGTATCCACGAGACTGAGTGTGTTTCTGATCAGACTTGGGCTTATCTATAGATGGTGTACATAAAGCTGTATACTGCCTGATTTTTATTTTTTTTTTTTTTTTTTTTTTTCAAAACCCAATTCACACGAGACATTTTTAGGGCACGGTCGCTCTAGCGCATATCGCAGACATCGTCTTATTATGAGAAGTGCGATGTGAGATTCATTTGTTTACGTTGTGTTTACAATGGCACAGTTTCATTTGTAAAACTATGTGTATAGCTATATACAGCATTTGCATATTTATTAAGGTTAAACAAACGTGTCTGTGTTTTCACCATTGGGATATAATGTTACAGTAGTCACTTGTATTGATATCTGGATGATCTTTTTGGTAAAAGTAGTTGGTAATTTTTATGACTACTAAGTGACTGTTTTCTGTGCCTTTTTATCGTAGGTGCATGATTAACTATTTATTACAATATGAAAGTCACTGAGATGTGTATTTTTGTATCCTGATTGAATAAATGTCTCAATTTTGTTGTACATTTTGAAGTGGTAAAATGGTGCCACTTAATATCTTACTTCTTCAATAAAACTGAATGCATACACACTGTATGATGTCATGTTCTGTCTGATCCCATTGTCTTGTTGTCGTGGGAGTTTTGGGGAGCGTTTGAAAAAAAGATATATACAACAAACAAGTTAATCAGATGAAAGTCATCTCCAGAATTATGTAGAAGATTAAAGTAAAAGTGTTTTTTGTTGATTAGATTAACCTTACATTAAAAATAATTGCTGATTATATAAAGTGAAATAATAAGTCTTGAGTTTTATAAATTGTGGGAAAACGATTGTTTCTCTCGTTCTAATTAACCATAAACATTTTCTTTAAAAAAAAAAAAAGATGCCAATAATTTGGGAACTGACTACTAAGTTTTGACACAAATTTTATATAAAGAGTTAAAATTACAATGTAGACATTTTCCAGTACATGTTTTTTATATAAGTAATAAAATAATTCCAATTAGTATTAAATATACTTCCCTAATTGAAGATTATTATCATCTATATTCGTTACATAATTATTGATTTAATAGTAGTTAGTAGTTATATAGCTTCTTTGGCACACACACAATATATATATATATATATATATATCTATATATATATATATATATATCGATATAGATATATAGATATATAGATATATATATATATAGATATAGATATATATATAGATATAGATATAGAGTTAGTTAGTTAGTTAGTTAGTTGAAACTTATATTTCCAGCATTTGGCAGAGGCCCTGAGCAACTGAGCAATTGAGGGCCTTGCTCAAGGGCACACTAGTGCCAGCTTGGTGGTGGTCAACACCTTAACCACTGGGCTACACACCCCCTCCCCACCAATTGAGCAATTGATGGTTAAGGGCCTTGCTCACTATATATTATGCATTGCAAAGTATTCAAATGTGAATATTTCCACATTTTGTCACCTTATAAACACAAACTGTATTTTATTGGGATGTTATGTGATAGACCAACTAATTGTGAATTGCAAGAACAGTTATACATGGTGTTAAAGATTCAATATATGAATATATAAAAATATGAAAAGTGTGGCGTGAATATGTATCTCCCCCCCCCTTCCGAGTCAATACTTTGTCGGACGACCTTTCACTGCAATTACAGCTGCAAGTCCCTTCTCCTTTGCAACAGAACTTTTAGTCTGTTTTTAGTCTGGTGAAATTTTAAATATGTATAACTATTTATATATTGAACTATACATACAAAATATATATACGTATATATATATATTAATCCACTCAATAAATCCTGCTACTCCAAAAGACTCCCCTCTTTAATCCTGAACTCTTCAGAATTTAACACTCTCTCCTGACCAGTCCTTACCTCCCCCTTAATAATCCTGCCCACTTCTTCAGGCTCCGCCTCATTAGCTCTTTCTACTTCTTCAGACTCCCTTCATTAATCCTGCACACTCCCACAGACTTCCCTAATTAATCCTGCTCACTCAAACAGTATTTTTCCACCAATCCTGTCCACTCCTGCCAACTCAACTCGTTAATCTTACCCACTTATTCAGACTTGTTTAGACTCCTCCCTGCTGAATTTCATACTCTCCATAGCAGTCATGCCCACTCCCACACTCTCCCTTCACCAATCCTGCCCCATTAATCCTCCCCATTCATTCAGACTCCCCTCATTAGCTTACCGGATTTACACCGTCTCTCCGTACCAGCCCCGCCCACTCCCACATATCTGCTCACAGCCAGCTCCCTTAGTCAAGTCAAGTTTATTTATATAGCACTTTTAACAATGCAGATTGTGTCAAAGCAGCTTTACAGTATTAAATAGAAAGGGAATAGCAATAATACACACAAAGAATTCATTAATTCATTTATCTTCTACCGCTTTATCCGATCTTCCCTCGGGTCACGGGGAGTCTGTGCCTATCTCAGGCGTCTATGGGCATTAAGGCAGGATACACCCTGGATGGAATGCCAACCCATTGCATGGCGCGCGCACACACACACACACACACACACACACACACACACACACACACACACACACATTCATACACTAGGGACAATTTTCAAAGGTGCCAATCAACCTACCGTGCATGTTTTTGGACCGGGGGGAAACCGGAGAACACCGGAGAAAAAAAAAAAAACCTGAGGCACGGGGAGAACATGCAAACTCCACACACATGGTCCAAGACGGGAATCGAACCCGGACCGTGGCGGTGTGAAGTGAACGTGCCCCTTCACACAAATAATGAATTATGTTAATTATTTGTACAATATCGCTGGTAATTAAGTGTCCCCAACTGAGCAAGCCATAGACGACAGGCGACAATGAAGTAAAAAACCTTGGGAGAAGCCAGGTTTACTTGGGTGGGGGTCAGTTCTCCTCTGACCATCAAACAAGTCATTTGAATCTGTAGATGTCTATAGGTGCTGACCCATCATCTGAACAAGGACTGGATCAGGGAACTGCAGTGAACATCTCTCTGTCTACAAAATTGTACTAATAAGTTTACTTTGTTTCATATCCTAAACACTATTAACACTTAACATCCTAAACATGTTTAAAAAAAATCTAAAGATTACCATTAAAGAACCATTAATCAGGGGGCACGGTGGCTTCGTGGTTAGCACGTTCGCCTCACACCGCCAGGGTCCGGGTTTGATTCCCGTCTCGGCCATGTGTGTGTGGAGTTTGCATGTTCTCCCCGTGCCTCAGAGGTTTTTTCCTCTGGGTTCTCCGGTTTTCTCCCGGTACAAAAACATGCACGGTACGTTGATTGGCACCTTGGAAAATTGTCCCTAGTGTATGAATGCGAGGGTTGGCATTCAGGGTGTATCCTGCCTTAATGCCCATAGACGCCTGAGATAGGCACAGTGACCCGAGGGAAGATCGGATAAAGCGGTAGAAGATGAATGAATGAATGAACCATTAATCAAAGCAATGAATAAAGCCGGATTCACACCAGACGCAATATATTCTATGTGGAGTTGATCACAATGTTATGTCCTAGCTGCCCCCATGATATTCAACTCAGTTTTTGTTGAGCAATCTTATCATTATTTCCAAAATACTCACTGTTTAATAGTTTTCACTCTAGTTTTTGACGGTATGTTTCATAACTGCTTTTGTGAAATGGAAACTGCGATCTGGCTGACCTGCTCGATCAGTGACTCGGTGCTCGTCCTGTCAGAGCCGCTGCTCCGAGTTTGATTGCTTGGTCTTGTTTTCCTTGTTTTCATGAAGAGGCGGCGTAGAGAAACATCCGACAGCTTATTGCGTGGCTGTGACAACAAAGGTGAGAGATACATAGAAAATGTAGCGTCTTTTTTATGACAGTAGCACTGATGTAAAACGTGATCTTTATAGACGGGGTCGGCTGGTAATCGGGTTGAGATTGTTGAACGACGAACCAACTGGCTTAGCATGTCTCCTGCATTGACTCGATGCTAGCTGGCTAAGCTAGCTGTCCTGAAATCTGGGCACTGAAATGACATGTCTAGCCGGAGGCTGCTAAACTCAGATGCGTGCTCTGATCTGGGCTTCATGTCATCCGTAAGCATTAAATGATTTGTGTGTTTGTTGTCAGCTCAAAGTCTAGATCCGTTCACCAAGGCGCAGTGTGTTTGATATCAAGTCTAGGCGCAAAAGCAAAGCGTAACGCATCACAGTTAAAGGCCTGTCATGAACCTGGATCAGCCAGGCGATGTGCACGTAAACACAGGCCAAGGTGAAGTCTAAAGAAAAACACTCAAATGTGACAATGCACATGTTTATTATTAACACAAGTGTATCAGTTTGCTGGTTTATAGATATCCAGCTCTCTGCGTTACAGTCTACCTGTCACAGGTGAGATATATATAGTGATATGTTAAATACAGGACGCATCACCTGCATGGATGAAAATAAAATGTATTCAAATAAATATCTTTGACTGTTTGTATATATTTCCACACACACTCACACACACACACACACATATATATAAATATATTATATATATATATATATATATATATATTATATATATATATATATATATGTGTGTGTGTGTGTGTGTGAACATGTTGTGAACACGCAGCTAGTAGGTTGTAAATCTTTGTAGCTTTGACAACCATGATATATATATATATATAGATATATATATAGATATATATAGATATATGTGTATGGTGTTATATATCTCACACACCAAAATATTTAATTATTAATAATTTAAATATTAATAATTATGTGTGTGTGTGTGTGTTGTGTGTGTTGTGTGTATATGTCAGACAAAAAATTTACACACACATCAGGAAAAGAAAAATAGAAAAAATGTCTGGAATCTAATGGCCACCAGTTTTTTTTTATACAATCTTTTTGTTCTGCAGTGTGTGCACACCACACACACACACACATCATATATATATATATATATATATATATATATATATATATATATATTATATCTATATATATATATATATATATATATACTATATGGACACCGGATAATTAAGAACAAAAGCAGCATATATGTTGTGCATATATATATATATATATATATATATATATAAATATATATATATATATATGCACACATATATGCTGCTTTTGTTCTTAATTATCCGGTGTCCATATAGTTTTCCTTACACAACCCTTTCTTCTTATCCATTCTTTGAAATTAAACAGGCTGTTATATATTGCAATAACTTGCTTACCCCAGGGCCACTTCGATCTTTGGCACTTCTCAAAGACTCCTCGTGGAAAATAGAATTCTGAAGTTGCTCTTTGCAGCCGAGATTTATTCAGATGTTAGACACATGATTTAAATGTTTACGACAATAGTTTTGATATTTATTGCAGCCATAAAGCTTTTTTCCATTTCTAAGCTCTTTTCCTGACAGAACTTTAAAATAAAATGTTTTGCATATTATTTGTTGTCCTAAATTCTTGAATTATTAAGGTTGGATTAAACACTGTAATTTGTAGTAACTAATCATTAGACTAATAATAATAACAGTGGACAGTGATTTATATATTTTTATGCCGTTTGTATTCACTGTACATGATCCTATTTTATGCTTCTTTGGCGAGTGTCACTGTCCTGAAGAATCAACATTTCATTCCAGTTTGCAAGTTATATGGCAGAATGGTCATAAAACCCACTTCATTTGGCCTTTAACACATAAATCTGTTTCATGTGGAAATCGTGTAATAGTGTATCTAAATAATTATGGTACCTAACTGGACCATCATTTTTGAGAAATGTTTCGAAGGTGCACAAGGTGTGTGCTTGAAGGTACCAAACAAACTAAAAGGAAAAAAAATATATATATAATATATATATATATATATATATATATATATATCTATATATATGTATGTGTATATCTATATATATATATATATATAATGTGTGTGTGTGTGTGTGGGTATATATATATATATATACTATATATATCTATATATATATATATATATATATATATATATATATATATATATATTATATCTATGTATAAATTGTATAAATTTTTTTTTTATTTTTCTTTAACAGAGACAAAATCAGAACTTGTCAGGTCAAATTATTTAATCTAATTAATCTTTTTTAACCTTATAATGAATTATGTTTAGATCTAATGGGTCTTGTTTGGCCATCTAAAAGGTTTTCCCACACTTTGTCTCTTCTACCTAGGTGCATTTATATTTTCACTTTTGATTCATTCTAATTGCTTGTGGCAATGTTAGTGGTAGTGTTGGGTTGGAACATGAGCTTGTAATAATAGTGTAGCATATGTAATAATATTGTGTTGTAATCTGAGGTTACAATAATTCTGTTCCAGCTGCAAAACATGGGTCTGATACTGGGAGATTTATGGAACGTAATTTTTTTTGGTCTGTCTTCTGAGCACTGTTGTACATTTAGCTTCCTTGACTGTTTGTAATGGAGAAGCCATTCTTAATAAACTTTATATTTTATCAAATAATTCATTTGCTCTGTGTGTGTGTGTGTGTGAGAGAGAGAGAGAGAGAGAGAGAAAGGGGAAAAAGAAGGAGAGAGAGACTGGTTGTGGTCACTGTTTACCCACCAATGCATGTTCATGTTAAAAAGACTGACCTATTTTAGCTTTACTAAGGAAATTCTTGTCAGTGCATTTTCCCTCTGCAGATGCTTAATAGATGTTGTATACAAAATACCAAGCTTTGGTTTCTATAGAAATGTTTTCTACACCCAATCAAAAGTTTAGACACACCCGCTCATACATTTTGTGTTCTTAAAATTTATATCAAAATTTGAATAATCTCACTGACACTGTGTGTGTGTGTGTGTGTGTGTGTGTGTGTGTGTGTGTGTGTGTGTGTGTGTGTGTGTGTGTTATAGTGCACAGAACTTTCCTGCAGGTATATTTTTTAAATGATAGATCAATATGGCCCATAATGCCATCTGATTGTCTAATCCAAACACTTGATTGATCGTAAAAGTAATTTAATCTGAATCATTTAAAAGTCGGATTTACACCACAGAAAGCCCTTTATGCATATGATCACCATGTTTTGTCCAAGATGCTTCCATGGTAATCATGTCAGTCTTTCTTTAGCAATCTTATTATTAAATCCAAACCTGCCAAGTTTGATAGATCTCAGTGTGTGTGTGTGTGTGTGTGTGTGTGTGTGTGTGTGTGTGTGTGTGTGTGTGTTTTTTTTTTTTTGTCTGTTTTTGCACTGACACTTTTAAAACTACATTATTTCATTTGAAGGGTTGCAGCCTCTGTGCAGTAAGAAATCTTAGCTGCTGCCAGAGAGGTTCTGAGAAATCAACAGTCAGCTCATTTGTAGTGCTGCTTTCACGTAGGCTTCTATTTTGCGGTATGTACGTGTAGATAATATCTTGCATCAGGCAGTTGCACTTTGTTTTAGGCTACTGAAGAAAGTGATGAACTCAGATAGGGCCAAGACGCAGACCTACATTGTAAATGTATACCGACATCTTTACAGCAGTCACCACAGAGTTCTTCAGGTTCGGTCAGGTTAGAACACATTTTATCATCTCGATCAGCGTGTTAAATTGATCATGATAAGAATCTGTGAAAATCAGAAAGTGTTGATAGTTCAGGAATAGATTCATTAGCAGTCTATAATCGTACATATGCATTATCACATGTACCATCACATGCACATATGTGTGTGTGTGTGTGTGTGTGTGTGGTATGTATGTATATATATATATATATATATATATATATATATATATATATTTTATTTTTTTTTCTTACATTTATAAATGGTTAACAGTAATCATTTGCTTAGTATTTATTATTATTATACTTATATCTTTGGAAACAAAAGATAGTACCAAAGTTCTGTGCCTGGTAATAGTTTGTCAAGGCTGTTACTGATCTGTATAATTGTTGTGGTAACATGTGCTATTTCTCCTTTCTCCATTGCAAGGTGTGGCCTCCCAAAGTTCCGCCCTGCATTGCTATGGATGCCTGTGCTCGGGTCAAAGGTGGTCCACTCAAGAATCGTGCCAGCATCAAGAAAGAGGTATTAAAGAAAGCCTTTGTGATAATAATAATAATAATAAAAAAAGATTATAATCATTCCTTCATTCATTCATCTTCTACCGCTATTATCCGATCTTCCCTTGGGTCACGGGGAGCCTGTGCCTATCTCAGGCGTCTATGGGCATTAAGGCAGGATACACCCTGGATGGAATGCCAACCCATCGCAGGGCACACACACATTCACATTCACACACACATTCATACACTAGGGACAATTTTCCAAGGTGCCAATCAACCTACCGTGGATGTTTTTGGACCGGCAGGAAACCGGAGAACCCGGAGGAAAAAACCCCTGAGGCACGGGGAGAACATGCAAACTCCACACACACATGGCCGAAGACGGGAATCGAACCCGGACCCTGGCGGTGTGAGGGGAACGTGCTGATAATTGTTGTTGACTGTAGTAGTATTTTTTATTATGTGCTGTGGTGGAAAATAATGGAAAGGTCATTAGATATACTCGAATGTGTTCAAGCACATATCTTATTTCATTAGCGTACTTTCACAATTCGTAAACCCGAGTAGCTTCGTCTCCTTTACCCAAGTTTATCTCAATGTGCAACAGAAGTCCTACAAAGGGTTCTAAGATATTGGGTGAATTTGCAAAGAAGCTTACATGAATTATTCATTGCGAAACTGAGCAGATTGGTTACGGATCGTGTTCGTCATATGAATCAGGTTACTCACCATCATAGTTCTCTTTCTTACGTCCCATAATATTATTTTTTCTCTCGCTTGCATATTGACCACAAAAAGGGACTTCGTACAATGCAAGCGGTTTCTAACCAACAATTCCTTTATTGCTCAAATCTTGGTTTCGTGTTCGGGTTATGAAGCCAGTCCCTTTCCAAACTAACACATAGATTTGTTTTCGTGGATGTTCCCTTTACAGAACAGATTTTTTTCCTCACATCATGCAAAAAACATTTCTTATCTTATTAATTACAATAAATAATTACCGTAAATTCTGGACTATAAAGCGCACCTGCATATAAGCCGCATCCGCTCTATTTGAAAAAAAAAAAACCCCCCAAAAAAATCATAAATAAGCCGCACCTGCATACAAGCCGCATCCGCTTTTGAATTGTAAATGTACATGTATGTACCTAAATAGATCCTTTCCTAACCTGTATTTTAACACGGTGTAACGGTGGACGCTGCACAGAGACGCGGAGATCCGGAATTCATACAAAACAGGATTTATTAGAATAAAGAACTCAGGAGACGCCGCTCATACGGAGCGGCCAGACAGGCTAGGGAGCCTTGCGCTCTGCGCGCCGTGGTACCGGGAGTACCGGAGAGCAGGAGCGGGGATTGTAGAGTGAACCGGTCTTATATCGGGAGAGGGAAAATCAAGAACAACTTTGGCTGATTTGTGCGTGTGTGTGTCTGTGTGCGTGCATGTGTGTGTGTGAGAGAGAGAGAGAGAGAGAACCGAGCAGCAACTTTGCTGATTAAAACCGGACAGAACCAAGAGAAAATAAGCGCTATTTACAGTATTTATCTTCATTTCTCCTGTGTGTGAAATCACGTCACCTTAACCTTGTAAAGATAGAGTTTGTCCTCCTTCTATCCGCTTCTACCCACTTATATCTGCTAAAGAGGAACTAGCGCATTCTTCTTCTTTGCTTTTATTTTGTCTTAGTTTTGATTCTAATTCCGGTTAGAGCCCCTAGCGGTCGGGAAAAAATCTGCAGAATAGCCGCACCTTATTATTAGCCGCATGGTTCAAAACCTAGGAAAAATAGTAGCGGCTTATAGTCCAGAATTTACGGTATAAAAAGGACAGAAAGAAAAATGTGCAGTTTTAAGTGGGATTTGAAGATAGTAATGGATCTAAAAGCAACATGGGACTATTTTCCACATCGCAAGTCTCAGGGTTAAGAAAATGCAAGTGCAAGTCCTCTAGAATACAGTATAGTCACCTAGCAGGGAGGGTGCATATAAATCTGTGATGTTGGAAAATTGTAATCAGCATGCCACTTTAAAAATATGAGACACAGAAGCAGATCTGAGATGCTGATCTGGTGTGTGTCATTGAGCTAAGAATAAACCACGATAAGGCAGTGCAAGTCATTTCAAAGACGGGGAGACAAAGAGCGTATATATAAAAACCGAAGACTTTTGAGCACCAGAGTCGGGATTTTGTGTGAAATGCCATTAATAATGTGCGTCAGTTTACTTTAGTAATCTTTAGTAAATTGCTGAAAACGGAACTGACAATAATGCGACTTTTCTCTAACGCTCGCTGTGAATAGCAATTTTATACAGTATACTTAAAAATTAAGGTCTTTTTTTTTTATCAGTCTGATCCACATAAAGACTGGCAGATGGCAGTTGGAAATGGGAACAAAGATATCAGACAGGTTTTCTGGAGAGCAGGATGTAACCGACAGGATGATTAGTTCGACCTCATGCTCATTTTGCTGATAGATAATGGACCGGCAGGAGTAAAAAGTAGAAGGAACATGGACGCCGTGTTCAGGATAGAAATTCGCTGTCGGAAACCGAATGAGGATTTTGGTGTAGAGGTAATAGAAGAAGGTACAAAGTGTCGTGGTCGAGTGCTTTTGCAGCTCCGAGCTGACAGACAGGGGAGAAGTAGGAGGTTTGGGCAGCCCTGTGTTTAGGAAACTGTGGTCAGTGTGTGTTAAAGAGTGGATAGCAGGTCAGTCCATGGCTTTCGGTTTGCAATAGGATCTGCAAAGAGGGAGTCGAAATCTAAAATTAAATTCACCAAACATGTGTTTAACAATGTGTAGGGAAACAGAGATTTCAAATCTTGATTATTCGTTATGAATATTCAGCAACAATTGGTATGTTGCTGCTAATCATTTGAAGTAGGGAGCCTTTCAGCAACCTGCAAATGTTTCACATGTTATAAGCTGATTTTGGTTGTTTAATATTACCGGTAAATATCACTTTTTTTAATTTCAGGTAAAAATGTTCTTTGCTTCTTTAAAGATAATATATTCATTCATTCATTTATCTTCTACCACTTTATCCTATCTTCCCTCGGGTCACGGGGAGCCTGTGCCTATCTCAGGCGTCTATGGGCATTAAGGCAGGATACACCCTGGAATGGAATGCCAACCCGTCACAGGGCACAAATACACACACACACCCACACACTAGGGACAATTTTTCCAAGGTGCCAATCAACCTACCGTGCATGTTTTTGGACCAGGAAGGAAACCGGAGAACCCGGAGAAAAACCCCCTGAGGCACGGGGAGAACATGCAAACTCCACACACACACAGCCGAGACAGGAATCGAACCCGGACCCTGGCGGTGTGAGGCGAACGTGTTAACCACTAAGCCACCGTGCCCCTAACATATTATTGGTTCTAATTTATAACCTGCCACAAGTAATTGGGAATCAAAAATTGATTCCAGAATCGGATACTTACAATACTTTAAGATCGGATACTTTGTTACTTGCTGTTTTTCAAGCAAGGTGTCTTGACCAACATGACAACGCATCGGGGGGTTGGTTCACCGCTTGGAATCGAAACTGGTAATGGATAAGCGGATTAGAAATTGTTAAAATTAAAATGATATCTCACCCTATTCACAAGGCCACAATTATAGACATTTCAGGAGAATTAAAAAATGATCCTTACACATTCAGTACTTGTTTTAGAACTTTCACTGTAGTATTACTTCTGCCCTTTTTTTTTTCTTTTTACTCAAGTAACAGAATGTTACACTTTATCCAGCACTGCTCAAAAGGAATTAATGAATGAGTTGTACTAAGTTGTCATATACATTTCTTGAATCACAGATACTGCATATTTACTTTTACATTATATAAGGATTAAAATTTGAATCAAATTTGAATCCAAATAATAGTGCAGATTTCCCAGTAAAGTTATAAAGAAATAACATTTCAATTATAACCTCTACTTTAGGGCAGAACATGGTGACAGTAAAATGATGTGCATAATATAGACTAACAATTGTTGGATGTCATGGCCCCAGTGTAGCACAGCAGCCAGGTATAACAGTTTATACACATTGGAAATGAGGCATGTGTTCCAATGTCGAGCATGAATAAGTCTTTCTATAGGAATATTCAGTACCTTATTAACGGAGCCCACAGAGATTCTCATTTTCAGGGAAAACCATTAAAACAATAATCTGACTGATACACGATATACCCCCACAAGCATGTGAGTGGAATTATTGCCTTTGTTTTTACATTTGTTCCTTGAGAAAAAAAAATGATGTCATTCTTGTAGAGTTCACTTGTGTCCAGCTGGTTAAGAACTGAACACTGGGGAAACCATTAAAGTGTTTACTGGTTTAAACATCAGTGTTCACCCCGCTACAGCACTCATTAATATCATCCTAGACTACACGCTTGAATTCCACGACGGGTCGATAATTTCTCGTCGTCGTTCTACTTGTTTTAACAGTTTCCGAATGAAGGAAGTAACGGCTCTATTTTGCCTTGTGTTTGTATGACTAGACTGTCCGTGAGAGTTCAGCCCTGTCCCTGAGGAGCCTTTTAAAGAACAGGAAAGAGCTGAGCAATGTGGTGCCAGAGCTGCATTCTAGAGAGTCACAGTGTCTACAACAAGTAAGGATTATGTATACACACACACACACACACACACACACACACACACACACACACACACACACACACACTATAGTTACCATTACTATGGCTCTCGGAACATACAAAATATTTCAGGCTTACATTTATATTCGACACACATGTGCTGTATAAGTGCAATTTGTGTACTTGATTACTTGACACATGCAGGTCGACACCTCTCTGTCTCTTTTCCCGTATAACCTCTATTATATACACTCATTCTCATGTGTGTCAATAATTCTGGACTTTTCTCTAAGCTCGCGTTGGCGGAGTTCTGTGGCATTAATAATTGCACCAGCATTGATCTGAAATAGTCCGCTGTGTATAATTGCCTTAAAAGGTGTCCTAATATTAAACCTCCCAGTCGTTTTGAGTACGTCATGGGTCCTGACGAAGCATAAACGCGTCACCTCTTTGGTGTGGGATCTTTGATGTGGGATTGTATATTTGCCTTGCTAGGTTATATTAAATAAATGACAGGTATGTATGATTACTAACATCTGTGTTGTTAAGGCAGCAACAAACACAGGAGCACTAAGTTAAAAAAAAATGCAATAAAAATCTTATATTCAGCCAAAGTTTCTTGTTTTTTCTCGATCCTGTTTTCATAATCCTGTTCTGTGTTAGAACGGTGCTTTCTCAATATTAATGACTGGCAAATTTGTTCAACTTGTGTCTGTTAGATCCAGTTCATATGCTTACCAAGTTCTACTGGCGCAGAGGATTTCACACTACAGGCAAGTGTTTACAAAAAGCAGACTAGATTTAGTAAACATTGATCGGCATGTTTTACACGTCGGGGAGCTCGTGACTTTTGGCTTGTAGAGCCTTTGTAATAATAATCTTATACTACACAAACTGCAGTTCTTGAGGGCTGTTCTACAGTAACTTGCCAAATAAGCTTAATAATAAATCAGTCCTTCTGCTTGTAATCCACGCAGGCTGTGACCTCTCTTTCTATGGAAATGTTGGAGCTGCTAAAATCCCTACATGTACATACTCTCAAAGATGAAGAAGTGCTGCTCATCAAAGATCCAAAGCGATCCTTGGACAGAAAAGACGTAATCTCTCAGGTACACCGTCTAGCAGGCATATTGATTTAAAAAGTGTGTGTGTGGTGTGGATTCATTCATTTCTTGAATATTAAGTGCTTTCTGTGGTGCATTATGGTTTTCTAGGTGTGTGGTATGTTCTTTTGTGAGATGATGGGGCTAATTTTGTAGACAGACAGATCTTTGTCAAGCCACAAAGCCTAACTCAGAATTGCGTATTCTTTTCCGAACCTGTTTAGGCCACACATCGTGATTTTTTTTTTTTTTTTACGAGCATTGTATTGTTTCCTAATTGCAGACTAATTCATTCAGAGCCATGTGCATACTGAGACATGGCAGCTTTCAACAGATCAGCGTTTGTGCTATGCTGGGGCTGCTGAGTCGCTATGCAGCAGGTATCAGATTTGCTCTGGATCTACAGTCTCTTCAGAGGGGCATATCGGAGTCATGTCAAGCAGAGGATGATGACACCAACCAATCGGTCTCTTCTATCGAGGAAGATTTTGTCACTGCTTTTGAACATCTTGAAGACGAGGAGACAGGTATTTTAACACAACAAAGTGATTGATATTTTGTCGGTTCGGGAATCTCATTTACATTTTCGATAATAATTTAGACCGTCCTCCTTTTGCAGTTGTATATAACAAAAGGAACCAGAGAGACGTGGCCTCCCAGACACTTCCCTCCCATTTCAAAGATTTGTCTGGGTCCCGTATCATCATTAGTTCTTCCTCGAAGAAGTCCAAGAGTAGGCAGAAGCCAGCTCCAGATGAGTCGGGACCGGCACAGAAGTCGCCAACGGCATGGACTAGGGGCGGCGAGAACGAATGGAGCCTCTCCACACCAATCAACCTATCGAAAAGACACGTCGCCTCGACATCGTTCACAGAATCTGATGATTCAGACTGCTCTAGCCCAAGTCCGATTATTTTTTTGGACGAGGTGGGTTATCAGAAGAGTCTAAAGGCAAAGCTCGACATTCCAAAGATCCCTGTCCTTAAAGATGGAGTAGAAGATTCCGACTCGGAAGTTTGCGAGTTTTTCGATAGTTTTGATCAATTCGATGATCTTGATCAGTGTTCTGATTCCGCTATGAAGGTGCCAAACAAACAGCTTCTTGTTACGCAGAAGAAAAAGCCTTCTGACAGCTCTGTTAGTAAATACGATTCCAAGGGTGGCTCCAGAACAGTAATGAACCCTCACAGGTTTGACCAAAGGTCTCTTCCAGCTAATATCAAGAAGCCCACTCCACTTAAACCCGGATCTCCGTATAGCATACACTCTGATGCTCCAGATTCTCCCCGACCGGTGAGGACATCCTGTGAGGAGAGCGGGGGGCTTTTCAGCCCAGTTCACTCATCCGCATTCAGTCCTCTGGGAGAAGGAGGAGCCTTGGAGTGTTTCTGGAAACTAGACGGAGATGTTTCAGAATTGCGCAAACCGCAGGACCTTTGTTCGCTGTATAAAACGTACTCCGATTTTGCAAACAATCTCTCGAAGGAGATTCTTGGAACTGTTTGTGGGTACTCCTCGCCTGTTGACATTAACATTAACAAGAACTTGAGTTGCGTGTGCCATAAAGAATTCAAAAACACTAACGGACATCTGATGAAACTGTCAGATATTCAGGAGACGGTAACTATTGCCAAATCGCACTCGCAGTCTCTGAAGGATGGGATCCAGAAGTTCGCCACCGATTTGGTTGAAATGAGTATTGGCAGTGCCTTAAGAGATTTACAGAAAGGAGTGTCGTCCTGCACTACAACACTTTGCCATTTAGCTGCTAGGCTAACATCGTCGGTCTTTCACATGGCCTTCCAAGAGATAGGAATGCGCCATGCGTATGTGTTAAAAGAGAATGCGATCAACGGGCTGGCTGGTTTCCTCGTCGGAGAAGCGGTCTCCGGGGCTCTTAAAGAGTTTCTGTTTGTGAAAAAGCAGATTTTTAACAACACTGTCACCAGATTTGCAGCCGATCTTGCCGAGGAATTAGTATTCGAGGGCATGATGGAGGTATGCCAATTCTCACATCCTTCTACGCCTCTTACCCCAAAGGATTGGTCTTTTGAGCAAGAAGAGGAAGTGGTTTCCTCTTATGCTTCGGACCTTTCCGAGTCAGTGCTTCAAGAAGCCTTCATCGAACTGTCCCAAGCTGACGTGACTTTCACGACCCAAGCGGCCATTAGCGTCTCACTCGACAATATCTGCTATGTCAGTGCTGAAGATGCTTCCCAGACCACAAAAATCTGCAATGCCCAGTCATGCTACCAGAATTCACAGTCGCTTGTACAGGCTGGAAACCAAGAAGGAGAAGAAGATGGCTGCACTGTTAAGAAAGCTTTGTACTGTGTGTCTGGAATGGCCAGCAGTGTTCCAGTGCCTGCAGCTGGCAAAGCTATATCTTACCTGCAAAGCCCAGAGGAAATGTGTCAGTATAAGTCTAGCATTAGTCACACTTGCCAAAGCAGCCCAAAAAGGAGCATTTGTTCCCAAGGAAGGGCAGTGACGTCCACATCAAACACATCCACTGCAACGTTTTCTGAGTCAGTACAAGGTATTTCCAAAATCCGAAATGTCTGTGGTGATCTTGAGAAGACGTCTACAAATGCTGTTGAGAGACCTACGGTGGGAAAGGGTTTCGAGAAGGTTTCTGGTGCTATGGTTGAGACAATTGTGAGTGAAGCTTTCGACATTGTGTCCACAAGCAAAATGAAGAGGAAAGTGGATGACTGTGCTGATTTCCTAAGTCGAAATACAGGGAGTCGTATGGCTACATGCTCTGGTATCACCAAATCCCAGGATGTGGCATGCCAAAGTTCACCACCTTATGATTTCTGTGTGTCCAAGAAAATCTCGTCTTTAACTCCCAAAGCAGATTTGACCCAGTCATTGTCTCATTACTCTCAGCCTCACTTGGCGCCAAAGAACACAGATAAACCAGTCTGCCAAACTGGCTTAAGAAACAAAAGCACAGTGGAAAAAGAAGTGCAGTCTGCCATGATTAAGGACACTTTGGAAGTGCCCAGTTTTGAAGGGGGAATCCGCGGCGGCAGGAAGTTTGTCTCGGAAGAGGCTCTTAATGGCAGCGCTGGAACGAAATCCAGTGGAAGTCCTGGAACTCCTCCCTCAACTCCCCAACAACCATCGGACATCTCGAGTGAGAAAAAGATTAAACAGTTTTCGAAGACGCTCAAAGGCAAACTTGCAAAGGAATTCTCCCCTGCAACCCCCCCACCAACCCCACATTACGAGCCCACACCGGGACTCGAAGAGGGCTCCGAATTCAGAGAAAGAAGAATTCATGCTGAGACTCATGAGGTCACTTTCTGAAGAGGCCGTCAACAATGAAGATGAAGATGACGAGCAAGAAGATAGTCTCAACTCTGCGACCCGTAACACAGAGCAAGATCCCGGTGTGGGAAACAAAACGATTGAGCGAGGGGCTCTGCGATACGCCGAGCGTTTGGCATGCCATATAGTTTCCATGGCGACCGAGATGGACACCCTAAGCATCGGTGACGTAAGGAAGCCAGAGAATGAACAAGGCAGTGACATCTTTGCTTTACATAGTGCGCAATTCTCGGAACAAACCTTGAATTCGTTGTGGACGTACGCTGGGGAAATTGCCGGGGAAGTCATCAGCGATGTAAAGAGGATGATGAGTTCCAGCAGTTGCCGCCACAGAACGGTTAAAAGAGGATCTATGAAGTCAGATAAGCATCAGCGGGGTGAGTGGAAAGACTGCCACTTTGTCAGCAAAGTGAACCAGTTATCAAATGATCTCATTCTGACAAGTCCAAGTCCCCAGAGTAACACTTCAAGTAGAATCTTGGCCCAGTCCGAGTGCCCAAGCTGTGAAAGTGTTACAGATGAGTATGCAGGATATGTCATCAAAGTACTTAAAAAAGATGGAGGAAGCCGTGAACTTATCCTGGACCAGTATGCCAGTCAGCTGGCTAACAAGTCCATCAAATCAGGCCTAGCTCATGCTGCACAGAAAATAAAGCAGAAATCCCCTTCAAGGTTGAGCACGTCTCGACATTTACACCAGGAGGATAGCCCTGGGGTTTGTAAGCTCCAACCACCCGAGTCTTCTCCTGCAGGTCTTACCCAAGGACAAGACGGGTCCTCCAGCGGATCCAAGCCGTGTGTTTGTCAGGATGTTGAAAACATCGGTAGGAAGGAATACATGGAACTCGTGAACTTTGCAGAGTCGTTGGCCTACAACATTACCTGCGACGTCACAAGAAAGCTAAGGACGTCCTCGATTCGACTCCCAAAATCCCTTACGGACTCGTGTCTCTACAGGAAGTCAAATGTTGAAGACGTGGCAGAGAACTTAATCAAAACTGCTTTTTCGTGTTCGGTTCTACCATACGCCGGCAAAAACAGGCAATACCATAGCACGAGCAGCTTAGATGAAGGCAATTACAACAACGGTGTTATGCAAGTCATCGAGCATTATGCAAGGAAGATTGTTGATGACACTTTGGAGATGACTCTGGGGCCTACGGCTCTTCAGACAGCAGAAGAGAGGAGGTCTTTAGAACGCAGCTCCTTCACCGAGAAGCTGACTGAGGCGTACAAGACTTGCCGATTCTGTCAAGCCAGAGATTGCTCGTTTTGTAAAAACTGCCATTTCAAGTACCATGGAATGCAGAAGAGAACCCAGCAAGACTCCGACGCAATGACTGGCCTTGAAATTCCCAAAATTCACATCGATTTGGACAAGCGAAGCGTTTTTGCCGAAGAAATGGTATCCGCAGCCCTCGAGAAAGCTAAGATGGAACATAGCAGCACCAGCTTAAATGCAGACAGCGGGATCGGTCACGATGGCGCAAGCTTTGCAGAAAGCCTTACCACAGAGATCATGACGTCCGCCTTGTCCAACGTCTGCCAGACCATCAACCTCAGGTAAACACAAAAAGATGACTCGTTTTGTTGCACATTTTTGTAATAATTTCAGTTGTACCTCTGAAGAAATGCGCCTTAACAGTTACTCAATTATTGTGGCTTCCTTAGTCATTAACGCTTCCTGTGGTGATGTAATAGTGGACAGATTTCCACTTGCAAAAAAAACGCTGTTCATTTATGGTGGTGTAATATCTAGATAGGGGGGCACGATGGCTTAGTGGTTAACACGTTTGCCTCACACCTCCAGGATCCGGGTTCGATTCCCGTCTCGACCATGTATGTGTGGAGTTTGCATGTTCTCCCCGTGCCTCAGGGGGTTTTTCTCCGGGTTTTCCGGTTTCCCCCGTTCCAAAAACATGCATGGTAGGTTGATTGGCACCTTGGAAAATTGTCCCTAGTGTATGAATGTGTATATGTGCGTGTGCCCTGCGATGGGTTGGCATTCCATCCAGGGTGTAACCTGCCTTAATGCCCATAGACGCCTGAGATAGGCACAGACTCCCCGTGACCCGAGGGAAGATCGGATACGCGGTAGAAGATGAATGAATGAATATCTAGATATAGAAATAAGTCAAATCCAGTCAGTTGCTTCTGTAAAACTACAGTGAAATGACAATATGGTGGAGTGTGATGCTTTGTGCAAATTTGATTCATCAAGCTGAAAGTAATGTCTTCATATTTATCACGACTAATTCTAGCAACAATTTGAATTCCAGCCTCTCATTAGTCTCAGTTTAGATGTATAAAAGGCTTATTTATTAACATTTACGCTTATATCCGGTCTTCATGTTCCAGTGCCCCGGGAAGTGAAAGTGTCAATGTGACAGAGTCGACCGTCAGCCAGCAGCTGAATATAAGCGTGGGAGATGACAGTCTTGGCAGCTGGTCCAATTTGAGCTTTGAAGAAGATCATCCCGATGAAAGTAGTAGCTTCCATCACTTAAGCGACAGGTAATTTTTTTTAGGTCCACTATTTTAAAGGATTTCACGTTGATTACTAATTCCTCACCAACTTTATTTTTCATTTCTAAACACCCATTTCTTTCACCCGAGCACAAATTACAATATACGTTGAGGAATAGCCCAAAGAATCAGATGGCTAAAAGGTAGTAAGAAACAGTAATGGAATCAGAGTACGCCGTTTCAATGGTATGACATAATGTGTTAATGTGTCTCAGATTAACTTAATTTATACATGGTAGGTTTCTCCCAAAACTATGATTCATCTTTGCTAAGGAGTGATCTATTTATTTATTTAATTAATTTCATTTCTATTTCTGTTTGCTTTATTCACCCACTCATGGTGTTTATTCCACAAACCAACATCTAAAAAAAAAATCTAAAAACATGGGCATTTCTTTATTTTTCTTCCATTTTTAATTCGGAATGCAAATGACCTCTTTCCCTAGACTGAGTCTTTACAAATATTTCTTGGCATCAAACTGTCATCTATTAGAAGAAACAGGTCATAAGCAATTAGTTATTTCGGATAATGAAAGCCATTAATAGATATCAAAATATTCCTGAAAGGCGCGGTTGTAGTCTCGGTTTATTTATATTGGGGGAGTGTTTCCAGGACGATTATTCCGCACCGTACATCAAGCTGTCCCTTTTCACAAGCAAACTTGTGGTGTAAACATAATAGCGTTTGGGCGGAAAGGTGTTTTTTTTTTGTTTGTTTGTTTGTTTTGGGACATAGTTTGTGGCATAGTTAGAAATGATTCCTGTAATGAAATCGTGACGATTTCTCCGAGGTGGGTATGTACGATCCGCAGTAACATAGTAATGACCTGGTAGTGTATGTGCTTACCCAGTGTTGAGTGCTCCTCTTTTCTCCTACAGCAGTAATGGGAACAGCAGTAGCTGGAGCAGTCTGGGGTTAGAGGGCGAGGTTTATGAAGAGCATTTGTCCTTCTCCCCATCAGACAGGTTGGTCCAGAGCAGGAAACTGAGTGTAGTCAGCGTGGGCTTTCTCAAATGTCTGCATGATGTAAGAGCTTTGATCACCAAGTGTTGAAAATGTGTCTGTGTGACTGTAGCAACCTTTGCCTTGTAGAGACAAACCCAGGAACACAACAGCTCTTTGTTGCTCTCCGTTCTGTGGTTTTAAGAAATGGAATTAGTAAATTAAATTGTGTGTGTGTGTGTGTGTGTGTGTGTGTGTGTGTGTGTGTGAGAGTGGGTGTAGGAAGGGTTGGGGAGTTAAATCCTTCTGTCAGTTCGTTGTGAAATCTTGATTCTGACAAAAGAGCGATCTGTCTTTGCTGTCTGCTGCATGGCTGAGTGATGGGAGACTGTTCTGGCCCCTGCTTCTCATAAAGATCCTGTTCCACTGGGAAAAAATGACTCAAATGGCATTAGAGATCGCTGTCAGTTCTCCATTCCACTGAAGAGGAAAATGTTATCTGTATTTAGCACAGCGAGTCTTTATAATGAGATGAAGTACGATTGAATATGTTGCCGTTACGCTGATTTATTCGTGTGGCAGCCTGGGAAAACCCTTCTCCAATCCCCTATTTATAAATCTGACGATGAAAGACTTTAAAACAACAGAAGAGGAACACTGTTAGAGCACTCTTCAGTCTTGCTTGATTTAAAGGAAATGTACAGGGCTTAGGTTCATTAGCCTTATTTATTTATTTATTTATTTATTTATTTATTTTTGCTGTTATGTTTCTAACTGTTTTTTGACCACAAAAAAAATTCTCACATTTGGTTTAAACTCACATTTATCTGGGTCTGTCAAGATTTTAGCCACAGCAGCATGTTTTCCCAGTCTGCTTCACATCTGGTAACTGGTGCATTGGTGAATGCAAGTCACATTTCAGTAGGACATTTTGTGTCTAGCAATTTAAAGTACTGGGGTTTTCACTTGTATAATATAGTTAAACATTAAATAGTGGAACAGGTCAGTATGAAAACTAGGTTTGCTGAAAACTGTGATCCCGCTCTCTTTCTTTCACTTCTGAATGGCCCTCTTGCATGTCTTTTAAAGCCGTTTTATTGACGCCGTGCCTTTTGATCTGTTTGCTCATGCCGGTGATGTTTCTCATCCTGTAGTGACTACACAGACGAGAAAGAAACCGAAGCCAAGAACTTCATGGGTGGTAATGGATCGTTTCTTGTTCTCATCATAAAACATTTTCTTTTTTCTGATTAAAGGTAAATAGAGAAAGGCCATATGTGTACTTGTAGCCGGGCTTGACCCCACCATTTTTCAGAACGATCGCACTTGGCAGTAGGAGTGTTCCGCTGCTTTGTCCAAACTGCACTGCTGTTGTTTCATATCCCTGTCTCCTGTAACTGTCCAAACGCTGCGGGTCTGCAGATGATTTCAGACTGAGCCGTCTGGCCCCATTTGCTGAAAGCCTGTGGGAAATGGATTTATGCTAAGGGCCTGCTGAAATAGGAGGTTATCTGCTGCGATCGCGTTGATGGCATTCGGGGGGCACGTGTGCATTTTAACAGGCCTTTGTGTGCTTATTCTGGCAGGGACTGTGCGAACGGAGAAGGGCCACACAGAAGGAGACAGAGTTTTGCTGGTGGTCAGTACAGACGTGTGGGGTCAGGCCCCAGATCCCCAGCTAAGAACGGTGTTGCAGTGGATGGCCGCCTCAATTGCCGAGCTGCCAGTCGTGCAGCTCAGCCAGCAATCTGAGAGAGATGTGCAACAGGTTCGATTTTTTCCATTTTCCAGCTTTTAAATCAAAATCAATCCATTTAGTGCGTAATAGTGCACAGTATATATAGTGCACAAATAGTGCACAGACGTGGACAAAATTGTTGGTACCCTTTGGTCAATGAAAGAAAAAGTCACAATGGTCACAGAAATAACTTTAATCTGACAAAAGTAATAATAAATAAAAATTCTATAAATGTTAACCAATGAAAGTCAGACATTGTTTTTCAACCATGCTTCAACAGAATTATGTAAAAAAATAAACTCATGAAACAGGCATGGACAAAAATGATGGTACCCCTAACTTAATATTTTGTTGCGCAACCTTTTGAGGCAATCACTGCAATCAAACGCTTCCTGTAACTGTCAATGAGACATCTGCACCTCTCAGCAGGTATTTTGGCCCACTCCTCATGAGCAAACTGCTCCAGTTGTGTCCGGTTTGAAGGGTGCCTTTTCCAGACTGCATGTTTCAGCTCCTTCCAAAGATGCTCAATAGGATTGGGGTCAGGGCTCATAGACGGCCACTTTTAGAATAGTCCATTTTTTTTCTTGCCATTCTTGGTGTTTTTAGCTGTGTGTTTTGGGTCATTGTCCTGTTGCAAGACCCATGACCTGCGACTGAGACCAAGCTTTCTGACACTGGCTAGTACATTTCTCTCTAGAATTCCTTGATAGTCTTGAGATTTCATTGTACCCTGCACAGATTCAAGACACCCTGTGCCAGACGCAGCAAAGCAGCCCCAGAACATAACAGAGCCTCCTCCATGTTTCACAGTAGGGACAGTGTTCTTTTCTTGATATGCTTCATTTTTTCGTCTGTGAACATACAGCTGATGTGCCTTGGCAAAAACTTCGATTTTTGTCTCATCTGTCCACAGGACATTCTCCCAGAAGCTTTGTGGCTTGTCAACATGTAGTTTGGCATATTCCAGTCTTGCTTTTTTTTTTATGATTCGTTTTCAACAATGGTGTCCTCCTTGGTCGTCTCCCATGTAGTCCACTTTGGCTCAAACAACGACGGATGGTGCGATCTGACACTGATGTTCCTTGAGCATGAAGTTCACCTTGAATCTCTTTAGAAGTCTTTCTAGGCTCTTTTGTTACCATTCGGATTATCCGTCTCTTAGATTTGTCATCAATTTTCCTCCTGCGGCCACGTCCAGGGAGGTTGGCTACAGTCCCATGGATCTTAAACTTCTGAATAATATGTGCAACTGTACTCACAGGAACATCTAGTTGCTTGGAGATGGTCTTATAGCCTTTACCTTTAACATGCTTGTCTATAATTTTCTTTCTGATCTCTTGAGACAGCTCTTTCCTTTGCTTCCTCTGGTCCATGTCGAGTGTGGTACACACCATATCACCAAACAACACAGTGATTACCTGGAGCCATATATATAGGCCCAATGGCTGATTACAAGGTTGTAGACACCTGTGATGCTAATTAGTGGACACACCTTCAATTAACATGTCCCTTTGGTCACATTATTTTCTGTGTTTTCTAGGGGTACCATCATTTTTGTCCATGCCTGTTTCATGAGTTTATTTTTTTACATAATTCTGTTGAAGCATGGTTGAAAAACAATGTCTGACTTTCATTGGTTAACATTTATAGAATTTTTATTTATTATTACTTTTGTCAGATTAAAGTTATTTCTGTGACCATTGTGACTTTTTCTTTCATTGACCAAAGGGTACCAACAATTTTGTCCACGTCTGTAGGCAAAGGTTTACAGATACCTGATTACCACACTATATGTGGGCCTTTCCTGAATTGTTAAAGTGCACACCTGGCTTCATTGTGATCCCTGTTTCTGTAAAAGAACTATGGGGTCCGAGCGTGTTCCCAGCATGACGATGTTCCAACATCCTTTGCCAATACTGGCGAGGAAAAACTTGAGTGACCTGTACAGAGATTTGACCTCACCCCAATCAAACAGCTTTTAGGATGAATTGTATTTAAGACCTCCTCACATAACATCAATAACTGACCTCATTGATGCTTTTGGGTGGATGTGCACATCTTCACAGCAGTGCACCACTATGTATATATGAGTGTGATAGTCAGGTATTCACAGCACTTTGGCTGTATGGTGTATTTTTTTTATGTATTTATTTCCAAATATAAGTGCCTTTCAAGAAATGTTGCTATTTATCAATAAACAGTGAAAAGTTTTATGATCAGTCAAAAAAAAATAACTGTAATTTCGACATTGTAATGACAAAAATGGTTTTAGTAATATGCAGGTGCTTTACAAAAGTATAATATTTTTGAATTAGCAACGTGAACAAAATTGAAAAAAAAAAAGGTGCACTTTATCGCTGACTGATATAAAGAACTGGAGACCTAAAAGTTATACATTATGTGCACAAGGGCATTAATATTAACCCAGGATTTGCCGTAAGCTGTGCTGCTAACCCTAACCCTAGACCCGAGCACCTTCACAGTAGAAATAAACATAATGGCAGTCTCTTAGTGTAACAGTATAAACTTTGTCCAAGACAAAAAAGTTATTTCTACTTGTCCCAGGCAGACTGCAGTGATTCTTCTTCTTAAGTTTCAAACGTGCTGTTTCAAATGAGTTCTAACTGTGGCTGCTGTGTTTATATTGGTAGTTTCTGCATGTGGTTCAGAGGCTGAGAACGCGCGAGTGGTGCGTCGGCGAGCTCCTTCAGGCTCTGCTCGGGTACTACGAGGAGTGTCCGGCCGAGGAGGAAACGTGCGACGGAGATGCACGTCGTGAACGCAGGTCCCTTTTCCACTGGCTTCTCGAACACCCGTAGACCATCACCACCCGACGGCAAACACTAGTGACGGGCTCGCCTGTAGTAAGAGCTAAAAATGTATCACTGTATCGAGGTGAAGAGTTCAATCGCTTTCATGTTTATGTGCAACATAGCCTTTAGAGGTCTAGCCAGCAGGGGATGTACCGGGCGCGCGTGTGCTTGAGTGTAATGCATGCTGTGACGGAAGGTATTTTTGTTCACCACCTTTTTTTTTTTTTTTTTTTTTTTTTTTTTTGTTATTTTGTTTCATTTGTTATTGGATTGCATATCGCACACTCAGTATGTTATCGTTTGCACTTTTCTCACTGTTTTGCTTTCATGCCCTTAACCAGTGTTACCACAACAAACAGAAGGCTCAATGACAGCATTGCTTTGTCAGAGGGAATCCCTGAATGAGTGGAGAATTTTCCCATAAAGATCATGTCTTTATGGGAATATACATGAACAAGGGACCAGCCCGCAAGACCACTACACCTCCGCGTACCGAGTCACTGCAGCGTTCTTGTAACTTGATATAGAAATGAATGAGAAAGGTAGCTGGCAAAAAAAAAAAAGGTAGGTCAATTGTTCATTTACTGTTCACAGGAGCACATGCAGCTACCCAAGATATCAAAATACTATCGCAGAGTCATTAAAAAAAGAGCTGCAGTCGAAGGTATTGCGCTATTCCCTTCTCAGTGCGGAGCCTTTTCTTTTTTTCATTTTGACATTGAAATGATAAAAAAAAAAACAAAAAGGCTCTTTATGAATAAGTATTTATGATGCCACAGAGATATGAACATATAAATAAAATATATTTTTTTCTATGACTAAAAATAGTCGGATGGTGTCACTCACTTGGTTTACTAAACTGTATGAAATACACCGTTGCCAAAAAACTGAAGGAACACAAATTCCTATTTTTTTAAGAGTCAATTTAAGTTAAAAAAAAAAAACAAAAAAGGAAAAGGTTGACATTTTGAAATAGTCAGTATATGACGAGCTGCTAAACAAGCAAAGGAACTCTGTAGTATGAAGGAGAAAGTAATGCAGATTTTCTGAATGAAACTCTTAACCAGTGATTTGTGTTAATAGTTTTCTTTAGTTGTTGTAATGGTGAAACAGTATGTACAGTACAGTGTGTATTTGATGTGGGCATGTGGATCACATGTTTTGCTTGGCAGGGATGGATATTAGGGTTGTAAACACCCCCCCCCCTTGATTCCGTTTATCTACAGGATTTTAATTTATTCATTCACGCGATAAATGGGATGTTTTTGGCAGGCCGTTTTGTTTTAAATGATCATTTTAATCTGTTATTTTTTTTTCCTTTACATTGACTGTTATATAGACGTTTCATCGAGTTGCGCTCGTAGCGTTTTGTGGTTGCTTAGATTCCTCAGAGTACCACTCTAATTTGAACCACGAATGAACCGCAGCTGCCAGTGCCTGCATAACTCGGTCACTAATCACACACTCCTTTACATCTCCTGTAGATGTTTTACACTCGGGCAGGAAATCAACCACCACAGTCTTTCCCACACTATCCCATTCCCTTCACTTTACTGTGCACTCCCTATGAAGCTAGCACTTTAACCTGGAACGGCCATACAGGGCTTTCCCAAGTATCACAGAACAGTATATTTCCCATACGCTGTTTAATTCAAAGCCACCAAAAGACGATGTATTGATAATATTGTAGTTAAATAAGTTTAAAACGTGTTGCACATCCAAGTTTTTTTATTTTTATTTAATTTCATGTTTAGCTCAGTCCTTTTAATTCCTCTATGGCTCCGATAATACAATAAACACTACCATAATTCTACAATAAAACGATGTAAAACACGAGGCATTATTGCTTCTCTTCATGCCGCCGGGCTGATTTTTGCATCGAATCGCTTTTGAACCGTTCTAGTGTTCGCTTGGAAGCGGCCCTTGTAGAGAAAAACCTCAAACCAGTAGTATTGGTCTGCATCAGAATGCTGCGTTTTCACCTGCACAAACAAACCACACCAAGGAGGAAATAAATACAGCGGTTCGATTGAAATAGACCAACACGGCATATGCGAAAGAACCCTCGCATACGTTCAGGTTAAACCGACATTTTGCCTTTTATGTTAACGCATTTAATGTATTATTCGAATTCCGAAAATCATTTGGCGGTATGGCTTGTATGGTTAAACAGGCAGTGTAGAGAGGCAGATCTGGGTACGCGAACATCCTCGTTTCACATGAACACTCGCGCATGCTATTTCTATCCCTTTCTGCCTCGCTTGTATTACTATAACGCAGTGTGGATGTTCAGTTTGTGGTTTCATCTCATCATTTCTCATGAGCATGCTCCAATAGTCATCCAGCACTGTGGCTGCTCGTGCTCTCTGTGTGTGAAGAAGCTCTTTTCATGGTGTCATGATGTGAAGGAAAAGACGGTTAAATAGACAGACCGATAAATTGATTTATTCATCCCAGAAGGGAATTTTTGGGGACAGAAGAGGAGGCTATGATGTTTACATGCTAATTTAATTGCCATAAAACAAATTTCACAGGTGACTATTGAAAAACCGTGTCTACATTTTAATGTGTAAAAGAACTACTTGGTTTTTGAGCTTAGCACATTTTAGAAGGAAAAAAAAAAAACACCAATGATTTCTGAGTTCATTTGAAGGTGTACAGTATTTGCAGGTCTACACTTTTGCCTCTTTCACGGTGGGATTGTTCTGTATATGCTTTCGCTGTAAGTATAAACAGACATAAATGTGCTGGCTTTTTGTGTACTGACTTTATTTTATGTACATTCCTGTATTTCATGTATGACTTCCTGCTTTGTGTGTGTGTGTGTGTGTGTGTGTGTGTGTGTGTGTGTGTGTGCGCTGCAGAGTCGACGTTCTAGTTTCAAGGTGAATATTTTGTTACATGTGCAGTGTCATGCTCATCGGAGTGAAGTAGACAAGACAATATTACACTGATTCTATTCTCTATTTTTCCTGCTTATTTGTATGATCTTGAAAAAGAAACGTAAGATATTTAATAATTTATGTCAGTATATAACTTATAATTGTGATTACACTAGTGAAGTCGCTGAAATAGTTTACATATTAAAAGCCGAAAGTAAGAGCACTACACCTGTTAAAGCTGTGGCTACGAATAAAAGCTTTTTCATGTGACGCTGTGCAGGTTTCATGTTTTATTGGCGCGCTCAATAAAAGACTTGAAAACAAAGCAGCTTCGATTTTGCCCTTGAATGTGGAGCGATGATACAATGCCTGTACTCGACTGTCTAGACTAATGTGAAGCATCGTACAATAAGGGTTTGTGCACTTAAGTCATTCTCCGAGTCCTAAAGCTGAATTGACTGGGTGCATACAAAAACACTGTTACAAAAAAAAACATACAAAAACACTGTGTAAATGATAATAATAAAAAATAATAATAATGAATAATAATGTACTTTAGGGGTTTCTGCGTCTCTCATGGGTCCAAAGCTGCTGCTCAGCAGCCATCTGGTGCAAAAAAGCCCTTTTTTTCTTATCCAGAGCTGAAGCTGCAACCTTTTTACAGCTACTCATTAACTCGTATGTTGTCTTTGCCTCATGAAATATGTGATGATGCGGTACAATCCCGGCTGTGTCGTCCCGTCAAGATCTTGCTGGAAGAGCTGCTGGAGTATAGGGGGTTGATTCGGGAAGGCATGAATAAAAAGAGATAATTGCAGGCTTTTTGTTAGTGACACCAAGACTAAAGAATGCAAACGGGTGGCAAGTCCCACAAAAGAGCACTTCTAACACATCTCATTAAACGAAGCTCATTACTGCGTCAGTGCTCCAACTCTCAGAGATGTCTTCCGCGGCTCGTGCAGTCTGCCGAGTTAAACAAGGTGACGCTCCAGCTGTTCGGGGCGCCTGTGCCTGCCGTGGCCCCCGTACACTTCACGAGACTGACTCCTATGTTGGTGTGACAGAAGACAGCCTCTGTCTCCAGCTGGAATCCCCCCCCTTCCCTCCCTCCATCCTTCCTTTCAACCCCACGACGGCAATGATTCAGCTCAGACCATGATATCATGCGTTTCTCCACGCCAACAAAACGCTAGTGTTGCTGGGTGAATCCATTGCCCTAAACACAGAAGCTTGAATAAGGGCCTTGGTATTCGTGACCTACAGCATTGAGAGCGTTTAATGTGAAGAAGGATCTCCACCTACATCATTTATACTGGATTTGCTTAATCCGACGGACTATTTATTTAAAATGTATTTATCGTCGTAAGCCGTACGCAGCGCAGGAATCCGAACAAATCGCAGGCTAAATAAAGTTCACTCGTTTGTGTGAATTAATGGCCAGGTTTTTCTTTTTTTTTATTTTATTATTACGTATGTTCCTGAGAGAGTTTTGCATCTAGAAATCGCACAGACACTTCGTTTAAACCTAAATAAGGAACCGACACAGAAAATCCTAATGTTTTTCACATCCCACACAACTGAAACTTTTTTTTTTTTTCTCTCTCTCGTTACGGTAAAATGGCGCGGAGCGGGTGATGTCTCTTGCGCCGACCACTAACCATCCAATTTGCTTCAATCTGTTCGACAGTGAACTCGCTGACATTTGGCTGTTACACCGCAGGCGTCACCAAACACCTTATTCAACAGCCTGGCCCGGGACAACCGTTAGCTGACGTGATTAGAGCAGCGGTGCCCATCACGGCTGAGTGGATGAGCTGTTCCCTTCGATTCCACCCGCAGATCATTGTTCTACCTCAGTGCATGGAGTATTGAGTGGCTGTATCCAGGATATCGTAGACAACATGACTGTGCATCTGGAAGTCGGCCTTGTTGTGTTTGTGGGCTGGGTGCGCTGCTTGGGCTCTCCCACAGCCCTGCGCCAGATCAGCCTAGCCCTGTTTATCATGGAAAAGTCCCACCGTGGGAGAGCTCAAACCTTCAGACATCTGTAAGATCCTTCACTTATTCAAGCAGTTGAATCATTTCCAGATATCAGGTTTTATGTGGGGGGGTGGGGGAGACCTTACAGTCATCCGGCAACACCTCGGTAACCGAGTTCAATAAATCCCCCTTCTGAAAATGTTTTGACTAATGGGATTGAAAACAAGCAAAAGTGGCCCCGGATTAGAGACGCTGGCCTCATTGTTTCGTGACACACTGACAGAATTGTTCTGACCACAATCCAATTATTGACAATAAGCTCGCACCTAATTCCTCACAACTTTATTGCCCTGGCCTCCTTTTGATATATTTGCATCTTGTGTTTGTGATGATTTCAGCCCATGAGCTCATTTGTTTCGTGTCATGACGATAGCGCAAACACTCCTTCCTCTCCTTCCATGACATCAGTCCTCCCTCTAACTAGTCCAGTTCTAATCCCCACGTACAAGCACCTCCTTATTTTCGCGGAGACGTCGGCGCAGAGGAAATTGAGATTAGATTCGGGGATTTGTTCGATGAATCATGAGGTTTCCCCCGGACTCCCTGTTGGGATTGGAGCGCGGTTCGCGTTATTCCTGCTTGTGGTTAGCAGAAGCGGGAGAAATGATTGCACGGTGTCACCTTGACTCGAACTGGGAACCAGGAACAACTTGATTAGTAGGAGAGCGCATTTCTCTTTCGAGCTGGAAACCGTTGAGCCTGTGCAGTTCACTCAGAGGTCCAGTGGGGAGAACGAAGGCTGGAGCCAGATCGAGCGGCAGTGTGGCTTCTCTAATTGGGTCTTAACTGATGGAAAGACAAGCAGGAA
The DNA here is from genome assembly GCA_030449085.1 of Kryptopterus vitreolus. Classification (NCBI taxonomy): domain Eukaryota; kingdom Metazoa; phylum Chordata; class Actinopteri; order Siluriformes; family Siluridae; genus Kryptopterus; species Kryptopterus vitreolus. The sequence goes on along the minus strand of JACRUU010000011.1, from coordinate 10,368,735 downwards.
GCCGTCTGCGGACGGCAGAGGAGGAACTGCTAAAGTAGCGACATATTACATGTTTAGTCCTTGTGGATAGACAGCAAGCCATCAAGAAGAATTGTGGACATGGCTTTGTGCACACTAAGAAGGCCAGTTAGAGTTTATGCACAGATAATGAGAGACTGTGGGGTTTAAAAAGCAGTGTTTCACCATCAGCTATGCATTGTTCATCAGAAATTCACATGACTAATGACACAGCAATTATTGTCTGTATTCCATCATTGTGTAAAGTGGAAGGAAATCTGTAATAAAAAAAAAGCGGGGGGGGAAAAAATCTCAACATAACTATTAGAACAATTGCAATACTGCATTTACTTTTGATGGTAATTGCTCGTTTAGTAAACGATCGGGTTTCATTCCCGGGGTTCAGAAAGGTTCAATCAACAACACATTCCTGAAGGCAGATTAAAAGGCTTTTAGCGTGTTATAGTTATCGCAGCCAAGTTTATTTGATCTGCCTACTTCAGCGCATAAACAAATGGATCACATATCAAAATAAAAGGTTGTTCAGCGGACTGTTTGTGCCTTTTTTTTTTCCCTGCTTGTTGACAGTCAAAGTGGGCCGGTCCTTAACATGCTGACACAAGTTTGTAGTTTTGTAATGCATCCATGAGGAATTCCTATCAGGTTTGCGAAATTTGTATTTTTAATTTTTTACTCTGACTGCGACTCGTCGTTTCTTAATGTTATCCTACTGTAGTTCTACACCGATCCTCATCCATGAAAGTGTGTGTGTGTGTGTGTGTGTGTGTGTGTGTGTGTGTGTGGTCACAACCTGGTGCATAACGAAAAAATTTGGGCTTCAGCTAAAACCACAGACTCGCATGAGCGACATTTCAGCAGATGGGCTTCTTTGTAAACACGCTAGTTGCTATGCGAGTTACTATGTAATAAGTTCTTGAAGGTCTAAAGTACAAAGGCCAGCGCAAGGAGGCAGAGTAGTGCTTCATAGACAAACACACACACACACACACACACTTACGTGTTCTCCTTGAGCCCTCTCTCGTGTTTCGGTGTGTGAATGAGAGGGCGGGAGGAGGAGGAGGAGGAGGAGGACGATGGAGAGAAGCTCTTTTCCTGCTCTGGGATGGAAGCGCCACACAGGATGTGGGAGAGAAGGGAAAGACAACAGTGCGCCCTTTTATGTCCCTGTCTTGCTTTCTAAACTGTAACAGGATTCCATTTGACATTCATTACCAGTTCGTAACTGCTTATAACCAGGATTGTTAGCTATAACCACAAGTGTTATTGCACATGGGAGAGTGAAATCCTGAACTTTACAAGTCTGAAAGATAAATCTCTTTAGGCACTATTACAACAGCCCTATTCCCTTACTGAGGTTTCGCTGAAGCCAGGGGTGTTAATAATTCATGGCTTACTTCCTGTCCATCACGAAGTGCTGAAATATCATGAAACTTATGCAAAAAACGTGGTTGGCTTGAAATATAGCAGGGCAGCCACATGGAGTCTGGAGGCAGAAAAAAACACACTCATGGTGACTCCACAGTCTGTGAAACATGCAGAGGGCTCTGGCACTTGCTCGCTCTCATCCTGTGCGTACAGTACTGTGCTCACAGGAGAGCTAATAATACCCTCCCATGGCCGCCTCAGCACACAGAAAAGTGCCTTCCAGTGGTTTCGGCTGCTTTGCTCTTGACACTGTATGGTTTTGGCTGTTGTTCATATTCTGATGGAGCATTGGGTTCAGCTTGTTCAACTACCTCCTGGCTCGGGGAAGAACAGCTCACATGGCAAAACAAAAGGGTATAAATACCACCCAAACCTTCCTGCCGCAGCCCTAGCGCCTGCACTCTGCGGAAAATCGCTGAAGGCACGAGAAAGCCACTGCAAAAAAAAAAAAGAAGAAAAAAAAAGCCAGTTCTCACGGTATATTAATGACTCCAGAGTGAATTCAGAGAATTGTGGGATAACAGCACCACAGCGCCTGACTGGCCGGCTGAGTTCAAAAGGTCAGACAGCGTATTGGTCTCAAGCAAAGACTTGGTCCTGTGTTGTTTTCATTTCTGTTAAAGAATGCAGGTGAACTGACAGTCCAAAAAAAAAAAAAAAAACATCAAAGCTCCACTCTGCCAAAATGCAATTACAAAACGTAGCCTAAAATGACACAGTAACCGGAGTGATATTTGTGGTTTTGGTAAGAAAAGCTAATTTAATGGCTCCGCACTAAAAAGCTTCAGAGCAGCAAGGTTGCAGGATCTCAACTGAAAACATAAAGGCCAGGTTTCACCCGTGAACTCGTTTGACACTTGGTGATTATGGACTCATGCGTTTACTTACAACTAGAGAGGAACTCGAACCTGCATTATTTGTTCGTAATAGATTTTACTACAATGGTAAAAAGGCGCTGTGTGAAATTCAACATGTATTTGCCATCTTAACTTCAGCAGTTCACTGATGCACATCAACTATAGAGCCAACATCTGTAAATGATTATCATTCACACATGAACTACTCGCAATCCTTTAGTGCTCGTACTCGGACGATGCTCGCATGGTTCTATTTTTAGATAAATGCATTTCCTGTGCCGATATTACAGTTGCCACAAAAGATCGGAGACACAGACTACAGTCATGCTTTATTTCCTTTGGCAGCAATGTCAACTGTAACAAGTTAGTGCAAACACACGTGACTTCTCCGAGGAGAGAAATTCGTAATGCCGTCTAATGCTCCAAATAGGACATGCTACTGCAAAACAGGGCGGGGTGAGCAAAACACCACATAAACTGAGGTAACTGAAGATGCACCCAAATAGCCTGCGCTCAAATTGCAAGTGCTCCTGTTCATCACTTCATACAATGCGCCCAGAGAAACTGGGCCAGGAATTGAGCCAAGAAACGCCATGAACGCCATGAAAATGCAACATGAGCCGTTTGCTATAGGACTGAATCAGCTCTTGGTTGAAATAATTAAAGAACAAGTACATGCGGAGAGCGTGACAAAACTGAGATCTATGACCAAGCTGCTAGTCGGAAACATGTTCGTATCCAAGGCCCACACACAAACACAGAATGTTTGATGTAAGCAGCACAAAATCTCGACCCCTGAGCAATGGAAAAAATGGAATATGATCTGATGAGATGATTTTCACCAATTTTCCTGCTTTCAGATGTGTTTACATTTCAAGCAAACCAAATCCACAATGTTTGTTGCAAACTGTTTAACATGTTGGGGGATGTATAATTCTATATGCAGCCATCTTTTGGAAGATATTAGCGCCAGGAATAGATTAAAATAGCCTTTATTTGTCAAATATACATTACAGAACAGTGAAATTCTTTCTTCACATACCCAGCTTGTTTGGAAGCTTGGTAAGCTGGTCCGTCAGAGTGCAGGGTCTGTCATGATACGGTGCCCCCTGGAGCACAGAGGGTTGAGGGCCTTGCTCAAGAACCCATAGGTGGTAGCTTAGCAATACAGGTGCTTGAACCCCCCCGATCTTCCAATCAGTAACACAGCACATTAAACCACTGAGGTACACCCTCACACAGGACCATCGAAATTTTTCGGGGCAACTCAAAATAGTTCCTTGATTGCACTTAAACACACACACACACACACACATATATATATATATATATATATATATATATATATATATATATATATATATATATATATATATATATATATATATATACATATATATAAAAGGAAACACACACTAAATCAGATCTTACAGAGCACTTCCTCCATCCATCAGTGAACTGGAGGTGTTTCTTCTTAATGGAAAAGCAAATAATTCTGTAGGCGTGATGAAGGCGATGAGCGACCTCGTTGCTTATAAAGTAGTTGCTAAGTTGTTTGATGTTTCCATTACTTTGTCTACCCCCATGGTTTGCTCAGATGACTCCATCATGTCTCATCATTCAACCAAAGACAACCCGAACTGACGTTAATGCAGCACCATTGCAACACCTTCTTAATCATTCTACCCAACACCAGAGACATCCTGCACGCCTCTAAATCACTATCATTCAGGAAGTCAGACTTTCTTCACACTGCACATTTTTTGCTCGTATACATACGGTTTGAAAAAACATGCTTAAAAAAAAAAAGAATGATGTTAATTGAGAAGGAATTTGTGCCAGTGTGTTTCTCGTGTGTCAGTGCGTTTCTTCCATGCATTCTTATCTTCGGTAACTGCGTTATGCTGCACAGAGATGGAGGTGGATCCGAATGCCAATTCCAGAAACACCTATTCCATGCCCAAGGCAGGGGCATACCCCCAGTACATCACATTCATTCTTTAGAGTTTCAATATTATCATTATTGTCAGCACCTTCAAAATCGAGTAAGACAAGACAGGTAATCTGCATTACTCTTCCAAAATGTTACTTTCCACATCAACAATTAAAATACTTTCTTTTATGCTAATAATGTGTATTTGGTGCAGATAAGGGACAGAAAGAAAATGAATAAACACAATTGAATGTGTCACATTGATTTACTGATGCTTGAAACTTGCGTAATTGTTAAACAATTAATTCATGTATAGGGGCAGTATAAAGAAAACGATTGCATAATCAACTGGTCAGGATGATAGAGGATTAGGGTCTGTTACACACTGGATTGGTGTGTCTTAGGTCATTACAAGATAAAAAGCAAATCATAACTTAACACAGACACTTGCAGTGAATGGAGTGATAGGGGAGGAACTGTCCATCAAAATCACTCAAATCATACTCTCAGGATACTTATTTATGGAGTACTACCATTGTTTTGTTTTTTTGTAGTTTTTTTTGTATATTGCATTTACATTCACAGCATTTGGCAGACGCCCTTATACAGAGTGACATACAAATAGAGCTTTAATTCTCCATCTAAGAATAAATTCATTTATGTAAGATTGATTACAAACTTAACATTCAAACAAGCATAGTTGAGGTTTTTTTTTTGGACAGTGTGAAGGAAGAAGTGTTAGGTTAGGTGTTGTTGGAAGAGACAGGTCTTCAGTCGTCGCTTGAAGATTTCCAGTGACTCTTGAAGAGACCTTGAGCTTACCTTGAGCCTTATTATACGTGAATAAAACATACTGGAAATAAACTCTCGATGGATATGTGGAAGGGACAACTTCTGATTTCTTGGACTCTAGTTAAATCTATCAGTGCTGATTTCTGTATTAATTAGAAGTGTTAATAATATACTAATACAAACCTGTGTGTAGAAATCTATAATGAAGGCATTATTATTTGCATTAATAGTGATAAACAGCATTTTTATGATGCAACTGTACCCTCAAGGGAATATCTGTTGTACAGTGTGTGTGTGTGTGTGTGTGTGTGTGTGTGTGTGTGTGTGTGTGTGTGTGTGTGTGTGTGTGTGTGTGTGTGTGTGTGTGTGTGTTTTACGTACAGTAAAGTGTACCATGCATTGGACCATGAACTCCCATGAATTTAAACTATATTCAATCAGGTATAGAAAATGTAATCCTGTCAGTGTCAGTGTCAAGTCCCAGTTTAGTGTGTGTGTGTGTGTGTGTGTGTGTGTGTGTGTGTGTGTGTGTGTGTGTGTGTGTGTTTTCTTTTAGTGTAAATGTCCACGAGAGAGTCACCAGGGTTGTAAATCGTATTGTGGAGCTCCCGAGTCCGCTGCTATCTGATTGGCTGAGTGTGCGCACAGCAGCGCGGCCGCTTTACCCACCCACCGTTTATATAGCAATCCGCGCACATTAGCGACTTCCTGCACCGACGAGGCTATTAGAAGCGCGCTCATGGCAGCTAATGATTATCGCGGTTACCTGCGGAACCATATGGACGTGGAGCACGGGGGCTCCCGCTTTCAGCCGCCGCCTCAGAGCACCCACAGGCCGCTGATATTCGGCACGCTGGCCGTCATGGGACTGCTGCAGGTCGCATCCAGTGTCACTATTTTACTGCACTTGACCGGTTATCTCCGCGAGGTGAGTCGAGCCGCACTTCCACGCCGTAGCACACCGGCACGCTTCATACCGCTGCAACAACTTCTGTCGACCTTGAAGTTTTTTCGTAATTATTATTATTATTGAAGTGGAAACTTTTAGGAAAGACTTAAATGGAGTGCACAAACTCGGTGTTGTGTGGAGGTAGTCAGCGTGCGCGCGTTTGCGCGTGGGTCGCGCGGTTTCGTTTCTACCTGCGTGTCCCTGTGCTGTGAATCGTAGTGACTCTGTGCAACTGGAAATGGCGGTTAAGGCTTATCTCTGTCTGTATGTGTCGCTTAGACGCTCTCCTTTTTTTGCTTTTCATTTCTTCTTTTCTTTTCTTTTCTTTTTTTGAAGATTATCTTAAGCGAACGCGCTTCGCCCCGTTCGAGTTCTCCGAAAAGAAACTGCGCTGTGATTTTCCGACTCGATAATCGCGTTTGGCGCTGTATTTGGGGGGTGACGCTCCGTGCGTACGCTCGCACTTCGGAGTTGTTCAAAGCTTTCGTATACCTTAAAAAACAAACAAAACAAAAAAAAAAAAACAGAAGGTGTGCGTCTCTGATTTCTAACGCATGGGGGTTTCTGTGATTTAACGCTGCTAAAGGATGCTGGTGTGGAAGGTTGGGAAAATCAGCTTTTCTATAAACAATCTGACATTACAAATAGAGAGAGAGAGAGAGAGAGAGAGAGAGAGAGAAATTTTATGCTGGGGAAAAAATATCCTGGGCATAATTCTGGACCAAACAACTCCTTTGTTTGTATGTTATATGTGATTTCTATCCCAGAACAAACAAACCAAAAAAACATGCACAACAACTTCCCAGATCTCAGTAATTCAGGTCCCTATTTATATATGCATATTTACACAGACATTCTCTCTCTCGGTCTCTCTCTCACTCACTCACACACAGATATGGGCAGGCCCGTTGCATTTAAATCTTAATCAAGACCAGATTTCCCCTGTTTACGAGTATTTACTGTCAATCTTTTGTTGTGAGGTTTTGGCTGGAATAATACTGTATGAGTGTGTGAGACACATTTTAATATCCTTGGGGGGGCAAATAACAGACAGGAGATAAATTTCGGTTATATTTGGCGCACACTTCAGATTGCATTTGGAAACATGGATGCAGGAACGAAATCAGATGAAAGTTGCTGATTTTTTTCTCCCTCTGGGTACTGTTTTTTTTTTCTGTTACTGCTTCTCCAGCTTTTTTTTCCCTTTCAACAAAAGAGTAAAGTGTTGACAAAAGAGTAAACTGAATCAAATTTGTTATATCTTAACATGTAGTGATTCACACCCATCACACTTTTCCTAAACAATCCGCAACGTTACCTGCATGCAGCATAGAAGAAGTCAGGGTCACTCTCACCTTGGGTACTGAGCCTTCTTTGGCTTATAGAGTTTTAATCACCGCAATTACAAAGTGCCCAGGTGTGCGTATGATTTTGCAGCCAGTCGTTTTTGCCTTCCCAGAATAGACTGAAATACCCCCTAACCTCTTCTTTCATCAAAATGCTTTTGGTTTACAAGCCTGCGATGCATTAGTGCATGCCTTCACATCTAATCTCTTCTAGGAAACATCGACACATCTGTCTCGGGTTTGCCCTGTGAACAAAAAGTGTTTTTTATAAGTTCATACAAATGACAAAGCATGCAAGTGCACTGTATTAAGCACGTTTTATAAGCCATTTTACAAGCACATGATTAAGTGCAGATGCGGGACTGAATCATGTTTGTTGTTTTGCAGGTTGACCTTTCTTCAGCTCAACCTATAGAGGTGAGTGTGTGTGTGTGTGTGTGTGTGTGTGTGTGTGTGTGTGTATGTGTGATTTTACTGATGTTTCGCTGATTACGCCACACAAGAGTTCCTCCTTTCACAAAAGTGGTTCTTATCTTTATTTGCAAGTATGCAGCTTTGGTGTCAACTTCTGTTCAGCGTACTAAAAACGACTAATTTCCATGAACTACTTGTTATCTTACATTCCAAGCAAACTAAAAGAAAAATGTCCATATAATGGGATTTAGCTTGGTTATGCTCTTCTTTCGTTGACGTCCAAGATATTCTCGCTTCTCTCGTACTAAGCTTGGAGCCACTGTTTTCTTATAATTTGTTTAAAGCAGAAGATAAACATTGAGCTACATACCGCAGCTGCTGTAAAACATTTCCTTAACTGTGGTGGTTGGGGCTGCCTGTGTAAAGGTCAAGCCAGAGAACTTGGGCCTGCTGTCTGTCAGGATAACTACCTTGAGGAATTAATGCGCATGTCGCCGTCTTTGTCACAGAGATTTATTACCAGGAGACATATTTACATAACCTGAGGCTGGTTTATACATAGAGACTATGCGGTGCTCTCCTTGCTGGTGCGTCTAATTCCTCCACTTGGGTGAACTGATGGAAGGGAAATGTAATGCTTTGTATGTGGCTTTGTTAATGGCCTCATAATGAGTAATGCTAATTACTAGCACAAGAGTGCAGGTGCAGCATGGTTACATGAGAAACATGTAAAAATTGTTAAAGTCTTCTTTTTGCAGCGCCTATTTACGACCCTGTCGATAAAACCTGATGGGTTTTTGGCCCTTAGTCGAACTGCCTTAAACCACCCACACTGCCTGGGAATTATAGTGTTTTATCTCATTATGTTTATAAGCATTTGAGTAATGAGTTCTTGGTCATGCACTTTTCACTACGGACCGTAAGTGTGACATTTTGCACAGCCTCAGATATTTCTTCTAAGAAAAACGCTCAAAAGCAAGTGCTGAAATCTGCAATGTGTCTCATTCTGTTTTTTTTTTTCTCAAGTGCGGTACAAAGTTGTATATACTGGCCTACACTTTGTTTGTGGTCCGCCCAAACCCTTATGGTCGTGGCTGAATAAGATCCAGAACACTGCATAGAAAACAGTTAATCAAAGCTTTTAATCACAATTGGAGCTGTTGTCTTTAATGTGGAATGGTTGCCACACTATTGGGGGGGGTGAAAAACATAGTTTCGTATTTCAGGGACATTTGGCATCATGTATGTTTCTGTACAGGAACAGGGCAATCGTGAATGACTGACGTTTAGTTCCGTAGCTGTTGGTTTATTTCATTTTGCTGGCCTATCACTTCATAAACAGCAAATTTGGCTGTAGGCATGTAATGTAATCATGCATCGTTTCAAAGCGTTGCAACCATCAACCCCGTTACTAAAAACATGGATCATTTCATGTTAGATCACTTTTAGTTTCAGTACCGTGTCTTTCCACTAGGTCTCACCGGAAACACTCGGTTCTTCTCGAACTACCAGCGCAATTTGTTGCATGGTTTTCTTTTAAAATGAAAGTACAAAAACAAGGATATACCTTTTTATATTTAATGTTTATTTGTTTTTAGCACATCCTTAAATAGAACAGAATAAGAAAGAGAGATTTTGATAATATTGCAATCATTAACCTAGAAAAAAATATTGCCTTGAAATATTTGACATTCATGAAACTAGGCACACATTTCTCTTTGAACAGAGAATTACAGGACTAGAAGTTTTGTTTTTTCACTGACCATGTTCATTCTCAATTGTTGTTGTTTTTTTTTAATTATTTAGCAATCTATTTATATATTATATATATATATATATATATATATATATATATATATATATATATATATATATATATATATATATATATCTTTTATGAAGCTCAGAACTCTATATAGATGTCTTTTAAAATGAAATCAAGTCACCTTGAGACAACTCAGTTAACCTTTTATTCCTCTGAGGTGAATTGCAATATTGTTAACCAAATTATCTCAGCATTTCTCAGGTAAACTTCCTTGTATCCAAAGAGTGCATGTGACTGTGAACTTTGGCTGTTTGCCAAACATCCAAGCCAAAAACAACTGTAGCATTCCGTAGTTAATCACCCTTGGAAGTTTGTAAAGTTAAAGGAATGTGCCATCTCTATCTCATCAGTATCACATGGTAATATAATGCATATTTTTTACCCATGTCCTGAAAAAAAAAAAAAACAAGAAAACCTGTTTAGTCGAAACTTATTCATAATTGAAGCCTAGGGCATGTGACAAATTTCATCAGTTAACATTCGAAATATATTGAAATAAGAGAACTAGATCCATTTTAGCAGTAAAAGGCAAGTCCATTTAGATGTTTATATATTATTCAGTCAATGGTTGATTATGCAGAAACAAAGTAAGTTTGTGCTCTTCTTAGATATATAACATGTAATCACACATAGGTAACACTTGAGTGCATTAAAACAAACTTAAAACATGTTTTCATATCCTTTTTATAAAAATTAAAGGCTAACTGTGAGATAACTGTGTACTGTACCTGTGTACTGTGTACACTACTGCAGTCTAAAACCTGCATAATCATATACAGCACGCACATGAACCAGATACACCACATGTTGAGTTTTCCGAATGTTATTTATTTTTTTTTACTATTCTTTTTGTTATTTTTGGTGATTTTCCCCTGTTTAATAAACGCCATGTGGAAAATCTCAACATTGTTTCTATATTTGTAACGGCAAACATGCAATATTAGCTGTCTTCCATGGCAAACAAAAAGCACGCTCTGCGTGTTTTCACGTACATTTTGGTTTGACATTTGTTTTCTGCGAGAGACATCATAAAGTCCAGAGCCAGCCTCATTAAGATGCACTGTTACAGGAAATGATTCCAAGTCAGTCACAAGCGAAATGGGGCCACGTAATATCTTTTTCCACAACACAAAGCACGTGCTGCTTTTGTTAGAAAGCCATTTATTTAGTATACAATCTTTGTACGTAGTTAGTGTTAACATTTTTGCAAATGTCATTTGTAACTGTTCTGCAAATTTCTATTTGCAGAAATAAATGAATTTAGTAAATCTGAGAAACTGGAAACTCTATAATCAGTTGATTAATTATGTCCTTTGAAAATTTAGTTAATAGCAACCTTAAATGATCACACTTTTTTTTATCAAAATCTTTTCTGGCATTTCTCTGTTAAAATAGAACGGTGGTCTATTTTTAGTACTGGTACTTGTCATGTGAAATTAGTATTCCAATAACATCAATAGGATTTAATTATACAGTAATTTCATTGTAAAGTAGAATGGGCTTAATGAAATTATTCATGAATGATGGCACAAAATAGAATGACAGCACATGGCTGTAGTTCATTTAAATGTAAAAGTTGCTGCATAATATCCTAAACATCATTCAGTATTTACTGTGAATGTGTTCACAGTTTTTTGGGATTCCAACTAAATAATATTTTATAACGGTTTCATACTGTTTCATTTAATCATCAGTTATATGTAGTAATAACAGCATGCAAGCCCACGTTTATGAAAGCTATTATTTTCATTAACTCATATAGGTCACGTTGTACCAAGTTTCATACCCTTTCTCTGTCCTTCTCCAGGAAGTTCATTCTGAACCCATAATTGCCGATGCATTCAGAGAGGTGAAGAAAAAGGAAAGATCCAGAAAAAAAGATCCGACACCCATAGCACACCTTTCCGTCAAGACCCCCATGGACTTTGCAAGCAGTAAGCAAATTCTACTATTATGTCAGTTCTGAACATTTGCTTTACATCAATGCTTTCATTTGAATTTGAACTGTTCCCTAATTGACTTCACAGCCGACTCCAAGGTCGTGACCACCGTCCATTGGAACCAGTTTCACGGCACTCTTGAAAAAGGTCAAATACCACGATGGACGATTTGTGATGGAGGAACAAGGATTGTACTACGTGTATGCCAAGACCTGTTTTCGGTACGCCCCTGATCATGCCACAAAGAAGCAGGATGTTAGCAACGTCCAACTGTTTCAATATATTTTCCATGAGAGTCACACGCAGACAAAACTCAAACCTGTGCTGCTTTCAAAGAGCGGCGGGACGTTTAATTGGAGTGACCCGAACTATAACATGTACTGCGTGCAACAGGGGAGAAGTGTCCGCTTGAAACAAAGCGACGGCCTTTTTGTCAACGTGTCCAATTCATGGCTGTTGGATCCAGAGCCAGAGGGGACATACTTTGGTGCTTTTAAATTGAGCACCTGACTTTTGTTTATTTTTTGCTACTGAACTGGTTTATGCACATTGAACAATTTCAACATGACCAAGAACCACTGAGCACTTATATTTTAGATCACTGACTTCTGACTTTTTTTTTTTTCAATATTGATTTATATTGTACATCATTAAGGGCACATCAGAATTCTTACTGTTCGTTTTGTTATAAAAGTTTCGGCACGTTGACATTAACTGCCGCAGTAGGATAAGACTGCATTTCTACTTCACTATGGACTTCATTTGCTCTCAGTACTTTTGGACAACCTTGCAGTAACAAACTGAGGGAAGCTCTGTTTGTTTGTGAGTGTTAAATATAAGATATGACACCTGATAATTACCCTGATCGTTACAAGCGCAAGGGTCCGCTGTAAGTAACGGTCAGATTTTTACACTGCAGCAGCGGCAATGGATGGTCAGATGTGGAAATAATGTTTTTTAATCTCAGTTCCACAGCTCTATATTTAGGTTTTTTTTTGTTTTGTATACTAATATGCAACCTTTCAAGAGATGAAGCAGGTGTATTCGCAGGTAAAATACACATGCAGTACAGTCGTCTCTGAATTGCGAACAACTGTTTAAAAATTTCAACTTAAATTTAGCAAGCTGAAGTCCTCGTGCAGATTTGGCACTGATATCCCAATTTAAATGATGAACAAAAAGCATGTCAAAGGTCTGCATCATGCTAACCTGCTTATATCAATGGGATTTTTATAGGTTATGCGAAATTTCTTTGAACAAACAAAAGAAAATCAAAGATAGCTGGACTGTCTTTTAGTCATTGTGAGAGCTGAAAAGATCAACACGAATAGAGTGAACCAAACTGAGTTTGGTACATGCTAATTTAAAGAGTTGTTTTTCATTTCACTTCTTTTGGGGGAAATGAGAATATGCACTAAATGTATTTATTTATTTTTATGATGAAAAAGACGGACATTTGTAAAATGTTCCGTCTTATTCTAAAACTCTTGTACAGTGTGTATGTATGCCTAAGCTTAATTCTTTACACATGTTTTGGATGACACGCATTGACTGTTGGTCAGTTGTAGATGCGCTTTTTTTTCCGCAAGTGATGGAAGCACAGGGCTTCTTTTAAACTTTATTTCGAGTGGTTTCTCAATAAAGAAACTTTGTATTTATGTACCTTGTATTTGACAATTCTGTGCACAAATTCTCATTCAAAGCAGCGTCGAATTTTTGCATCCATTATGAATTTCAAACGTAAAATTGTAAGGATTTTTCATATCATCAAATGTTTTGTTTAATAGTATTTTTATTTATATCATTTTAACAAATAAAATACTTTTCTAAATATGCCTTTAAAAAACTGTTTTTCTGGTTTTGCTTTGATTGTAAAAGCTGTGGAACATTTGTGGAAATGTGGTGATTAACTTTTGGATGTTTAGCGAATCCTCCAGTACATGTGTGTGTGGTTGATTTTAATATCTGATGATTGAGAGAGTAATTACTTGGTGTATAAACAATGTTCCACTTCACTTCAATCAAACATTGTGTGAGACCTTAATGAGAGCTTATCCATGTTAAGGGATGTCAAGTTGTTGACAAGGACCTTTCATTTCCTTACAGCAATACTAAAGCCGTTACATTGCTTTTCCCTTGTTTTCCCAGCTTTTTACATGTAAAGGGTATGTGTAACATACTGTAGGTAATAAAACCCAGCTGTTTAAAGCTAATAAAAATCATGGACCTAAGTCCGTCTATCTATCTACCGATTCATTCCATATTTCTTTGATAGATTTGAGTCATGGAGAGATTGGTGAGATTTTAACATAGAACATTTCATATTTGTTCATGATTTGTTAGTGTTCAGAAGTATGCTGGGTGTGGGGCACGGACTGAAATGAAGCCATGCTTTATTACCAACTAGTGCTTTTGTCAGCAGAACATGGAGCATTGATACGTTACACGATTTGTAAATGTTTTTTATGGGATTCTGTGGTGGGCCGAAAATGGCTTTAAGGTAGGCTTTATGGTGCAGCTGTGAGCTTGTTATGCACATTCAGGTTAGTTAGAAGTTTGCACGCTCACACATGCCTCGTTTGCTGACTAAGCATCGGTTATTTTTGTCCTGTGCCACATTTCAGAAAGAGCTCTAACCAACAGTTCAGGTTTGGGCAAAAAAAACATAACAGGCCTCTTTACTGACCTCGACTTGTGTGCCCATAAGCTTCAGGACCTTGGACAGCACAGTTCCAATCTGTGTGATCCATCAAAGCCGAAACCAGTGACTGGCTGATTTGTTTTTCACTAACTTCTTGATGGCTGGGTGGCACCTGACAACTCATGATTATTGCCAAGTGTTTGCTGAGCTCATTCTAGATGTAACTGTTAAAAAAAAAACTTGCAGAAAAGCTTTTCTATAATGTGGATATCTCTGCCTATTGGTCAAGCAGTGACATGCAGTGAGGAGACAGGGGTGCAGGCAGAATTCATCCCAAAAGCTCTGGGTTAAGCTCAGGGCTCTTTATTTTTGTTTACATTTCAATCAAGTTGTTCCACACAAGCGTTGGTGAACCATATCTTTATGGGCATCACTTTGTGATTTATAGAAAATGATTATACAATCCTATAAAATCATTAAATAAGCAACAGCGATCCTAACATTACAAAGCTATGAGTAAAGTAAACCTATTAAAGGAATAAAAGCTAAACAACAACAAAACAGACAACAAAAACACAATGTGGTGTACATCATAAGGTTAAAGTCTGGGTCTGGGTTAATCAGAATAGCCACTGCAGCAAAATATAAACATGAAACCATAATAGAAAGATACTTTATAATCTAATTAATTTATTAGATTGTGCTTTTATTAGAAAAGCACCCCCTTTGCCAGATATAACATTGAGTATATGCACATTTAAATATTGTATATTATATCTACTTTATGCTGCCATCAGTAGTGACTGCTGCTACAAGCTTGTTATGTAAACTTACATGCCGTGCTTTAATGGCCAGGTGTTTTGTTGCCAAGCCACATTGTCTGGTTGTAGGTTTTACTACATGTTTCACTCTAATAGTTATACTAAAACTAACATTGCTCTAAGATATTTACATAATATGGTGACAATTCACCTCGGGTTCATATGACGAGACACTTTTTAAAGCAGACTATACAGTACAATAATAATATTAAAAACAAAACGTATAGTGCCAAGTTTTTAAATGGTTTAAAAAAAAAAAGAGCAAAGACAGAAATAGTACGGACTGCAGGGGATATTTTACAAAACTTTAGAAAAGAAACTGCAATTGCAAAATTAAGTGATTTATGTGGAATTCATTTTGCTTGACAATTAAAAGTGGTGCATCATTGACATTACAGTAAGAATAAGGGACACTACACAGAGGGAATCCCCTGCCAATCCATTCACTATGCTGAGATTCTCACTCTTGAGATTATCGCAGGCTTATGTTATGAAATGAGCAGATTAGTATATACTTACTGGTAGAGAGTTAACTAATCGTTTACATTTGCGTTGGTGGCTGTTTTCAGATCTGCTATACTTCTATACTGTAAGAAGCTGCTTTGCAGATTGATTTAAAAAACATGCGTTTTATTGATGCGTGTTTTATAGAATTTGGAAGCAATAATGCAGCGGTTAGCAATGCTACATTGAGCAATGCTACATTGAGCTCCAGGGTCCCATTCAAAGTATTCACATGCATCCTATTTTCATATGTTCTCCTTTCTATGTTCCTATGTGTGATGAGTACAATGGACTCCATCTGGGGTCAATTTCAATTTGTTTTTTTTTTTGTTTTTTTGCACAGAGTTCCCAGGATAGACTCGAGATCTTTAACTTTAATAATAATAATGATGTGCAGTTACTGATAATGAATGATCCAATGAATGAATTCATGTTTTCCAGGTGCAGTGTGTTATCTATGACAGGAAGCCTGTAGACTAGGATAGAAGGCTGGTTTTCTTGGTTTTCTTCGTTGCACCGAGGTTTATGAAATAGCCTACATCGTACAATATTCAATATCAGTTTATAGCATATTAATGACAAACTTTGCAATGTCCAATATGGATCATGATTTTATTCCAAACTAGTGTAGACATGTAGGTTGCAAATTGCTGAACAGGAAACCATATACAGTACTTCAGCTCAGCTTTTTCTTTCCACTGAATAACATCTTCTCATACTCTTAATTGTATTTCTGTTCATAATCGTATCTATATGTGTATCAAATGGGGACAAGGAAACATTCAGTACAGTAAGCATGCATTCCAGCTATGCAACAGATTAGAAAGTATCACTGAACTTAGCATTTAACGAAAGTTTATAAATAACAGTTAGATCTGCACATTCGTGATCTTATCTATACTGTATCTGTATCAAACCGGAACACTTTGTGTCCCAGTTAACCTTTTAAAGTTTTTTCCCTTTTACATTATGTGTCAGGTCTGATAACATCTGATTTCGAGCGCATTTCCAACAAGTCAGTAAAGCTTGCACAAAAATGCAACATCAACAATGATAAGATAGAAATGCACATGCAAATAAATCAAACTTGCTTAGTCAGTTCCCTTACAATATTTATATCACACCTTGAATGACTGTCTGGAGGCATCGTAATCCAATTTTCCCAACTTTATCAGAATTAGTAACATTAAGTGAATTAAGTGTAGTGTGCTGTGGTTGGAATTTTTGTCGAGTGGGGGGTTGGGACAGGGTTCTTTGGGATTTGTAATCTTTAACATTTTCGAAAGATTGTGCATAAGATTGTGTTGTGCATTTTGCAGACTATCTATCAGTTCTATTCAGTATCTATTCAGTGTTCACTCCCTTGCATAGATTAAAGTCAGTTAAGGATCAGATAATGTGGTCATTTGGAAAGTATGTCATGGAGGGTTATTTGCTATTTTTATGCTTCTCTAAAAAAAAATATACATATATATATATATATATATATATATATATATATATATATATATATATATATATATATAGATATATATATATCTATGCAAAAAGGAAACAGACGGACAGATAAAAAAAAAAGTACATAGTACATACTTCACACTTACTACTTATGATGTCTTTCTTTCTCATCTTTTTTAGTAAATTAAAAGGAAATGACTGATATCGACAAATCCAGCGATTATATAGGACTTTTAGTATTTATATTTATTTAGTATTATTCATTTAGTATTTATATATGTCCCTTTGATGTAGGGCAATATTAACTGTCTCATCGAAATGTCTCATTATATGGGACAGCTGCAGATGCTAACATCTGTCATTAGAGTTTATAACTGAGTGGTAGCAGCTGTAATACTGCAACATTCAAACACAAACAATCAATTGGAATAAAACAAAAAATACACAAACAATATTTTTTTAATTTAAATCCCACTTCTTCCAAAGGCATTATAGATAACATTAACACTTAGTTTAAAATCAGCCTAATGATGAAGGCCACCTCAATCCCAATGTAAAGATCAATGTAAAGGACATTTATGGTGTATTATTAAAAGAAGTACGTATCAATAAACAGAAAACAAACCATAGATTGTAGATACCAATTCCATCTTTTATGTGCCCTTGAATCTAAATACACTCTTGAATATTTTCTGTTCTTTCTAACATGAGGTTCATATTGAGTCTAACAAGATTCCATACAGTGCAGTCAGTGCAGTTGTTGTTTTTTTTTGTTGTTGTTGTTTTCTCAGATGGTTTCTCTTTGTACCAGCTGGTTTGACAAACATATCAAATGGAAAATCATCTGTTGTTTTGAATGTTCTTAATTTAAATTTCTGAGGCGACGTATTGGTCAAAACACTACAGATTGTACAAGACAGTACTGTTAGAATCTAAACACTGTTCATATAATTACAAATAGTGAATCATTATGGAATTCCTGAAATCTTTTCCCCTGTCACGTCTGTCTAGAACATTCTGTTATGTTGGAAAGTGTATTAACCATTACAAAGCACTTGTGCAATTATTCATGCGTTAATTCATTTGTTAAAAGTTCAGTGTTGTTCTTTGTTCAAATATATTGCATATCGTTAAATAAGACAGCCTAGATTTTTCCACCACAGGTTCCTTTGAATGTAAATATAAAACTCTTATTGTATTGGAACGAGTGAATTAATAAGCTTGTAATTTGCCTTCCAGCTACAATACTGTCTTAGCTTCTTTTATAGAAACGCAATCAGTGTCTTTTTGTTCAGTTGTGTACCGAGCCAAGTAAACACATATCTGCCGATTGTTTTGTCTTGCACATGCAGGTCACACAAAAATACGCATCCCTTCATAAACAGATCACTAGACTTTTCTGGTAATCTTGGCAGACATGCAAGCGGGAGAAAACCTCAGAGTAGACAAAGTTTCCTAAGTCATTTTACAACATGCATTGACGAGAGCTAAACAAAAGCCTTGAAATCTGACAACAGGCATCATGGTATGTTTGTAATTTTGTGCCCACTGGAATGTTCCACCTTCTGTAATTCCTCCCAACCACTCCCCACCCCCCCTCATACTCACACACACAAACACACACATGCGCACAAGCAGTGCAGCACCAAGGATTAGGACTATTCAGATAGAATGCATTTCAGGTTTTCTTGATACTTAAATACTAGCATTTGCTTTATTTCCAAATGCCTTGTTGACTGAATTCATTCATTTGTACACTTTATTCAAATTCACCCTCTAAACTCTGTGACACTTTGCATACGGTTCTCTCATTAAGTAGCGTGTTTTTCTTTACAAACACGCAGGTGTCTCAGGTGTTTTTACAAACAAATGTCTCACTGCTGACTTTAAAGCACTGACAACTGACCACATGCTTTCCAGTTACACTGCTTCCTGCGTATAAAGATGTTTATCCTGCAGATAAACACAGAACTTGACATACATAGGCGAGATGAAACCGCAGATGACACATATTTGTGTCACCTCGACTGTTCGACTATATAAACGCAGCACAGTTTAGCATCTCCGTGCTCTAATACATTACATGCATTTGTGTAGACGGAATCAGTTGGATACAAGGCTTTCTTTTGTTTTTACACATTCAAAAACAAGGCATATTCATTGCAGGGCTTAAATAATAATAATAATAATAATAATAATAATAATAATAATAAAAGAACAATATATGCTGAGTGTGGAGAGATAGCGTGAGAAGAATATGTTTATTTTAGTCGCAAAGGTGGTCCCGTCCTTCTCCCCTGTGACTCAACAAATCACAGAGTGGAGAGCGTCAGGCTAAACACTGGTCAAGATTCGGTGCCTGTTTCACCACACTGTGCTCCAGACGCTGAATGATCATGCTAGGTGAGCTGGCAGTTCTTCTAAAGCTTCGGTTAAGGTTGACTAAACTCTATAATTGATCTTTACCCCCTCTTCATCTCTAGACATTGCTAATTTCCCATGGCACCATGCACCAGACTACTAAGAGGCTGGGCACAAAGCTTTTTCTGCTTTTGATCCAGCACCCTTATTATGCCCAGCACTTTTTTTTCTTTTAAACATGGAAAGACTTTCAGCAGACTTGGGAAACGTATACTGGACCCAATTAAAAGATCATCTTTAAAAAAAAGAAGGATTTTGTGAGCATGATGACTGAGAACAGGTGGTTAGGGCACTTGAAAAGTGGTTTCTGAGAGGAAATATTAGATATTAATCTCATGATTGGTCTAATTGCTTCGGGATATCAGGAGGCAGACTGTAAACACAGACATGACAACATTGTTTTGCATTAGTTCATTGAGTGCGTACTTTCTTGGGAGTGGCCATTGCTGCTTCAGAAGAGTCATAGCTGTGGTGAGATTTGATGAAAAGGATGTCTGGTCGCCATATGCCATGATTGTGTTGAAAGCCCTGATCGAATCATATAAGATGAATTCCACTGTATAGTTTTTGTAATAGTCTTCAGTAATGTATGAAAAAAAACATACAATAAGGGATTTTGGTTGTCAGTTTAGTGTTTAGTGTGGTACATGCATATGTCAAACACTGGATGTATTGTAAATACTTTAATAATACAGGCTTAAAGTCATTTAATCTCATTCTAAACACACGTACACAACAGTTCCCCACCCAAAGTAATGTAATATTTGATCCTACAAGGGAAAAAAGGAATTTTGGCAGATAAGGATTCAAATGGAAATAATTTTATTAATAAGCCACTGGAAAAACCAAGCAACTTGGTTGGACTACGTGACTCTTGCTGGGATTGCGGGCGTTCTTTCTGCTTGCTATTATTTAAACTAGCTGATTTGTTAAGCTTATCATAGAGTATGCTGACAGGACGTTTTAAATCACAACTCGATATAGGATATATTTATATAGCGTAATTTATATTTAAGTCCTATGTATTAGTTTAACGCCACACTTTCTCACGTCACAATTTTGATTCCTAAATCAACATCCTGGGTTTATTGTTGCTTCCAGAAATGGCTATACCACTAGTATGGAAATGTGGAAAAAGTGTACGCGTTCCTATATTTTTATTTGCTCCAAATTAATTGTGGGTATCTAGCCGAATAAAAAAAAAAAAAAAAAAAAACATTCATTTCTTTGTATTGTATAGCTGGACCATTTTGGTCTTCGGAGACTCGCTTCTGTAGAATACCACAATTGCCTGAAATTGGACTTTACACAATAACTCGCTACAGTGTTGTGAAAGTAGTCTGACTGTCTTCTGGTCAAAGGCCTCCCCCAGGCTCCTGAACTGATTACGCTGTGAATAAACCGGGATACTGTTGGGAGTTCAGATGTATCATTGAGGATATTACTGAGACAGAAGACCACAGCATGGTCAGGGCTTTGTCCTGTGCAACTTCTAAATTAAGTCACTGAGTTTATTTGATGGAATGTTTTTGTAAAACCGAACTGACCTCCGTTTCTGGGTTCATTGCAGTTGTTTATATTATTTTTATTTTCACTCCGTCAACCTCATACAAATGCTGTAACCAATAGAAATGCCCAATAGAGTCTAGGTAACTTTGCTCTGTACTGTAGTTGTTGTAAAATAAAATACTGCATAAAAAAAAGAAAAGTCCAGAGGGGCCATTCTGTTCCAGTAGTGTAAAATAATCCAACATTGAGCTGTCGTCAAAATGTTGATAATAATGATCATTTTACATATGCCGTCCAGGCCCATTTAAAAATGACAACTTACAATCCACTAATCCAGCCAGAACAAGACATAGTTAATGACAGCGTCACTCTGCAGATCAGTAGTAAACTGTTGATGCTTGGTCTCCAGCTCTGTTATAACCTGTAATTTGGAAACTAGCAGCATGCTGGTTCCATCACAAAGTGGCCGCATAGCCATGCGTTAGTGGTTTTCAGCATGAGGTGCTCCTCTCTGCTCTATGAGAGGAAGGCTTAGTGTGATGCCTCAAACACGCTGGCAAAAGGAAGTCAGTCAATTTTCAGTAATGTGAAGACTTAGGGCAATGAAAGTTCATCAGGTCAGGATGTAGCTGTGTCTGTTGTTACCCATGAGAATCCAGAGCAAGCAGATTGTCAGAAGAGGCCCTTTTTTTTTCATCCGAAAAGGCTCTTGGAGCACCAAAGTGTGGGCATCAGCAAGCAGTTTTATTGCTTTTGCTATGGCCTTGCATTTTGTGCCAATGCCAGACCAGAGAAAGCAAATATTTTGCTTGTCTTGCAGCTGTGCAGGTCCCATGTAGACTTCAGGCTGGAAGCTTGCCCTTGGTTGGGGAAACAGTTGAGATAAATAACTTTCCCAGCAAAAAGAAATTGTCTGTAATTATAATGTTAAATCACACTGTGAAGAACTTATAAGTGGGGTCAGAGCCCTAATCTATGCCTTATTTCATGCAGTGGGGAGATCCGTTAAACACTCAGAGACATCACTGAACTAAAGTTGAGGAATCTCATGACGACTTTTCCCCTCACTTGCCGTAACACTGTCATTGCGCGTACTGCAACGTACTGATGTTGCCTTTACGCCACCACGTCAGTATAACAGTACACATCATACCATCTGTCATAATATCCCACAATATTTTAAATGATGAGGTGCAGGCAGAGCAGTATCTAACATCGACTGTTTAATTTATTATTTATTTCATTTATCCTTTAATTCACACAATTTCCTGTGTGTTGCGTAATGTCTCCGTTTGGAAGGCCACATTAAAAGGACAGGAAAACGCAGCCTGCTTTGTCTGTGCTACAACACTTCAGCAGGGAAAATAATTCAATATATTGCTCTTTACATGATTGTAGAGCAAGCAAAGGAAGGTTTCCATTATCAATAGCTTTCCAATAGATTGTTTTACATGCTGAATAATTATCATTATTGTTTTTTTTTTATTATTGTTAGATTAATTTGCATAATAACAAGTGGATCCAATCTTTTGGATGGTCTTTTATACACACCATTTGTGCCGTATATGTAGGAAAACTGTTGAGTAATTTGAATGAAATGAGACCTTTTTTCTATGATCAGGGGCGAATGTCTTGTTACAACATACCATTTCCTAATGCTGATTTAGATTGTTATGAAGGCATAAAGTTCAAGTACCTATAGAGGAATAACATCTTTCACTTTACACATAATAATATTTAGCATCAAACGTTTGCTTAATTTCTTTACTTGTGTGGGCGTAGGTGTATGTGTGAGAGAGAGAGAGAGAGAGAGAGAGAGAGTGTGAGACAAAAAAAAAAAACGTCAGCAAACTGTCAGCACAGTTCCTCAGCAGCCAAGGCGTGCCTGCATGGTCTCTCTTTCATGGAGCCGATTTTTCCCCAGGAAGCAGAGTGACTCAGTTGTGGTTGTTGTGGAGATTTCTGCATGTTACAGCCCTGCAAAAGGCATGCTTTTCCAGTTCACATTAAGGTCCTTCACCGACCTTAAATATCCTCGCTTCCAATAAAGACCAATATCTACATTTCTTTTTTTTTCTTTTTTTTAAATCTATGTTCAATAGAGGAAATATGATATGACCTTTGGTAATAAAGCCACATCCTTTAGGATTTTAAAAACACAGGTAATCGTTTTGATCATGTTTTTGTTGTAGGCTGTATTTCATTACCCTATTTTTTCCCCACTTGAAATGATTTTGGAAAAACTGCAACAAGTGTTACTCATAGTTTCGAACGTGACCTTTCCTATTCATGAAGCTTGGCTAGCCGTCAAAAACAAAATCCAATGAAGTACTTTTTCAAAATTATTTATTTCATTTATTTATTTAAAAAAAAAAGAAAATCAGTATATATTGTCTTCGACTCTAAAGGATAATAGCATCCAGATCATTGGGGTGTTTTCAGTGGTTAGGGTTATGGTCTGTTTAAAAAAATAAAAAAATAAAATTCTATAGTAGTTATTTTTTTTTCTTCCTAAGAATTCTTTTGTGATATGGGTAATGCTGTGACCTAATTCATGGGAGGAACCGCAGGAAATCCCCCTTACTGCATCTGAAGTAATCAGGGTCCTGCAGGTTTGTACAGAAGAGAGAATGTGAACTATTGGGCTTGTGTACCCTGAGGATAGAGATGACGACTCTCTCGCTATCTCTCACACAACATGGGCTGTGATGTTGTGTGGCCTAGAAAAACATTTCTCGGGTCCTTATTTAACGCGTGTCAAATGTGCTTGTAGATTCAGTCCTTAGTGGTAACAGATTCATTTCATTTGTGTAGGTTTAGACATTGGAAACCCCCTATTAAACATTCCCTCAACTGTACTCTTGTATGGAGTGCACACATACACACACACACACAGGCACACATACACACACACACACACACACACACACACACACACACACAAAAGATCAAAAGGCATGCTGGCTATAACAGGAAATGGCCTATTTAATAAGGGGATAGATTAACATAATAAGTGCAAAATTCATCCGTTCCTGCACTTGAAGAGGATTAATCACGATTCAATGTCAACATGTGGTACCAAAATTATTGGTGATTGCAAAGTCTAGTGTACGTTCCTTTGAGCCGGGTGAAAAGGCCTCTGCTCTCCTATTCCATTAGCTTTGATGCTGTTGGACAGCCTGATCCTGCAGGATGTAATAGTTGGATCAGAATCCTGACCACACACATTGACACACACCTGCACTCTTCCCCTCTTGGTATGAGATCAAACATCAATTTGCAGCTTTTCATGACTGCATGTCCTGGATTGGGTAATAGCTAACGCTGTAAGTTCATACACAGTACAGGACACAGCAAAACAATGATGTGGCCAGTGATCTGTGTGCCGCTTTGGTCTCGTTCTGTTTCCCTTCATAGCACTAATGTGAAAATATAAATCAGAGTTTAGACTTTAGGCAAACCAGGAAATGCCCTTAGGAACGGTTGTGATCCTAGATTGAACCTCAGACTACTGAAACACTAATTAAATCTTTGAATTGAGCTTTCATTACCGGGAGGCCAGGATGAAATGTCTGGAATGCTCAGCTAGGTTAAGAGCTGAGAAAGAGAGAAACATTCTTGAACAGCAAAAGGCTTTGTGTTGTGCACATTACTGGTGAAACATTAGCCAATTAAAATCTAGCTACTAAGAGAAGTCGCTAAAACCTGTATCAATGTATTCACTCTAATCTCATAAACTTTCAGGATCGAATGCATCCTGTATAACTGAATAATATATATTTTTAATCAACACAGGTCAGAGAAAGCTGATTCCTGTGGCCTACTATACATTTAAGCTAATCGGTAAAACGCGGCAATAAACCAATAAAACCAAACCAAATACAATAAACCAATAAAAATAGTTCAGACGTTATTCTAGGCAAGGTGCACTTTAGCTAGTAGTGCCCCTGACAGCGTTCTCATTTAGACATTGAGTAGATCGTAAGCTTGCTGGTAGTTGCCGTTACACTCAGAGACGATGCTTTGCAGAAACTCTCGTTCGTAGTTAGAGAACTTGGTCTGGAGCTTCATTACAGCCCATTCTATGTCAGTATCTATAAGGGAAAGACAGAAAATGTACAAATTAGGCGCATTCAGTGCAACTGAAAAGTAAAAGCTAGCACGAAATGTCGAACACAATGGAAAACAGAGCAGCATGGTACTGCGGGTAGACTTCGTATCCCCATCCCACAAACCCTCCTATTCTATCCTAATCTGTCCCATTCCGGATTGAGCCTGAGGCACAGCAGTTTGACTTTGAATCTTACTGCTGGTTCATCTAGTTCATGCAGCAGGACAGACAGGGTGGGAGTGCTCCACCGCAGTACTCCTGCCAGCCCATTCCACACACAGTGTCATCCCAGTCCTCTAACCACATGCTAATGGGCCAAACAAGCCTTGTTGCACACACGTCCTGTCCATGCATCCCAAGTCCCCGCGTCACAGACTCTTGCTGCCTCTGCAGCCTCAGCTCGGATCGAGCCGCAGACGAAATTGAGTAAGGCAAGTGGTGACAATTACCAAGCTTAATCATTGTGCTAATTAAGATAGAACGAGTGTCACGCAGTGAAGGATTGCAACAGAAGATGCCAGGAACACATAGGCGTGCTATGGAGTACAGTATGCACGAGCCATACTGTATAAAATCCCAGCCGTCAGAAGGAAAAGTCCAGCGACAGCAGCAGCGCTATCTTGGCCAAGAAAACAGACAGCTGAGTGAAAGCCCACAATTACAGCCGACATCGAATGTCTTCAGCAGTCAGCGGCAAATCGGTGAGCTTTTTTGGGTCGGTTGAGGCTCATCCCAAATCTTGGCTAAGGGTGAGGACCCTGCCAGCGAATCACACATATTTTACTGACTCAAATGAGGCAGAGTGTACACATGTAATGTACCATTAAGTATCCTAGATTACATGCAGACAGACAAGAAGGTGAAGCGCGCATTAATCCTGCACTGTCATGCGGCATGTGCTCCATAAACAGTGCTAGCTCACGGAAAGTCGGCTCTCGCCACCCCTCTTGGCAAAAAAAAGTGACGAACTTTCAAATGTGGAGATGGTTTAAGGCTGTGGTCAGACAATGAATCAAACTATAAATCATCTAAATCTGAATGTTTTTTAGAAAGCAATGTTGAGGATTTCCCAGTGATCTTTCACCTAGATACACATATCAGTAAACATGTAGAAATACAATTCTGTAGGTTGTGTAACCACTCGAGCTTCTATGAAGGGTCATGTGTCTGGTTATGGGCGTCATTTAGGATATTGAGCACTTGGTTTGATTGTTTATTTTCTGCATCATGACATAATTGCAAAAGATTTAAACCTGAATGAAACCTGAAAGTGTCTGAATAGTGAAACAGGAGTACAAGTAAGGACAGGGCAGGAGAACAAAATACAGAGCTGGTTTTTCGACTGTTGACTCACAGACATCCTACTAATCAGACCACTGTCAAACTGTTTTTTTTTTCCTATTATTCGTTTTGGATGCGAGTCAAAGAAAAGTCAAATGTGACTTTTTCTGTCAGTAAACTGGCCTCGGTGGGTGCGCCTAATTAGCTGTATATTTTGCTGCTACCTCATGCATTCTACAGCATTAAAATGGTGACTCGGTGCCATATTTCTGTCTCGCAAGCAGGATTTAGAGGCTTATTTTTTATTTACATAAAATGGTACATGGCCTAACAATGCTGAGAATCGGAGGCAGAGCTGTGCACAGCATCGCTCAGATGAGGCATCTTGCGTTCTGATACGATGTGACGTTGCAATGGAAAGAATCACAAAAATATGCTTTGAAACGCCTAAGACTAAACACACACACGGTGTCTGGTACATAAATCTGATTTACCCTCCTCCGCAGGGCTGTCAGTCTGAAGCTGTGACGGGAAGGGCGCAGGGGATGAAGCAGGGTCCTGCGGTTCCTCCGTCTGCCAGACGTTGCCCGGCTCCTGCGTGCAGGGGAGCAACTCAGACACTATACCTGATCCTCTCGCCTCCAGTCTGTCTAGGAAAGCCGAGTTCACCCTGGAGGAAATAGATCACCATCCCGTAACAACCGTCCACATTGACCCATACATCAGGGAGTTACTTTGAAGCCATTCATAATTCCCTGGCTAGCTGATTAACCATGACATTCATGGCTTGTGAAGTTCCTTTAGACTTAGATGTCCTTACCGCAGCCGTTCATTTTCCATTTGTCTTTTCCTGTCCTTCTCCTCTTGTTGATGTTTTTCATCCAAAATCTCACTCTGGGAATGATAAATGAATGGGATCTTAATCCATGATAGTAATGACATGTCTATTTTTTTTTTTTTGACCAAGTTGCAGAAGAGAGCAGTTGTTTTCCCGTTACTTGTATATTTGTTAAAACAGCTTACCGATACATTAAGCACAGAATTCTGTGCTTGATTATTTTCACTGATAATTACAATTATAAAGTGAAATATTCAAAGAAATACTAGACAATTCCATCCATTATTTCCCTCTATTCACTGTTCTGTAATACCCTGTAATTACAGTATTATATGGGACTGACTGCATCAGTTAAATCAGAGCTTTATTGAGAAGATTCATTCGCACTGTTGTACCGATATTTGACTGCCGGAAAACATTCCACTCTTACGTTTTCGGTTCACGCTAGTGAAGTGGATCCACATTGTAAATTGTGTGAGTAATTACTAACATCAGTCAGACAGTAATCTGTGTATGAGGAAAAATATGTATATTATGTGGCAATGGTTCTTGTGTTTTTCATACAGTCTGCAGAGTTTATACCGAATAATTGTGAAAAACAAGAAAGCGTCCACTGAGCAGCAGCAGCTCTGTGGGTAGAAATTCCATGTTGATGATAAAGATCAGATGATTAATGTGTGTATCTGTCAGGAAAACACACATTTAATAAGTTTCTTCCAGTTTAGCTGGAAAAAGAAGTTCATGGGGAAGTACATTGGGATTATTTTGATATCTCTGTCAAAGTAACATTTATTTTTCTCTGGCAGTGACATTAATACAAAACATGTCAAAACATCATGTTGAAAAATCATGACTGAAATGCATGTGTAACTTAATCGAAGGCATATGCTGGTGCTTTTTCGTTTTCTTGCTTATTCTTCATACTACTAAATGAAAGAGGTGAAAACACTTGTGCAAATGTTCCTTTTATGTGCTCCGACTCTTGGTACCTTCCTCCTTTGTTCATCTTTCTTCTGCTGCAGGGTCACATGTTCCTCTGCCTTCCTGGCCTCCCTGTGTTCATGCCCACGGGCCTGTGAAGAAACGGTTCAGTTTAAACCAGGCCACTGAAGGTGATACAAGCACACCATTTGGCTGAGCCCTGAACAACATGTATTAGATGATCTTTTGTGATATAATCTTAGGATTCTTAACACAATGCTATGAGGTGCTATGAGGAGGGGTGAGGCAAGAGTGCTTAAAAGATAAAGTGATCCTTTGTACATTTGTTCAGATAGTCTAGGGACACCAGGGAATGGCTGTTCTGTTTGGAATGGCTTGAGAGCAAGAGGAATAGGTGGGGACGACCTGGGCCTGGCACCCTGGGAAGTCAACTCAAATGATCATATGCACAAACAGAGGATATGGAGGAGATTAATCGGTCTTGTCTTCTCAGTGGCCACAAAACCCACATCAAGGCGGTGTCTTTCCATGCACACTTTGATCAGCTGGCTTATGACATTTAGATTGGAGCATTCTGTTACTTTTCTTGGAGAGCTTCCACAAACTTGAATCAATACCCCGTGAAGCACACTCAAAAAAGCCTCTTCTTCTTCAAAACTGGTGGGACCAGACCACAGTTACTTATGCAGTATGCCGGTACTGAACTAACACCATGATGTTTTACTATGTCCATTAGCAGGATGTTCCTCCATAGAGAAAGTACTGGCTGTCCACAGAAGAAAAGCTTGTACACCAATATAGTAAGCCACACAAAAACCTTTTTATGCCCCTCACCACAGGACCTGCAAAAGCAATGTCGTCGTCAGATGCCACATTCAAGCGGTTCATACAGTAAAACAGGCCCCCACGCTTTTCATGTCTCAGTCTCCTGTCTGCAGAATCATCCCTGGCTGGCTGAGGTGCAGACTGAGATTGGATGTTATTTTACTATCAAGAAAATTATATTTAGGGCAGGTTTAAAAATACACACGATCCCATTGCAACTGTGCATTCTCTGCTTAGCTAAGTGAACAAACCAAGAGTGACAGTGGATAGGAAAATGGTTAAGGCGCTAGGCAACTGATCAGAAGGTCAGGGGTTGAGACCCGGTATAGCCAAGGTGCCTCTCTTTGTCTTGTCTTTGAGCAAAGCCCTTACTGATCTATTGATTGAAAGTTCAGGGGTTTGAGACCCGGTATCGCCAAGGTGCCCCTCTCTGTCTTTGAGCAAAGCCCTTACTGGGCTACTGATTGAAAGGTCTGGATTCGAGCCCTGGTATCGACAAGGTGCCACTCTAGGGTCTTTGAACAAAGCCTTACTGGGCTACTGATCAGAAGGTCGAGGGTCAAGGCCTGGTATCGCCAAGGTGCCCCTCTCTGTCTTTGAGCAAAGCCCTTCCTGGGCTAGTGATCGGAAGGTCGAGTGTCAAGACCTGGTATCGCCATGGTGCCACTCTCTGTCTTTGAGCAAAGCCCTTAACCCTCTCTGCTCCCAGGGCCACTGTATCATGGCTGACCCTGCGCTCTGACCCAGGCTTCCAAAAGAAAATGGGATATGTGAAGAAACAAATTCATTGTACTGCAATGTATATGTGACAAATAAAGGCTACGCTATTCTGTGAGAATCAGATATAGAGGGTTCACCAGAGTAAATGACATTGAGGCAGTTTCAATGACGCACCAATTACATCCTCCTAGACTGCTTATGTCATTGGCTGAGACACTGGCTGGAGGCCAGGTACTTTCACTAGAACAATACAGGTTATACCACACCAGTCTGCCCTTTTCCTGCCCTCTCACACATCCTTCTGCATTCTGTGAACTCTGGGAAGTCCCTTCAACTCTGTTCATATCATTGTGCAGAAGCAGCGCTTCTCAATTTGGCCGGCCATGAAGCGAAAACCTATGTATTTATATTTGGAGGAAATTGAATGACAGACTCAAATAGTCCTCTCCAGTGTGTGTGGGTATGGAGAAGATAATTCAGTGAGGAAGTTGAGCCCATTGGCAGCCTGAGTCTTGAATGATGAATGCACCATGTTGATGAAATCCCTCAAGAGGGGCTTGTTTATTCTGAAAACATGCATCAAAGTCAGATCAATTGGTGTGAATTACCCCAGTGCCTTGGGCTCTAACCTCAGTGCCACAGCTATGCAGCAAAGATTTGAACCCAGGCCTATGGAACACACAATGCATTCTTTGGCTGTCATCTTACCCATGATGACGTGGGTGTGGAGCTGCTTGCTGCCATAGGAACTGAAGTGGACCTCTCAAGCCTTTGAAGATGCGCCTCTCTTTGCCTAAAAGAAGAAAGGCGCAAGATTAAATATTAATAGATTTACCACCAGAATGTCGAATTTTTGTCCATCAGTGGCTACATATTTAAATCGCTTATTTTTTTCCAACATAGCAAAAAATAGCTGAATAATTATAAAAATAATAATCTCCCACAAACTCTTCCTAGACATAAGTAAACACATTGTGATTTGATAACTGCACTACTTTATTTTTGCCCATTTTGGTCATTCCCATGACCATGAATAATTTATGTTTTTGGGCGCCACTGATAATATGGACCTCTTCTTTTGTTATTTTAATCGACTCACTGCTCAAACAGACTTGTACTCCTGCTGTTCCTGCTTTAGTGCTACTGTATCTACTGGAGTAGAAGGTAATGGAAAAAAAGGCTGTAGCTCTAAGAAACTGTGTTCTCAGATTTATTATTTTTGGACTTGAGCCAGCCGAGCAACAGCAACCAGCTTCCTAATGACCGAACATAGCATTCTTAACTTCACGGAGGATGTGACAACATCTAATGAAAATATGCGAACATACATTAGAATTTCATGTTGGTACAGCTCCTGTCTCCATTCCTCCTCCTGCTTTTGCTTCATTTCCAGTTTGTTAGCCTGCAAAGCAATTTTCCACAATGTGATATTAAGCAACCCACTGTTGTGAACTTGGACGATGTTTCATAATGGAAATGCTATAAATACTTATGGGTAGTTATTTTGGGAGGTTATCGAATTAGATTTCACTTAAAACACAAAACAGGCTAAAATATTATATAAAAATATTATATAAAATATTATATTATTATAACAAACTAACAAATAGACGGAAAGCTGACATTAAGTGGTATTTAATGAGTGACTGCAACCGTCCTAACCAAATTCTTATTCATTCTGTTCTGGGTGTTAATATGAATGAAACTCGGTAAATAGCAAATCCTCTTTCTGTATGAAAGTCTATAAAGTAATTGCATTTAATTGCAGAGAATGCGATTACATGGTGGGTCTCAGCACTGACCTCTAGAGTTTTAAACCTGCACTACAAAAATATATAACAACCTCAGAGTAAATTCAGGACACATATTTCAGTTTACCATTATTACATGTCGTAATGCTGTCGTACCTTCTGCCTCTGAATGTCCTTTATCTTCTTATACTGTTCTTCTTCTGCTTGTCTTTTGAACCGGTCCATGTCCTGTTTTTTGAGCTTTGGAAAACCCCAAATTATAACCATGAAATTAAAGCCATCTAAACACACAATTACTAGAGAACACATTTTATGTATCTCTCAGCAGAGAGCCAGCACCTTTTTCTGGAGTTTAGACTGGTAAACCATCATCTGCTGTTTTTGTCGTGCATCGGATAATGATACCTCCCCACCTCAACGCAGAAAACATGATCATTTATTATACTTTCAAATGAATGCCGTGTACATAAGTGTTCAGAGCTTATGTGTAATATATGTCTTTATTACCTAGCTTCTTTGGGCTCAGTTGAATGGGACCAGGCCGATGTTCCTGCTTATATCTCTCCAGATCATCCTGTTCTTTTTGAGACACTGCAAAAGATCATAAAATGAAAAGTACATACAATTTGTGTTCCCTTCACCCATCATAACTTTATGTTTATAAACTGGTATTTGGACTATTTTTTGATTATATTTTATGTAATTGCAGTATCACATAATAAATCATTAGATCAATAATTATGAAGTGTACGATGAACTGCACAGTGCAGAATGTTTCAAATTTCATTTTAACATTGAAGTATATATATTTTGTAAATATTCACTTTAACCTAACAAAATAACAACAGTTTGAAAAATTATTATTATTATTATTATTATTATTATTATTAGTTCACTTGTAAATTAATATGTCGTTCACTAATTGTCTCTCAAAAGCATGAAAAATGTAATGGAGTGTAGAATTACACCAAATTAGTACCTGTTAGGAAAAAACAAGGAAAGTAAGTTTATAACATGGGGATGAAAAACAGTAACCCAACATGACTTACTGCTTAGCAGTTTGTTCCGTCGTGATTCTATTGGTGGGATCATGGTGTATCCTCCAGAGCTGAATGAGCATAAACATAATTAGTTACAGCAGGTACCTTTTACTCAGCAGCTCATTCCAGGCTTTGAGCTTAACAAACTCCATTGGTTCATTTGCAAAGAATGTCCCAAACAAAGGTGGGGCATGAGTAACTTTATGGTAAACAACTTCCAAATATGTTCCCACAAATTATCATCTGGAACTTCCCTGAAAACCCGCCATAGCTAAGACCCGAATGTTTCTGTCCAGAAAGACACAGATGGCAACAGAGAGGAAAAAGTTCACAATAATATTCACCCTAAAGAAAACATCCGCCATCACTGCTGGTTTACTGCTATGACCTTACTCATTTATAATGCATGAGCACGGCTTTGCTTCTATTTTACACAGTGTCTGATATAGAATTTAGTGTTTTACAAGAGTTTTATAAGAGATGTATACTGCTGTCACACATGGACAGAGGATACTTCGAACATAATCACCCCTGTAGACTTGCTCATGTTGAAAATTCCTCCTTAAATTGGCTAATGATATTAGGAATCATCTTTTGTTCATGTTAGAGAATTTGTAGTCATATCACCCTGTAGCTGGTTGCCCACTGAAGCTAAGCAGGGATGAGACTGGTTTGTACCTGGATGGGAGACTAATATTACTTTTTACTTCTACTACTTACATCTTCACACAGTTATCTGTACTTTCTACTCCTTACATTAATAAAATGTTTGTGTTTGGATAAGAAGTATAAACATATACCATTCTGACACCCTATTGGTATGTACGAGATACCGTCGCACCTGCACACATCACAAATCACAAGGACAGAGTGATTTGTAGATTATTCATTCATTCATCTTTTACCGCTATACCTGATCTTCCCTCTGGTCACGGGGAGCCTGTGCCTATCTCAGGCGTCTATGGGCATTAAGGCAGGATACACCCTGGATGGAATGCCAACCCATCGCAGGGCACACACACTCACATTCACACACACATTCATACACTAGGGACAATTTTCCAAGGTGCCAATCAACATACCGTGCATGTTTTTGGACCGGGGGGGAAACCGGAGAACCCGGAGAAAAAACCCTGAGGCACGGGGAGAACATGCAAACTCCACACACACATGGCCGAGACGGGAATCGAACCCGGACCCTGGCGGTGTGAGGCAAACGTGCTAACCACTAAGCCACCATGTCCTGCGTTACTTTTTATTAAACATTATTATTTCTACATACTGGCTCATTCATCAAACAGGTGCTTTCTCTTCGTCCTCCACAAATGAATTTACAGTAGGGAGTTCGGTAAAGAGATTATTGAAGAAATTGTGATTGGCTTGGCCTAAGCATTTCTTGTATTTTTTTTCCTTGCATTAATTTACACTTTAAGTAGTTTTGAAATCAGTACTTAACCATAGCATCTATACTTCTACATGAGGAATGAATGTGAATACTTTTGACACCAGTGATCACTCTTAAAATGTGTCATTTTTGGCATGGTTAAAAGTATGAGTAGGATAAAAAAAAGTTATTTCCAAAATGATATTTTAAAATGAATACCAATATGCAAACACTCATTTGTAAACAAATAATCAATTTATGATTATTTCTGATTAGAAGTCCAACCCCTCAATGAGCTACACCACCAAGATGCCAACATTTTTTTTCTATCCATCATATTATATAAGGCCTATTTTAGTTATTGTAGGAATGAATCAATGAACTTTAAGTTCCAGAATGCAATAAATTGCAGACGTTCACTCATCTATCTGTAATTGAGACAGATTCACAATGTAATGCAATCTTACAGTAAAGAAAGTTAAATCTTTTGAACACAGTTCGTGTGAGCAGATCATACAAATGGGGAGATGAGATACCCAGACAGACTAAATAATTAAAGACCTGCTGAATTAGGTAGAGCTCAGCCAGTGGGTAGCCAAACTGAATTATGGGTAATAAACCATTATGCTAATAAAAGGAGTTTAAATGAAAAACATCAACTCGGGGTATCATTACAAGAATAAATCTGGGACATATTGTGGCATATTGCCTGATACAGGATTTCGATACAAACGAGTGTTGTCATTCTTTGCATAATAAAATTGCAAAAAAAAAAAAACCCCAAAAAAAACTCTATTCTACTTTTATGTTTTATTGTGATATAGTGTCTTTCATGGTTTATAGCAGCTGGTTTGTAGAAATCTGTAGCTCAATCAGGTTCAAACACTGAAGCGCTACCCTTCTAGGAGCGCTCTTGCTCTGCGCATGCGTGAATTTTGTTTCCAGAGGATCAGTTTCACCAGCGGAAACGAAACGGAAACTTACACGGATAGTGATTTGGAAGAATCTGTTATATTTCAACAAAAAAAAAAAAGAAACCTATAACACCATAATTCCGGGGTATTTATGAATACCGGTTATATAGCTAACTATTAGGCGATAGGCAACAGCTTAATCTTTCAAATATCCATTTAGGAAGCCCAATTTAGCATGACAGAGGACGTCCATGTAATTATGGGGCGCAGCATATAAAACACACTTTAATACTTTTAAAGTTTAGTGCAAAAAGGCCTTTTTGTTGTATTTAACGGGTAATGGCTTACTGTGTCGGATTCCGAGAATCTTGAGGTTGGGTGTTTTGGTTTTTGGAGTAATTGTCATTTCTGTCCATTTTCGCTTCGTTCTCTTCTTGGTTTGGTGCCGTGTTTGGTGTCCATCTGTCATCGCTCCTGTCTGGATTCATGATTTGGTCGCGATTCAAGATTATATATATATATATATATATATATATATATATATATATATATATATATATATATATATATATATATAAGAGCAATAAAAGAGGCTTAAAGCAGATCTCGGTCCTTAGTCAGCTGCTACCAGAACAGTAGAAATGGGAGTTAATTCGTAGGTCTGAGGCGTGTCTGTTTCCTGTCTTCTGTAGTTTGGCAGGTTATTATTCCACTGTACACCTCCTGTCTCTTGAAAAGAAGCTTGTGCGGCTTCGGTTGAGTTCTAATAGAACTTTGAAGACAGGTGACTCCTGTTAGAGAGTGACGGCACGGAGGGTTTATTCCACCAAACTTTAATGAGAAATTGAGTTCATTAATGCCTTTCACGCCTTGGGTGAGTGGGTGTGCCAGTTGTTGATGTGTTCGTTCTGGCAGAGTCCAAGCGAAGTAGAGCCGTGAAGCTTACTGGTGCTCTGACCCTTAGGTGTCGCACTGTGATGTCACAGAGGTGGCCCAACCTGACTAATACTGCCGATCTCTCTCGGATAATGGCTAAGTGTGGAATTACAGTTAACTAAAATGACTTTCCTACATGGCCGCCCCCAAATGTAATATCTAAATTTGTAGAAGACCGGAAAGTCTTATTGTTCATTGCTTCCTTCTTCATCTTCTTCAATGCATGCCCTTCAACAAAAATATGGATAGCCACGCCAGCTCGTGAGAGACGCGGTACACAGTGAAATGAGACGTTTCTCCAGGACCCTGGTGCTACACAAAACAACATATACCACAAACACAAGAACACAATGCTGAGGACTAGACTAAGTTTGTCCAAGCTACATAAAGAGCATCGTGTGCAACCTAGTGCAAAAAGCCAAGAATATGGACCCTCCACCGTTCTCAAAGTGGGGGAGTGTTGGTTTAGGAATACCATATGATATGAGCCCTTGAAGACAGGTGACTCCTGTAAGAGAGTGACGGTACGGAGGGTTTATTCCACCAAACTTTAATGAGAAATTGAGTTCATTGATGCCGTTCACACCTTGGGTGAGTGGGTGTGCCAGTTGTTGGTGTTGAAGGGTGCTGCTGATGAAGACTTGAATCCGTTGGGGAATCTGAGGTAGTCTTCTGCTTGCTGCAGCTGGGTTGCTTGTGCGCAGTTGATGTGTTTGTTCTGGCAGAGTCCGATCGAAGAAGAGCCGTGAAGCTTACTGGTGTTTCGGCCCTTAGGTGTCGATCACTGTGATGTTACAGAGGTGGCCCAACCTGACTAATACTGCCGATCTCTCCCTAATGGCTAAGTGTTGAATTACAGTTAACTAAAAAGACTTTCCTAAATCTCACCCAGGAATGTGTCAGAATAAAGTCCATAGAGATAGAGTCATCTCTAAGCAATCTGGCACAGTGAGGGATAAAACTACACGGTGCTGCGCTTGCTGATTCCACCAAGAGCTCTAATGACACCAATCACATTAATAATAATAAAATGCAGTAATAAAACTACTAAGTTTTGCATATTTTCTCTTAATACATTTCTTGATTGTTTAAACAATTAATAATAATATAACAGAGTACTAATATACTAATGGATTCTTAATAATGAAATAGTTTCTAAGATTTAATAAGAAATAGTATTATTAAATAGTATTCCCAATTTATCTTAGATTCGTTCATCGTTTTTTTTTTTTTTTTTTTTTTTTTGGGGGGGGGGGGGGGGGGGGGGGGGGGGGTGGGGGGGGGGGGGGTGGGGGTTGGGGGGGGGGGGGGTTAGCACGTTTACAATGATCTCTTTAGCAGTTAAGGGATCATTTCTTTCGAACAAGTGCTGAGATTTGAACCCACAACCTTCTGACGTCCAATGGTTTAACCATTTAAGGTTCATGCTCCTGCTCCATAATCTTTTAAATCAGTGTTAAAGATGTTATATCTAGAGGAAAACAAAACAAGTAGACAGTGAATGAAGTGATTTAAAATGTTACTGTGAATCTATTTGCAATCTAGTTTGGGGGCGTTTCACATTTTCTCGAACGCGCGCGTGCCGTTTGTCCTAACCAGCGAGCCGTAGTGTTTCTTTCGCGTGTGAAACATGGCGCGGACAGGCGGTCATATGACGGCGGATAATGACCTTCTGAGACATGCTGAATATTCACCCACATTTAACCAGCGGAGTGAAGCAGATATTGACAAGCGCGTTGTGAGTTTATTCACCTCGGTGGCTTTAAATGCGCGTCTTTATAAACAACACCGTTCGTGGTGTATAAACTCCTCTTAGCTACTTGTGTAGCACGGAACCGGCTAGCCGGCCACCCAGCCGTTAAACACGTGACTTTGCCTAGACTTGCTAGCTTCATGTAGTTTAGGATTAACCTGCTACTTGTGGGTCTGCTTTGCGAAAATGTTCTATCTTCAACCCCATCAAATCACAGTCAACTTATTTACTTAGCAACATATTATTGTTCTTTACAGATAAATAACATTCACTGCATATTTCAGGGCAGCACACTGATTGCAGTTGGACTTGGTGTGGCTGCAGCAGGACTCGCAGGTAAACGGACCCCCCCCATGTCCAATTGTTTTATAGTGATGAAATTATGTTTTTATTTTCCCCGTTGTCCATTATCATTCACACCTGCAGCTGAACAGATCTCCCAGTTGCACTGACTTTCCACTGCCAGGTTCACCTCTGCATGGCCCTCGAGTGACTCTGGTGTCACAGGTTAACGAGGTCAAATTACAGCATGATCAGTACATCAAAGGTTTAGCCTTCATTTATTTTCACCATAAAAAAGTCTATTTCTTTATATTTCATACTTTATTTTTTTACTTCAGTGACTTTATTCAAATAACACATTTACAATGTACATTGTATTCAGTGCTGAAAAGAGTTTGTTCAGTCATTGCAACTATTCAAACAGGATTCTTTGTGCATCTCTATTTACTGTTCTTGTTTGTGCCATGTCAACAGAGAACCCTTCTGTTCCGAGTAATTGGCTAAGATACTGTGTTATGCAATGATTTTTTTTTTTAATACGGAAAATATTTTGCCAGTTTTACACTGTAACAGTTTCAGCCCAGTTTTAACACTGTATACAAAAACTGGTAGTGAAATATAGCTCCTATGTTTCCAAAGACTTAAGCCGACTTACATACAGTGTGTCAGAGACTTTTGATTAAAGTGTTGCAACACTTGAGGACTGAAATGTCAAACACCATAGCAGTAGTGAGACTTAACCTGAACCTACTAATGAATAAGATAAGAAAATAATAATAAGAAAAGAATGAGGTAGGTACATGTTATATTATAAATCTTTTTATACAGTTTATTAGTAATACAGTGTGTATCTCCATCCAGACACAAGGAACTTGTTACTGATTTATTTTGAGGACAACCAGGGCAGTCTTTAAACCAACCAGGAAAACGAAACACAGTGTTGTCAAAATAACAGCACAATCACGTTAGCTTGATATGCAGTGAAAGTGTTAGCAGAAGAAATAACTAGTAACTAGAAATAAAATAGTTTTTAAATCTTCCTAATGATGTTGTTTTCAAACTGCTGCTCATGCTGTACCACTCGGTGATATAAACACAATCTATGCCCTTTCTCTTTATAAGCTCAGACAGCATAATTGCCTGTAGACTTGCTGAATTCAGGGTAATGATAAAATGTTAAATAGAAGTATTCTGTACTGTAAGAGTGTGTATTATTTTTGTAAGTCTGCATGGGCTGAATGAAATAGTGCAGCAGGCTACATTTATACACATATAGTATGAAATGATGTTTAATCCTCTGGGATAGTTTTTTTTTAAGTATTACTGTAAGTGGTGGTTCAAGTCTTCCAAAGGTTCTTACAGTAATTAACAATCTCAAAACCTGCCATTAGCACAGAAAACCAAAAGACTTTTTACCGTAAAATAAATGACTACAACTTAAAAGTGGATATGAGGATGATCCTCCACTATCTTACTGAATTCCAATCTTCATATCAGAGGTAATGCTTGTTAATAAGCATGATATCCAATTGTGATTGTATATTGTATGAGATCATCATGCAGCAGCACTTGTGGTTGCTTCAAGGAAGTTACCTAATTCCTCTTCCAGTATCGCTCTCCTGCCAAAAATCTCTTTCCAAGCAGTGTGTGGTCTGCTAAAGAGAATGGCTTTGGCTCACAGAGGAGCAAAATAAAATAACTCTGCCCACTTAAGTGGCTTTCAGCAAGTCATAAAATATTTCACAATTATCCTGTGTGTGTGTGTGTGTGTGATATATATATATATATATATATATATATATATATATATATATATATATATATATATATATATATATATATATATATATATATATACATTATATAAAAATATAAATATCATGAAAAAAAAGGTCACCTAATAATGAGAGATTTTTCTTTCCAGTATTTTAAAATAAAATATAAAAAGGAAAGCAATTTCAATGCACAATTACTCGTGCAGTAATGTAGGTAATTAATCTAGGGTTGGGATATTTTTACTTTTGTGTGTTTGTATGTATGATCTCCATCCCACATGCTACCATGCTGTGGATAAACTTAGAGATGTTTAATATAAGCATTAATAGGAAGCTCTTGATCCGTATCTGTATGATTTTATTCACTGTACTTCTGCCACATGATTGAACACATACTTGTAAATGAGCAGGTATGAAGGCGTTCCAGTTAAAGCTGACTGTGTATATGTGTATATATTTTTCCCTCTGCATACAATGATTTGGTTCAAGGGAAAAACACAGATGATGGCAGTTGACCAGCTCCGTGACCACAAAATACAGAGGGGAAACTGAAGGGAGACTTTTCCATTTATTAAACGTGATCAAATGTGGTTTTGTATTTGGCTTTGCCTTTCTGCTATCAATTTTAGTGCCTCAATTTGTTAGATAGTTGCAACACAAGTAAGCCAATCCTCTCATATAACGCTTTAACATCTTGTTTATATTTATTTTTAGGTCGATATGCTTTCCACTTATGGAAACCGCTTGGTCAAGTTCTTACAGAAACTGCCAAAAAGTTTCCCTCGTCAGTAAGTAGCAGAAATCTTTGTCACCTCAGATCTGTTTCAGATATCTTGTGTATAATATCTTTCCGAATCCAGCAGTTTCACAATCAGGATTATGCAGTCATGAATTGTTAAACATGTTGGATTTTATTTCTCATGTTGTGTGCTATTCTGCAATATTTTTGGCACATTAGCCTTCCACTTGTGGGGTTTCTCTCTTGTGGTGTTGCAGTTTCACCCTAGACTTGAGTTCATATTGTTTTCTTTCCTCTGTGCTGTTAGGTTGCAAACCTCATTTGACCCACAATCCTTCACATTACGATTAGCCATCACATAACTGTATGTGATAATTGGGGTCAGTGGTTGACTCTCTTGAATCCGAACCTGTCTAAAAATAGCATTAGCAGTCTGCTAATTGAAGAACACTTCTTATCATGCTCTATGTCACAAAAAGCCAACATTTTCAACAGCAAGCAACTTTCAAGTTGTACTTTTCCTTATATTTTGCTTGAAGCAAAAAGTATGTTTTCCCTTCTATTTTTGCTCATTATAGTTTTATTGGCATTAAACTTAATGCTAAGTTTTTCTTTGTCACTTTGTAGAATCCTAATTTGCATAGAATTTAGATATTGATAGATATTGCAGTCATTTATTGATAGATATTGCATGTCTTTCGCTTAGTTTTTCACACACATCCGAGACTGTTCAAATAAATGGGCTTTCTACAGGATTACGTGGCCTTTAATTACATAATATGACATCTTATTTTTTGCTCAGTGACACTTTCGCTCAATATTTGGTCTCATGTTGTTGTTTGTGACAGAATTCAGTCTGTTGTTTAAATTCTGGTTGGGATTACCTTTAGTTTCACACATATATATTGGGATGCTAATGTGTGCCTTATTGGTAGATATGGGTTTTTAACAAGCTTAAATTGGATTTGAGCAACAGGTGATAATTTAATATAAACCTCCTATAAACTGTTTTTTATATTATTGTAAAGAATTAGATTCAACTTTGTACATGGTACATGTACAGATCCATTTAAATGCAGTTAGCATCTAACCAAAAGTGCATAAGTGGCTTATCTATTACAGTAAATAGAAGTATGTGTTGTAAAGTATCTACCTCATCCTGATGATTCTGCGTTTCTATTCTATGTGCATTTCATCAGGCGTTCTCTGGCATATTACAAAGGTGGATTTGATCAGAAGATGACTAAGCGGGAAGCCAGTCTCATTCTAGGGATCAGGTAAGAATATGATCTCTGTGTTCTTTACAGCCTTCTGGTATTAGTCAGTTGTTTGATTTTTACATCGGTGTATAAGAACAAAGGCCAATTCTTTCACAACATGTGAACTCACTGAATCACTAGTTTTCCCAGCAAGGCTTGTGCTCATATTCAAAGACTATGTTTTCGTTTTCATGTCTTAACTTTGATCCTAGCAAGGGTAACGACTATAACCTCAGTCTTGTCTTTAGCTCTATAATCTGCTCAGTCAAGGACCACCCGAAATGTTTCTAGTACAGGAGGAGTGAGGAAGTGTCGTCAGGGTTTCACACCAGCGGTGATTCATCCTTGCTTTATTACCCTCTGTGTGGTGGACTTTGCATCATGTAGTCACTGCTCAAACTTGTCCCTTTGACTGTACCACACATTGCTTTTGTTTTTTCACAGTGGCCTGCTATTTTAATTAATCATTATTATATGCTGTCAGTGTGTTGGCTCGTTTGAAAAGCTGATTTGTGTACAGTTTTAAACAGCTGTTTTACTATATCTATGTTAAATTATTATTTTTAAAGAAAAAAATGTAACTAGATGCTTTGTATAGAATGTCCATAACCTCTTGCAGTAAAGTGTTGTTAAGAGCTCAAACACAGTGTGCTTCAGTTAAAATTTTTAATGACTTCCTTATTTATTTGTGTGTGTGTATGTTTATGTGTGTGTGTATATATAGTATATATATATATATATATATATATATATATATATATATATATATATATATATATATATAATAAGCTATATATATACATATATATATATACATATATATATCTTACACACACATAGAATAGGTCAATGCTTCGTGGTTACATCAAGGTATCCGGTGGCCAGTAATGCAGACAATGGTTGCTGGCGTCTTTTAATCTCCCTTGAGGGACATTATTTAATCAACACTGCTGTTCAGTAAGGGGAGCATCTTGCTTCTAGTGAATGAGATGAAAAATAGTCATTACAAGACATTACAATTCCACAGTTTCCTTTTTGGTACAGCAAATCTGTATCTTGGTCTCTGCATTTTAATAATTTTAATAAATTGTTTCTTTTTTTCTGTAATATCTTTGGAAAAAAGGGTTCTGTTGAAAAGGAGAATAAGCTTTTGGATTGATTTACCCTTCCATCTGTCCAGCCTTATAAAGCCATCTGGAGTGCTATAGCCCATGTGAGTCCTCGGTCCATGATCTATGATACTGAGGAATCGGACCTAGGCAGTTTGGTTTGATGACATGCTCCCGGTGTATGTAAATGACCCGGACACTCCCTTATTTTGGGCTGGCATTTGTTTTCACACTGTCTGTCATAAGGAGTAATGTTTTTTGTAATGTTTACAAACTAATTTGCCAGTAAGGACTTGCTCCTCGTGTTCATCACCAGATGGATTAAGAGCCCAGGCAGGAAAACTGATTTATTTTCTGGAAGGCTTTGTTTTGAGGCAGAATGTCATCCGTTAAACTTGACTGCAGAAGCCATTTTGATTAGGCTGATTATTTGTTTCCACACCCACGGTTGGGCTGACCATAACACGTTTGCAATATGGCCACTAGAGGGAGATGTGTTGCCATTTAACAGTGATTGTTTCATGCACGTTTCTTTTTGCACAGTCCAATGAGCGCCAAGGTAAAGGTGCGAGAAGCCCATCGGAAGATCATGGTCCTAAATCATCCAGATAAAGGTCAGTGGCTTTTATTCCGCACAAGTATATCAAACCCATTACATGTATTTTTCTTTTACTAATCATTCTTCTCTGAATTTGCCGCTTGTATTTATGCAGCAGCACAAATGGAAGGTTAATGGCATTATTATTCCTGACATTTATGTCGTATAAAAAATAAATAAATAGAAAGAGGTATGAATGTGCGCATGGACGTGCAAATAATATTTTATTGAATTTACTAGTGCCATGATTTTTTTTCTCTGGCCATTTAGATTTGTCCAACTCGATCACCTTCAGAGAGACTCAGTTTTAAAAAAAAGCTGGCCAGTGATTTGTTTCCTTGCCCAAGGTTAATGGCTCCCCTCACGTCTGGCTTTTCCTTCCACCACCTGCATTTTTCACAGACCTGAGTGTGTGTGTGTGTGTGCGCGCGCGTGTGCACGCCTGCCTGCCAGTTCAGCTCTCCTCTGCTTCTCCAGGCCACTGTTACAGTGTGTGAAATGAACAGTGTGCTTTGTGATGTCTATCTGTGGCTGAAAGATAAGGCCCTTAACCATGAGGAAGATGCCCTGCAGA
The DNA here is from genome assembly GCA_030449085.1 of Kryptopterus vitreolus. Taxonomy (NCBI): domain Eukaryota; kingdom Metazoa; phylum Chordata; class Actinopteri; order Siluriformes; family Siluridae; genus Kryptopterus; species Kryptopterus vitreolus. The sequence continues at coordinate 10,325,051 of JACRUU010000011.1, read as the reverse complement.
GAAGGAGAGATCTTTTCTGCAGAGAAATGTCTCATTAAACCTGTAACATAAAAACACATCTAGTAGTAACATTCTTTTTTTATTATGCAGGAAAGTCTTATGCTATCACAGAAAAGAAATATGTTTTAGTATTTATTATTATTTTACAAGATTTCCGGGGATGAGATGTTGACCGACGAGACAATGCACACTTCATACATCATCTTGGAGTGGTTGCATCCATCTTTTTTTTTTTTCCCCCCATCCTCTTCTCTTTATCTGCTGCCGGATATCAGACCTAGTTCAGTGGGGCATTACTGTTCCGCTGATTAGATGAACAGATTCACTCTACTATGCTGTACACACATGATGCGTACACCATGACATTTGTCACCATTTCGACTTTACACAGGCGATGAGGTCGAGATCAATATTCGTGTCATTTGTCCGTACCATTTTGCAGTAATGACTCTAGGTGCAATTTCTGACGGCCAAAGTAATCACATAGAATGATTGTTGAATTAGCCTTCATTAGCTTGCTTTAAGTGAACCCATGTGGATGTTTGAGCACGGTCTCCATGACTGTCCGTGTTTAGTTTAATTAAAGATTTCTCTTCAAATATTAAGGCAGCTGGAAAGGCCTTTCAGCCACAGGCACTGACTTGTGTTCTTATGAGGTTGTTCAGGATGAGCTTCAACTTTTAAATTTGATTTGTGTGTGTTAGTGTTTGCACAAGGTACGTGTAATTAAGTCTGTCACTGCGAGCTGTGTTGCTTTTGCCGCTCCCCCTCTGGCACACAGACAGATTAGCAGCAACTAGCGGCCCTGCTCCCTGATACCTGCTCACTCTCTGGCGTGTTCTCCAATTTATAAACGCCACTGTTCTCAACACATCGGTGAGAGGAGGTGTGTGTGTGTGTTTTCTCATAAAGAATAGCCTAAAGGTTGGACGAGGTCATCATGTCACGTTCTATGCCGATGTCAGGCCACAACACAGAGTTGCTTACGCAGAAGTAGACAGTATTAAGTTTAGAATATTAGAAATAAATACAGCACGCTATTTGTGTTCATATCCAATTATATCCAGTTATAAAGATGTCCCTTTCTACTGTTTGACTGCTGTTTTTTTAAACTGGATGATGTCTCGCGTTGTCTAACCACAACAATTACTGAGTATATTTCGTTATCCATATGTATACCTCTGAAAATGAGATGTCTTGAGGCTTTTGACCAGAAATGGTAAAAAAATTTGGTAAAGCAAAGTTATGGTGGAAAAAGATTAGTAAACAAAAATATGCTGCACAATAACCACTTGTGCTGGAGAAATAGAATGTGTTAAACAGGTTCTGTTCTTAAAGTATAACATGGTAAATTGGTCATAAATATAGATTCTTTAAATCTGAAATATTGGGATATTCTAGCTGCAAAGCATTCATGTGTGTGTGTGTGTGTGTGTGTGTGTGTGTGTGTGTGTGTGTGTGTGTGTGTGTGTGTGTGTGTGTGGTGTGTGTGTGTGTGTGTGTGTGTGTGTGTACACACACACACACACACACACACACACACACACACATATATCATATATATATATATATATATATATATATATATATATATAGCTGATTTACTACACAGAGCAGGAATGGGGAAAAACTTTACACACACAAAGCATGACTGATAATTGGTGCATCTTCTGCAGGTGGATCTCCATATTTGGCAGCGAAGATCAATGAAGCAAAAGATCTGCTCGAATCTCCCCATCGGAGTTAACCGTCTGTGCTCTTCAATGCATCGTTCACTCAGCCATTTTCTTTTCACTTCCAACCTCTGTCTGCTGTTCCTCCTCCAGCACTTGAGCTCCCACTGACCAGTATCCTCTCATCTGTGCTGACATGCTCTGACCCACCCGACTCAGAGTCTCTACATTGAAGTCTACTCAGCCCAAAAAAGAAAAGAAAAAACAGTATCACTCAGAATCAGGCATCAGACTCGGCTCTTTTATGTGGAAGGAAATGTTTTAGATAGGAAGCATTCACAATTATTGATATCATTATTGAAGCTGCATTGTAAATGTTTTCAGTTTATGATGCGTCTTCTGAAAAACCATCAGAAGTTTGTCTTTTGCAAAAGTGTAAGGGTATAAAAGTTCTTAAAGCCAGATGCACTAATGTCTGTACAATATTATTTATTAATACAGTATAAACTGTTAATATTATGTTCATTTTATTTGTTGGAGTGGGGGATATTCATCTTAAATGCACACAGAAGTCTGTCTAGTTACAGAATGGACTTGTAGTGAAAAAACACCAAATATTTCACTTTTTTTTTTATTAGTGTGCCTAGTAAAATAAACACTATGTAAATCAAAGATTGTCATCGTACCTCTTTCCTCACAGTTTGGCAGTGATGCATGGACCCCGCCCTGCATTGATACGTTCGATGTTATTGATTACTTGCATGTGTACACTAAGTAGCTCAGAGGTGAGTGTTCTGCTGTTGTCCTGACTAAAGCTGTGTTGCACTCGGACTGCCCTGTCGGTTGTCTGCTGCTTTGACCCCTCCTGTGACTGCAGCTATTTTCAGCTTTCACACTCGCTGTGATCTCTGCATGGAGTTTCTAAACAAGCCTGTTCTCGGCGTGTCCTCCTCCACCATGGTGCATTTTTGTGAAGTGGTGTTTAAGTGTCAGGCATTCTTCATGCCTTTGCATGTCCAGTATACTTCCTTTCTGTTTCACCAAGCCTTATAGGTAGAGCTTAACACATCACATGCATAATTATCATTCCACCTTGCTTTAATAGACAGTTCCCTTAATGTTAGCATGGACCACATTTTTACATGGTTTCTTATTAACCCTTGTATTGCATGCAGTCTTTACTCAGCAATTCCTCAATGGGTTTTGCTGTTTAGTTTTGTTAAGGCATTGGACTCTGGACTGGAAGATCGCAGGTTCAAATCCCACAACCAGCACCACCAAGTTGCCACTAGTGGGCCCTTGAGAAAGGCCCTTTACACTCAGGTGCTCAGTTGTAAGTCAGTCTGGATAAGGGCGTCTGCCAAATGGCGTAAATGTAAACATAGGTCTACTTTTGCTTCGGTATAGTACAGAGCATGTATGACTATATGTATGGTTCATTCTCCATAGCCATTATTCACTCTTCAACCTTTGTAGCGGCTTTACATTCATCTATAGAAAGCAACATGGTCTATACGGTTTTATTTATTTAGAGCAGGGGAGTTAAACTCATCGTCACCGTGGGCCACATAAGCGTTATGGTTGCCCTCGAAGGGCCAGTTGTAACTGTAAGACAGTATATAGTCTTTGATGAGCGCCGCCTCATAACACAAAAGACATACCGGTTTTTCTCCTTGAAGCACAAACATATTTGGGTCCTGAACATTTTGGGATAATTTGTAGAGATTTCTTAATTCCGCTTGTTGGAAATATGCTGTATACGCTGATGTGGGGTATACTGCTATCTAGTGGCGGGATGCCATAACTTTGTAGATAACGTAGTCGCATGCATTGTGGGAGATTTTGTTTCCCCTCGACCACTGCTCGCAATCTTGGGGTAACTATGGACAATCAATTATCTTTCTCTTCGCATTGTCGTCACCTCTACAACATCAGAAGGATTCGACCGTTTCTATCCACACAGGCTGCTCCAGTCCTTGTTCAGTCAACTCTCTGCTGGCAGGTTCTACCTCAGAACGCTATTCGTCCACTGCAAATGATTCAAAAATGCAGCTGAGCAACTCGTCTTCAACCTGCCTAAATTCTTTCACATCACCCCACTGCTGCGCTCGCTCCACTGGCTTCCTGTAGCTGCTCACATGCATCAGATTCAAAACACTGATGCTCGCCTACTAAACCAAAAATGGACCCCTATCTCTTCTAACAACACCTATACTAACATTTATTTCCTCTCAATGTCCAGGAATTCATTAAAAAACTATGCACACACCTTTTAAGGTCTTGCTGGCCATATTCGGCCTTGAGTTTTAGACGTTGCCATCATTTGAGAACGTGCGCAAAGCTCGGGTACTGCAACCCGAACACGGCGCGCCTAAAATCCGTTTCGCTTCAAAATCTCTGAGTCATGAGATGAGAAGATCCTGACAGTCACAGACATTGTGACCTATATTTTCAGCTCTGTTTGGCATGGAGCCTTTATGAAAAGTGCATGCACTTGATATGTTAAACCCTTGCGAGCGATGTTGCTGAAGAAAAGAACCTAAAAGATATTCGAAAGTCCAAGGATATTACCTATTACAAGTCCCCGCTTGTTCTACATTACAAATTTAGCTGCTGTCCAGAATATCCACAAAGGTGTTAGAACAGCCTTGGAGAATATTTATGTCATGTTCACTAAAATAAAATAAAAACTGACTCCTTGGGGTGGACAGATCCTGCTTCAATACACAACATTTTAATGTATATTACACACATAGTGTGTGTGTGTGTGTGTGTGTGGGGGGGGGGGGGGTCATACCAATTAGCAGTGCCTCACAAATAATTGTATAGTGGAATAAAGCCATTGTCATTGGGAAGGAAGGATATAAACACCACTACTAAACTTCTTTTCTTTTTATGAACGAAATTGGTGTTAATTAACTAGCTACTGTGAGTAGGATTGATTAGCACGGCTTATGCTGACACCCCCCACACACACACACACACACTCCTACCCGGTGTATTTATAGATGACTTCAGGAAACTCCGGAGTTCCTTAAAAACAAACCAAAAGAATTTTCTCGGACATTTCATCCAAAATACTTTTACTTGCCAACAAATTTGTAGTACAGCGATAAATTGTTTCCGAGCAACTGAATCTTTGACGGAGAATACCTACCGATATCGCATTAGTATACTATTGCTATGGAGACGGGAACACCCTCAACACACCGAGCAGGGAGAAAATAACTTAAAAGGCGTAGAGGTACAGTGTTAGAAGGCCTTGGTTAAAAAAAAAAGCGGAATAGAAAGAAATTGCACAGCGAGAGCCTTGTAAACATCCTGCTGTGCCTGCGTTTTGATGCTCATCATCATTCGTCAACCAGAGCGCGGTAATGTCCTGCATGCAAGACAAGAGAAGAAGAGAAAGCAGGAAGATGTGAACGTGCTTAATGTTCATTTTACAGCTTTGGGGGTATTGAGAAAGAAGCTAGGGTGTCACAGAGGAAAGAAATAAGAAGCTGAGCAGTAAGTGCTATTCTTGCAGTCTGGGTTTGGTGTCCAGCAAACACTATTTTTGTTCGCTGGCATGAAGAAAAGCTTATGCAAGCGGTATTTCGGTGCACCACGCTGTCAACAAAATGCATTCATTTTTGCCGTCTGGTGCAGACTCAGGAAGTCTGTAATGAGAAATCATTCGTTCACTCTGAATTAGTCGTAGGTCTTTTCAAAAAGGAAATATACAAAATGCAGCGTGTATTTTTGAACAAAGTGTATTCACATTTGAACCTCCACAAACCTAATCGGTCTGAAAAACGGGAAATAATTTCAGGAATATGAACTCTCAAACTCAAAAATGTGGATGTGTAATTTCATATCTGATGAAAAGGAATTGTATTTTTATAACTGGATATCAGTTGGAGGGCAGGGCTGCTTTAGTCATAAGGCATCGACTGCTCCAGGGGGATCATATTAAGGCAAACCCTGTTCACAGACCGCCATCTCAACCCCTAAGATCTAACAAATATCACATGCTTCCTGAGATATGCCTGCTGAAGGAGGAGACACATTTCAGTGTCCTAAGGACTGAGATTTATAGCTGAAGCTCCAGATATCCCTTACTCAGATTCTTTCACGTGGTTTTAAATATTACAATCCAGTCCAAGAGCAAACATACAGTACCTGAGGGGAATTATTTCACATGGTACTGCACTCGCTTAGCATGCAAGAAGAAGCTCACGCTGTGCTGTGCAGCAGATATCACTTTACTTATTCTAATGCTACTTTCAAATGGAAGCATGTTCTTGTCATATTGGAATTCAAAGTGCAGTTTCATTCTGTTGGGAATTCCTTGAACTAAAAGTTGGTCAAAGGAAAATCCTGACCCAGAAAGAATGGTCTGTACAAGGATTGAACCAAAAACTTTCTCCTAGTAATATTTCCTACTCTACTGGAGTTAAAAATACATCCACACACACACACACACACACACACACACACACACACACACACACACACACACACACACATACATATATATATACTTGCATTTATTTACCATAAATGAATACTTTTCATATTTCTAATACTCTGATTGTAACAGATATTATAAGTATATAAATTTCACTGAAAAACTCTCCCCTTAATAAAATTATTCATTACCTAATGTTGATTTCACATTAGAAATTATTCTTTTAATATTAATTTCTTGTTCATTTCAATGTTCATTTTCCTTTTTTTTAAAAATTGTTAAATATGGTATATTGTTCATCCTTTAAGAATTATGTAGTAGTCGTAATTCGGGGAGATTTGCGTTGGTGGATGCCCATTGTATTTTTTGTTAATAAAACACTTCTATCGCCTCTTTTATATTCCATTCTTATATTACTATAATATTACAAGCTGTAAGAGAAATATTTTTCAAATAATGAAAAGAAACAACACTTGAAAATTAGCCCAGGTGTGTGTGTGTTTGTGTGTGTCTTAAAAACAAAATTATTTACACACCCTGTACTCCAAGTATGACAAATCAACAACAAGCAAAATAATAGCACTTGGATGCATCGCAACCTGAAGGAGAGAACGCATTTGAACGAATCTGAACATCAGGTGTTGCCAAGACGGGATGAGTTTTCTCTTGGGTCCAGTTCCTCTTGTTGCTTCTTCCACTTTCATCTCAGGGAGTTTGTCCTTGCCGCTGTTGCCTCTGGCTTCCTCATTAGGGATCTAAATATAAATCTACATCCAGATCTCTCCAAAGCAGCATTCTGATCATATCTATTATTACAATTTATAAAGAAAACTGACCCGGATTCATTTTCAAACTTTACAATTACTAACTTCAGAATATAATACTGCAAAATATATTTATTTCTATTAATGATCTTTTTTTTTGCCATAACCTATGCTAATGGTATTATCCTTTAATACGGTTTACGTTGAGAGAGCCATGTTTTGACAAAGCTGGAAGAGGAAAAACTGTACTCAGACCTGCTAGCTCTATCATCTTCCTTCCCATGCTGACAACAGCTTGTTTTATTCCGAGTGATTAAAGCGCCTCTGCTTCGCATCTTGGTCGTGTCTACCGAGTGCCGACTGCGAGTTAAAAATAAACACAGAAAATGTGACAGACTGCGAGACAGTGACGTGACACAGCTTTCATCTCTGTATGTGTAATAGTGTTTAGGTTTGAATAAAAAGCGCTTTAATAGAGTTTTCGAGAGTCGTAATTAACATGAGCTGATAACGACGGTGAATTATGACACGAGGAGAATGCACGTTACATACACGGTCCACGTGACAACAAAAGATCCTGGACAGTAAAATATCCTCTGTTACTCAGGGGCACAAATGTTCATGAGGAAGAATTAACTGCTGCACTGGTGTTCAACTGGAGTTTAAGTTCCAGAAAGGAGTGTAGCACAAAATGAACAATCTGAACACTTTTTTTTTTGTAATGTTGAGGTGATCATAAATCTGTAATGCATTTGGTAAAACTGAAATAAATCTTCAGTATCTGCTGGGTCCACGTGTCTCAGTACATATCCCTATTCCACATTCCCCATGTAGAATTGTGCGATGCTGTATTCCAGGGTTTCTTCCTGCTGTTAACAGAAAGTTCCCCAACTGCATCAGACGCTGATTAGAGCTTTTTCAAGTAAGCGCATATCCTCATTCTGTGCATTTTCCTTTGCCATCAACAATGTCTTTAAAGCAGAACAGCAGGGGTGACAGCTACAGCAGTGCGGGAGATTCCTCTACTGAGTTTCTTCGAGGCATCGGCCAGTCTCATTCTGTCTCTCACCGAGGCGCAGTGCTCACACTTCCCATAACCTCAGTGGCAGCAAAGTGTCTCTCTGTTCGTTATGTCGAGCTGAGGGCTTCGAAGCCACAGAACTTCCAGCGTTTTTCCAATGTTGCTCCCACACCGCTAAACTCCTGCTTGAACATGTTAGGTAGCCGCACCATCAGACGTTCTAAGTCGCTGGCAGATATCTGCGAAAGAGCAGTTTAGTGTGGGATTATTATATTGATTATTCATGTTTTGACATAGTTTTATAGCTTTACAGTTAAGTTTAAATAAACCTGTGTATGCCTAGGTGCTTGTGTGAGTGGAAAAGTACTGAGAGAAGAAGAGTGGCTATGTTTACGTGTGTGGGGGTAGATAGAGGGCCAACAGCTGCAAGTTTCTACTGATAACCCCAGCCCAAGTGAAAGAAATGTTAGACAAAGACAAAGGGATCAAGCTTGCATTTATAATGATGATTCCTAAGAACAGCTAATGTGACGAGTGCGATAAACAGTTGAAATATGCTTTTAACAAAAATATGAATGTTAAAAGTGGCACACAAATAGGTTACATGAAAAGTTCACTAGAAAAGCTGAACAAGATGAAAGAACTAGGGTGTGCCTGTTTTTGTACACTGCATCTGTTACAGGAAAAAAGGGAGTTGGAATGGAGTCAGATAAGATGGAGCTCAACCAATGAAGAGGGAAGAACAAGCTGAAGAAAGATCACGTCACATAAACCTATAAAGGACATGGTTGACTAGTTGTTAGGGGTTCGTCACCTGTATACCCAGGAGAGACGAACCAGCATGCTGTAATCTTTTCATATCTGATCAATAAATACTTAATCTTTGCATCCATTCTCGACTCAAATTTTGAATACGCAATGGACACCTTTGAAGTCCAACATTAGTCATTTACATGTAGAAAGAGGCTTATTTATGCCAATTGTATTATTAGATGTTTATATGTACAGACAAACACGTCATGCGTTGTTATTTTGTCATGTCGTTCGATCAAAAGCTCACGGACGGACTCGAATGCTGCACCAATAAACAAAATGATCTACATGGAAAGAAATAAGTACAAATCATAGAATCTACTCATCGATTGTGACTTATCAAGCTGTCCCTGTGCAAGAGGATTTCACTTCATCGCTTATTCTCAATCATGTCAACATAATAGAACAGTAATAACTGTGACTCATTTCTAAGATGCAGAAATGAGTCACAAAGAACTGAAAGTAAAAAGGTACGTTTAAAGGATGTTGTAAGTGCTTTTTTGGACTATATTCTAGGGTTTTAGCCTTTAGGCACGTTTCACTGAGAAACTGGAAACCAGTTTGACGCTTTCTAACAGCGCCTTACTAGCACACTTCATTCCCTGGTATCTCTCATGCTACAATATATGATATTCCCAAACCAGTGTGAGAATGTATTATTATAAGGAAACTTCAAAGTGCTTAGATAAGAGTGTCCGCTAAATGCTGTTAATGTAAATGTAAATGACTACATGGGAAAAGACGTTTTTCATGCCGTCATAGCATTTTCTCAAAGTCTCGGAGCTGCCTGTAAAAACATAGGATTATTATTTGTTATTGATTATTTAAACAAACAACTCCACTCTAATGAGACCATTTCGTAAAAAAAAAAAAAAAAAGTTGCTCTGAAATCTTGCAACAATATCTCTGCACTATTACTTTTATTTTTGAAAGGAGGCTGTTTACCATATATAGCTATTTGTTTCTTTATCAAAATGTCTGTGTGCCATGCATAAGCAGAGCACTGGCATTTCTTTTCAGTTCTTCTGCACAAACCCCTGGTCAGGAAAAAGCAAAGTTATAATTGAATATAGAAAGTTTTTTAAAAATACACCATTACACCATTTTTCCTGTGCATTTATAAACCAATATACAGTACTTGTGCTGGTCAGGTATATAATGCTTTAAATAAAGAATCCTTTTAAAACTAAGTGTTACTAGTATTGTTTTTATTAATTAACAAAATGGAAGGCAAATGAACAGAAGAGAAATCCAAATCAAATCAATATTTATTGTGACCACCCTTTCCCTGCAAAACAGCACTGATTCTTCTACGTACAATTGTATAAAGTTTTTGTAGGACGCTGCAGAAAGGGTCTTACAAACATCTTTGAGAGCAAATCACAGATCTTTAGTGGATGTAGGATGCTTTAAATCCCTCTGATGCAATCCTAGACAGACTTTTTGTTGATATCAGAGCTCTGTTTGGGGGCCAAAACTATTACTTCCAGTTCTACTTGCTTCCTCTCTCTGTGAAATATAATCCTTAATGATGCTGACTGTATGTTTGGGGTCATTTTCTTACTGCAGAGAAAATTCGGGGCCAATTAGATGCCTCCGTATTTCTACAGAGTGTGGACACCAAATCTCTAACTCTATTTGCTGGGAACCTCCACCATGCTTCACTGTTTCCTCTAGACACTCATTACTGTACCACACTCTCTTGCCCTTAGGCAAACAACTTGTCTTCTGCTACCTCCAAATATTTCTGATTTGGTCTCATGAGTATAGAGAATATGCTGCCTTTTTTTCCTGCAACCCAGATTCTATATTTTCATGTATAATTGGGTCAATTAGCCTTGTATCCATTTCAGAGGTATGGATTTTTTGCCACAATTCTTCCATGAAGACCGTTTCAGGCCAGAGGTCTACAGACAGTACATGGGTGTATCTGGGTCCCACAGGTTTCTACCAGTTCTCTGCTGAAGGCACTGCTGGGCATCTTCTCAAAGGAAGTGAACATGTGTCTTTAATCTGCTGCATTAAGATTCCCTGGCCCTGCTTAATCTGCTGCATTAAGATTTTTTTTTTTGAAAGCATTTTATATTAAAGCATTCTTTATATCAGCCTAAAATATAAAGCATTTTTATAACCTGAAATTCATGATAAGTAATATATTTGTGCAGCCAATTTCCTGAATGTTGTTTCATCTGACAAATCCGAAGTGTTAGAAATGTCAAACATGCACATATAGTGGTAAAAATAGGTATGGGCATTTCCATAACACATGAATGCATTTTTTTTTATCACTCTTATCACGCATTTACAAATAGCAACATCCGTGAAAGAAATAAAGAAATGTATTACCTTTGCATCAAGTCTTTGAATATAAGACCACAAATACTCAATGTTGGCTCCAAATGGGTGGACATGGAGGAAGGTTGAAATGACACCTGCACAAAGAAAGAAAGGAAGATGGATAGAGAGAGAGAGAGAGAGAGAGAGAGAGTGCACAAGCCTCAATATTGTTATGGTCACATATGCAAGTAAGTGACAGGCTGGTAATAAAGGCAGCCTGCACAATCATAAAACTCCTCGTCGGAGCAGAACCAGCAGTCATCCCCCCTCCCCCATTTTAGTTGATTACTTTGGAGAGGTCCTCCAAAGGTAACGCAGTGAAGCGGAGGCAGAGAATATAGTGCCTTGCCTGGAGGGTCCCAAGCCAATATTTATTTCCTTGATTTATATGGCGTAACGCTGCCAATTACAGAGGAACCTAATTCAATTCCCTTCACAAGCCATACTTTCACAGAGCCTCATTCTTGAATATACAGGGGAAGGAAGGGGTTGGCTGATGATCATGATGTCTGCTCAGATTTTAAAACGTAAACCTGAGGATCAACTTTTTCATCTACATGCTGACTTGAAGTCCACTGCTCTGACATAGGTAATAAAAAAAATGTATTTCTGTATGAAGAGAAGCAAATATGGTAGCAATCATCGCATATAAAGAGAAAGTATATTAGCAGTGCTACTTATAGAAGCAAATGAAGGCTTCCTCTTTGCTGGTCAAAGCCTGTAAAGGTAAGCAATTTTATGTTTCACTGTTCTTTTATGTCCCTGCTGCTGGAATAAGCTGAGTTTCCCAGCCGTTCTGGCTCACAGCTCCTTAGTCATTTTTTTCCAACCCAGCCTCCATCTGTATAGTGCGTTTCACTGTTGGCAAGACAGATATACTGTGTGTGTGTGTATGTGTGTGTGGGTGTAGAATTAGTGTTGGATGTGTAGGTCAGAGCCAGTGGCGTGCCCATCAGACAAAGAAACAGCTCCTTTGAGCCATTTGGACCTCTGTACCTCTATGGTTCTTGATCCAAAAGAACAAAAGATAGAGCAGAAGCTGTGAGTACATGTCCTAGCAAATAGTATAGAAGCATTTCTCCTTTTCTGGCTTCCCGTCCTCCCGTTTCATCGTAATGTGTACGTTTTGGTGTTGGAGTTGGAGCAATCGAGCCAGCATTTTTCCCAAAGCAACTACTCTTCATCAAACCTACACAGAACCAGAGACAACTTACCAAGTAACAGAGCGTCCTTCTCAGATCTAAGAGGACCTCGAGACACCGCTGCATTAGTCTTCTCTCGATGGAGATAGTGTGTTGCATTACCATTTACTCCCTGTTCACAGTAACACACACACACACACACACACACGTGTATATGTATATATATATATATTATATATATATATATATATATATATATATATATATATATATATATATAAATGCAAGCTGAGGAAGTAGCAAAAACACAATGGATAATGTGTCAGAAGGCTGACCAATCTGTAGTAAACAAGCATTCGGCTCCTATTTCGGAGAAATCAATGTATATTGGCATTCACCCCCACAGTCTCTTTGCACAGCCTTCTACTACAGATGGCAGATCATAAGTCAAATAAATGATAAATTGATACACATCAGGGCATCACAAACAGGTTAATTTTTAGATTTTTTTTTTTTAATGCTTTTAGATGCTCTTTGAGGATGCATAAAGCATGCATACCTATTTAAATCTACACATTTCCAGTTAAAATTAAAAATCATACAATGTATCATACAATGTTATGTTGTTTTGTGAAGGAAACGAATTTCAATAGATGATTTTTTTTTATTATGTAAGTTGATATGTTATATTTAAATATTAAGAAATTAGAGACGATTACTCTTTTGTGTAAACTGTAAACTGTGTGCTGTGGTTTTGCCCATCTCCTCCATGTGCTCACTATATTCTAAAGATAGAACACTATAAACCAATGTATTGCAGAAGAAGATGTAAGCAATTGAGACTATTTCCCTGAGTAGAAATGATATATATATATTATATATATATATATATATATATATATAACGATATATATATATATATATATATATATATATATATATATATATATATATATATAAATCCTAAACCTCATTATTTACACCAGACATGTTCTAATGGAAAAGCTGTCAGTTGCTCCCAGTGCATTAAGAGCTACAGATAATGATGGTCACAAAGGGCTGTAACTGTGCAATGTTTTTTTTAATAAAACAACATGTAGGAAGCAATGCTAAACACTCTAAGCTCATTATCCAAATTTTTGGTCATGAATTATTTTCCTTTTACATTTAAAAACGTTGTCTAGACTTTCATATACATTTCACCACATAATACAGCTGAATTGCTGAAAACCAGCAAGTCTAATATAAAAGACTTTACCTTTTCAGGAATGTCAGTGGCGTTGTTTGTCCCTTCCACCAAATCTGTGCTGTTCAAAAGCTATCAGGAGAAAAGAAAAAGAAAGCATTTGTTTGTAAATTCTTTTACAAACCCTGTATGTGATATAACATGATGTATACTTGGCTTTATAATATGCAGACTAAATGTTAAAAAACTTTTATTCTATTCACTTCACTTTTATGTGTGTAATGATGTTTTACCAATGGGCAAGACTATACGTTTTTAACCTACAAATACCTAAGTTTATTTCTAATGAGCCATGAACCATCAGCAACAGCAACAATGAAAAACACCCTGTGATGACTTTAGGAAAAAAAACTTCAGAACCATTTTATAATTAGGAATGTAGTGGACATATTTGTTACTTTAAACAAATATTAACAACATGCCGAACCCACAATTTCTCCTGAAGGTCAGATTCAAATATATGTAGAACATTTAGAATACTGGTCAGTCACTGAGTTCAAGTCTGAGTTCATTCCTGTTAGGACTCGGGGTTAGGTACAGTGGAAACCACAATCTCCACAGGACTTCTGTTTATTGATGTTCCCATTATCTCAGTCAAATAACATTCATGCAAACCAATGTCTGCAGTTAGGAAAATTGAGTAAACAAGCATGGATTTTATTCGGTGCTCTAAGGCCAACTACAGTGCTAGCAAAAATGAGAGGAGATCATGTTGCACTGTTCAGCAGGGAAGAAGCAATAACACTTGGATCATCTTTCAGGGGCACTTTGTCAGTGACACAAACGCACAAAGCTCACAGTCGAGTAGAAGCAGCACATTTAAAATAAAGCAAGCACATTTAACCCCCATGTGTAGGTCAGAGAGCACGAAATGGTTAAGCAGAAAATGGGATGTGCACAAGTAATATAGACAGTAAATACAGCAGGCTCAGCAGATGTCAAGCAAAACAGAAAAAAACAGCCTCCCTGAGCTGTGTCCCACCAGGCATTAATGTTTAAACCTACATGTAAGAGAAAATTGTGTGTGTGTGTGTGTGTGTGTGTATGTGTGTATAAGATTAGCCTTGTGTAATCTCATGTGGAAATTGGACAATTTGGATCATCTGAAAATTTATTTTTAAATGTGGTTTACATCCAGTAAGAGGGAAAAAAAGGATTCATATCTATAAGAAACATTTAATTAAATATTTAAAATATTTTGCAGTAATTTTTAATGGTTGAAAGAAAAACACAGGTATTGTGTTTTTAATTATTCATTTTCTGAAGGGCTCTATAAATACAAAAATATATATTCTTGGGCGAATATTTTGTGCATGGCATTTTATTCTTGTTCATTATACTGACACACTGCACCAGAATATGAACTGACCAGTAAAATTGGATGGCAAACAGAAATCTAAATATGGATTTAAAGGCATGAAACAGAAACCAGACCAGCCATAGACAATTCATAACCTCTATTTAGAGCCATTTCACCTTGCTTCCATGCTTTATGCAAAATAGCTAAATGCTGTTGTTTTGTGTTAAACGTACCTTCTCCTTAAGGCTAATGATCTCCCCTTCCAGATAGCGCTTGCTCGCCTCGTGACTGTTCCAGCTCTTGTTCCTTCCCCTTCAACTCATCCTGGAGTCTCAGTAATTGCTGTGGAGACAAACAGTATTATGAAGAATAAATGATAGCAGACACCAACAAAGTACTTGCTTGTGTAAATGATGAATGCTTCTGAAAAGAGATCAACAACAAGGGTCTTGGTCCGGTGCAGCCAAAATTATGCACACAACTACTGATGCTATCTTGATACAGCCATTAATAAACACACTAACAATATTAATGTATTCCAAGAACATCGCTCATCTCTTCTAACGGTATGCTCAAATCCCTTATGGTTTTATAATACTGTGTAGTCAAGTCTTTTTAAAATAGCACTTTTTATTTAAAGACACCCAAAACCAGAACGGATCTGTATAACGTGGGCGTTCATGTGGCTAGTCTTATTGCACCTGACTGAAATTGTATTGTGAACGAAATAAATTCTTGTTTGCATTTGTCAGCATTTGTAATCGTGCAGGATAGGAACAATATAGACCATCTTCTCTTAGCAATCCCTGAGTAAAAATGCAGTGCCTTTGTCACAGAAAAATATGTCCTATTATGAACGACAAATGCATCATGATTTCCACTTCCTGTTTTTTTTAGTGAATGGGAGATATGAGTCTGTGGCTATTGCTTTTTTGCGGTGAGTGAGTAAAAGATTGCTGAGGCATGTCGGAGTGTCTGGAAGGGGGAAGTGAACATTCACAAGCACTCCTAGCAGGCAATCCTCGCCATTTCATGTGAAAGAGGTCAAACATTTACCACAAAGTCCGAGTATAATGGTGCATTGTGTGCATTTTTTTAATTGTTTTAAATTGAATGTTCATTATAATAAAAATAACTAATAATATTCTATCTGACATATGTGGGTGTGTGTGTGTGTGTGTGTGTGTGTGTGTGTGTGTGCTCTACCTGCTGCATGCTGTGCATAGTTTGTTGCAAGAAGTTGAGCTGGTGCTCATGACTATGTTCCTCTTCAGGGTTCTGCACCTTACCCTGCTCCTTCTTTAACAGCTCCACCTCATTCCTGTACGCATCCAGCTGCCAGCGCAGACTGTCGTTCTCCTCTCGCAGACCATAAGAGTGAGCAGCCAGAGCTGCAGACATGAAAAAGGTAACAAAAAAGATTGTTACAATAGGATATGGAAAAAGGTAGCAAAAAGATTTGCTACACACACACACACACACATGCTACGAAAAAATATTTTTTAACTCTCTATACACTAAGTCTGAAGCGTGTCTAATTGTCACCTTGTTTATTTGTCTATTGAACAGATCCGAATAGCCTTTATTTGTCAGATATATATTATAGCACAGTGAAAATGTTTCTTCGCAAATCGCAGTTGGAAAGCTGGGGACAGAGCGCAGGGTCAGCTGTGATACGGTATGCCTGGACCACAGAGGGTTAAGGGCCTTGCTCAAGCAAGCTTGGCGATACCAGGGCTATTAATATTAGTAGCACTGCACCACTGAGCTACCCCCCTCACACATTGATTGACTGGTTGTTTATATAAAGCAACCAAATATTGTACAGCGCAGTTACATTCATATTATAATTGGTTTACCATGCAGTGTTTACTGATAGCTAAATGTATTAAAAAAATAGGCAAAAATGGTCATTGCTGCCGGTTTCACATAATAATTTTTCTACACATACACTGCGACACTTGATGTACAACACATTAGGTACAAAAAAAAAGACTGAAGTGAATTGATCTATTGAATGCAGTTTTTTTTTTCCATTATAACCAAAATAGTGTTCAGGGTTGCAGGACTGGACAGTTCATGATATATAGCTGAGCTCCAGACAGCTGAGCTGTGCAGAAACAGTCTCTCTTAATCCACTGGTGTCAAGAAAAACACAAACATAACTCATTCTAGAAATCCATCACAAATAACTTAATAGAACCCCCCCACCACCAAGATTAGCTATAGGGACGGGCTGCAAATAAGCGAAACGATTGAGTCATGTGTAATTAAAGCACACTGTGTAATGCAGTGTTAATATGTACATAAAACGTTGCATAGAAAAAACTCTTTGAATTATAACGAAGAGTCATATTTAATAATGGCAAAATATACTGATATTTAAAAACATATTTGAAAAGCATGGATCTTACCTGAGTTATCCATCCGGACCTTCTTACAGGGGTTTTCCTCCAAGTCATCATCTGACATCTCCATTTCTTCTTCCCTTCGGATTCCCATGATCTCCTCGCTGTGGGCGTTTCTCAGCTCCTAAAACACCAAAATCAAAAACGCACCCAATCACCATCCACATCATCACACACACACACACACACACACACACACACACACACACACACACACACACACACACACACACACACAACACACACAAGCATACACAATAGGAGAGACAGAGAGAGTCAGAGAGAAACAAGCACAGACACCATTAGTGGTATCTGCCCTGTATTACTGTATGTTCTTTGATAGATTTGATATGATTTAATAGTTGATTGGTCATATTTTATTCTACTACAGAAATGTATTGTATACTTATAGTAACTATATTTATTATTCATTTGTTCTATAGCAAAAAAAAAAACAACGTCTTTTTCATTTACATCAATAATCATTTATTTTACCCAATAAACATATTTAGGCAGGTATAATAGTAGCATTTTCTTTGACTTTCAGCTTGAACAGGCTCTTGTGAAGACCAACTTTGTGATAAATTGACAGACAGTTGCTGACTGATTGAGTCCAACACAGCCTGCTGTGAGAGCTGAGACTCTGCCATCACACAGCTGTGTGTGATAACAACAGCTTGGATGCTCCATTTGTCTGGGACTGAAAAGTGTAAAAATCACATTATACAAACTTCCAGGCTCACTGATCCCCTGATAGTCATTATAGGGATCAGCAGTAAGGTGGTTTAATGCCAGGAGTGTGAAATCTTGCAGATCAGACACAATAAATATCATTGAAGGGACTGCAGTGAAGGAGAGCACATAGAAGTTTCACTATATGTATGCATTCCTATAGTGCTTGTTCCTTTATCTTCTTTTGTAAACTATGATAAATGGACACTATGATGATATTTTTGTTGGAACTATGTTTTACCACAAGGCTGCAAGTGGGGGAAAAAGATATATATATATATATATATATATATATATATATATATATATATATATATATATATATATATATATATATATATATATATATATATAATAATAGTATGACATAGCATTTTGCTTAAATGTGTCCTGACTGCCGTGGCCAAGATTTCACAATGGTGACATCAAAACAGATTTTGGCCTATCACTGTACCAAAGTCACCTTCACAAAATCAGCATCTTACCTCTTATTAGACTGAGAACATAAATATGAAGTTTCCATTTAATGTCTGGACTAGAAATAGTGTACTTCCTTTACTGGGTTACATGTTTTTTTGGGCCTCAAAGACAAAAACATCCTGATAATTTTGTTATGTACATTATATATATTTATGTAAAGAAAGCAGTGAAAATCTCCACCCCAATCGCTCTTAGCATCAGCGGCCACTACAGTAATTTGTCAATTAAGTTCTATAGTACTTCCAAAATTAATAAGGTTTTATAAAACACTGACTCTCGATCAAATTTATAAAATGTTCTAGAATATAAAACCAACTCACCATATGGACAAAAGTTTGTATATACCCAACCATGAGGTTCAGTGCAATATTTGTAATAAGTCTTACTCATATGGAAATATTTTTCTCCTGTTATTGGAGTGTGGTTGTGGAGAATTGGCCACTTATTCAGCCAAGAGTGGCCTGGGGTTGCGTCGCTATCCCAAATAAGATGTTCAGGAAAATTGATGTCCAAGCTCAATAACAGGCCTCTCAAGATCTTCCAATTTAACCCCTGCAATCCAGGTTGCATGAAACAGGTATCAAGCAGTTTATTTTTTATCATTTACAGTGGGAACGCCGCCGAACGTCCCCACCCCTTAAAACCAGTGGTTCAAGAAAGACACACAACCTGGATAGTTTAACTTTAACTTATTTAATCACAAATAGCTAAATAGAATTAGATATAAGGGAGGGGTGTAGCTCAGTGGTTTAGTTGCTGGGCTACTGATCAGAAGGACGGGGGTTGAGCCCCAGTATCGCTAAGCTGCCACCTTTGTATTCTTGTGCTCCAGGGACGCCGTATCATGGCTGACCCTGAGCTCTGACCCCAGCTTCTAACAAGCTGGGATATGCAAAGAAAGAACTTCACTATATTGTAATGCATATGTAACAAATAAAGGATATTCTTCATCATATATATATATATATATGCCAAGATTAGATATAAGTACGCCAAATAAGATGTGAAAAAATATTGCTCATTTTTAAATAAAGAGCTCCACTTTCACTTCAACCAATGTACCCGGGGTTGCGATGAACAGGTTTGGGTATCATAGTGCAAGTGAAGGGAAAAATGTAACGCTCTACATAACAAGTGTGCCAGTAGAACCAAAAACAGAGAAGGCAAGTGTCTGGATACTCATGTCCATACAGTATAGTGTATTTTTAGACTTTAATCTAAACCTAATGCAAATTTAATCAGTGATGAATTATTTATCCAAGCGTATCATTAATAACTATCATTTTAACCCTAGTAGTATCAGTTGCTATGGTAACTTAAGAGCTACTTCACTTTCTAGTGTGCTGCAGAATGAGCAACCAGGATCAGAAAGGTTTGTTCAGGATGGTTTATTTGTGAGACCACAAAAGCCATAAAGACCCATAAGTCGCATTAGCAACTAGCTCGCCAATACAGCTTTGCGGAGTCAGCATGACAAGAAGATAGGAGACGTACCAACCTCACACTGCTTTCGCCAAATGTCTATGTTCTTGCGCTGTGCTTTTGAGAAATGGTCCCATGCCTTTTGCCGGGTGGCAGCGCTGAATACGGCCGTAATCTGCTCAACTTTGGTGGATAAGGAAGTCAGACAAGACAAGCCATTTATGTAGAGCCACTGCCAGCTAGAGCCACACATCAGAAACCTTCCCAGTGAGGTTCCTGATAGTGTCTGCTCTATTGTACTTACATCTTATGACCTGCCGATTCAAATCCTTAAGGACTGAGGAAGGCAACAGGATACAATGGTTGGAATACAGTTCTGCTTCAAAAGTCTAATTGTCTGTATTGAATTTGAAGGAAGCTGAGATGGAGCTTCGTTTAAAACGGCGTGATATTACTGTATTGAAAATTTGTATTTGCAATTCATGGGTTTCAAATGACTTTTGAAGGTAATACTGAACTTCTACCTGTTGTAAAATGTTGCCTTTTGATCTGACTAAATTTACACACTTTGTTGGAGATGTCTGTGTGATTTGTGTGTTGTGTGATTACTCAGGCCCATGCACAGATGTAAGATTAAAGGCTGATGAATTAGTTGTTTTTCTAATTCTTGATCGTATTTTATGAGTTTTACTGTACAAGCATGTAAGTTGACAAATTTGTCAGTTGACAAATTATGATTAATATAAGGAGATCATTCCATAAACAGCATAACCATTACAATTAAATTACAACAAAAATATCAATATCTATCATGTATTATGTGACATAGAAGACAGCCAGACTAATACCGGTGTATAAGATAAATCTTTAGTCTATCTGTGCATGTGCCTGTGGTAAAATCATTAAAACAATAAACGCCATCTAATCCTCCTCCTCCTACTACTACTAGTACTACTACTAACGCGGTGGACAAAGCTTATCATTTTTTTTTTATTTATGGTCAAGAAATTAGAGACATTGTTCTAATTCAAATAATTTAGCATTTTATCATGGCAAACCCAATAATATAGTAATCACAATGCTAGAATCTGATTTTGGCCTACCTGTATGTTAAGTTGAACAGCTCCATTCCTGTAATGAAGATAGGCTCCTCCCACTGAGACTGTACTTACCCTGGGCCATTCTGTGGGCTATGGCTAGTGTCCCCCTTGGGGGCTAGGTCTGATCTTATTATAATGTTAAGATACTCTGTGTACATATATAGCCTTTTCCTTCTTCCTTCTTCCTGACAGGCTGACATAAAATGAAGCTTACTGTGTATAACATAATAATTGGAATGTTGTTACATTTTGGCATAGCCGCTAAATCAAGTCATTTACAATGGGTACAATGGTTCATCTCGGAACTGAGTCAGAAAGCCCACTGGTCTGATTTAAAGACTGAGCCAGCTTCCATATTACACATAATCTTGGACAGAACAAAGGATGTACTGTTGTCATGGTAACACTACATGAACATTTCTAGGTAAGCAGTGTGTAGAATGCCTGTGAAGTCTTACATTGAGTCAGGATGGTGAGCAGTGAGTTCTTGAAGTGCTCTTTGGCTTGCTCCATCTCCTCCTCATGCTGGGCCTTCTCGTTCATCAATCGCCGCACGTGGCTGTTGGCTGACTGGATCATAGAGTAGAAGTGATTGGCAGTGCGCCGGTTCACCTCACCCCTTTCTATCCACGTGAACAGTACTGCTATGGCCTCGCAAAACTTGTTATCGTCTGCGGGAACAATGGGAGATATTTTATGATGGCAAAAGATGAGACTGTATGTTCCGAATGCAGATCTTTCAACATAGCTTTACATTACATGTTGTATTTGATATATGAAAACTAAAGTCAAAAGACATTCCACATGCTATATGCACCAATCTAGTGAATATTAAGAGTAACCCTACAGAAGACGATATACAATAAAAAGCTATCAAGCTAAAAAACAGCTAAAATCATCTCTCCAGATCTTCCTATTCAAATCTCTACACTCTACATACATTGTAAGGATTTTTGTGGTTGTATTCCATCAAAGGAACCATTACTTTGACTGAACAACAAGCAGACGAGCCTTGCTTGGGCTGAGAAACACAGGAGTGGATATTAGATCAGGGGAAAATGGTCCTTTTTGTCTGAAGAGTCCAAATTGGAGATTTGATTTTATTATTACAATAGTGCTGCTGTGTCTTTGTTAGTCATAGGGAGAATGAACAGACAGTCCCTGAATGTGTGGTTCCCACTGTGAAACTCGGAGGAGGAGGTGATGGTGTGGGGCTGCTTTGTTGGTGACACTGTTACTGTAGTGACTCAAACTTGAGTGAAAACTTAAGCAGCATGGCTACTGTACCGTAGCATTTTGCAGCGACATGCCATCCCGTCTGTTATGCACTTTGCAGGACTATCATCGGTTTTCCAACGACCCCAAAAAGACCTCTGGGAACTCCTCAAGATTATTTGAAAACCATTCCATATGACAAACCCACTGAGACTTACTGTGAGAATGCCCAGACATCATTCTATGTTGTCATCAAAGCAAAAGGTAGCTACTCTGAAGAATAAAAAATATAAAACATATTTTTTTGTTTACTCATAACAAATTTACTCATAAAAAATTTACTCATTTACTCATTGATACAGTATAATGTTAAAAATTAAGAAAATATTAAAAAACAATGAAGGAGATTGTGTGTCCAAATTTTTTTGGCTAGTACTATAAATTGTCTCACACACTGTCCCTTTGTTTGCAGAAATGTATTACATTAAATTATTAATGTTATTAATGTTATTAACATTATTAGAAGAATTATAAAAAATTGTTTAATTTGCCATATAAATGACAAACCTGTATTTAAAACAATAGATGTGGATATAATAAGGAAGCGGAATACGCAATATTATTCTCAAATGCCTAAAGAAATGTACACAAAGTAGAGTGTTAAGTTTCAGGATTCTGTAGTCAGACATTTGTAGACTGTATTAAAGCAATTGCTAAATTGCTACAGAGTAGATCAAATGACATCTGTCAGTCAGGTTAGTTATTGATACAGCTTTAATATGCGTTATTAACTATAACATTTTTTTTTTTCATCTGCTCAGTGATATATATATATATATATATATATATATATATATATATATCATGGCTCAGTAAAAAAAGAAGTCCATAGAGTTTCAGATAGCACTTTGATTTGATTATGGTTTTTACTTTGATTTTATTATTACCATTTATTATGGCAAGTTGTGTACATCATTTTAAATGGTTAAGACCGCTTCTCCTGGTCCAAGACAGGCATGCCATTCCAATGAAGTACTTCCCTGATTCAAATAAGACTGCACAACCGTTCCCCAAAAATCAAATAGCCATGACAGGATTTGTAAAAGTATAAATCTCTGTACTCTCCTTTCTAAATGCTCCATCATATGCTTTTGCATTGCTATAGCTGTCTTGCTACTCTAATTAACTAGCGGTTAATCAGAGTCACCATAAAAGGAATCATTACTTTGTGATACATCATATGAAGGCTTATTTATGTAAATAGTTTCATTTCAATGTATTTATTAAATTCACCTACAATAGGAAAAAAAATAACCAGAAGTTTTTTATGAATGCAAATACTAACAACAACTGCAATGAAAAATTACATGCCTTCACCTGCACCACACAAGGCATTAAAAGAGCAGTCTAAGAAAGGCTTATCAGAGAGCCGAGACCCAAAAGCAGCAGCTGAATGAAAGCCAAATCCAGTGGAAACACCGGCTTTACATTGTGACTGGCTTTAGTGTTGACCTCTTACAGAAATGTAGCTTTACTCCACTCAAATCCACATAGAGAAAATTGAGGACTGTGGGAGTGCATCTTAATGTTTAACAGCTAATATCTCAGACCTTTTCACTATTAGCATTTAAGAAGGCATTATAGCCAATAAATATTAGACTATTACAAAACAAAAGATGCCCCAATTTGAGAAAAAAAAAATTTGTTGTGTCTTTTCAGTACCAAGCAGAATATGGAGCTGGATCTAGCATACTTTGTGTTCATTTTAGGGCTCATTTAACATACAACTGCACATGGTGCAGGAAAGCACCACACTGAGAGAATAGGAAATGCTCAACTGTGTGCCAAGATTGCTGATAAGGTGGGGGTGGGGGGGATTTGGATTTGCTGTCGAGTTACCATCATCTAAATGAAAGCAGATGAGGAGATTTGAGAGGCTTGGAAAGGCACTTTACACCTGATGTCTGTTTGGATTTATCACATATTCCAGAAAAAAATAAAAAGATTTTAAGCTTGGGGGGAAAAAAAACATCATATGCAGCATACGAAAGTGAAAATATTTGACCTAGAAAGATCTTGGAGAAACAATCTGTAGCAGCCTGTTATTCTTAAAAAATGAGATGCCATATCTCGAAGCGAAATTAATTTTTAAAATGGAAAACCCTGTTGAGAAACCCTAAGCACAAACTCGTCCATGTCGATTGTTTATGCGGTATATACAATGAAACACGAGGAGTTTAGATACGGAGGTGTTTCAGATTTTTCCCTGACTGCCTTTGTCATTTACACATTTTCATGTACAATTGCAAGCTTTCAGGTTGTGATGGGAAATAAAAACACATAGCTGGCTGAGAAATATTACTTAAGAGTAGTAATCAACACTTCATTAATTATGGCAAGTTGTGTTTATTATTACAAGTTCATACAGGCAGAACATTTTGGGTTAAAAAAATGGCAGCAAGACTCATTTGAGGTCTTCACAAAAAGATAAAAAAAATCAATGTGCTGTAATATAAATGCCCTGCGCATCAGATTAAACCTCAAACAATCCATTTTTTATTTATTAGAACGCCTGACTTCTGCTTTGGATGGCTTCTGCTTTGGCCTCGATTCCCAGTACCCTGACTAAAGAGTCTTAGGTAGACTTCGAGAATTCTTTAGTAGGAAAAAAAAATAACAGAGAGGAAGTTGAACTGGAGAAGAAGTTTGTGCTTTAGGCACTTCAGTTACTGGATTTATTCCCTAAATCCTTCTAACCAGAACTCACACACTTTTCCTGCAGAGTTTATGTTAGAGGCATGGGGACTTCTAGTGAATATTTACTAAGGACCACTACTACAGCTCTTCCAAGACAAAGGCTCACTGGTCCCTACACAACAAGGTCCCTCCCTTTTTGAGTTTTACTATAGTTGTGGAAAGCAGAGAAGACTCGGCTGGGAAGAAGTCTAAGCAGCCAAGTATTTTCACTAATAAGTTAAAATCATCAGAAAACAGCAAGAATCAAACAACATATGCAGCCAAGTGAGTCTTCAGACCACACTGAAGTTGGCAAAACACTGCAGAACAGATGCTCACGATATTTTTTCACCTTCATTCTTTTCCCCTGTTACTGTGATAATGACACATTTCCTCATGAAAACGTTTTCCAGCAAAAAAAAACCACACCTTTTAGTTTTTCGCCCAGTAGGCCCGCCTCATGCTCTGAGTAGTGCATGATAGGAGGGGGAGAAGGAGGTCGCAAGCGGTCTTCTTGGATTTTGCGCCGATGACGTTCTTCTCGTGCCAGTAACCTCTGTTTGCACTCCCACTCGTATAAGTCGTCCCTCGCCTGAGCAAAGTCCACATGGATACGGCCTGAATCCTTTTTATCTGTGCTGGAACCGATGCGCATCCGGTAGCCTAAGGTATAAAATACAATCACTAAAACTGATAGAAAGTACTAATGTAAAGAAAAAATATTCATATCATTAATGACAAACTATAAAGAAATTTAAAAAAGGTTTTGTTGCATGATTGTACAAGTCTTACTTGAAGATTTGCTCGTGGCCATGCAGTTTAACACCTGACTTTATATAAGGACATTTGTGGCATTTGGCACAGGCACTTATTCAGAGCAACTTACAACAGAACAGTTGAGGGTTAAGGGCTCACTAGGGTCAGTTTTTGTGTGGCTTGATGGTGCTTGGATTTGAGCCTGTGTCCTTCTGGTCCAGAGGCCAATGGGCTATCACCTACAAGTCTTTATACATCTTTATTTTGGGTTGAGTGTGAACATATATTACTTACATACAATTCATATTCATTAAACTATTCATTGAACTAATAAGGATATGGCCATTTCAGAAAAGATCACTTCCATCTGGGCAATAATATTTTATCACAGAATAAAATAGATCAGTCATAAGTGCTGTGTCCTGATTTGCCATGGGAGAATGAAACCAATTCATGCTACAATTTTTTTTTTATAAAAAATAAACAAACAAGCAAAAAAATGCAAGCGCACCAGAAAGATAAATGGCTTTGTCCACCATGAACTCTTCACAGAAGCGGATGTGGCAGAAGTTTTTCTTGCTCTTGCGTATAGCAACAATTTCACCACACTGGTCAAACACCTCCCGGATAATTTCTTCACTGGCATTCTCGGGGAGGCCGCCAACAAACACTGTTTTGCACCCGGGAGGCCGCTCTCTAGTAGATGGAGGTGGAAGATCTGCAGGATGTACACAGTGCAAGTCACAACTGACTAGTAATTGTATCAGACACATTTTTCTATCAGGCCAACTTTTATTCTTTTTTTTTTTTTTTTTGCTGGGAAAGATGAGATAAGCTAATAGACTTATCTGTAGGATACACACGAAACTCTTACTGGGGTTCTGGGGGAAAAGTGTACAGCTCTTGCAGTGGATAATCTCTTTGATGACAGGTAGCTCAGGCTGCACAGGTGGAGGAGGCACCAGACTGATCCCTGCCATCATGGGGTTAATGGGTGCAATAATACCCAAGTTGGGGTCAAAACCTTGGATACATATGGACTCTGAATGAGGAATGAAACCCAACAAAATTAAAGGTTAGAAATCAATCCACTAGATTAAAAGGTAAAAAGAATGTAAAATATATTGATCAATGATGATAAAACTCTTACTAAAGGTGTCACCTTAAAGATAGGACATAGAACTTGGGTTCGGAGAACAGAAGAGGACTCATTTCCTCTTCTGTTCTCATAGAATTCATAGCAGACTATAAATCTATGAATCACCTTAATCCTGTACTTTAGCACATGTCTGCCAAACACATGAAAAAATAAATTCTTTAACATGTTTTCACACAGAAATACCTCCTATTTATCATTTTTTTATTGTATTCCTTCCTTCACTCTGTCAGCTTAAAGCTTCTGATGTGATGGCAGAGATTAAAGCAATGGGTTATATGCTTTTTTTTATCATTTCACAGAAATTAGATCCAGAGCTAAAGCTTCTTCACCGGAAACAACTGGCTGTGATTATCTCCAAAAGTGGAATGTCATCAATCGCAGTCGAAAATACCATCATTGGCCATTTGTGCACCAGGGGAATATTAGTTCCATGAGGAAATATCTTTAATCTTGTGCTTTCTTCAGCTTATTAACATCTCATCATCCCTCACTGTATAACATAGAGACAATACGTAATGCACCAGAGGAGTCTTGACCAGTGTCCAAATAGTGACATAAAATCATATAAATTCCATCACCTCAGCCTCGAATAGCCATTTATTCAAACGGACTCCATTAACATGTAAGAATACTGCAAATAATTGCAAGGCCAATCTTTCTTTAAAATGTGGATAACAAATATTTGTTTGCAAAATTCCCCATTTGAATTTCTGTGACAAAAAGTCATATATAATAATTTGATCTCCACAGCAAAATAATAATCTTCATGACCAAGCATGTGCTAAAATTTCTTTTTCCATCATCACTTCTGTAAATATTAAAATCAGCCTGCTGGCTACTGAGCATGTGAGCATGCAACCTTTCTTCTTTGTAAGGTCCTTTTATGTGTGTCACTCCGGGATCACTGTCATAAATCGCTCCTGTGAGTCGCACAATAGCTACGACCACCAGGCTTTGAAGAAATCCTGTGCAAATTGCTCAAAGCAAACCCCCCCCCCCCCACACACACACACACACCCTCATGTTTTTTTATTAACCGGTCACTTCATACTAAAAGCAAACCATAATCATTTTAATGTCCAGTCTTAAATGATTACTGGCACCTAAATAACAAAATGATGAAATATAATTCAAATGTAAGCCTTTTCAAATTACACCATTTCCATAAATATACATGATCCGTAGAATCTGCTCATGCATTTAAATTTCAGCTTAATTTGCATCAATCTACTGTGGCTCCTTGGGATGATATTATCTCCTATATGTCGCTAACTCAGCACAGGCTCTATTTTGTACGAGATACTATTGTAAATGCAGTCACAGCATTAAACTGTATGGAAAGCTAATTTTAGAGCCTCTCGATCATTCACTGGCAACGTAGGCTAAATCCCCCGCGGATTTATTGTCACCTCTAGAATTACAGAATTGTGGATAAAAAATGTTTATCTGGTTAAATAGCTGAGATTTCTTTCACATTTAGTGAAGCCAATTAGTCACAATAGACCCTTTTTTTCTTTTTAAAAGGGTGCCAATAATAATGAAAATCATTGCATTGTTTACAGTGGCCGAAAGCTGCAGTGTTTGCATTAGCCGTATACTATTCCATAATTCATGATGCCTTCATTTCCATAGTAGGTAGCCACAGACAGGGTGCCAGCACCTTCCCAAAAGATTCTGAGTAGAAGCTGGAACCAGGAATAACTCATACAGGCCTGAGACAAAGAAGCAGTGTATGCCTCCAGAGCACTCGAGGGTACCAGCCTTTCCAGAGCTGCAACAAATGGGTCCTCAATGAGAAAATAAAGCTCAACAGACTGGAACACAGTTTAACATGAAATCCAGTGTCTAGCATTGCTGCTAAAGGTCACATACTTGGCTTGGGCAGATGCTGCTTGTGCAGGTTTGCTGGGAGAAATATGAGAAATTTGCTATTGACTCGGGCCGCTGGTCCTTTGTGGAAAATAAAAAAGGGTAGAGGGGAGGGGGAGTGGAGAAAAATCTAAGTAAGAGTTACTTAGATGTACAGCATAAGACGCTGAGCTCTACCTGAAACCAACTGCTGTCCGGTTATGCCCATAGGCACGATGCCTAAGTTATTCATGGCTGTAGCCCAAGCGCCAGGGTCCGCCACAGGCACACTGAGGTGGGCCTGCTCTGTACCCAAACCCCCAATGCCATCTGCGGCTGCAGAGAGAAAGCACAGAGGACACATTTGATTATTTAAGTAAATATTCAACAGCTCCTTATGCAATCCAATTTGACTGAAGACAAAGACAAACGAAGCCTGGCTGCTCAAATCCCCATAAAAACCCATCTGGTGGGTGCAGGCTGTCGAATCTTTATTGTATCGTGCCATGCTTTTTACTTAATCGCATTGTAGACGAGAAAGGTCTTTCATGACCTTTGGTGTGTCTTAAAACGTATACTACAGTGACAGTGAGTAGAATCCTGTAACATTCTGCATAAATGAATGCTTATTGGAAGGCAGTTCACAATGTTTTCAATACTTACAATGAAATGCATTCAACAGAAGGCAAGGATATAGTAACATGAGAAACACGGATCCAAGACTAATGATGAGGTTCAAATAAAATCTCTGCTGTAATAGATCAGAGCATTGGAGCAAAGTATATAAAAAGCCAAGCTCTTAGAGGAAAGGGAAAAAAGTGAGTTATTTACCACTGGCCATGGCAGCTCTGCTGTATTGCTGTTTCTCTCTTCCACTGCTGTCCTCGGTGCTCTTGCTCCTCCAGGCCAGCTGCCCAGAGCACAGAGTCAAACTCAAGGACGCATCACAGCATATGTGCAGGCCTAAAACAGAAAGATTCATGTGAACACAAAACCCCAGACAAGTTCACAAAAATGGAATAAGACCACATTATACAGTAAATAATTGTTTGCAGGGACATCAATATGGACATAAAGTGAAGTTGATTACAGCCAAGGATAATTATTGCAATTATTGTACTATTGATAGTATGATATTATGGGACTGTGATTAATGAATTATTCATAATTTTTGAATGACAAGCCTTCAAGTTGACGTCAGACATCGACTCAGTGAATGTTAATTTCCGCCGAAGTGTAACTAATAATGATAACCAGATTATCTTTGTCTACTGTTTGTGTCTTTGAATCAAGAGTCCTGTTTTACAAAAATGTACTTTTATAATATTTATTTTTACTTCCTTCTACATCAACGTTCTACATGGTAAGTAGGTGGTAACTCGGTAGTTACAAGTAATAGTAGTTCAAATCCAAGTATCACTAAGCTGCCTCTAGTGGGCCCTTGAGCAAGGCCCTTAAGCCTGAACCGCTCAGCTGTAAGTCGCCCTGGATTACTGCATCTGCCAAGTGCAGTAAATGTAAATGTAAGCCGAATTTATTGTGATTCAATCTGTGTGAATGCACAACAAATATTCCTCAAGGACATGTCTATCCAGAGCCATTGCGCCCTCTATAAATGACTTCCATCTGGCTCTAGGCCATCAATCTGACACATGTCATCCTGCAATCCATCAGATGTCCAGTGGGGTTATGTGTGTGTGTGTGTGTGTGTGTGCTTATATATATGGAGCGGGCCAGACCATCCCCCCATGTTGTCTCCTGATAGCAGCTGCAGTTTACTCTCCTCTACCACCTTTCTCCAATATGCTCTAAGTGCACCCCAGCTCCATGTGCATGCATTATATCATCTAAGAAATCAATGTCCCCATGAAACAGAATTATGCTGCTTTAATATGGGTGAAGGGTGATGGATCCTGGTCACGGAGAAGGCACTATGCTCTTTTCCATCAGTGCTGAGAGAGCAGGGCTGTCATCAGTATGCAAAACATGCTCCTCTCTCCCGCTTTCAAGCTCACTGCAGTAATGATCATTATTCAAATCTGACACGCAGAAATCAACTTAGGAGCGCAATACAATTTTCCTTTAATCAAGGCAATCATATCACTACTTTTACATTAAGGGTCCAGACTTAATGAGGAAATGTTTACGCCAACTATATTTCGGTCGAAGCAAGTTGGAGGTTTAACACATATCCAAACTTGAATATGAAGGCTGTTAATAATGAAGATGCATAAGATCATCACATATTCCCCATGTAGTAATTAATAAAAAAAGAAAATTAGCATGAGTAACTAATATAGTGTTTTGTGCTTCTTATCATACGGCAAGAACCCAGGACCACATCCTGCCACATGTCAATACCTCATTTACATTTAATCCAGCTGCTCTGCCATGTATCTCTCTCATGCCATGGACAGTAACCCTCTCTTCCCAATCTCTTCTCACTTTCACATGCCATGAAATATTCACTCCACAACCTGTGTTGCCTTCATTATTCATGAACTCACTTGACACTTTGAATGATTTAAGTGGCATCCTGTTCACCCCATGAGGAAGAAGTGAAGAAAGAGGGACAGGAATCATAAATATGGCACACAAATGTAAGTGTCCAGCTTGATCCCAAATGCTTCTCCGGATGTCCATTATAGATAAGAAGAATTAAGGAATGAATCAAAGTGATCTATCTGAATATAGTTTAATGGCTTACTGGCTCCTTTTCAGATGGAAAAGTTCTGCATAATGTCAACATCAGTTCAAGTGTGACTTGAATATTTCGATTCTTTTTTTTTTTTTTTTGATTTAATCTATACAGACATAGCCACTGATGACATGTCCGCAAACCTGTATGCTCAATTTCAATCAATTATGCTTTGCTGATATAAGTAATTGCTGCTCTAATTACCCAGGAAAATGAGTGGGTTATAGCGGCTGGATAAGTGTTTCCCAATGCAACATTAATTTACAGAACACACAATGCTTCATACATATAACCGTATTTCTTACCTGAACATGATTACTATGGTCCTGTGTAAAATAGTATCTTAGTCTAGAGTACGATTTGAAAAGCATGTATCAGTATCATCTTTAGATATTGCAGTACAGAATAGAAAATAGCTAGCTATTACAGAAAAATAATCATTATATGGTTGGTGCCAATGAAGACAGTTATCATCTGACTATTTTTCTATGACAGCACTCTCTGAAGTAGTGGTTTGTTTTATACTACTGCAATCTGTCAACACTGATGGTAGATTTGTCTGTTTTGTTATGTCTCGTGATGATGAACAGCTGCAAACAAAGCAAGTTCCTGGTATTACTTAACGTATAATAGTTATGAACAGTCATTTCCTAACCGGCCTATCTTGCTCCCTCTGTCTTGAAGATAACACAACAAAAAATGAATCTTGTCATTTTATTGAAAAACCTCATAATTGTCCTAAAGGCTTTGTTGCAGTGGAAAACTTTCTTGGATCTCTAATATTGAGCGCTGATATTTAATACTGAATGAAAAAAAACAAAACAAAAAACAAATATAAAACAAAAAATATATATAACCAAAATAAATAACCAAAAATAAAACTCGACTACAATAATTACACATGTAGAATCCACGATACAAGTCCCTATGTAAGAAATGTATATGTACAAAAGTAAGTAACATAGTTACAGTGTCATAGGTGCTATTATAAAAAATCTCTCAATAACGTTTGTCCAGTCCAAATGGAGAATTCAATGGCATTGTGGTATTAGAAAAAAACAACATCTATAATGCATTGCAGGAGCTCCACTCAGATATTCATTATGCATCTCTGTATAACAGTTGACACAGTGAATTATCTAATGTGAATGCGGTTGACTCTTTAAACGATATAGCTTTTAGTTTCAAAGGCGGTTAATGGACAGAATAATCAGAGATCACATTATGGTAAGCGTACTGAACACTGTCACACATGTTTAAAATTGCACATTTATCAGTCTTACAATTTCTGGCATGTCCACAATGTGGTTGCTTTTCCCTGCTGTTTCCTCACTGACCAAACATTTGTCTCCTATTTCAGGGCAGCCTGGACTCTTTGGGTTGAACACGGCTTTGAAAAGACCAGCAGGGTAAGAGGAGCATCCCTTTCAGTGGAAAAGGGGTCACGACCACAATATCACTCACTGCTGAGAGCAAATTGCACCTAATAATGCCTTTAGAAAGGCACCATTAAACTCATGTCTCCTCATGAAGAGAAACCTCCTATGGTAGAGAATGAGGAGTGTTATGCCAAGAGTCATTTAAGTCCTGTTGCCATAAGTCATTATAAACACACTAGGAGTATACTGCAAGAAAATCTCCATACCTTGGGTGCAATTAAAAGTAGTTGCTAATAAGAGCCCCCAAAAGGCCTATTTTACGTCTATATTTATAACCATTATTTACAATACATGTCATAAATATGCTTTGGCTTACAGCTTCTCGGCGATCATAAACATCAGACTCCGTGTTCATCAGCGTTGAGAATGCGTTGCCGCATTTACGGTGAAACAAAAGAAAGAGAGGTCACTCTCCTGCCTTTCCTCACCAAGATGTAAGAGTGGGGCGACTACAAAACCAGCCAACCGGAGACAATGCCAGCATCAATAAGCAGAACATGCAGAATGAGCACCAGTGGTCACATCCAGTGTTGGAAAGGCACTATATTACAAAGCTGATGTAATTGTGTCGGATCCTAATGCAAATATCTGGAGGAAAAAAAGCATTTATTAGAGTTAGACACACATATATCTTTCAGCTCCTGTGTCTAAACCCGCCTTCCCCTGAAATGTCTTTGATATGAAATGCACACTACCTAATCCTATTAGTGAGTTTAATAATCTGTGGAACCCTTTTGTATTACAATAATATTATTCCTGTTAGAGTACATACAGGGTTATTGTGGCAAGCTTCTCTCTGACTGTCATTTTTCTGATATATTTAGTGCTTTTCTATTGACAATGGGATCAATCAGCAAAACAATGCCAGAGGTGAGTTTACTGTAACATGCTCTTTATGACACTCAGTAGCATTAATATTTGCTACTCTTTGCTAATTAGTACTCTAAGTAAAAAGCAGATAACTGATATTTAAATGTGCTAAATTTGAGATTTTTTTTTACCTTTCAAGCATTGCAAAGTGTTTTATATAATGTTTTATATAATGGATTTTTTTTTCATATTTTGAACAAAGACGTCGCCAGCTTTATTACTATTCAGAGTGACAGTTCTGCCTGTACAGGGCTCAAGGGCAGGTTGTTTCCAGTGACTGCTTTCTCGACGTCAGCATGTTCAAAATTTTTCTTTTTCTGAACTGAAAATACTATATGCCATATATGTATAAAGATATTTATTCTTCCACACACATGGAAAGATTATCATTTGAGTCGCATATAAATTAGCACTCAGAGCTGCTACAGAGATCAATAATCAAACTGTGTGTGTGTGTGTGCAGAATGTGTGTGCGTGTGTCAGTGAAGCATGACTGGCAGATGCTATAGCAACAGGAGCCAAGTGCTGTCATTTATTGCTGATCCGTCCTTTCTGGCCACAGGGTCCACTGCCCTGTGCTCCTGCAGCATTGGCATGCATCATGCGCTCTGTCCGTGCCTTTCATCTGCCCTGTCTGTGTTTCTGACCTGCTCCCCTTTAGCCATGAACATAAAAGTGGAAAGACAGAACAGGCATACATTTCGTTCATTGCTCTCTCTTTGTTCATCATGTTGATGCGCAGTTAATCACAGCTGATTTTTCAGCTCTTGTTTGTTGATGTGTACACTGTCTTGCCACTTCTCCCAGTGCTAATTTCTCCAATTGGGCTGCTAAACATTTGTGATACTGGACTACGAGTTTGCATGCCTTTGTCATAAAGCTTCCACGTGAGAAATAGGTGGATTGGCTTTACTCCTACGTGACACAAAGCTAATTAGCATACTGGCAGGAACGATAAAAAAAGCCTATTGATACCCATTCTGCCTCAGTCAAAATGGACATTTCCCTCAGCTATCAATATGAAAAAAAAGCAGTTGTAAGCGATTTGGTTTGTAGACACCCGACACAAAACAGCATGCAACAGAAGGCAACTCTTCTCTTCCCCCCCCCCCCTCTCCCCCAAGGCTTCATCCATCAGTATCCACTCACTTCACTCCTCCTGCAGGCATTCTGTCTGCCTCATAGTCTCCATAACTCACTTGGCCTCCGGCTCTCTCCATGGGACAGACACTCAGCGATCTCATAACTAGAGCACCATATAACAGCAATCTTTAGTGACATAAATACAATACATACAATAAACTTTAGTTGTTAGGACATCCTTTTTCTCTTCATCCTTTTCTTTCTGGTTCATCTTTTACATGACCAAAAGTGTTATGTAATTATTATTATTATTAATAATAACAACAACAACAACAATACTACTAATAGTGATAATAATTGTTTCTCTTAATAGACATATAACTTTCTAAAGTAAAATAGTTATTATTTTGTACCACCAGACTGTTGATGCTCAATTCTACTTGGTCAGAAAGACCAGAAGTTTTATACAGTGGTTTTGCTAACACACCAGAAGTGTGTTTGATTGATTATTGAAAAATTTCATAAATTGTTAATAAAACATAAAACCAGTCTAGAAGATATGTTCATTTTCTCAAATAGTTTGGTTTGTCACTGCGTTACTGTCCATACATGTCACTGCTCCAGACAATTACTAGTAAAAATCAACCTGCTCCAGCTCACACTTCTATACTGTACAAGAAAGCTGTACACAATTAAAGCTTGCTATCTTACCCCCAACTCATGCTAGCTAGCTAAATGTACCTGCAGTCATAATCCATTTTTACCCGGTTGCCTAGCAACAGTGTTCTTACAGCCATAACCACACAATCTGTCTTCCCGTTACAAAAGCATGAAGTAACAGGTTCCATTAGAACCTATTGCATTTCCTCCAGGGAGCCCTTGTAACGTGTCGTGTCTTCAGAACTGACAGGAGGTAAACCATATCAATCAAACACTACTTGCCAATCACAAGCATCAGCATGATCTTTGCTCAAGATACACCTGCATGTTTCCCAGCATGTTGCTTATGCAAAATCATTTATCCATGGAGATCTAAAGGACAGGTGAGCATGAGCGTCATTCAGTAAGAGCTTCATGTGCCAAGCTGAGAAATAATCTTGCTACATGTACTATAGCATGAATACATGAACTCTCTCTCGCACAATTAGACTAAATGTCGACACTGTGCATTACTTGGTGTGATGAGGTAATTAAGAACCTTGCTTTAAATTACATTGCAGCTTAAATGATAGGAAATCAGATCATTGCTGATCGTTGAGCACATCCTAAAGCAATTTCCAATCACTTACAGCATTCATTTAGGCAAGAATTAACATGTGTCTGTTTCTCTTTCCTGTTGGTAATTCAAATGAGTAAAAGGATTATTTACAACAAACTATTAAGCATCCAAATCAAACTAAGTTCCAAAGCATCCCAAATTATCAACACCCTCACTATGTGGCTTCCTTCATTACAGCCTCTGCACCAGAACCCAATTTTATCCCTCAGTGGCCACAAAGTCTATTCGTTTATGCCGTTGTTTTTGCATCACAGTGATTTACAGGGCGAATGCATGAAAAGTGTACAAGCGCAGAGCTGTGTACGTGTGTTCCACAGCCTCTTGTGATATCTGTGGAGGCGATCGCCGTGAGCCGCACTAAAAGTGACCAGATGGCAAGAATGAGCTGGAGCATTCCTCCAGCAATGACTGCTCTGCATTTTAAACAGTTTCCCCTCTCTACATCTCGTATCTCTCTCCTGCTGTCTCAACTGTCACACAAACACACACACACACACACCCACATTGGGCAGAAGGCATGACCAATTAGCATTGGGTTGAATTTTTGCACCTGAGTTTAAGGAGTCCTAATCTAGTGAGAAGAGGAACTGAGCAGGAGACAAAGACTAATCTAGTCAGCTGCATTGAATACATGAATCAGTAGGAAATCAACACTAAGTACGTGTTAAATGCCATTAGAGTTTCAACTGGCAACAAACATCTGATGAGAAACACATTTTGCAAAATAAAAAAAATAGAAATAAACCTGAAATCTGCAAAGCTATGATATCATAAAAAAAGCACCAGAGAACTCCAATGATATCATGCTTGGGTAAAATCCTCTCCAGACATGCTAATGGCTTTTGCAGCTGTGCTGATTTAATACTGATGAGGCAGTTCCATGACAGAGTCTCTCTTCAACATGCAGTTAGAGTATACACAAACATCAGATATAATATAAATGGCCATGGCTGAGCAACAGAAGTCCAGCCTGGTCCTGTTTATTGAACAGTGCCAGACATGTTATTTCAGGAGCTCCCCCACCCCTGAAAAAAAGGGAACCTCTTGTGTATTCATTTAAATCACTTTTCCAGTGCTTATCCCCACCTCTTTTGCATTACTGTCAAATGCTCTTTAACCTTTAGAGGCTCATTTCAAACCATTAATCCAGGATATGAAGAAGGCCAGGGTTGACTGCAAGTGATCCCTATTTCTGCCGCTCAGTCATCCTCTGAATGTTACAAATTGAAGGAGAAGTGGTACTTCGTAAAGCATTAGGGACAGAGAGAACAGTCTGACTGTTGAGTATAACTTGTTCGCCTCTAGCTAAGGTCTCCATCTAATACTGTATAAAACTTCCACACAGCTCGCTAAAAAGCAAACTATTAATAGATCCAGGTAGGACTAAGCGCGATAATAAGAGAAATGGTAAAAAAAAAAAAAAAACGCCCCCGGATTCCCTGTATATGTATAATTTCTGACTTAAAAGAATAGAGTCCTTGGTTTGTTATAGAGTATTTTATGGTGGGTCTCTTCCTACCTTTTGGAGTCTTGTTCAGTGAATAACAGAACTGCTCCATTTGCATGCTCTACAGCACTGCATTGACATTTACTATGGGACACAAGCTCACAACTAGAGTCATGGGACAGTGTAGAATACCACTGGACCATTTGCTACTGGGTGTCCGGACTTCTGCAAGCATGTCACACCCAAGGACAACATGGCTATTTATCAGCTGGCCACTGCCCAAGAAAATCAGCATAATAGAGGACAAAACCTCCACTTAATATGAGCGCCACACAATTTACTTATCCTCTACTACTCACAGCCGTTATAACCTTTCAGTGCTGCACTGCAAACATGAGGCCATGCTGAGTACGCAGCGCATCCGATTTTAGAGATTAATGACACACTTTCAAGTGTGTTTCGAGCCGAATTCATTAGAGGCTTGGGTATCTGCACCAAGCAGTATGAGTGACAGAATCACTGAGCTACAGCAGCACCATATGTTCCCTTCTCTTCCAATTAGTGTCAAGCTTAAGTATAAATTGTTGAGCTTTAGATTGTTGTCTCAGCTCATGCACGCCATTGTATAAGAATATATGTTTTTAAAGTAATTAAACACATGTTTACACACCGAGTAACAAACAGCATTCAGCTTTAAACCGCACTCTCAGCTAATGACTAGAAATGATCTTTGGATAGTTGATGCAGGACCAGTGCACTGCTTTCCCTCGCTTCTTCAGGACAGACTGCTGGGTTTCACAGTGGTTTGGATCTTGTGTACTCTCTGTTCCAATGATCTGATGAGGGATCCAGATGTATTGGCTCACACAACATGTCCTGGACTGATCTGTAGCCCTGACTTCTCACAGGCCTCAGTAAGTGACATCAGGGTACTGACCAAATCAAGCAGTTTTTATCAACAATTAGTCTTTATATTCTTTTGGATCACACTGATAAAAATACCAATTATTGTTCATGGATGGTCCGTAAAGTTTCTTTGAAGGGTTAAAAAGTGTTATAAAGCATGTCTCATTTAATCCTATTCACAGTACTATCATTTGATCTGTGGTCTCTTCACTTACTAGAAACACTACATTACTATCTTTAGTCGTCATGTCTACAGCCTCCTGGATGTTTTTTTCCTGGATTTCCTCCATAGTAGCAAATCTTGTTCCCTTCTGTCTCATGTTTAAGTTTGGGAACAAAAAGAAGCCACAAGGAGTGAGATGTCGTGGCTCTCAAGCAATAACCATAATGTTTCTGGTTAAAATATTTTATTGTGGTGCAAGATCCAGCTCTGGCCACTTCTAATGTTTTTTCCTGACTCTTTCCTGTCTCTTTTCTTCAATGTAAAATCACTGATTAACTGCCAAGGGGAAATAAATTCTTTATTAACAATGCCAGTATCGAAAACATGCCACATTATCAAGCCACATTCAAATTCCAAACATTTTTTTCCTACTCATAAGTGTTTACAATTCTGTGCTTTGGTGTTAAAGACAAATCCCAATGAAACATTGAAGACATTCATCTTATTGATTTAAGCTTATAAAATAGATTCAGTAAATATTAATATTAGGATTTGTCCTCAATTATCCTCAATTATTTTACTACCACATATATGTGGAAAACAGGATTTAAGTATAGACAAAAAAAGTATATATTTTGTATAGTTAAAAAAATATATGGATAAATTCATATAAATACTAGGTCTATTTAAAGGGAATATCACTTTGAGTGCAAATTCCAGGTCACATTTGGACACAATGTGTTTTTAAAATACAGCATTTTATGTAGCTGAGATGCTACAAGTTAAAAGGCTCTTTTGAATGTGAATATTTTTTGAGATATCCCAGCTTGCTTTTCTCAAGGACCAAAGAGTGACAGCTTGGTGATACGTGGGCTCCAACCACTGACCTTGCAATCAGTAGCCATGCACCTTAACCACTGAGCTACCCCCTCCGAGCTGCCGAAAACATGTAGGCTACCTTTTTGATGCAAGTGTGCTCAATAATAAAATTCAAAGAGACATTAACTAAGGCTCGAACAGGTCAAAAACTAATTTAAACAACCTTATGATGTTTCATCTTATGAAAGGAAAAGAAAAGTTTATTCAAAAAAAAAGTCCAAAATCATTTACTTTATCCACCAACATCAGCAATGTACTCAAAATGTCACAAAATGCAAGGAAAATTCAGGCAGTCAGTGTATACAATATATGCCATTTTGAACACTGCAATTCTTCTGGGTTTAGAACGACTACTGTGGTTTAAAGAAACCTATTAAACGATTCAGCAGAACATTTTCAAATAATATAGAACCGATTAAAAAAGAAAACCCAAGAGAGCTTGGAAATGAATCAGATAAAGATGTTCTGAGCCTCTACATTGTTTTCTTTTTTTTCTGCACAGCAATTCAGTTTATACTCTCAGACCCATTAGTCTTGTTCAGACTGTTATACACTGTTAAGAAATGCTATACAAAGAGTTCTCAAGTATTTAAGATGGCCAACGATGACCCAGTTCATGCTTTTTCTCCTAGCGAACAGACGGATACAGAGCTTTGTTTAGGGGTTCATACTTACTCTTCTTCAGCGGTATTTGCAAGGACAAAAGCCATTTCTTATAAACAAAGACAATAAATATGTAGACATTGATGAAAGCAATAAACAATTGCATAGTTGATAACTGCTTTGCACTGTGCTCAATCATTTACAAAGCACCCAACAAAAAGCCCCAAGGAATGAAAAAAAATCTAAAAAGTATAAGCAAATTAAAAAGAAAAAAAATTAGCTAGACCATGAGAAAAAGACTTGAGCATGACACACTTGTTTCGTCTACTGTGGATATAAAGTGTTAACCTGAAATGTTTCTGTCAGGCATCACAGTCCTCTGGAGTAGCAGACAGGTCAAAAGGTTCAGTTCTCTGCTTAAGCTTCAGTAGGAATGCAGTTTTCTTTCCACAGTATTCAGAGTATTATACCTTAGAGGAAGGTCGAGGGCAACTCCCAGAGATCTGAATAATTCACATACATCTAACAATCTCTCTCAGGTGTCTCTTTGTGCCTGCTTCAAAACTCGTAACATGTCATTTGTTTTTTCTGCTCTTGGTTTAGGACTATTGAAAACTACACAGCATTTTTAAACCCTTTCCAACTCTCTATAGCAAATTCACTAATAATCTCAGCAAAATAAAACCAATATTTAGTTAAAAAAATTTTACTGCATACATTATTCTTTAAACAGACGTGTTTCGACTGATGTATCTACACACAAGAAAATTACTGCCACCTTGGCCAGACAAAGCTGCAAACCCATTAATCATGGCCCTATCAAAACTATAAATTTCATCCACATGTTACGGAGTGTTGAATCCTTGAAGGAGCCTAGCTAGTTTCAGCAGCACTTACTCTTGACTGTAAATTGATGGGGAAAAAAGGTTTCTGACATTTCTTCTCCTTGGAGAAACATGGAGTGAGCAAATAATCACAGAGCTTATGCAGAATGCCATACATCTGTTAACCTCATCAGTATGGGCCATTTATTCTGGTCAATCAAATTGGTACATACTCACTGTGACTTTAAAACATCCTTAACCACAGTAAAAAATGTTTTAAAAATCCCAATCCAGAGTCGCAAATCACAGTTTTTAATGTATACTGCTTTATATACATCTATTTATATACATCTATAAAAATCTATTTATACAAAAACTATTTATATATAATATGTATAGATAAACTAATCGATTTCTTATTTCCCTAAAAAAAACCCTCACGTAATATTTTTAAATATATATATATATATATATATATATATATATATATATATATATATATATATATATATATTATATATATATATTAGAGAAGTCGAGAGAGACTTGCCAGCTGGTCTAGACATGAGATCATGCACTACACATTCTTCTACCACAAACCCGGATAAATCCCTAAAGGCTGAACTATAAATGTTCATGCATCTACACACAGACACAA
This sequence comes from Kryptopterus vitreolus, assembly GCA_030449085.1. Lineage (NCBI taxonomy): Eukaryota > Metazoa > Chordata > Actinopteri > Siluriformes > Siluridae > Kryptopterus > Kryptopterus vitreolus. The sequence continues at coordinate 10,283,600 of JACRUU010000011.1, read as the reverse complement.
ATGTACTAACCAAAGACCAAAAAGACATCTGTGACACATCTTATATTATTCACACCAGCCCTTCTATCTTATCTCCCTATTTTTATCTCTATCTCTGGCTGCTTGGTGTGCGTGCGGTGTTTATAGGCTCATCAGAGCTCTGCTTGATTTTCTGTGGGCTGCTAGAAGAGTTGAATTATGGAATTTGGATTAATATACAGATGAGGTTTAAATCAGATGCAGAGGCTTGGAAAAGATGAGCAATCCCAGTTTTCCAGTATGTACCAATAGCCCTGTTGCCTCATATAACTTGAGCAAAAGCTGAAAAGGACAACCCACAGCACCAGGCTTTAAAAAGTCACCGTCTCTTCATCTGGCCATGCAACAAGCTCGCAACGAATATCTTTGGTACCACCGTACCTACCTTTGTCATGCATGTTTCATTTTTTTCTTCTCTTCATGTCCCTATCTTTCTCACTCGCTCTTCCTATATATGTATATATATATATATATATATATATATATATATATATATATATATATATATATATATATATATATATATATATATATATATATCATATCAAGATGATGAGTGGCCTTCGAATGACCATCTCTGGCTTTAATAGCCCCCATAAATCTTAGCAGGTTTATCCTGGCTTAATAGAGGAAAGGTACAATTCATCACCTCTACACTACTAGAGGCCACAAATATATCAAGATGTAAATTCCAAGCCTTGAATTATCTTAATTTTTTTTTCCCTTGTACCATGTGACTATGCATGAGCTTGTATTTGTGTGCAATGCCTGACTGCAAATGGGGTGACAAAAAAAAATGCAGATCAGTGTGACAGCCAAATAATCCACTGCTAATCTAGTTTTATTGCTTGTTCTCTACAGCTGCTCTTAACTGCTGTTGGTGTTATATGCGTGAAGCTCTGTCTCTCACTCTTGCTCAGAGTGCAGCGCTTACATCGGTATCACTGTGACCCCACGCCTCTGTAGAAATAAACGTCATATTTATGCAAATTAGATCATCAAAAATAAATAATCAAAATTTGTTCTTAAGGGCACACAAATACTAAGACACTGCCATTGATTTGCCTGGGTCTCCAAAAAAATATACTAACGATGAATATTCCTAAAATTACTCCATTCAAATACTTCTGAATATCGCGCAAGTCAATACAATGTACAGCGCCTTGTAGCGAAGCATTCAGGAGAATTAGACGTTATTTATTCAAGTGAATAAAAAAAGCATGTCTCATAAAGGGCGATCTAGCCCAGACTATTCTGTTACTAGATCATTTTCCCTCCCTTTATATCAATTCTACATCTGCTACAAAAAATATAGCAAGGACATTTTTATGGTGAAATAAATGTTTACAATTTCTTTATGGCTTCACGTGTTACCGGAGCTGGTGAACTACATCAGAAAGGCTGAGGAAAAAAAATTTAGATCTTAACTAATGACAACAGAAGAAAATGTTTCAAGCCAAGAGGATCAATAGTTCTCCAGTCATGCCGAGCAATATTGATCCCTTTAAGGGAAGAGTTCCTGGAGCATGGCAGCAGTGCTCGATAAAGTAGCGACAGGTGGCTACAGTTTGGCCAGGGATCTGAGCATGCATTTTGCTGTTTGGATCAGCATGTGTACACAGAGCACATACATGTGACAGTAAAGCTGAACTTTTCAGCACTCACCCACCACCAATGAAAATGGACCCCGGTGCTATTTCTGGCATTGCTTCTTGATGGTCCAAATGTTTTTTGTTTTTTTCCAGGAATATATTTATTCATTTAGTACACATAGGTTTCTAACAAGCTGGCCATGTCACTTGTATGTGTGTAATGTCTTTGTACAGGATGCTATTGCAGTAAAAATCAATAGAACTAAAAGATACACAAATTATTTCAGCATGACAGTGCCTCTGTGCACAAAGCAAGCACAGTGTGGACATGGTTTGCCAAGATCGTGGAGGAAGCACGTGAACTGACGTTCCAAAATTGTGGCTGAATTAGAAAATCTCCACCGCAAGGATTATACAACTTCAATGATGATGTATATTTCTGATGATGTATATTTCTAAACACACAATACAAATCAACTGAATAAGAAAATCACTTTTACATTATCCATAGTTTCTCTTTTTATGTTTGCAAGTCCATTTAAACCCGTGGCAGCTTTCTCTGTGTTACTGGTTTGTATATTCTGCCTAAACAGCTATATATACAGTATAATTCTGTATTATTTGCTTTGACAAGCTTTCTTTCATAAAGCATGTACTTTAATGCTAATTTTTAAAAGGTTATTTTTTAAACTGCAGTTTTAACACATATACACACACGCACAAATACAGGCCTCGTGTTCCAGCAGAAGATACTTGGTGCAGCCAAGCATCATGCTGTTTTGGGTGTAGCAGGAAAGCATGAGCCAGGTTTGACTTAAATCTTCCCAGAACTACGGATTTATGAGGACACATGAGTCATGTTGTGGAAGAGTTGACTATTAAAGTATCCTGAGGGATTTTTTTTTTTAATTAAGCATTATATATTATTCAAGATTATTCGAGACAAAATAGTAAAACAAGCCTAATGTATTTACATGACCTGATGCAAAAAGTTGTGAAGGAATAATCAAATTTGTGTAAAGGAGTTATAAAATAGAACAAGCATTATAGCATATATGGCACAATTAATGCGACACAATAAGAATGCGGTACTTTTAAAGCATGTCTTACATATTCTGTGAGAAATACCACAAAATCAAACGGTGGTAATCTTAATGCCAAAAATGCACATATGGCAGAGCACAGTTGTGGTCAGGCAACCCACTGTTACATCAGTGAGAATTGAGCAGTGTGCCTGTACATATGGAGGGGAACAGCAGGTACTCTTCTAAACCAGCAGAAAACTCGTTAATAAAAAGGAGCTATAGGTGAGACATATTGTGTGCATTTGACTATTGGAATACATTATATACTGGAATAGCAATTCAGAGATTAGTTCACAAACTCTCATACAATCTAATCCTCCATAAACACACCTCAAGCAGCATCCCTTATACACAAAAAAAAAAAACACGTCCTTACATACAAACCCTTTAAATGGATTATATCTAAATAACCTTATGGAGGACTGGCAAAATTCCTAGGACAGTGTTGATGGATTCCTCCATAAAACAGTGCAAGTGTGCATGTTTTGTCACAAAGAGCTAATGAAGCTGGTCTGAGGCAACATGTTAACAGACTTGTGAAACAGCAGAGGTGTATTGCAGTGATGGGCTCTGGACACCGAGAAATGTACAGAGATAAACAGCCACCAGATTGGAGTCCAGCCAGGGTCTGTTCCTCTACTCCCCTCTATTCATCATAATGTCCAGGAACAGAGCAGCCCCTCGTAATGAGCATCTTCTCAAGCTGGGCTGACTAAAGCTTTGTTGGGTGGCAAGAGGTGGTGTTTTGGTGCTTTAGTTGTGATCAATCACCCACTTCCAGGCAGGGATATGCATCTTACTGCTCTCATACTAATCAGCATCACACATCAGCATTGCTCCAGCTGACATTATCGATTTTTCACCAGACCCTTACATCAATTATTCTTAATTATACACGTACGCATGGTTTGTGATTAAACATGCACCCCCTACCTTTTGTCATATACTATAAGTTATATTAAGGAATAGGTTGAAATTTTGCAAATATAAATGCACTAATTACCGAATGTGTCTTGTCTGTCAGATTCCCATCAAAATCGGGTGGATAAATGTCAATGCAGCAGTGACCCTGACACATGATAATGACCTAGTAGTGTGTGTGTGTGTGTGTGTGTGTAGTAAATCTATATAAGGGTATATAATTTACTGTACAACTACACAACATAACTTACACTAAATAGCTAAAAGTATATGGACATCAGACCCTCAAATGTGGTTCTTTATCAAACTCTTGACACACAGATGGTATGGCCAAATTAAAAATACAATGGATCTTCCTGGATCTAAGGGGATCAAACATTTTCCAGCAAAACTGTGCATAAAGATAGCCTTATAAAGGCATGGTTTCCTTACTAGCCTAAACCAACATAATTTGAACAATAGATATCCTGATCAGGCGGTTACTATAAATAGTATAAAGTTGTTGTAGCACCCAAGCAAACAAACAAAAACATTATAATGCATTCTAATTCACATTTCTCTTTGTATAAATCATATTACCTGTTTCATTCATATAAATTAAACATGAATGACTGAATTTTATGATTACTTTGGGCAATAAAATTAGATGAATACACTGTGGTACAGTACTTACAACTGAGCAATTGAAGGTTAAGGGCCTTGCTCAAGGGCCCATTAGTGGCAGTTTGGTGGTGGTGGGGTTTGAACCCATGATCTTCTGGTCCAGAGTCCAACACCTTAACCACTGGGCTACCACCTCCCTATACACCACCCATGATAAACCATACAACAATCCTTGAAGGCAATTAGCACGTTCGCCTCACACCTCCAGGATCCGGGTTCGATTCCCGTCTTGACCATGTGTGTGTGGAGTTTGCATGTTCTCCCCGTGCCTCAGGGTTTTTTTCTCCGGGTTCTCCGGTTTCCTCCCGGTCCAAAAACATGCACGGTAGGTTGATTGGCCTTGGAAAATTGTCCCTAGTGAATGAATGTGTGTGAATGTGAGTGTGTGTGTCCTGCGTTGGGTTGGCATTCCATCCAAGGTGTATCCTGCCTAAATGCCAATAGACGCCTGAGATAGGCACAGACTCCCCGTGACCCGAGGGAAGATCGGATACAGCGGTAGAAGATGAAGATGAAGAAGATTCGTATCCACTTGCATATCTCATTTCCACAAAGCAAAACACTGCATGAAAGGCACTATGTTAAAAGAGCTGATGATTCTGGGATGCTATGAAAATATTATTCATCCAGTACATAATACTTGAGTACTCTTTCATTTCTCCCTTTTTCTCTGTTATAACCTTATTGGCGACTGCCACATCTTCCATTGGTCATTACCTGAGTAATTTCGCACAGCTGGAAAGTCTGCAGACTGCGGTGGCACTCGTCGCAACTTCCCAAAAAGGCAAATATCCAAACACAAGGTACGTTTTCAGAAATATACCACATTATCCAAGCAGTGAAGCATTTCCAACCACCATTAACTTTGAAACTGAAGGCAGATGGAGCTTTTCAGGGTTGGCTCTGGGAGTCCTTGAAGTACAATCACAAAACTACAAACTGTGAGAGATGCATAGGTTAGAGCTCTAATTTAATCGTTCAGTCTGTTCATTGTTCAGCACATCTTAAACTAGTGCCGGAAATCTTAGCAGTGTAAGTATCTACATCTCCGTTCAACATTTCATTCAAGAGGCATGATTGATTTTGTGTTCCCTGTGTTACGCCCTGAGTAAATAGAGCATAGCCTGCATCAAAAGCTTAGATGTGCGTTTATGTTTTGTAGCACAGCAAATGGGTATTGGTTGACTGATTTTATCTTCTCATGCACCGAAATTCCTCTTCAAACCACCGTTATTATTCACAAAGCAGAATTGGACCTCGTCAAATAATTCAGACGTCTCGGCTTTTTGCCCTTTAGATGTTGACAGAATAGATTATGATCAGTAATAAGAATTCAGAGTAGAGGTCTACAAGCTTGGCTTTTGAATCGAGCGAGATACATTTCAAATCATTCGTCACTATTTAAAATGATCAAAAAATGGCCAATTTAGAAATGTCACTGACAAGTAAGCAGAGGTCCAGCGGTTATTGCTATTGATCTGATGTTTGTGGTTTACTCCACCGTTAGCTCTTTCTTTTACTGACACCTTCGAATCACTGTTAGGTATGTACCTTCGCAAACAATTATGCTATCCCTGTATTTAGAGTTTTTCTGAAGCCCATCTACTGTTGTGGTCTTACACCATACTCATCAAACTGAACTCAATCCAGTATTGGAAATAAAACTGAACACAGCGAACCCAGGAACCAAGAAGTCTACGAGTCATTTAAACGTACAGCAAACCTGACGTTAAACGATACTATTGCATTTCAGTATAAGTTATATATATATATATATATATATATATATATATATATATATATATATATATATATATATATAAAATCAGAGTATTTCCATGGGAATATACATGAAGTCTCCTTTTAATAAAGAGGATTACAGATTTTTCCCTGTGAGACGAAGTGTTGCTAAAGAAAAAAAATCCTTCTTCTGCAAAAAGTCATTAATATTTAAACCATTATTCCCGTTGGATATCAGGGTGCTATTATGGATGCATTACCCTCAGAATGAATGGAAACCGTTTTTGGACACATATTATACAGCACACAGTTACTATGCTAAATGTAAAATGTGTGCTTGTGTGTGTGTGTGTGTGTGTGTGTGTGTGTGTGTGTGTGTGTGTGTGTGGTGTGTGTGCATGCAGAAAGAATGTGTTACTTTGTAGCTCTCATGCTGCAGATTTCCCACACTGCCTCAGAGCTATAGCAATGGGGGAGGGATAATGTTACACTTATTTTTGAGCCCCTGGGGAGCGAGTTTCTAAGACATTAATGGAAAAACACCACAGCAGAAATCTCAATCTGAACACTGGATGCCTTCTATGTCTACAGGCAAATAAAAAAGTATCCACTGGACCTAGATACTAGACTAATGACTTTCTAGACTGAATTAATTAAAAAAAAATACTCACAACAGAGATATGGGGGAACAGAAACCATCTCAGCATTATGCACCACCGAATCTGACCAAACGTCGGCATAAAAAAAAAAACAAAAAAAACAATGTGTTTTCATTTACTAAAAGAAGACTTCTTTTCATATTCCACATCCCAGAGCAATTATCCTCTGGAAATATAATGAAAGAATAAAATTGGCCATACATTCAATTTTGTGGCATGCCTAAGAATTGTGTAATTTTTCCAAATGGAAGTCAAATTAAAGGGCCGGAAAGATTTGCACCTTAAGCTTCGCTGCCGGGCCTTTTTTTCCTCGTCAGGAAAAGAACTCCATTACATCGAGGAACAAAACACTGTATTCTTCAGTTGCTGCTGTTCCTTTGTGCTTAGGGGAAAACAGAGTGTGTCTGCGCAAATTGGCTGAGGTAGATTGAGTGTGAACCGGCACCGTCACCATTTTTTTTTTTTATTTAGCCTATCAAATTGTGTTGCTGTGTTCGCGCTTCATTTTCTAGACATAACATGGTTACCAATACCAAAAGCTATCAAATTATATCCCAGTTAAGATTAAAGGAATTTAAGGATGTGTGTGGTTACTAAGCAACCTGTTAATTCCCAGTAGAGAATGTTGCAGATGTGGCAGGTCCAAATGTAGATCTGGCTGCATTGTGATCTATTCCTCTTAATGGCGGACACTGACTGAGCTTCTTATTTCATTAGAGAATGATCACATTTCCAGCTAATGTATTTTGACGTGGCATTATTCTTATGCATACAAAAATGACTACTGGAATGAATAATGAATTCATTCTCATGCTGTATTTTTTATTTTGAAGCGATTTTCTGAGGAATGCTGTCAAAATTTGTCATTTTTTCTCTTCACGTTATTCTATTTCATTTTTTTACCTTAGGCCAAAGAGATTTTGATCATAACTCGAGACAGTGATCTGCGCATGTTGTGTTTATGGTGTCAGGAGCTGAGTTAATGTCAGTGCATGAATGAGGTGATGCAGTACTGGGTTATCGTTTCGGAATGCAATTCACTGTGCATACCAAATAACATTATCCGAGGCCTCAATAGAGTACAATAGAGCAAGTGCTGCAATCCACATTTGATTCGTGTGGGTTTCTTTTTTTTCACTCTTAGTTATTACTCCGGTCCTTTCAGGACATATAAATTCCCAGAATAATCTAGGTGCAAAGCAGCGGACCACAGAGGAAATTCTTTCAGTGATAAGTTTCCTGCTGAAACAATCACTGCTGACAAACGAGAAAAAAAATGTCCAATGTAGGAAACAATTTTTATTATTCAAAATCCTAGTCATAGCCTGAACTAGACCCAATGTGGATTATTGTCAATTTGGTGTGCTATTTGAGAAAACTGAAAGGCAAATGCAAACCAGTGCATTTCCCCAATTACTAAATCTTTTCACCAACAGAAGACTTTTTGTGCTTTGGCACAATCAGCATCCTCGCCAGCTCCAGCTGCAGAGCAGAGAAACCTGAGGGATATTAAGCAGATTGGGAGTCAGTAGTAAAGTGCTGCCTTTTTAACCTGCCTTTCTCAAGCAAATCCCATCCCCCATTTCTATCATGTATTTCATCGTTTGAGCTGATTGGTGAAAATATCAGGGCTTGAAAAGTACAATGCAATCACCTTCTCACACCTTTACTGCAGCCTTCATTTGGATGTGTGGATTGATTAAGAGGAGCAAGCAAAGTCCATGAGCATCCATAAGACGAAGCATCAAAGGCACAAAAGTGGGGACATTTCTTGTACACATAGGAACAACTCACTTCTTTCTCTGCCTAGCAAATGGAATGGCAGACTACAACTCACCTTTTCTTCTCTTTGTTCCCTCTAAGGAGGAAGAGAACAAAAATAATCTGTCTTCATTCCAGAAGCAAAAAAAACTCTCTTTTCAGTAAGAGCCTATTTCTCACTGTCGCTCTTCCACAAGCCTTTGGACACGGTGGTTTGAGGGAGCCTGTGGCTGAAAGGAGACCTGCGACCTTCCACCAATCTCAGTTATAGCTCTCCTCAAAGTGACCCCTAATCACAACACGCAGTGCTTGTCAAGGGAACAGCAGGGGCTCTGCTACAGTAATCCCACTCCCCATATTCTTCATTGCTCTGTTGCACCTGCACACTGCCTCTGATTTGTGTTTACATGCAGCATAGAGCACAACATCTTAACCTTCGTGGTGCAAGGAGAGAATTTAAAACAAGATACCCAAATAATCAATACACAACATTCACAATAGTGAAAGGGCTTACAAACAAAAACAAAGCAGTTCCATTTATTTATCACCTATTTGTTTGTGCTCTAGCTTCCTAATAATCTAGGCCACACTGGTATTGGTTTGATTATATACTTGTCACTTGTACAGTATTCTAGGCACATGTGATGTTGGGTAAAACTGGTGTCTTGCTATGTAGTGGGAATTTATCCATGGGATTGACAAACTGTAAAGAATTGAAAAATAACACTCTGCATCAAAAGGTAATAACTACAAAAACATGTCCAGTTTCCACAGTATTAGTAATTAGTGAAACATGTTTTTACTGTTTAACATTCAGAAAATGAAATGGAAAAAATGAAACACTAACATTAGCCACACCTTCTCGGTGTTCTTGTGCTGTACTTGTGAAATATCGAAATGAATGTGCGAGTGTGAAAATTCCTCCAGAGACATAGTCTTTTATTAGTCAGGCCAAATCTGCTTATTATTTGCAACACACCATTTTACCATGAAGAAAAAAACAAATAAGTGACATAACTGCGGTAATGTGATGCTGTTTCACGAAATGATTTGTTACCTGATGAAGACTGAATAAATGTGATCCACTATTTTAAGGCGTTCTAAATAGTAGAATATGCTTGGAAAAAATAGAGATTCATTATGATTCAACATACAGTAAATATTTAAGTCTGTACTGCTTTGTGCTTGTACATTTGTCAGGAACGCAGCTGTTTAATTGATGCAGTCTTCTGTGACCCACTCTGTCTCCTCCCACCCCACCCCCCTCTTGGTTTAGCTTTATCTTCCTTCGTCTTCTACTAAACCAGACGCCTTTATTCCAGCAACTGAGAAAGTGCATTTCCTAACTGCCTTTCTATTGATATTCTTAGAAATTAAATTATCCTGATTTCATGCCTACCATTGGTGGAAGGCGCCATAGCTTCCAGAAAACAGGGCTTATGCTTGCACAGTGGGCACCATAAAAAATAACCAGCACATCAAAGGGTGCTTTCATATCCTCTATACTGAAATGTAGTAAGACACAGTGACCCCTCAGGACAAACAGCAGCTGTGACCAAAGCCATTTTAATCTAGCACAGTGGATGAATTTAGCCCCATCTTTAATGATCTTTGCTGGTGAATGGAAAAACAGACACACAAGACTAACTCATGCAGCAACACTGCAAAAATGCCAGGCTCCACTAATTAAAGGAGACAACTGGTCTGATGGCCAGCAGAATTGCAAAAACATGATGTGGAGAAGAAAAAACACCACCTTCCTGCTTTCTGAGTGAAAGCTTGGGGATCAATATGACCTCAGTTTTTTTATCTGCACGCGGCTGGGTGAAGAGAAAGTGTGTTCTTCCGTTCTATTTGACCATTCACAGAAGACATTTTGAGAAAATGAAGCCCGTGTATTCCAACACAATGTACCCATAACAGTATAAATTTTCTCCAGCTAATGTTTACACAAGAGCTTTAGTTGGCAGATCGTGCAGGGCCAGTGGAAAATGTTAATGAAAATGCAGGCTGTTAAAAAAAAAAAGTCAAGGTTCTACAGAGCTGTAAGTGAACATAATTGAACACCCTTCAGATCGATGGAAAACACAGCTGGGTCTTTCTAAAAGATAAGGACAGCAGAAAGACCTTTCAGTCTCACAGCTGATTTAACATTTTTAAAGGACCAGAAACAGTCTACTGCAATGCACTCCATTGAAATGCCGTAGCAATTACTAATCATTTTAATTTTAGTGTGTCTGGAAAAGACCAGTGTTGTTTCTCAGGTCATAAACTAAGCGTAACATGATCTACACCAGCCTTAAAGTGACCAAGAGAGCGTAAATGTAAAAGACAACTGGACACTTTAAGGCTGGTGTTATTTCCTTGTAGTTTACATAATGTATAAATTATGTAGCAAAAAAAAAAAACAAAAAAAAAAAAGTAGACTCAGCAGTTAATATTTAACAGTTAATAGTTGAATATAAGGTAAATGTTTCAATAAATGTAGTTAGGAGGGAAGAATGTAAGTCTGGATAACAGTAGGGTCATGGGTTCTAAAGTTCTAAATGCGATTGATATTTTTTTGATTGGTACGACCATCTTATCTGTAACGGTGGCAGGGTAGTTCCAGCCTCATAGCTCAGGGTTTTCGAATTTCTTCCACTTTCTAAAAGGTAGCTGAAGTGCCTACACTAAATTACTGCAGTGAATGCTGTGAATGTACTGTGAATGTGTTGTGGTGAACTAGCTGGATCTCCATTAAAGGTCTATTCTTCCCTCATCTCCAGGGTTCCCAGAATAGGTCCTGGACACACATTGGCCCTGACCAGAAGGAATGGATTTACTGAAAAAGGGTTAATTAATCTAATCTGTAAACTCTGAAATGGGCTTTATTTTCTCATTTAAATGAAGTTCTTGCAGACAGTGGGAAAAAAACAGATAGGCTTAGATAGGATTTCTTTTATTCTATGTTGATCTCTGTGGTTTAGGACAGATGGCAGTATCAGCACAGCACTGTCTAAGGTTTTGTATAGCTTTATGTATTTGTTAGAGTCCAAAAAACAACACGGGTCCAGGTACGAGCTGCACTTCTGATTGTTCCATGTGTGTGTGTGTGTGTGTGTGTGTGTGTGTGTGGGAGCGCGCGCGCGTGCACCCATGTAGTTTGTGAACGAAACTCTCTCCATGGTGCTGAATGCGTTTCCCAGGTGATGATGTCATTGAGGGCTTCCGCCATGGAGATTGAACTCAATAGAGTCACGGAACTGCGTCCGAGACTCCAAGTGATCTGCTCTACTGTTACTGTTAACCTGATCACACCACAGATATAACTGTAATTCTTTACAATATAACAGGGAAACCCATAGCACACGAAACCATGGCGTGCGTTCTGATCCTGTTCTAAGAACCAAGCTGGCCGGGTCACTTACAGCTTCTCTGCAAACTTACTTGAACCTGTTTGTATTTTAGGTTGTTAACTCGTATAATTGTGTGTATTTAACCTCATCAGCAACAGACTTGCCTTAGCTCAGTCTCCTCAAAAACTACATTATCCAGCACAGACGCCTCGTCTCTGGTCCTTTAGTAATTAACACCGCAGCGAACATTCAACACGTTAGAAATGACCCTGGTTCCACCTCAACAAGTAAAAGCGGCAAGTCGGAGGCTGAGAAGGAGACACCTCTCGAGCTCTACTGTAATCGCGTAGTTAATGAAGAGCCGTGGTGCGTTCCTGTGGAGGAATAGCTTGGGTAAAGTGTGGCAGGCGAAGCATCGGGCTCCGAGAAGCAAACACGCAACCATCACACATGGACAACAGCGCGATCAAATGATAGAGGCTTACCTTGAAGAACACGATCGTGGCTGAATGTGGATGTCGATTGTAAATCCGTTAACGTGAAGCGTGCTGGCTGCTGCTTATGCTGGTGGTTCCGGTGGTGTGTGTGTGTGTGTGTGTGTGTGTGTGTGTGTGTGTGTGTGTGTGTGCTCCTTCAGCCGTGCTGCATCTCAGAGCCACATTCCGCTTCTGTCTTCACTCGGCTACTGTGAAGCGAGCGACACAGAGTGCCGTGCACGACCCTCTCCACGGAGAAACACGAGACAAGGACGTTTCAAGTTTCATATACATTCACCAATACCTCTCCCTGTCCGCGCCCACACAAGCCCCGAACATTGTGTATTGACTAGTAGAGGCATACCATTTACTGCCGTGTTATTGTTTTGCGTTTTGTTTGTTATTATCTAAGCAGCATCGCAATCCTTTGTCCAGGCTAATCAATATGTAAGCAGTATTTTCCTCACGGTTAATACAACTGTTTATTAGTCTCATTGCTTACATAGATCTTTGACATGTCTTGTGATTCTTTTACGTACAGATAAAAAGAGTCCAAATAATGTAGTCACCGTGGTTTTTTTTGGTCCTCAAACAGCCATTGTAACATATTATTTAGACATTTGTCAAAAACATATTACTACTCTAATATCCCATTACATTACATTATTCTAATATCCCAATAGCGATATGTTGCTAAAATTCTGTAACTATGCTAACATTAAAATTCACTATCGGACAGAATACTCAGCACGATGCTGAAGAGCTCTTTAACGTGAGCCAAATAACTGGGGACAAGGAATGAACACATGTCCACTGGGGGAAAATCTAGCTGTTTAATTCCTAAATAGCTGGACTGTTTTATGGTGTTCCTCCTCCCTCTGCTGGTCACTATAATTCTAGCAGCACCTCAGTGATCTCGTTTATTAACACTGGCATCACAATATAAGATTCCTTAATATCATGGTTTGTTGCGACTTTATCTAATGTTTATGGTCCTGCTGCAGTACTATATTCAAATACATAATGCATGCACTTTAATAGTGAACATGCTCTATTCTGATCAATTAAAGTAAATAGGTCTGTTGACAGGACTGAATCTGCAGTGAATGGCTTTATGGTAAATATAGCAAGCAAAATTTACAAGCAAACAAATTCAAGCATATTCAAGCAAACATACAATACTTATATATAGGATACAACTATATATATATATATATATATATATATATATATATATATATATATATAAAAAATTTTCTTTTATTATTTATTTCTTTTTTCCCAGCTGTGTTTCACACAGACCATTACTGATTACTCACCTGCTAAACTTGGAGCACTGTGGACAGGTAACAGAAAAGACTGCAGAATGAAAAAGTGGAGAAACATTTTGAATCATTTCAAACTAAAATATAAAGAAAACACTGTACAGCGTGGTTAACGTTTATATATATATATATATATATATATATATATATATATATATATATATCTATATATATATATATATATGTGTGTTGTTCACACCGAACCATGAGCTGTTACTTTTATTTAGCTGTATACTATTATTTATATAAAGTGCCTTCAAAAAGTCCCTCCGCAGTGGTGTGAAGCAAGTAGTGGAGAACGTTTTTTTAAACTGGAGATAAAAACATGGATTTAGTTTATGGATGCTTTCAAGCAGCTTTTATGGAGACAGGAATACCACCTCACTATACTGTGCAAGATTGAATAAATATGTCTTACTCCACAGAGGTGCTTTTTGAACACACCGTATTTGTATTATTATGTAATTCGGCAATGAAATACACTAAATGGGTTTCGTTTTCACCAATATACTTCTATGCAATTTCAGCAATGAAATGCAGATTTTTCCAAAAATAAAAAAATAAACAAGAAATTTTTACCTCTCTTGTTTTGAGAGGCCAGCCTTATTTTCTTTCTTTAATAAACAAAATGTATTTTTTTTCCGATTAACCGATGGAGTAATCATTAGTAAACTCGATTACTAAAATAATTGATAGCAACTGCTCTAATGCAAAACAAGCATGGGGTGTAGTCATATAGTGCTGTAGGTCAATCAATTAAAAATATTTTTTCTTTTACAAGGGGCAAATAAACTTTACTAAAAAAATATAAAGAAAACTATAAACTCAAAATAACAATTTTTTTAAATTGCAAAACACCATTTCTCCATATAAAACTAAACAAATAAAAATAATCAGAAGTTTTATATTGTGTACAAAATATTTGATAGGTTCACCATAACTTAAAAAGAAATACAATTAGAAATTTTCAAAAACATTTGATTGAATTAACAAGATTTCTGGTCTGAGGAGAACGATTGACTGAAACATAATTAGCTCTGTAGCAGATTCTGAGGCATCATTTTAGCAATGCTCCAAAGGCATATTTGCCTATGTCCCATTGGACATCACTGGAGTATTAGTGTGTTGTCATTTGATGCTAATGAAAAGTGTTACAAATTTTACAAATTATAAATGTGCCGGTTAAGGCGATCAGGAACTAGACAGCCTAGTGCATACGATATTTACTATGTTATGAGCTGACATCTGGTGTTTAAACATTGCAACTGCACTAAATGCATAATTATATATGTACTTCACTGAGATCCATTGTGTCATAATGCGTAGAAAATAAGGATTTAACGGTAAACAATTTAAGGTTCGGTACATACATCGGTTTTTAACATCACGGTTCTGTTTAATTTCGGTGCAGTTAGGGGGAAGTAATGCAAAGCAAAAAATTTTTTCTTTAATTAATTTACTATTATTAACATTTGTAAACAGTTTATTTAAAAAATTAAAATAAAATGCCTTTAGTTAAATAACACATATAATACTTATACTAATTTTAATACTCAATTAAATGAAAAAAAAGTTTACATTTGTTTGACCCCATGTGTGTAATACAAATTACATTGAATATGTACAGAATGTCCAGATTCTCTCCTTTTAACAGAATTTCTTGATTCCGTAGATAAAATAATCCTAAATGCATAATTATATTATATCCCTAGACTGTCATAAATCGTTGGCAACGGCATGTAGCGGCAGATTTTTATAATACACTACATATTCTCGTACATATTAAGTAGTCCATGGTTCCCACTATATGGCAAATGGCCTGACTTTTACTGACAAAAATGCTGATTTTCCATGACCTATATGAATTGGAAAAACTGCTGTTGTGCTGAACAGGCAAAAAACAGACACTACAATTTAACCAGGTCTTTGAAATTGTCATTTTGTAGCTGAAGCTCTTTAAATGTACATTTTCTTGGTATATTTTCCTCAGTTATCAGGAACATCGTAAACCAGTTGTCAAGCACAAAGGGAATACAATGACACTGAAAACCAACCATAACAGGCCAAACACATGAAACAATGCGATAAAAAAAAAAACTTTAATTAGTATACAGAATCGTATCATTTTCAATAATATAACCCCAAAGAAAAGTTTTATAGATCCATTTTCAACACTTGTCTTTATAAAACATATTTATATCATGAATATATGTATTATTTGTAGTGTTAATAGCAAAAGTAGTAGAACGCATGTGCACTTAGCACTATATAGTGTTTTGTATAATTGTATATCTGTTCACATTTTAAATGTAATGCCTACCAAGCGATTGGGAGTAATGGCACCTTGCGAAGAGGATTAACGATATTGTATTGTATTGTAACGATACAATACTGCGTAATTGGGTTTGATATTGCACAACAAAATGGGTTATATTGAGCCTACATATGTTTTGAATTCACACAGAAATGTGTGATCGAATTCACACCATCATTCAATGGTACAACATACACATTATTTAGATATGAATAGTCAAAATATGTATGTGCATGGATCTTTAAGCACACACAATGAGAGCCTACACAGCAAAATGACCAAATCTTGGGTCAGACACTGCATTGTATTTACTCCATAATGGGATCTGATTCGTGGGATAATGTTGTGTTTTCCTAGGAGGAAGAAGGTCTAACCAGTTTTACCATGGGGTTTCCTTCTACCTTTGCATATAAGCAGTTCTTTGATTGTGCAAAAATCCTGCTCAACTATGGTTTGTGGTTTCTCAGCTGAAAACTTCATGATTAAAAATTAACTGTAGTCTTTTTTTTTTAATAATACCAAACGTCACAAAATGTTTTTGGCATTATTTTGTAACCTTCAAACCTTGCACTTTTGTAATCGGAGAATTTTATAGACGCCAATGCTGTTCTTTCTTTGTGTCTGCAGTTTAAGGCTCACAATAATCATAAACTTGTTTATTTCCTTGTCAGGAATTTCCGAAAAGGGCGGTGTGTAGTGAGTTTACAGGAAGTGATCGCGTTGAGTACTTCCACTCGCAGCTAGCTATATAAAGTCCACATTTAAAATAAAGTCGAGAAAGCGCTACACGCTTCACAAGACGGAATCATCGAACCCATGACGCTCGGTTGAATAGTAGTGCATTGTTTGCGGCTCCATGCTGAGATGGCGGAGGTCATTCTGGCGGATCTGGTTCATCCTAACTGTCCTCGGTACAGCCAGTGCGTGGAGGAGCGCGTAAACAAGCTGCTCATCTCTCTCGGAAATGGCGTGAGTGAACCCGTTTACCTCATTGTGCAGCAGCACGCCGGATGCACGGTGGAAATCACCGAGACCTCGCTAGTGGAGAAATGCGCCGGTTTGAACGGACGCGTGAACGTGTTAACCGAGAGCAGTTCCGTAGCCGCGCTCTACGCGTTCAAGCGCGCCGCCGACCAGCTGTCTGTTAGTCGAGTGCACGTACTGACGTGCAGCCCGCGACGCGCCGAGCTGCAGGAGTGTGAGCATCAGCTCTTCACCGGGTTCTACACCTTCACCTACAGCAACGTGCTGGACTGCAGCTCATGCCCACTCGCACAGCTCACCGACACCAGCTTTACCCAGCACACACCGCTTAAAGTGCAAATCAGCGACTTTCTACAGCGCCTCCCAGCGCTCCGGGGAGAAATCAGCCTCCTGAAGTCTTCACTCATCCCAGGTGACATTTCACGGAACACTAAAGAGCAGGGATTTATATTTACATTTACAGCACCTATCCAGAGCGACTTGCAACTGAGCAATCCAGGGTTAAGGGCCTTGCTCAAGGGCCCACTAGTGGTAGCTTGGTGGTGGTGTGGTTTGAATCGTAATCTTCTGGTCACCTTAAACACTGGGCTACCACCTCCTACCTTTTTAATATGAGATACATGTGTGTGTGTGTGTGTGTGTGTGTGTGTGTGTGTGTGTGTGTGTGTGTGTGTGTGTGTGTGTGTTTATTATTTTTTTAACATAACAATACAGTGGAGTTAGGGGCATGGTTTACGGTAGCTTAGTAGTTAGCAAGTTCACCTCACACCTCCAGGGTCGGGGTTCGATTCCCACCTCCACCATGTGTGTGTGTGTGTGGAGTTTGCATGTTCTCCCCGTGCCTCAGGGTTCTCCGGTTTCCCCCGGTCCAAAAACATGCATGGTAAGTTGATTGGAACCTTGGAAAAATTGTCCCCAGTGTATGAATGTGAGTGTGATTGTGAGTGTCTGTGTGCCCTGCGATGGGTTGGCACCCCATACAAGGTGTATCCTGCCTTAATGCCCCAAGACACCTGAGACGCCTGAAATGCATAAACATTTATAACTGCTTCAACATGTGCCTTTAGAGAGTATTGAAGCATTAAAGTATTGAAGCATTCCAAATTGAGATAAGAACAATAATGTATTTAGCTGAGGATCCTTGAAGATTGATTTTGTCACTTTAAGGACAGTGGACAGTGGTAAACTTTAATGCAAAAGGAAAAATGATTGTGAAAGTTTATTTATTTATTATTTTAGGTGTATAATAATTTTTTTGAATTCTCACAAATTATGCTAAGGTAGTAATTTTGCATATACTTTTGTAAAACACTAAACTAATTATTCACTAAACTAATTATCCACTGTTTTGTTGTTGGGATTTTGAAATTCAATATTGTGAAATATATGACAGTATATGTGAATATATTATGAAAATGAGAATGTGAATAAGTTTTCCTTCTTCCTGGTTTCTATAAAGACTGCTTTGCACATGGTTTCACCACAAGATGTGGAGGAATTTCCTACATCAGCACCCTGAGCTCTCTAAACCTGTTCAGCAGTTCCCGTCGCCGAGACTCACGTGCTGAAGTGGCTGAGAATTTACGCCGGCTTGGCCTGCATGCCGGCTTTCAGCCTCTTCAGTTCCACCTAGCCAAGGTAAGATAGCTGACCCTGCACAAGCTTCACTTGGAATAACAAATCCAGAACGCATAGGGAACTAATGCCATCTAATACCATGACTCAAACTTCTCTTTTCTTACCAATTCCTGTACACACATATACATTTTGTACATGTTAATATACTAATCAAATTATCTAGTTTAATCACTAGTTACTCCTGTTTTCTTTATTCTGTACATGTACATGTTTATACACATAATCTTCACAGCTGCAGTTTAAACCCTGTCTCACTGATACACGACATTCTTTGTTAAAGCTATTTTCCAATTTCATGTCACAATTAACAATTTTACATTTTCACATTTTGATATGACTCAGTAGTTTTGTAGTGCCGTATGCCTTTACACTTCATTCAGATTCAGCAGTTAAGTTTCTAACATATAAGTTGTTCTCATAATTACTTAAGACAAAATAAACAGCTTTATTATATATATATATATATATATATATATATATATATATGTATATATATATATATATATATATATATATAAGTGTAATTTGGAGTTTCTATTGTTGTTTCTTAGGTAAACCATGCCAATGATGTATGGGTAATGAATAAGCCAGAACCGGAGAGCTATGATGGCATTGTGACTAATCAAACAGGAGTTGTAATAGCAGCCCCAGGAGCTGACTGTATCCCTCTGCTTTTTGTTGACCCTGTGGAGAAGGTCATTGGTGTGGCCCATGCAGGTGACATACCTCATGTTCCATTTTTACTTTCACATCAAATAATGAACATCTGCTTGCTTTTTAATGTGAGAAAAAAACAGTTCCTCATGGATTCCATAGCTATTTTCACAGTTCAAGGCTTCTGAAGTTATGTAGTAACGAATGATGGGTAATCAGTGTTAACAAAAATATGTATAACAGTAGAAAAGTGTTTGTTGCTTGTTCTTTTAAGAAATGTTCCTCCACTGAAGGTGTGAAAATGTTCTTTTTCTGTTTTATATACTGTATTTCTGAAAAAAATATTTTAGAGAAACAAACAGCAGAATGCAAACTGACACTTTCTGTTTCATATAGGCTGGAGAGGAACGCTCATGGGAGTTGCTATGGCAACAGTTAATGCCATGGTGCGGGAGTTTGGCAGTGAGCTTGCCAATGTAGTTACTGTGATTGGACCTTCTGTTGGACCCTGCTGTTTCATTCTTGAACAAAACTCGGCAAGAAAATTCCAGGCTATCCACCCAGACTGTGTCAGAGACATGGAGTCACCCATGCCTCATGTGGATATCAGACTTGCCACTAGGTAAAAAAAAAAATTAAATAATCAATACTTTGAAAATGTCCTATATAAATTTTATATGTGGTCATTAATCATACAATTATAGATTTCCTAGTAATTTGTACATCTTAAAGATAATTGATAATATATAGTATAAAAGTTTAACATTGCAATTACTGGGGGGTAAATAACATACTGTGGGAATTTGGAATAGGCAGTTAATTAAAAATAAATAGGAAAGGAAATAAACTTTTCCTTTCTACATAGCACTGTGAACATGAATATCATTTTGTAGCATAGCTGTAAACTCTCTCTCATTAATTTAGGGTTCTCCTCGAGAAAGGTGGTCTACTCCCAGAGAATATCCAGGATAACACAGTGAAAAACAGACCCAACATCACTCTATGCACCTCCTGCCATCCTGACTCCTTTTTCTCTCATGTTAGAGATGGCCTCAACTTTGGCACTCAGATTGGTTTCCTATGGATTAAGGCGTCGCATGAGCTTAAACAAACAGATCTATAGAATCATTATCTGTACTAATAATTCTTTTGTGATGTGATGTGTACATTTGGTGTAAAATGAATACATTTCGAGATCAATAGTAGTTAGATTTCTGTTTATACAAGCTTACCTCATTTCATAATTTCTAAATACCCAGCCCCAGTGACTGTTTTTAAAGAAACATTTCAGTTTGCATTCCAAATAAAATACTCTTTCATAAGAGTAAATGATGCAGTTATTTTCATTTTGCTTGATGCTATGATGATTTGCATATTTGTGGCTTACTTGGAGAAACGAACACACTGCTGTTTGAAGTAAGTAATACAAACAATTAGTAGCAGCACCTCTTGGAATTCTCCCGGTGGAACTGCATTAATTTTCTACGGCATGTCATTTAAAGTAGCTCTTTTATGTAGGCCAGTTCAGTTTATGTGTACACAGTGATGGACAGCCACTGTAAAAACATTTCCAAATGTGCTGTAGTAAATATTAGATTGCTTGCAAAATGCCACTTTTAAACATAAAAAATAAAAATAGGGATTGTAATGTTGGGTAGCTATGCTGTTGCCTTCCAGTTACAGGGACAGCAGTTTGATCCTGAGTCATCCAAATGTCCTCTTTGTGCCCATATTGGTTTCAGATATGTATAGTTTGTATTAATATCATCCAAAAACATGCTAGGCTTGCATTTATAAAGCTGTTTAAGCTATATTATATGAATATGTCTGCAATGTGCCCTGTAATGCTTCTGGATACACAGTGACCCTAATTCAGATAAAGCAGTGTGTTTATATGTATATACATAGTATTACAAGATATATATGTATTATTACAAGAAATCACCGAACAATAAATGTAAAATAATTTTTGACTAATTCTGCTCATGTTGTGTTCTAGCTCTAATTTTACTGTATACAAAGATTGACTATAGGACCCATAGACGTTTTATGGTTTATAAAACGCCTGCAACAAAAAGGTTCGCCTTCAGAGTTGAAACCCACAAAGGCTTTTTTCTGTTTGTTCCCTGTGATTCCTCATCCTACAAGATTATGTAGGTCACGGGTATGATTGGTACTGCACAAGGCTGACACTAGGTGGCTCTGTTCTCTTTGATTTAGAACTGTAGCATTTGTTTTGTGTCGGACGTTAACAATATGGTTGGCTCCTATCCAGGTGCAATTTAGCTCCATCCCAAACAGCCCTCATCAGCCATTCTGCCATGTTATTATAAACATGTCCTGTCATAATAACCACAACGTGTGCTCTATACTTATTAGGAGAATGTGATAGAATTGTCACCATTTTTTTCCTACATGTTGTGGGAAATATTTCTCACAGATTTGTGCCATCACTTGCACGAAGTCTTTAGTTGCAGCTCAGGTACCTGCCAGTGTTCTTTGTGTTGCTGAAAAAGCAATGCATTACACTGATTCCAGTTTCAACAATGGTAGCGTCCCATAGTGTTGTGGAAAGAAATGCCTCAGGGCTTCCAAGACAACTGAGGGTTTAATGTTTGCTGAAGGAAGCCATGAAGTAAACCATGCAACCAACCATAAATTAGTTGCTATTTTATATTTTACTGAAGGCATACATTACTTTGTTGTTGTTGTTGTTGTGTATTTCCCAGTATAATAAAAGAGAAAGGCGTATACACTGCAGGCGGTTTAAGGTTGGCAAGGTTAAAATGACATCATTGAGAAAATCAAAGCTTGTATATGTAATTACTATGTTCTTGTTTTTCTTACTATGGTTCTGTAGTGACGTGGTGAAAGGAGCAGAAAACTGAGACTTAGAAATGGATTTGTCATGTTTTATATTGAACATACATTTCTACACAGTGTTAATTTAACATGAGCATAATAATAATAACAATAATATGAACAATGACAACAACAATCATACGTATTAATTATAATACATATTAATGAATTGTTTGCCTTTGTGGCATAGTGCCGATTGGTAAGGACACAGTATAAGCTGTGCAGGCTCACATACACTATACTTACACCTCAAGGGAGGGGCACTCCTTTCATGCTTGTTCAGTCTTCTTTGTTTATACAACAGGATTAAAAGTACAGTTACCTGTACTCATGTGATACAAGGTATTCATATGTGTGTGGGGCTGTGAATGAAGCCTGTGGCTTATAATGTACCTCATTAATTTGGACTATGACTGGCTCCTTTTTGAACATCATCTTCAGTCTACACATTATCAACACACTCATAATCACGATTAATTTTAAACCACATCTTTTCAGAATTAATTAGCATAATAATTCCTGTTTGTCCTGTTTGTTTATGATGACACTTCACTTGAGCATGTGTACAGTATTTTGAAAACAGATAGACATGAGCTCTTCAACAACAACATTTGTAGGGCACATAGTGCTAAATGCTTAGGGTCAGTGGTGCACAGCAACTAGTCTGACCTTTTAAAGCATCGATTAAAGACCACTTCTTCTCAGAAATTTCTTGTTTGATGAAACCCAGGAGGAAACAAAGCTTTTCTGGTTCACACCATGTGGTTCTCTCTGTTTATCTGTCTGTCTGTCCATCCATGAAAATATAGCCATATACTTCACATGTGCTCTTACTGAATAGTCGACTAGCCAGACTGTTACTGGAGTTTGCAGGATTAAGGATTATCATGTCTCGACAATGGGGCTCCCTACTTGTGTGTGTGTGTGTGTGTGTGTGTGTGTGTGTGTGTGTGTGTATGTATGTGTGTTAGAACAAAGATCTAAAAGATTGTTGCTGTTAGTGTTGGTCCAAAGTTTGACCAAAATATGATGAAAGAATCTTAAATTGTCATTAATTATATTACGGTAATAACAATGTTGGGAAGGTCACTTTGGAAATGTAATAGGTTACAGATTACAAATTTCCCAAAATTCAAAATGCAATAAGTAGTGTAAGTTTACTTTATAAAAGTAAAGTAACTGATTACATTTGATTACTTTTTGGTTACTTTCATTTGTACATTAGGTGGCACTTAATGGAATGAACATTCTAAGGGAAAAAAATTCAAACCCTCGGAAAAAAGGTTATATTTTTTTAAATTGGGCTGCATCAGAATCAATCTGTGGACAGGACAGGACGGGACGGGGGTATCAGGGGGGGGGGGCCTTTGGGGTATTGGGATTTGTGATCTTTAACATATTCATAAGTAACTGTAATTTAATTACACACTTTTTCTCAGTAACTGTAACAAATTAACTGTCCCTTCCGTAATTAATTCACAGAAAGCTGTTGGATGTAATTTGTTACTCCCCAACACTGGCTAATAATATAATTTTATTATTCAAAATATAACAAAAAGGATGAACACAAAGACTAAAAATGAGGTTGAAATGATAAATAACATTTCAAACTTTAGAGAGCATAAAATTCAACTTTGAAAGTATTAAATAAAGCATACACAGAAACATATTTTTTAATCTAGACCTCAAAATTTCATCTGTTTGGAATGTCTTATGTAAATCCACTCGCTCTTTCCACCCTCGCCAGTGACATCTTCCCTATACACACACTACAAATACACGCGGCTGTATTAGCCACCCACAGAGATCTGTCCTGCTGCCATAAATACACATCCTGGCCATGCTTACATAAAGGAAGTAAGAACATGCTTTGTAAGACAACTTCAAATGCCAGAAGTCCTCACACTGAGATCTATAGCAACAACTCTCTGTCATTTCATTGTGTAGTTTTTAGTAATGTAGTTAGGAAGAATCTGTATAAACTGGAAGATATATATATATATATATATATATATAGCTGTGAAACTATAGGAAACTATATTAAGAAATGTGAGTTCCCCTCACCAAGATGGAAAGAATGCTTTAGTTTTTCCCTTCTTTCTTTACACATGTTTGTGAGCTTACACCCCCACCAGCATTTTTCTTTTACTAAAAAATATCCAATCATATGAGAAATATAAAAATTGAAGAGAGCTACAGTAAGAATGATCTTTAAGCTAATTATTTTAAGCTGTTTTAAGCTACATTAAAAAAAAAACAACACTGCATGCATTTTCAAATGTCTGCTGTTCTTCCCCATAGTTGTGTGACCATTTCTGCATTCACATAATGCAGACAAAGTACAATCTTCTTAGCATTAGAAACTAGAAAATACGTAATAAAATGAAGGTAGTGAGCAGTACATACACAGGGGAAAGTAACAACATTTAGCAAAAAATAAGCTGAATGGGGCTGTAAAGTTGCTGAACAAGAACAGCATGTTAGTTAAATAGTAAATGATCTAGTATACACTTACTTATATTATTAAGTATTTTATTTATATTGTTTGATTGACAGTTAGATTCCAGATTACTTTAAAAAGCTTTATCATACCACAGTCACTCATTATTAACACAGATATATAGAATCAAGAAGTTTGATGGTGCTTTGGATAAAGGCTCCAGGTTTAACGTTCCATTTCTTGGGAGAACGCTGGCTCATCAGTGATCAAGATTATTACTGTGGGGTCTTAGATCCCCAATAGAGTCAGTATTCATGACTGGAGTGCTTGAGCTTTTCCAGAGCCTGCGGGACTTTTCTGCAGTACAGACTTGAACACTGGTGCTGCAGAGTGAATCATTTGCACTGAAGCTGATGCAGCAGTTTTCCCTGCAGCTTTCCACCTGCAGACTTGCAGAGGCTAGCTGATATAAAGAAATTGTATGCAGTGACAGGCAAAAAAAAGTCCTGACACATCTCACAGTACTGTTAATCAGCTGCACACGATCCAGTGAAGATGGAGGAGTTGAATTAACTCAGGTTAAAGTAATTCTAAAGACATGCAGAGACGGAAATCAATCCTATTTAAATATGTGTATATACAAAGTACAGGCTTGTTTCTAATTAAAGAAGTACAATAAATAATGTGTTAATAAATAAGTGCAACTATTCCCCGGCTATGATTTACATATATACTGAAACTGCACTGCACACACACACACACACACACACACACACACACACACACACGTGTGTGTGTGTGTGTGTGTGTGTGTGTGTGTGTGTGTGCAGTGCAGTTTCAGTATATATGTAAATATATATATATATATATATATGTGTGTGTGTGTGTGTGTGTGTGTGTGTGTGTGTATGTGTGTGATATACATTAATGATACAGGCAGCTCATTTGTATGTAAAACTGAAGTCTTTTAACTTAAGCCATTATTATTTAAGGATAAAAGCCATGAACCCATTGAGCTTTGGATGTGTTCCAAGGGAAGGCAATCATGTAAAGAGTGCTGAGTATCCTCTTCATCCTGAGTGGCTGAGGTGTGTCAGCAGGTTCTGTCTGTCCACCCTGCATTGCCCAAAGGCTCACGGAAGAGAGGCCGTATAAACCAGGGGTCACTCCTCTTTTCTGAACTCCCTCCTCCAGAAGAAATGATCTCGTCTTAATAGCTCTAATGGTATCTGTTGGTATAGTGATAAATATGGTTGACCTCTCAATGGAAAACAAGCTGTCATCAAACTGTCTGTCGAACACTTTAATGACACTACTAATGGACAACAGGGTTTTTTTTCTAGTCATATAAGACTGGGTTATATGCTTGAGTCAGCCTACACAATGGAGAACTGTGACAGGGGTTATTATTCTAAAACCTTTATGAAACTGTACTTGTGGAAAGACTACGTGTCCTGACTTTCTTATTGGCCATTATATTAGACCATTAAACTAATGATATTTAACTGTGTCCTAGCAAAAAAAAAAAAACAGAAAATGATATTAAAATTCCTCAAGCTAAGACATTTACACAATACAACTAACAGTGAAGTTAGATTTATTTAAGTTTACATTATTAACATTTATCTTCCTGTTCATAGAATACACTAAGTCAAAGGACAAAAAAGTACACCTTCTTTCAATTTTTATTGATCAGGGTCTCCGTGGTCTTCATCAACTTTGGTAAACAAAAAAAAATCTTTTCCAAAAACTAAGCAAGTACTCAAAAACCAGTTGTGAAAAATAGTAGTCAGATGTAACTACTAAAATGTACAGGATTAGATTAGATTAGATTAGGTTTACAAAACTGCATGTAAAGAAACCAAGAGTTTGAAAATAACATCACTTCTACCGTTCATTCAAAAGATGGAATTGTTTGGTCTTTTGGCACATTTTTGTAAAAATAAATAAAAAATACATAAAAATCAACACAGTGTTTCACCAAAAACACCTCACACCTATTAAACATGGTGGTGGATTGCAGATAATTTGGGTTTGATTTGCAGACATAGGATCTGACAAACCAGTGCTAATTCAAACAATGACGAATGCTTCATTTCCCCGGTATGTATATATATATATATATATATATATATATATATATATATATATATATATATATATATATATATATATATATATATATATATTAGATAAATTACATATTTCAGTAGCTTATTCTGGGCTGAAATTGTAACATGCAACAGATCAGCACACCAGCAAACTGATATTCAAATATCCCAAAAATATATATATATATAAAAAAAAAAATCTATACTCAAGTTAAAGCTCAGATCTCAACCTCACTAAGATACTTGGCAAAACTTTAATAGAGTTGTGAATGAACCACTGTCTAAATACTTTCAAACACTAAACATTTATAATAATGCAATTTTGTAAAGTGGGATTTTTTTGCACTTAAAAGACATATTCAGATCTGTTGTGTTTTTGGGGTTACTTGTTAGTTGATGAGGATAACAGAATTATTAAATATCATTTCACAAACCAATAGATTAAATACCGCTATATATCACATCTATATCTATATCATGTCTATATATCTATATCACGTCTAGCTTTCACAGTTTTCAAGCTGGTCAGATTCATCTCAACACAAAGTTGATGTCCTACATTAACTTTGAGACCTCACTGTTCACTTGCTGCCTAATATATTCCACCCCTTGATAGGTAGCACTGTAACAAGATACAATAAATGTACAACAAATTATTTAAGGAGATATCTAAACGGATTTCATTCCAACAGGAAGTAGGCACGGCGGGCCTGCCAGCTGTTTTGGATGCTGCTTTCCTCTCCAGTGACTTGGAGCCCAAGCAGGAAGTCTAATGTGGTGCAGGGGTGCAGGTGATCCCTGCTGTAGAGATGAATAGCTCGTTTGTTGTTCAAGTCTCTGTGCTTGCTCACTCTCACTCACTGCCCTAACGCAAGCCTACAAAACTAATGAATGTTAACACGTAGAAAACAACCTTTTTTTTAATTACATTTAGAAGTTTAATGCCTGTTATGAAAAGAACATTTTATTAGCATGGCAGCATTGACCCATATTCTAGATCTGTAGCGTGCTCTGTTTTTTTCCCTCCACAATCCAAAACATCCGAAAAAAGTAATACTGGTTTCCCAGAATTCCAGTTACAATGGCATATCCACTACAAATATTTTTTGTTCAAGTGCAGAACAGACACATATTTAAAAGTGTGTGTGTGTGTGTGTGTGTGTGTGTGTGTGTGTGTGTGTGTGTGTGTGTGTACTGTTTAAACAGACTATTTGGGTTAGCATTGCAGGAATTTGTCTCTGTGATAGACTACTCTCAGGACACACTTCTATTCACACCATGTTTGCAAATGAGCCCAAGTGTCAACACCAGATATTTTATATATGTAGCACAATTTTTCCCATTCTCTTAAAAAATTTTTTTTTTTTAAACTTTGGTATGATACAATTGACACAAGGGGTTTCTGAAATTCTTTAAACAGTCGAATGCATGACATAACAGTACATTGTTTTTCAAGTCATTATAACACCTTTAAAAATGCATGTACTCTCAGCTGTTTCAGTTTTCTGTTACCCTGGTGCACAACACCACAATCCCTCACAATAGATACTGGAGAGTGTGAAACAATTCCTCATTCAACAAAGCTATTTTGTGACCGAAAACAAAGCAGCTGTGTCTGCACAGCTGGGACTTCATTACTGAAGTCAGTAATGAGCCTCGTCTTGTCTGTCCAAAAAGAGCAGGATTAGGTAGAAAAATAATAATATCGGTTGTTATTACTGTAAAATAGATATAAGATTACTAAGACAATTTCAAGACATTTATTTTAGTTAAAAATTTTTCATTTGGTTTCATTTAAACATAAATTTGTTTTTGAATAACTTTAATGTAAATTATTGTCAAATCAACTGTTTTATATTTTTATTGTTTTTGTTCTTTTTACTATTTGTAAGACACCCTTTACAGTATAATATCTACATAAATGGAGTAGGCACATAATGAATTATTTCATTTCCAAAATAACTAATTGTCAATGGTGAGGTACATCTATTTAATATAAAACTATAATGTCACTCCCGGTTGTATATTACACATTGTCTCACAATAATACACAATAGTCAATGTCACGTCATTGCCCATTACAGTCCATTATTACAGTTTGAAGCCTAGTGGTAAAAATCTGTAACTACTTTTTTTAGTTTATTAGCAAACATATTTAGGATTTTCAGAATGTTGTTGCCAGCAGAGATGTGAGGGAAACCTTGCACACGGGGAGTATATGACAGTACCAGGAATATTCACTCTACTTTTGTTCATTAGTGAAAATGAGCATGGTAACCGATCCGGCCTACAGGCTATAGCTTTACATCACCTTCTAGAAAGCTCCTGGATAGCCCAGCTGATCCTGGGTTTACCTGTTTTCCCTGCTACAAGTTGGTTCACTTTTCCTGTTGTTCAGAATGTGATACATTCTACACAATAGGTCATTGTCAGCAGGAATCCCGCCAAGATGAAGTTGTGGTGGATAAAACATAGCTTCTCACGTCACTTCATTACTCACATCACATCCGCGACAGCATCAGATGACATATAAGAGAACAGTAACGGGTGCGACAGAGCAAGCTTGAGCAAAACAAACCTAAGCCATTGTATTTTCTTCTTATAGCAGTCTGAGTCAGGTGTCACTGCTCTCTGCTTTGCAAATCTCTCAGTTTCATTCCCACATGGTTGTCCTTGGCATGTGCATATGTGGCTATTTGGGGTAATACTACACAAGTGATTTGAGTGATGGAATCTCATCATAATCTCTCTGATGTGTGCTGTTAGTATGAAATTGAAAGTTTTAGCCCAAAAATCATAACATACATCACAACTCTTTTTTGTTTGAGTTTGAGTGTATAGAGCTGAATGCTTATGGTCTATATTTTCAGAAAGGGGTGCATTTATGTCACTACCTAAACACAGAGTATTTGGTTGAATCCTGCTTTTTTCCCAGTTGAATGCAAGACAACAGCATTGCTCCTTAAAGGAGTGTTGATAGCCTGGAGTGTACTTGCCAGCCATAAAGTACAATTGACATTCTCTGCATTCCTTTGCTGAGTCACTGAAATGTTATGAGCTTCAGGGTGCTGTCAGTGTGGATGACAGCATTCACATGCTGCTGTGAATCCTACCTGCCACCATGTCCATCTCTGAGTGACATTTCACTTGCACTTAGATAAGGAATGTCTTGCTCACATATTACATCACTAGAAAGACACAGACAAGACACAGAAGGGGCACAGATGCGGCATCACCCAGTAAAGTAAGTCAAAGTGTGGCTTACTCAAACAAGACTTATTTGGTAACTTAGTGAGACAAAAGATTTGTTCTCAGAATGATTTCACATTTGTTCTCAGATGCAAACTATGCCAGGGGTCTTCAAATGAAATTGCCCTAGGTCCAGTAGATGAACCCTCCTGGCTAGCCAAGGTCACGACAATTATACAAAAATTAAAATGACTAAACTAAAGAAAAGAGTGTAGACAGGATTTTTATTGGATTTGAAATGAATATATAAAAGTAAAAATAAAAGATAAATAAAAGAAGCTGTAGTGCTTTTGCTTCTTCTAAACTGAGATCATAAGTAATGAACGAATACCTCACTGGTACTCTGCATCGTAAAATCTGATGTACCCCGCAATCTAAGCATTGTCGTTAATGTCAGTCGATTCATCATCTACCAAAGCTATTGACGGTGCAGTCGGAACAGCAGCATCAAGTTATAACTGCACATCCTGTACTAATATTCCAGCTCTTCTTGTAGCTGTGGGAGCTGAAAGTGGCTTTGTGTAACATTTACTCTCAGTTCATGTCTCTCCTTTCCATCTAAAAGTGTTTCACATGCCGCCTCCATATTATTTCCCCATCTGTAAAGGAACTTTTTTTTCCCAAAAATCCAATGTATTCTCAGTGAACACTCTTGTTTTTGGGCATGAGTGAGTGACAGGGAACTTTTTCTGTGCCCTTACTTCGGATTGCTGAGTGTAAGTCTCTATGCAGGAATAATAAATGCATATTTTTTTTCTCTTTAATCTTGAAAAACTTTTCATCTTTAACTTTACTTATTTTTTGAGAAGTTTTTCACTCACTGAAAGTATGTTTGTACATCACTCTCAGCACACACACACTGCACATTTGATCATAGCAACAGTGAGCATAGTAACTGTAGTAGAGACCTGTGGCGTTATAAGACCTAAACGGTTCTACATAGCTGACCTTGATGTGCCTGATATAAATTAGATTTCATTAGAAATAACGTTTGGCATATTTATTTCATTTTGTGAAAAGGCATTGCAGCCTGGTGGGATGAGTCTTGCGCTCTGAACTCAAACCGGGGTCCGGCCAGTCGACGACCCCTGTACCATGCCTTCTCACATCCAATTTTTCCTCACTAACTAAAACCAAAAGTAGTTAAACAACAAACCGCATGGGTGTTATCTCACTACCACTGGAGCTTGTATCTGCTGGCACAGGCTACATGCCTAATTATAATGTGTTGTTTATCTTTAATCTTTTATACCCATTGGAGCCCGTTATTCCCATTCACCCACCCACGGAGGAGTTTGTTCATAGAGGCTGCAAGTAACAATGTCAGCTATGCACCTGTAAATGAACACAATCTCTGATCAGCAGATTATGTCACAGGCTTCGGATAGCTTTTCCTGGAAAGACGACCCCTTGGTGTTTAAGTTTCATTTGAAATTTTGAGGTTTTCTCAACATCAAGCAGGTAGTATGGTAGTTTGGTAGTATAGGAGAACAGGGTTCAGTGGGAAAGTTTAGTGGGAAAGCCGACTCATTTCTCATTCGCCTTTTTTCTCTATACTTTAGTGCTTCTTTTCCAATGGCCTAGAAAAATTAAGAAATGTACGGAATATGATTCACAGTAGCCATGGGAGATGTGCTTAGAGAGAGTTAAGCAAGATAAGTAGGGCGCTGCTCTGCTTTTTTCCTCTTTTTTTTCATGATATTGGCAGCGACCTCGGTATATAACTGGTATGTCATAAAGTCGACTAGTTTTTTGTGGCCTGGCCAACAGTTCCAGAGCCTGAAAGTGTCAACAAATGGACATTGGCTTATTCAGACAGGTTAGCTCCCTAGTTCAAACATCTAAACATTTTATGTGGCCTAGGTCTGGCCTTTTAACATGTCAGTAGAAACCTGACTTGCATGTTTTTTGTTGATCTTGGCTTATTGAGACAGCAAACCTTCCTTTGAAAAGCACCATTAACGGATAGTGGGACACTGAAAGGAAGCAATTTTCTCAACTGTTTATCCAAATAAGAGGGACAAATGTCCCTTGATTGTGGTATACCTCTCCATTTAAGAATGAAAATATTTATGTTTGGCTATGAAACATATCATTATAACATGTCTGATCTTACAGATTTTTCACCTACCACACCCACTAGCCCAATTGCATGGTCTGGAAAAATAATAAATAGTGTCTGGTAAAAAAAAAAAAAAAAAAAAAGAAGGTATATATACATAAACATATAAAGTCAAAACAAGTTGTATTTGCTGTGACTGGATCATGGTGCAAAAATAACCTAACCTTTGTATATGCAAGATAACCCACAATGATAGGGGAAGTGCAATTAAAAGCAAAATGAATCAAAACACACACACACACACACACACACACACACACACACACACACACACACACACACACACACACACACATATACATATATATATATATATATATATATACCACATAGTATAAGACAAGAATATCGAAATCTAATCTAAATAGAAATATAAAAAACATCCCTCATGAATTTAGTGTGCCCTCTTACTTAATTATTATTGCTGTGCTCAGATGGTTTAGTGGGATGAAACAGAATGTAGAAATGTGCCCGTCACTTGCTTGCCAGAAAACGTCTACTGAAGAAACTGCAGCTAAAAACATGGAAAATAAATCCACTGATGCAGCCCCGCCTCGGGTTTTTTTTTCTCTGCTACATCTGTCACTGTAATGAGCAAGCCACAGCCTGGCATATTTCTTTCAAAACAAATCCTCCTATTAGTTAATTTGCTGCTCATACAAATGACAACTACCAAAGCAACTTTACTAAATCACTCACAGGGTTAGCGTGACTGGAATCAGCATTTCCATCGTTTCAACTTTAGTGAAAGATGAAACTTCCCCGCCTAGAGCTCAGGAAAACACTCCTATACATTGTGTGTTGTGTGGTTGCCATAGGTTTAACTTCTTAGCCACAAACATCTCCAGACCCCACACTGTGAGTCCCTGCCTTTTTTTTTATTTAATTAATAGCAGTTCAGTTTTATGACAGACTCGCTTTGCTTGCCCTGTTCACCTACAGATCTTTTCGCATCTTGTGTCAAAACATATTTGAGCATGACCTTAATAAGTACTACAACATATTGTTCAAAAATCTGCTGTTGTTTTTTAAAAAACTGCCAGTCATTAAGTTGGGTTTGAAAGTATTTTTATTTGTTGGGCGTGATTCTGTCCTGTACCAATCAAGCAAGTTCCCAAGAAGGGTGTGACTGCATACTAGCGTGTGAACTCTGCTCTGTTCAATCCACAAACACAAGAGTCAATCAATAATGTATAACCTTTGAGCAGTGTGTGACTCTTCTCTATTTCATGCCAAGTCTTTCCCATCATGAACAGGCATCGAAGGCAAAATAACTGAGTACTTGCCACACAATAATGCTGTCTGGGTGAAAGAGCAAAATTAGAGCAGCTTGATAGAATTCTATATTTTCATCTCTATATATTTTTTCTAATATTTATCTAACCTATTAATGGACCTGTGAATGTACAGTTCTCGTAGTTTTCGATTTAAATCATGTCATCAAAATGATGTAGTAACATTTTGGCTAAAAATTAATTTTGAATAAGATATCCAGTCTCAAGCCTATCCCATAAAGGCTGTCAAATGGATCCTACATTTAACTTGCAATAAAAGCTTTTGTGTCTGGTAAAAAAAAAAAAAAAAAAAAAAAAAAAAGCTCAAAAGATCTAAAACATTAATGTTAAACCTTCACTCAGGGAGTCTTCTCAAAGACGTTGTCTTCCTATCTGAACACATCAGAACACTTAGACTTTACAAACAAGCCACTCAAATTATCTGAAGTACAGCATTAACTTTATCCCCTCTAAATTTGGTAATTTATTAAATTATTAACTTCTTCAATAATAGGACAACATATGTGCAAACATTTCCGCAGAGACTTAATATTCAGCTTAAGCTTGGGGACTTATTTATTCCACCCACATGACTCTAAAGGGCTATATTCTTGTTCTCCTGCTCACAATACTGTATACCTCATAGTCATTCTGTGGAATCCAAGCAACATGTGCCTTCATTCACACGTGCTGTGTTTTCCTCCCCCAGTTTCCAATTCTGTCAGCTCTGTCTGGCCTTGCATGACTAAAGGAGACTCAGAATCAAAATGTCTGGAGGCTCAAGATCACACCTGATGTGAAACTATACTGCACCATGACTGCTGCAAAAACTCAAGGCAACAAACAAAACAAAACAAAACACAAACTTTTAACAAACCAACAAGGCATCATGATCTGCTTAGATTACAAACATGTAATCACACTTAGCGTGTATATATATATATATATATATATATATATATATATATATATATATATATATATATATATATATATATCTCTATATATATAGTAAATGGTGGATGGTGGAGGTACCACAGAGGTTACTAGGGGAACAAAAAATATAATTGTACCTATAATGGTACACAATGGGTCCTTAGGGCACAATTATGGACCCAAAACCAGCTCTGACTAGAGACTAGAGATACAAAACTATACCCTGAAGGGGTATACCCTTAAAAGGTACAGTCTTGTAACGTTCTTTCTGAGAGTGTATGTAAATTGATTAAATCCAATGAATTGAATGTAACTGCCCCTACAATCTTAACTAGTAAGTCCTAGCATAGTAGTCGATACCTTCACAAAAGACATAATTGAAATCATTATTAATTCATTATCATTAATTAATGTCCTAAGTACTCAAAAAACGTTCACTTTTTTTTCTTCTGCGAAACAAATAGAACCAATAGAAGCAAAAATATATGGCTGTAATGGTTGTCATTCTTTCTTTTTTTTATTTGCTTTTCTCATCATTAAAATTCTTTGGTGCCTTTTCTATCATCGACCTAATACATTTTATGTATAACTTAATTGAGCTACAGTCTCTCCAGGTTTTTGTTTACAAAGCAGGACAGACATCTAACTTTACATCTTATCCACACCAATAGGCAATTCACAAAGAAATCATCTCTTCTCTGAAACTGCCGACTTGTTATTCGACTCTTGGAAAGCGTACCTATAATTTCCCAGAGAGACAGCAGGTATACAATAGCCCCTAGATGGCACAGCTGGTCACAAAGACTCAAATGGTGCTGGGAACAGAGTTGTGACAGACTTCTAAGATTCAATGTGTTCCAGGGGGACAGGTCTATACTATCCCAACACAAAGCTTTTAATGAAATAATGTCAGGCTTACAATGCTCCTACACCAGTTACTAGAGATGTGTGGGAGACATGAGCAGTTACAACGTACTCTGGAGAGGAGCAGAAACTTGTTGACCTACAACCTAATTATGTGCCTGAACATTACGAGTCCAAATCCCAGAAGTCTGAACAGTTTTAGCTTAATTTATCCAGATGATAGAGGTGAAAGAGTGTTCTCTCACCTTCAAAAATGTACAATATCTGTAACATGGTTAGTGTGATTATTACACGTTTAAAGGCGTGACAAGCTGATGTAATCACTAAATCTTCATGTAATTTCACATAACAGAAAAGAAAGCTTCATATTTCATATCCGGGCTCTTTTACTCTTCATGATCCTAAAACCTTTCATAATACTATCATAATTTTAAACTTAGTTTTAGGTAATCGTGCATGTTTACTGGTATTTAATATATCCTGGAACATTGGCTTGTACACCACACATTTTATTATTGTTGTTATTACAAGATATACGATTTGAAACCTGCTTGAATGACCAGGTTTTAACATATTTAAAACCTGTTGACATATTTCTTGCTGAGTACACAGACTTTCCTCATAGGGGGTAAGAACATAATTAGAAAAGTCATGTGGGAGTAAATATATATATATTTTTTTATCTAGGTTAGACCTTTCTGGCCAAAAAGCAACATTTTTAAAAATATCCATGAAAATTTGCTTTAGCCCACCGTGCGAGTAATTACATTCAGGTGAGCAGGCTTTAGTATCCTACACTGAATGAACAGAAAATGAACTGCTCTCAGTATTCTGTTTCTCACTAACCGAGAATAATGCTGGGAATGACCATTAGGAAAACTGATTGTATTTTGATGCTTGTTCTTGGCTCGGAGACAAAGGGCAACTATGCTGAGGTCAGCTGTGGAGAGGAGCGAGGGAGAGGAGTGAATGGTGAGATATGAGATGGATGCCCGTCTGTTTACAGTGAGCTACTGAACCCCGGGCTGAGGTCACACTGGCTAAAGAACACTGGTGCACTCATGCTTGTTTGTGTTTAATAGAAACACATTCATCCACACATAAAATAAGGCAATCACTTAACAGCAAAATGTTACTGTGAAACACTATGTTATTGTGTTACTGATATATAATGCAATTTTTATATAACGCACTTCTACCACAACGACACAGGAAATAAAATTAAAAATCATCAATAAAGATTACACAATATACACATATCAGTGGCATACAGTATCAAAAGATTAGTATGAGCTATTGCATTAAACTGGTCCAGAACCCATGCAGAATTCACATTCCCTTAAATCCACTGTACCTTTGTTGTTTGTAGGATTGCATTGATCCAAAAATTCATTCATTCATTCATTCATTCAGTCATTCATTCATCTTCTACCGCTATATCCGATCTTCTCGGGTCACGGGGAGCCTGTGCCTATCTCAGGCGTCTATGGGCATTAAGGCAGGATACACCCTGGACGGAATGCCAACCCATTGCAGGGCACACACACACACACACACACATTCATACACTAGGGACAATTTTCCAAGGTGCCAATCAACCTACAGTGCATGTTTTTGGACCGGGAGGAAACCGGAGAACCCGGAGAAAAAACCCCTGAGGCACGGGGAGAACATGCAAACTCCACACACACATGTCCGAGACGGGAATCGAACCCGGATCCTGGCGGTGTGAGGCGAACGTGCTAACCACTAAGCCACCGTGCCCCTGATCCAAAAATTCTCTGTATTAAATACAGTACAAATGATATCACTGCAGAAAGATTCAAATGGATCTGACCAGATACCATCTGACAGAAGGTAGGGCTGATCTGGTGGACCATTTTTGCCAGCTGCTATATTGTTGCTATACAGAAAATACTTTTTGAAATAATGTAACATTGTAGACAAGAAAGATGAACAGAAGGCATTTAGAAATCATGGTCAGGTCTGTTTATTTAAGTGATAAACAACCTGAAAAATACATTTACAGCTGGCAAATATCACTCGTGTTTCAATTGATGAGTCTTAAATGTGTCAGCAGAGATTTTCCTGGATATTGGCTAACGTTGCTTACTTAACATTTTTACTTAACGTGTGTGTGTGTGTGTGTGTGTGTGTGTGTGTGTGTGTTTGTATATATATATATATATATATATATATATATATATATATATATATATATATATATATATATACATACTGTATCTGAGAGTCCACTGTTAAAATACTTTTGATCAGAACACAGTGTTCTTACATAGAGGCGTTTTGGTCTATTTTCAGTATACAAAATGTCGACATTTTTTTCCTTTATAAATATAATCTTAAGAAACGTTTAGTTTATTCCACTTTAGACAAAGAGTAATGCTACTAGAAAGTTAGTGCTGAACTCAGGGCTAGCTAACAGCTCAGTACTGAGGGGATGATGAAGAGATGGCAACAACAAATATGAGTGTCTACTTAAAAGAAACATTCATTCATTCATCCATTTAGCATTTGCCTCAATATCCCAGGTATATAAAACCCGAATGCATATCCTGCATACAGTGTTAACAGTGGGCTATAACATAGTACCACGCCAGCATATGTTATGGAGGAAACTCTGGCTAATAACCGAAAGCTCCATGCAAGAAAAGAAGGAGCGCATCAGCAGCAGCCTCCTTCTCTCTCCTTCAGCCGTTATTTTGATGGAGGCGCCCTTCACTCCGTTCTACCCAGACTTTAAGGGAGCAGGTGCCGGGAAAAGGGGTTAAGCACCATCACGGACAATTAGCATTGCAATCTGATTTTCTAAGCAGCGACGCGTTTATTATTTCTTTCGCCCTCCCCGTGTGGCAAGAAAATGGTCGCCAAACAGAGGATCCGAATGGCCAACGAGAAGCACAGCAAGAACATCACGCAGAGGGGCAACGTGGCGAAGACCCTGGTAAGACAGACACGCTTATTTATTTTTAACCCCGCGGGAAATGAAAACAAACAGCCAAGAATAACGGATAGATAACAGAATTTTAAAGGAGGGTGTTTTTTTGTGGTGTGTTATCTCTTGCTCACTCATTTCCCACGTCAGAGGATAAACAATAACCCCCTTTATCTGTAGCATCATTTTCTTTTCTGCGACTGTTTACTTCTGTTTGCTTGCTGTTGTAGTAGATAACGCAGTCACTCCGATTACAGGCTACACACGGGCTCCTCGGGATCCTACACTGTGCTCTTTACTACTTGTAAACCAATGTACGCTATGAATCAGTTAGCAATGTATCCAGATGTGAGGTTTAATAATGCATTCACTTATTCCTCTCCCCACCAAAAAATGCAATTAATTTATACTTTAATACTACATTAATACATGAATACTGTCCTGGTGCAAACCTTTCCATTCAGTACAGTATATTTAAACAGATGTGCTCCTGATGTGACACAGTGTAGACTTTCCTCCAAATGCTCTAAAGCCCAGTGGTCACACCCTCTCATACATGTGGCTGGAATACAGCCATGTTAAGTGTACTCTTGGCCTACTTACCTGGAATCAGATAATGATTCATGGTCGAGAATCGAAAGATCAGAAGTTAAAATGAAATCATATGTACCTTAAGGTCTTGTTTATTTGCTTATTTCATTTTCTGATTGTTTTGGCCTTCCTTTGACCGCTATTTGTCCTGAGGTCCAAGTCAAGTCCAATTGCAGTTTGAGACAATATACACTATATGGCTTTAAAGTGAAGCAGATGAGATGCTTCTACTAGTAATCTAACCCAACTTTCAGTTTAAACTGCCGTTGTTGGGTTGAATAGTCAGAAACACAGGGCTGAATCAGCAGGGGTCAGAGCACAGGATCAGCCATGATACGGCGCCCCTGGAGCACAGAGGGTTAAGGGTCTTGCTCAAAGACCCAAGGGCGGCAGCTTGGCCATACCGGGGCTCGAACCCGGATCTTCCGATCAGAAGCCCAGCGCCTAAGACCACTGAGCTACCCCCTTCCTAATGTAATGCTTGTCTTTAATAAACAGCTATTTTTCCCTGTTGAACTGTTCTTGTGTCAGCGATTAAAATACTGTCTCATGCTATAATCCATTTTATGAGGAAATAAAGCACCAAAGGTTGTTATTGTGTATCAGCAAGTATTCTTGTGACCTCCCAGCTCCAGGGTCCTGGGATAGATCTTAGGTTGCTTTATCCACTGTTAGTTTCTTATGTTGTCCCGTGTTCAAGTGGGTTTCTTACCAAGTCCCAAAAAACATGGCAGTAGATAGACTGGCTACGATGTGTGCAAGGTGTTTGTATGTGGTGCCCGAGGACAGACTGGTGCCCCATCCCTGGTGCATTTCTGCCTTACAGCTCGGGTTAGACTCTGCATCCTCTGTAACCCTGACCAGGATAAAGTGGAAAATGACGATATATGAAACACCCACTGCATTAAGATGTATAAGATGTATAACTGTGTAACTAGATACATTCTAGGTTTTAAACATTGAAGAAATGTCTAATGTCTAAATCATGTGCTTATATAGTTAAAATCCCTCAGTTCAATGGAGAGTTTAGAGGTGAAGATGGCTGCAGTCTTGACCATTTGTGTGTCTGTTTTGCCATCTAAAAGACAAGTGACATTTGGCTATATATTTAAAGAGAATACACATGATAAATCCAGTAATATGCTAAATTTGACTGAAACACAGAAATAAATGTGTATAAATGTGGCTGAATGTTCTCATTTCACCTGTCCAACTCATCAATCATTTGATTATGTGAATGTAATCAGGTATACTTTGGCTTTGGTGAAATGAAAGCTTGCAGAGTACAGGTCGTTTGGGGATAAGATTTCACCTTCTTTATACCATGATGTTACCTTCTCGTAAACAGGTGGCTTATCGTGAGCCAGTGGGATTATTATGCACCTACCTAAAAATTTTCCAAAGCCATTTACTGGTTATGACGGTGAACGCAAATAAGGTGCAACATTCAACATGTTTGGCTTCTAGCTATTTCGATGGACTGAAATTTGAACAGATGTTATGCCATTTTGTACATGATAGTGTTACTTTCTGAAGTAAATGCAATGCAATTTTCTTGTTTTCTGATTTTCTTGCAGCGACCACAAGAGGAGAAATATCCAGTGGGACCATGGCTTTTGGCTCTCTTTGTATTTGTTGTTTGTGGATCAGGTAACCCATCACATCTTAGATTTTACCCACATAGAAATGGGTGATGTATTAATGTCAAAAATACAACAAACAGAACTTTTCTACGGGATGTTTTGGGCCAACACAATTGCCAGACCGGATTCGTTGTGGCTTGGCACAGATCTGTGGAACTGTATAAGCGGTATAAACAACGTTTCTCGAAAAAATATATCCCCAGATTTTGCGTTGTGATGATTACAGCTGTCTAACATGTGGCAACGGATTGTCCCATAGGTGTAAAGTTGGCTTGAGATCTGGAGACTGTGACGGCCATAGCATATGATTTACATTCTTCTATCCCGTACAAATGATTCAGTGAACCCTTGTGACATTGCTTTAAGGGCATTGTCTTCCTTACCGGTATACCACCAGGTTATAAATGCTTTCATATACGGAACAGGAGAAAAGTATTACAATATAACCAGATCACACTGTTTGAATCCAAATGATAAGTTTTTTTGTGGCATGCAATTTCATTTCCCTATCAGTCACAGTAGCACTGACCTATTGTGTGCTCCAGTAAACACAATGTGTATGTAGAATATACCTAGTGTAACCTCAAGGTTATGCTACACTGAAACACTCCATGAGCTGTAGATTTTTTTGGTTGGATTGGGTTTTGGAAGAAGCAAGTGTTGTCTTTATCTTCCCAGTATGGTATGATGAAGCTGGCTGCTTGTAAGAATTGCCATAAGATTGAAATTGGGTTAAAAAAAAAAAAAGAATCCTGGATATCCATCAAAAAAAGAAAGAAAAATTCTTTATTGTAGATTAACATTGATCAGTCAGAAAAACTTTATATTGATTTGCTATACACCTGCACTATAAGAGAACTCGAAGTGGACCTAAACCTTTTCAAACTAATTCCACACACACATATCAGAGCCAACCCCCCACCCCTTAATTCTTCTCGTATCTATATATGATTAAATGTTTAATGCCATATGTATATGATGAAAATAATTCTGTACTTTGGTAGACCTAAAATGGTATGTTCTTTGCTATAATTATCTGTTTTTAATCTTCTTAGCCATCTTTCAAATCATTCAGAGCATCCGAATGGGAATATGAGCCGCGCACCTTCTCTACACCTCCCTAAGATCTGGGCCCATTCGGCACAGTAGTAGGGAAACTGGAGGCTGCAGTTCTGATCGTCAGCTGTACGCTAAGGAGCAGAGTCCAGTGCACAGTACACGACATTGCCATCCACTTGTTTACAATGTACCTTGACGACAGGAACAAGTGTTTTTCTACTGAACCATTGTGGCTGGGGCTTTGCCTCCCTCGTGTGTGATTATGGATCATATTTGTGCAATTGAATGTGTACTTTTTGTAACCATTATCGTGCCATATTTTCTTTGTATGTGTTCCGTTGGTTCTTTTGGAGTCTTGCAAGACCGTTTTGAAAATAAAATGTGTACAATTTGACTAGTTTCAAGTTTTGCTTTTGTAAAATGTACAATTCTGATCTCAGGCATCCGGTAAGAAGAGTGAATATTTAATTATATATATTTTTCAAAAACCATAGGAATATTTAACATTTCGTTATGTCTCGGTTGTGCAAAAATGGGGGTGTAAATAACAGAGCTGTTCCCGTCTCGCTGCATTCAAATGACAAGTTAATTCGACAGGATCTTAATCAGAACAATTTACCGCGCAGAACGTTTTATACACTTCAGATGAAGGACATTTATCCTGTTCCGTTTCTTGACCCTCAACAAATGGCCATATGGAATAAGGATACTACTGTAGAAACAATCGGGAGACAAGAGTAAATTGTAGAGATACCGACTCTGTAGTTGATCTTACCTAAGGCTTTCTCTCACGCACAAATGCACGCTTAATCAAAATAAGGCACAACGTTCTCCAACGAGGTTCCTTAAACATTTTATTGGGAGTTGTGAAGTGCAATTGAACTATTTTACACCTTATCACCGGTTTTGAAAGACATGCACGCAACATAAGCATACAACTTATATATATAATGCAGTAATAATGCATATTAGTTTTTAATGATATTCAGAATAACTAAGTTGAAGGTTTGAGTTCCAAAGTACTTCACTGTCAAAAACAGAAACAAATCACATGGGTGCAATATACTTCAAATAACTTCAAGTGAACAAGGTTTACATTAGGTGTTAACACAGCCAGGAAGTTGAGTTGTTGTCTTTTTTCTTTTCTTTTTTCTGTAAATATCCTACGACTGAAACCTCCATTCTTGTATAACAGCATAAAAAAGTCAAATATCTCAGGCAAACCAACAACCCCATCTATAGTTTGTACAACCTAAATAGTGTCTCTTAGTGTTTCTCACAATATCGGTATTTTACAGATTACTTACACTAAATATACAAGGATATACAGGAGCCCACATTCATTCTTCCATTCATTCTCTCAGCACATCATTATTTCCCTCCCCAGATTCTTGTGAGTCACTGCACTGAAACAGCAGCTTTAAAGTCGCAACAGATCAAAGAAGGAATTTAACGTTAAATACTGAAAATCAATACCGGCTCACCTAACCAACTTTACTCCCTTCATTCACCCAGGTATAATGATGACCATAATGCAAATAAATTGTAACACCATCTCATACACCTTGCACAAGTTGATGGTGCACTGATTGGATGTTCAACAATGGATTTTCACATTTATCATCATTAAAGTGCTTGCTTTTTGGAGTCTTAACAAAAGACTGGTCAGCATTTCCACTACAAAAGTAAGTGAGGTATGGAAACACCATTACAAAGCCAAGAGATACCACTGGAAAATGACATCGCTTAAAATCCTTTAGACACAGGCACAGTGATTTGAGTTGTGTCCAGTTTGAACGTTCTTGCTCCCAACAGTCACAATCCATGGAGTTTGGCAATATCCAACATGTCAGCAACCGACTGTCAGCAGTGTGTACAGCAATGTAGTGTAGCCTTGTCAGGTTCTTAGACTTTAAATATGTGCAAACTTTCACATGGCCCTCCTTGTACAAGAGGCATGTGTTTTCTTGTAAGTGAAGTCTGCTTTAGCTCAGTTGACCACGCGTTCCTCTTCACAGGAAACTTGGAAGTTACACGGAGGGTCCAGAGTTCTGTGTGGGCAGTTGCTGCACCGGCATTGACGACTGCTGTGCTCCCTGCGTGGACGATGGTGGAGAACCGCTCTGGACTTGGGCCTGAAACTGTGCCAGCTGCTCTGGACTGGCCAAGTTCTTCAGCAGGTTGTTTTCCTGCTCCAGCTGAGAGTTTCTTTCTATCAGTTCTTTGATTTGCTCTTTCAGCACCTCCACTTCCTCTCGAACGGCATACATCAAGTGACTCTTCACTAGATCCTGAAGACAGAGAATACAGCATTGTAGCATTTTGAATTAAAAATAATTCAAGGATAAAACACTTTCAGCACAACATATTCTTTTAAGGCACAGGACCCAAAATATGTACAAACAAAAATTGCCAGTGCAATATTTACAGTTTAAATACATTTTGTTATGATTTGCAGTTATGCGGGCCATTTTTGTCGTGATCACCCATTTGCACCGCATTGTCTAGAAAACCTATTTTTAAAATGCAGAAATACGGGCGGAAATGCAAAAAATGAGGACAAAACTAATGATTTTTAACTAGATTTGGAGCAGTAATGTATGAGCCAGACTGATGCAATGCTAAGGAAAGCAATAGGCATCTGTTCAGTTAGGGAATACTTGCATTCAGCATTACAGGCTCATGCTCCACTCCGCGTCACCAAGAGAACAAAATGGCCGTCCCACACTGAGCTCAGCCAATCGGAGGCCGAGATATTTATAACCGCCTGTAAAAGCTTTGGCCTTTGCCTAGCAACAGTAACGAGGCACAGGCTTGCGTGAGGCCGAGGACTGCTCTCCTGATCACGGCTTCATGCAGGAAATATGACTCCACATTCAAAACATGAAAACAGGCAGGAGTATTATTCCAGGTTCTGGATTTTTCGGACTGAAACATGTACATCCGATGAAAAGATTTCATCTTAAATGTCAAATGCTACTGTTTATTAGTTATTTGCGTTAGAATTACAAGGGATGAAGCCGCAATATCTATTTGCGACAATTTAGAAGAATAGCCTGCATAGAGTGAGGATTTAACAATTGAGATGGGGAAAAACACAGCAGAGCTGCAGCAGGTCTAACATCGGGGGTAAGAAACATCATAAGGGAATGATGTGAAGTATTACAGGAGCAGAAGCGACACTGCAGATCCACAGTGTTTGCACCAAACTGCTGTGCACCAGAGTGTCCGTTCAGTGATTATGTAATTCAGTGGACAGACACGGATGCTGATGCAGCTCTGTCATCAGCTCGATCCTCACTCGTTACTGTTCGCTTTAATACACAAATCCACTCTTATTCTGCAGCCAGGCAGGGCCGCATTACGTATACAGCAAGAAAAGAAACCCGCACACTTACCATGGC
This sequence comes from Kryptopterus vitreolus, assembly GCA_030449085.1. NCBI lineage: Eukaryota > Metazoa > Chordata > Actinopteri > Siluriformes > Siluridae > Kryptopterus > Kryptopterus vitreolus. The sequence continues at coordinate 10,238,924 of JACRUU010000011.1, read as the reverse complement.
TTGTTCGATTTTGTTGTCTATGGCCACAACACTGGCACCTGAAGAACTGGAAGAGAGAAAAAAAGAAAAAATCCACACAGTTAAGATTAATCAGAGAGAAAATGGGAAACAAACACACAAAAACAAAAATACTGCACTTTCAGCAAATCACAATTGAACAATTGTTAATGCTCAAAATATAAATACAGCATTTATATCTATATCTCGCTAGAACACAAGAAAGAGGAAATCAAAAATATCCAGATTTACTGAGCAGAATCTGCAGCATCTTTCTATAGAAGAAATGAATCGGGTGCAAAAAAAAAAAAAACGACTAGCACAATCCAAACCTTAATAAAATGTCATGACCATCTGAAGAGGATTAAATACACAAAGATTCAGGTTTCTAACGCTATATTAAAACAGATATGGGTTGGACCAGGGATTAATTGGAGATAACACGGCATTTCTAGCCACAATGCAGTCGGTGCTGCTCTAAAATAAACGGAGATTTTTTTTTACCTATTGTCGAGTCTCACAGAGGAAGTTTCGGTTCCCAGTAGTGATGACAGAAAAGAGATCGAAAAATTTCTTAGCTGGCATACACCAAGATCCATCGCCACCGAATAGCATTGAGAATTCATGCTATTTCGTCCATACACACCGACGCGGGAGCAAAAAAAAATGCGGCTCTGGAGCGATGCGCGACGGTTACGCTGCCTCGCTGCGCTTTACATCGAGTCGGTCGGCGAGAAAAGTCGACCTTCGGAAAGAAAGACTGCTTATCAGCAAAGCGCACATCCACCTCCTCTGCACAAAGGATCTCCAAGGTCAGCTCATCTCCGCTGTGCTGAAAATCTGCAGCCTGTATTATTTGCATAATATATCCGAGAAAAACAGCGCAGTGCTGCAGCCTATTGGTGGAGAAAGAACCTGGTTTGACTAATTTATACGGGAAACGCCTCCACCCGAGCCTCAGCAGCGCCCTCACGCAAAATCTATTCACATCGATGCCTCCCCTAATAAGGAAGTTCCTCTTACACCAGAACAAAGCATTTTGTACAACCGTGCAACAGACTAAAATATTTTATGCCCGGCATAATAATCTCCAACCCCCTACATACATCAATATCAAGCACAAAGAGATATCAGCACCATGAATTTGCCTCGTAAAATAAATACACCTTAAACTATCCAAAGATCATCTAAAATATATTTTCCAAGAAAAAATAACAAAACTTTCACATCCAACACAGTGGTGCCTAAATCCACACTGAATTTAGGCACATGCTTGATGTAATATCACACAATTAGCTTTAAATGCTGAAATTTGTTACTAACAAAAAATGAACAGGTATGTCTATGAAAGGGATTTCTAACATGTCTAGGATACCTTTATAAAATCCATGACACATTCACTATTTAATAAAAATGCCAATGCATTTTTTAAGTTTTCTTTGTTAAAGTCTTCCTTTACAAAGCAAGCAAATGAACCACTGTCGCATGTCAATCAAAATGATGGAAACAATGCTGACCTGAATATAATTATTAACCGACACACAAGCACTGCACAAAAAAACAGTATAAGCTGAATAAGATCTCATCGTCAAGTATGGTTTTACATAGTTTATGGTTTTATATACAATAATTCTTTATATTTAAACTATGCAAGAACAATCAGGAATGAATCTTGATTTTCCTCCAATATCAAGTGAAGTTTCAGGACAGTTGTGACTGATCAAAGATCACGTTCTAGTGCCAAATTCTATGCAAAATCAAGTGTGTAGTTTTTATTTAAAAAAATATAGAGCATTTTAACCAGTAAACTAAATAGTTCGGGTAAAGGGAACATGTATGCAGAAGTGACTGAGAAAAATGTTATTTACAGGTTTGCTTTCTGTGTACCAAGAATGCATTCTGGGAAGGGAATGTATACTACTACAAAAGGTCCCAGCTTCTTTGACCCCTAGATGGAATTGGAAGCCTACTTCGTCTATGTTTCTATTTTAACATGTGCAAAAGCTACTTAAAATATGAAATGTTCATGTGAATTTGCATCAAATGGCATATATATATATATATATATATATATTATATATATATATATATATACACACACACACACACACACATACATCTCCTTGTTAAACACAAAAAGCAAAGGAGAGAAGACAAGTAACTCAATAAACAAGAGGATTTTCCTGGGTTCTTTGACTGGAAGAGGCTTTAAGCAATTACAGCGCCCAAATTTACGTCATCTGTCTGTAGTCTGACCTCCTGAGTCCCTTACACTAAGGTCACTTAAGTGACTTAAAACATACCACTGCTTATTCATTAATATGCTGTTACATTAAATCCCCTAACCATTTTGGACATGCCACAAAACACCAAAAGATCATTACACAATCATCATCTTAGCAACCCAGTCCTTCATCTTGATAATGAAATTGTAAACACACTACGTTACATCACATGTTTCAGAATTTAACAATGTTACAATTATTACTACACTTTCTAGTGGCAGATTTAAAAGTGTCAGTCCCATTCAGGAAAAGCTATACTTCAAAATGAAATACAAAAAAAACCCCCAACACATTGCAGCATACAACTAAAAATAGATGTATCCACAGTAAGGTTTGAGAACAGTGATACACAAGGCATTTGCTCTTTCCAGTTGTGAGCTTTACCTCTTCAGATGCTTTTCCAACTCCCAGAACAATAGCTTTAGGGCCATTCTGTCCCGGCCCTTGACCTGGAGATTCGGTTCCCTCATTGAGCCGTTAATCAACAATCCTTCAATAACGATATTAAATCCACTATACTCCACAAGGCTCAAACACAAACACATTAGGACAGCAAGCAGTATGTTACACTGTGTACCTGCCACAAAAATGCAAAAAGCAGAGTTGCATGTGCCTCTTTTCAGTTCTTTCCACTGCACTGCCTTTGTATGTCTAATAAGCAGAGTTGTGAGAAAATGAAAGAATACAAGTATGGGACAAGCAGTGATGTCACATCATGTGACTCACTGTTACATAAAACATCAGCAGAGATAAGACCTTCCCATGATCAGCATTGTTACAAACTGATGCACTGGAGGCTGCTGCCCACACCACATCAAGTACCCAAATTTCATATAGCCCAATCCACACTCTACTCCTCCTCTTTCTCTACCAATGCAACATGCATTTCTCTTTTCCAAGTGCAGTTTTGTGGAGAGATGGGGACCTCCTATCTTTCACCCTGGATATCTTGTCACTTTCTCATCAGTATTATATACTTGCAATGGCTTAGAGGAGTCTCTATGCAATCAAATACAGCCAGCACCAACTGTACAGTTTGAAAGGTCATGGGAATATACACATTTAATTATTTATACATATTGAATTTCCATATAGAATATGAATTCTAATATCTTGTCCTAGAAGAAAAGCAGAAACAGGGTTTTTACTTTTTACGTACAATTATTTTCCTCGCCTATCCCAGGGCCCAACAAGGTTGCTCAAGGGCCCAACAGTAGCAGCTCAACTGTGTTGCGGCTGAAACACAGTAACCCAACGCCTCAACCGTTGAGTCAATCACTGGCCAATTTCTATATTAATGCAAAAGTAAAATTATATAATACAATATAAAATATTGCCAAAAAAAGAACATTGCAAAAGATCATTTTAGGGATCATATTCACCTGTTGCTTATGAGACATGATTTCTCGTTAATAAAATAAATTAGATTAACATGGTACATAAAAAAAAAAAGAAACATGGCTAAAGGCAATACAGGCGCAACAAATTAATTATAAGCTTTTAGCTACATATAATACTGTTATATTAATACAAGTAAAAAATTATCAGATGAGTTGGCATGAACAAATTGCAGTGACATTTTTTTCTAAATATACAAGGTTGCATTCTTCAAAACTGGCTAAAATAAAACCACTGACCTTACACTGCTTTTACTAGCATAATACACACTTATCCTCAGAAGCGTAAACATGCTGTCTATCCAGGCAGATGCTTCCTGTTTTCAGGGTGGAAAAGACGTGTCCTTTATAAGATCATGAATGCTGAATGTTTAGTGGTTTATCAAATAATCATTTATCAGCACATGTTTAGTTGTTACACATTCTAATAAGTGGCACATTTCCACCCAGCATGACAGCCTACGTCATATTGCCATTTGGGCTGACAGCAGCAGGTTACACAAGAGCTTCATCTCCAGCTCCCACACTCGCAGTGCAGCACACACGCAGACTGGACACCCTCAGTAGGTTTCAGCAAAGAAAGGAGCAAAGTGAATTGCTCCAAAGTAGAAATGAATTTAACTAATGATTAAAAGAATATTGCCTAAGTATCTCGATTTTTCCTTTTTCATGGTCTCAGGGATAATTTGATGATAAACCGCTAAACACAGCCGGTTGTGCGCTTAATTTTAATCGCTATATAACTGTGCCAATCTATGTACAGAAGTAGTAAGTAAAGGTAATGTGAAGTAAAATATATCATGTACAGGATTCACTTGAAATCAGTAAAGGCCTGGAAGAAACTATTAAAGTGAACTAAAGATGAATAAAGTGTCTGCAAGAGCATTTGCCACAACTGTAGCAGGCAAATCCATACACACTCATGTATTTGTAATTGACTTACGACTGTTTTGGATGTACAATACAATCATCCAGTATTACCGAATCTATAAATGTATAAATATGTGCTGTTTCAAAGCAAACACAGACTACTGTGAAGGATTTCCAATGAACTGGAACAGCGAGGAATAGGTAAAGACAAGCTCTACTTAAACTGAAAAAATGGCACAATGGTGAGGATGCCACTAATTTGCTAACCACAATAGGGGGGTTGTTTGCACTGTACATGGTGTTCTTGATACAGATGGTCAGTCAAGCGCAAGCACCATTTCCACATGAACCCTTAATGTGATCACGTCAACCATATGTTGGCAAAACTGTCAAGAGTCTGACCCAAAACCATGAATAAACAGCATTTAACTTGGTGTACTTGTTTGTATTCCACAAGCTTTTAATTATTATCAAAACAAGAACACACAATACAGCCCATTAAAACACCTAATAAAGCTGAAATTCCAAACATTACAGGCAAGCGCCACAATAGATTGCACTTAAAGCTTTTACTATTTATAGGGATTATAGAGAATATATAGGGAATTGTGAAATATTGCTCTGCAAAGCTTATCAGCATCCTTCATCTCATGCCTTGTTATTTTCAAATGTGCTAATGTGCTTTCACTGCTGTATTTATTGTTTTGGATGAATGCAGCAGCTGACCAAAAGCTCCCAACAGGAAAAAAAACGGTGGGAAAAAATGCTTGATCGAAACCCAGGCATGTGTGGAGGAGATATTTTCTTTCCCCAGTGTCATCACATAAAACTAACATACATATGACCAAAGAGAAGAGTTCTCAAACCACAAAAGGCACACATCTTTAGGCACCTGCCTTAAAATGGACATGACCAATAAGAACACAGGGTTAACACGAATGATTGAATTGTGTCATCTATAGAACAATCAGATGCGCAGAAGACAGAAACACACTGACTTGGTTATCAGTCATTATTATGTCTACACCTAAAACTACACTTAGTGGATCAATTTATTTAACATGTTTTTTTCCCTTCTTTCTTTTTTATTACTACTATAGGGTGAGCTGCCTATTTTCCTACATTCACTGAGCTCATTTCCCCCACCCTTTTTCCTCTTTCTCCATCTGTCACGTCAGATTGTGACGACTGTTCTGCTCCCTATTGGTTTGCCCTAATTCCAAGAGGAACATTCACAGACAACAACCGGCAGGATCCAGTTTGCTTGGGAGCAACAATCCCTCTGTTGAAAGCGTCTGTACATTGCAAGGGCATTTTATTCATGTGCTGGCCTGTACATGAAAGCACACCTGCAGCGTCTCAATCTGCATGCCAGAACTGCCAGAGAAAATGTAGTCTGACAAGTCCTTAAACAAATATGAGAATAAATGATCCCAGCACAATGCTGCATCCTACTAAGTGGAATATGGACTCCAGTATGAAACTGAAGGATACTTGTTCCTCAGATCTAATGGAGATTTCATAAAAAAAAATTCTAAGAGCTTATGGCACCACTTAACTAAACATTAAAGTAAAAAGAAAACTCAGGCACCACCTATAAAAATTAAAGCTAAATTCCTATGTATTTCTTTCTGAATCAAGTTTGGATTTCTCCTTGTGCACGATCACGCAGCTTGATTAAACACTTCCCTCATTAGCCACGGTGCTTTTTGTCCTTTTGTTAGGGCAGGAACAGGTTGTGAGCTCCGAGCGAGCGGGCACACTGCCGCCTTCCGCACGCCTGGCAAGGGAACAGAGGTGTGCTGTTGAGAGAGCAGTGGGTATGCATGACTGAGAAAAGCCTGAGACAGGGAAAAGGCCAAAAGTCAGAACCATACTAATACGATATAAGAAGCATTATTGAGATCCAAGCCACTTTCATATAACCAAGTAGTGGGCATAAATGAATAGTGTTGCCAGTCTTTGTTGATAATCTGTCCAGAAAAAGGTAAACCAGCTTTAGTGAACACAGTCACATTAGGTATAAATATCCCAAGTTTAAATTAGAATGTCTCCATCTCCATATGAAATGGTATTACATAAATACACCCTCGTCACTGATTGTCTAATCTACTGCATTTTATTAAAGTGTGCATATGCATGGTAATATGGGCCAGAGACTTAATCCCAAGTACAAGGACCCCTTTCATCCATCAGTCAGAGGAAATGGGGCAAAAAAAAAGTGTCAGATTATATTTAGCCAATAAGTAACCTAACGAACAGATTTAGTTAGGATTAAGGAGCGCCCTTCCACTGAAGCATATCTACTGGACTTCTACAAATCATCTAGCCTATGCCCAAATTTGATGTAAATGCACTATGCTGGAATGATGCCCCATCCATGTTATGTTCCTGACGCAGTGTTCCCAGGTCATGCTTTTTTACCACAGCCATGACCAGTTTTAACTGACTGAGAAACATACAAAACTACAGAATAACTTAAAATTACATTAACAAATGCCACTACTGTTGTTGCACTGTTGTAAACCAAGAGAAAACCATTTCACTACATAACACGTACGTAAGATGCATTTAACAAACAATCCTGAACTTTGTTAATGAACATAAGAGTGAAAACTGAGATAAATGTCAGGAAAGAGTCTGAAATGCATGATAAAAGCAACTCTTAGGGGTTTTTTCCTCCCTCTAAAAAAACAGACAGTGAAAGCAGTCAGACTCAAAAGAAAAGCTCATGAGTGCCCATAGTTAAATGACCTTACAACTAACAGTGAGTGCATAGTACCAAGCAGAACATCCCCAGTGTTAAGGGATAATGAACAGCTTAAAAGAAAAGGGATTTCTTATGACGTTCATAAGTGAAATAGTGAGAATGCCATGGTGGTGACATTCAGAATACTTTTTGCACATTCATGCCACTGCTACTTCATCAGCATCGTCACAGGCAGCATCTACAGATTTGAGCCTCACAGCTCTATACTTGGCATCTCACCATAATGCCAGGCTTTGAAAAAGAAAAAGGAAAAAATAAATACATCAAAGCCAATACATGACTTGTACTAATGCTCAATTTAACTTACTCAACAATGATTGAAAAGATCCGCGTGAATATTATTAGATATGGGAAACTAGCTATGATAACCAATTGACAACATTTGTTTTAGGGAGTAGTCACAAACAGAGAACTGGTTAGTCAGTCGTGAGACAGTCGGCACACAGAAGTGCCCACGGGCTCTATACAATAGAGTCTTCATTTGCAGAATGGCATTTAATGCCCACACATAAACAAACAAAAGCAAAGCTTGCATAAAAGACAAGCAGGAATCTCCGATGGTGCAAGTTTGCTCCCTAGTGTACATATCAGGTATTGCAATGCCTGGAAAGTTTTAAACATTACTATACAAACCTTACTTTATATTTAGAATTTCCAATATAAGCTTGCACAATATCGCTAAAAGATTTTTAAAACCCTGATTACTCTAAAGACTAATTACATTCTAAAATAAACCCTTATAAACAAAACAAATGCAATAATGTATAATGCACTATAGCCATAAAGACTTTAAATAGGCTAGCATGTGTAAAAATATATAACTCCAGAAATGCATGCAAAATACATTCAAAACACACAAGCAACATATACAAGAATTTTAAAGACAATATTTCAAGCCATACAGTTATTCAAGCCAGACTCATAACTGAAGTCTAACGGCAAGAGTTTAATATGGAGAATAGAAAATTAACATTTTACCATAACCGCTATGCTGTTTTAAAATGTTTACTGGAAAAAACTGGATCAGTACAGCAAATGTAATTCAAGTTAGTTGAATATTTTATGACATCTTGAGCTTTATTAGCTACGCACATTCACATACTTTCCCTCTGGAAATAAAAAAAAGTAGTCATGCATTCACAAGGACAAAAAAAAAGTTAACGTTTTAATATACTAAAGAAATGTTTATCTGTTAATATCACATACATTGCAGAGGTGCTAGATGTGCATGAAATCATGAAAACATTTTTAGAACACGTCGAGATAAATTATTATGAAACTGATGACACTCAAGAACTTAAGCGTTATGTTCAAATTGAGACTCAATTGATATCTAAAACAAGAGGGAATTGCAATGATTTAATAATTACCACTTTTATTCATTCTTTGTCCCTATAAATCACTGCTTCTAAAGTGTACATGTCATTATTTCCCATTCAATTTAAATTATTTATGTAAAACAAACGAATGGTGTTTTCTTTCAACAAACACAAATGCCATTGCTTGAATTTTTAAGTAGAAGAAAAATAGAAAAAATAGCAGTTGCCCAGAATATCAGCATACATACCATACATCAGTATGTCTACTACTGGAAGAGTTAATAATAACTGAAATTATTACCGGAAAAGATTTTGTTTGATTTATTTGCAAGGTGCGTGTCGTTCCTTTATTCAGCACATAGCCCGGAATTAAATAGATCATACTGAGAAATGTAAAATCACCTTAAAATTATGTAGTATTCTAGACAGCAAGAAAGTGTCACATACCTCACTATTATTTACAACCTGCCAATACCTCTTTAACTATTCAATCCTTTCAAGAATGTTCATGCTGTTAAAATGGTACTTATATTCCATCAAAATGTATGAGAACATTGCTTTGATGAAACCAGACCAGACAAAATGCCACTTGTTTGTGTGCTCATGCATAATTTAAAGAATATGTTTCCACATAATGTTTCCCTGTTACTCATGAAATGATGACTATTTTCATAACCTTACCTTTATATCAGAGTCGAAGGAGACCTCCTGTTGATTCTAGTAGTTTTAGCTGCTTGGTGCCATTTAAACTATAAACCTAAAATGCACTGTTTTCACAGACACTACACGTGGTAGCTGTTATGTTAAATGACAGAATCAAATGGGTTTGGCAACTGTATCTCCCAGTTGTACTCTATCTACACTTAAAAAAAAAAAAACAACAACAAACAAACACTTTCTTCACCTGTCATTTTTCACATCATTTGAGCCTTCTGTACACTGATATTACTCCTCTCACATGCCACACAGAATACACCACTAGTTGGCACTGTAGGAATTAAAATTCTCTTCAGAGGATTTGGGGGTAAAAACAATTAATTTAAAAAAAAATTCTCGTCTTTAGACAATTATACAATTGACACAAATTAGGAAAATTAAGTGGGTAAAAATTAAATATCGTTAGGCAACAATATCAAAATTCTCCACAAAAAAATCGGTTCAGTGAATGGAAAAAAGAATAAACCTCAGATTATCTACTAAAGAAAGTCAAAACTAACAGAAAAAAAAATCTAACAGTAGGGGGCGCCAAGCAGCAGCTTTTTCGAACACACCCACACACACACACACACACACACACACACACACACACACACCCACCCACACACACACACACACACACACACACACCCCTTTACATTTGGCGATGTAGGGGCAGATCTGACTTGTCAGTTATTGGCAAGCAAAATTGTTACATAACAGGTTATGTTAATTCAGCTTTTACGACTAAGAACCAGACCAATCACAAGCCTGAGCTAACTCTGACATCAGTCATCACCTGCACCACATTTGCCTGGTCGTGTTCTATGACAAGAATAATCATGAACCTTGCCTACAGCACTTTGCTTAAGGGTGTTCCATCATTTCAGTTCAGAATAGGATGAGTCATGTTTTGTCATATAATAGCTATCTAATGTGCCACACAAAAATTCATTGAGCAATTCCTGTGTCATAATGCTGGATCTCTTCTATATTAATCAGAATCACTACAGCAAAAGTAGAATTATAGACCATTTAAGCTGATCTATTTCAATATTTTTGTATTATAAATACATATTTCCCTTCCAATGTTTGAACATTGCTTTAATGATAAAGAAAAAAAATGCTAGTAGGAACAAGTTATGATCTCACCTGTAAATTATACATAACTACTGATATTGTTTTAACAATACTGTGAGCGAAAGTGGGTGCTGTGGACATTCACACATGAATGAAGCTAGGACAGTGTGAGAGACAATAGCACCCACATGTCTGTCTGGTTAGCTGTGTCTCTCATATTACCTGTACCCCTGGGTGGGTGAATGAATGTCCAGAGAGAGCAGAGAGGAAAGTTCTCCATCAATACTGTATGAATGTCACTGGATCTTGCTGCACCATACTAATGTACGCAGAAACTCACTTGGGGTGCGTTTATGTGTGTGCTGCCTGCCACAGAAAAAGAATGCTCACTGATGCATCACAATAACAAAGATTTTTTAAAGCAAAAATACAAACCAAATTCAGAAATCCAACTTGCCAAAAATCTAAATCTGACCCAATATGAGAAACATATCCAAAAAAAAAAAACAGTTGGACATCACTCGACAACCTGGAACACAGCCCTATGACTTTTCTGTCAACTGAGCATCTTTGCTGAAAACAATTATACTTCAACAAAGGAAACTGTAAATGTTCTTATTTCTGCTACTTTCTAAACTTTTCCTGGCCGTCTCCATCAAAAGATCATGTGTGGCCCAACAGCTTAACAAATACAGCAGTAAATGATTTGGGTCAGCCAAATGCTGTCAAAAGCATTGATGTTTCAGAATAGAAACCATAGTGAAATGGACATAAGCATGTCATGTAATTTGACAAAAAAAAATACTAGGGGGGTCCAAGAGACACCATTAAAACAGAAGTGTTCACCCCCTGTACAGACAGTGGACCAAGTTTAACATGTAAAAGATTTACCCAGAACACCACATACACAAAGTATAATTACTATAATTTCCTACAACTTCTGGAGATGGGCCAGCTGAAACTGCACACCAGTGACATCTGTCAACGGTAAAGACAACATATCATTATACAGCCAATATACTCTAAATGATACTGAAGAATTTCCAGCACAAATTCAGTGTTAGAATTATGAACCATCTCGATTCTTCCGATGAGAAGCGCCTGGGCTTTTAATAGTGGGAGAACAGACTTGTGTGTGTGTGTGTGTGTGTGTGTGTGTGTGTGTGTGTGTGTGTGTGTGTGTGTGTGTGTGAGTGTGTGTGAGAGAGAGAGAGAGAGAGAGAGAGAGAGAGAGAGAGAGAGAGAGAGAGAGAGAGAGAGAGAGAGAACAGCCTAGAGGGACATAACTATAAGATTTACTGAGTAAAACCTAGCTTGGTGAAGGAGCTTCAGTCACAGCACACTGCAACAAGCTCAGGCAGGAGCCTCCATTAAATTCAGGCTTCACAGGCCCCTAACTGAGAATAAGGGAAGCTCCTGCCAGAGTTATAAAAATCAACCATCAAAGTTGACTTTAAAGTATTACTCTGAAAATACACCATCAACTTACAGATTTCAGTAGAATGAAATAAAAAGCCAGCACACTCTAATCTCTAATCATTACTGCATCTGCCTCTACTTCTGAATAAGAACACGAGCCTCGCTCTCAAACACTAAAGTCAGAACACCCAAGGCAAGAGCAATAAGGCGACAAAGTTTATTTGGGAACACTAGCCATCAGCTACTGACCCGAACAGAAAGACAGCCAGTGCTGCTCCATCACTGCACGTCACCCACAGCACTGTCAGTGAGGACAAACAAAAATCGATGTTTCACAACACAGATGAGTGAGCACTAAAATTTTACTGAATTTATCATTTTAATTGTTTGTTGCATTAACAAAGTTTGCTGTATCATGGTTTTATTGTCACATTTTTATTCATTAGAATCATGGTTTGTCTTGTGTGTCCTGCTTCACTGCAGACGTTAGCACCTAGACCACTCCGGGACTAACACCTTCATGTTCCTCAGGTTACAGCACATTCACTGATTGTTTTGTTTTACTATACTATACCAGCTGTTTGCAGGTTTGGTCCTTCGCATTGCATTGGGTATCTTAATGACTACATGCAATGTTAGAGCAGTGAATTGTTAGAGCATTATTATGCAGTAGTATGCTTGTAGCATGGTATCCATGATACAAAGCTTTTCCATTTTAAAATGCCAATGACATTAGCTCAGTGTATAAATACCTTGCACAAAAGCACATGACTATGAAATACCGTTTTAAGTCACTTATAATAATAATATCCTTTATTTGTCACATATACATTACAGCACAGTTTCTTTTCTTCGTCCCAGCTGAGTTGGTAGTTGGGGTCAGAGCGCAGGGTCAGATACGGCGCCCCTGGAGCAAGAAACCTAAGGACCCAAGGGCGGCAGCTTGGCTGGGGCTCGACCCGGATCTTCCGATCAGCAGCCCAGCGCCTTAGACCACTGAGCTACCCCCTCCCCCTTAGCGCTTGTCCTGAGAATCAGGTCAAGAAACCTATTGGCTGGGGACTGATGTGCCACAGGGTTTTAGCCTGCTGGTCACTATAGCAGCTTGGGGGCAGCTCAGACAAGCAGGCAGACTGGTATAAAGGATTGGGCTGACTAGCATGTGGGGCTGGAATGGAGGGCATTGACGTGGCTGCCAGCCAGTTTGACTGAAACAATGACTCTGTACCAATAGTTCACACAGTGGCATGCAGTAAGCAGGAACCAACTACTCTCTAGGCTTGCACATGTATTTATTTTAGCCAAAAGTAATGCAGGACAACAATAACAAATTCTGTATTGGCTAGTGACAAACCAAAGTCAGTGTTGCTTACTTTTGCTTACCATGACTTTACTTTCTTGATTTTTCACTCAAGTCGGTTGTATCTTATGCACATAGGCCTATAGTTCAATTTCAATTCAATTTTATTTGTAGATCGCTTTTTACAATTGGTCATCATCTCAAAGCAGCTTTACATAATACTATAGTTTCCGTTGTGCAAGATGTACTCATAATATGACTATTCCACAAACTATGGATTCCACAAAGAATTAAGTGTTAATTTTTTTTAAAGGCCAATATAAATGCAGATGTAGACTTCACATATGCAATTATTTATTCTTGTTAGGGGGAAAACAATCTAGCATTTTGACAAATTTCAAAATACAACAAAATCGTAATATACAAGACTAGTATGTAATACTGGGTGTAATTAAGAGTGGTGTACCCTTAAAAGTTTACCACAAGTATAAAGAAATAGTACAGTTTTGTGAAATAAGACTTATTACAGTCTTATTTCTAAGACATATTAAACTTACTCGGGTGGAGGCATCATTTAGTGCAGCAGCTACCATTGTATTCTCACTGACCTCATTTCACACAGCTCAGTCTGATGGACAAGGAGGGGAAATCTCATTGTGGGGCAACAGAGCATGAGCAACACATGGACACATGCTCAAGGTTGTACACTTCAGTCAGAGATTTCCTGCTATATCTAAACTTGAAGTGAGACAACATTTCAATTCTGCTGACTCACATGCAGGCCAGCCCAAGAAATCAAAGAATAAATTGCACCAAAGCTTAAGCGGAGTTTTATAGCCTGTTAACATAAACTCAGACACCTAGAACCAAGGCATACACAAAAATTAGCACTAAATCCATCAGTGGCTAACTTGGAGGAGTCCAAAGCACATCTCTGGAGAGATGGATGGGTGGACAGAGCTCAAATGTGATTGCAGCTACAGAGAATAGAGGCAATACCCATATCAGTACAAGGAAATTCAGACACTCACATACCTGAAATACGTGTCCAATATGACACATTCTGAGGTGGAGCTTCAGCGATTTACATCAGTGTTGAGCAAGATGAAAGAGAAACTAATCATAGGTATCATTTCACATTTAGTGAACAATTCAGCTCTTCAACAACAACACTTTAGCTATAATAATATACTAGTAGCTGGTGAAGCACAAAAAGGAATGTCTGTAAAGAAAGTTTGATCATTATGTGACTTAATGGGTTGCATTATTAAACACTGCATTTCTTGTGTTTTGTTGTCATGGGCCTCTTAACAGTCAAGCGAATTTTCAAATAGTTGGATATATTATTATAATATATTTACAAACAAATACAAAGGGGAAGAATTAAAAAAAAAAAAACACACATGCTCCACCATCCTCATGGCTTTTCTCCCTTCTGAACATCTACATCGCTTTAACCCCATCCAACTTACTCCTGCAGTCTTGTGACTTTCACATTTACATAAAAGGTTTACATAGTTCCTGTCAATGTTCCAAACAATATCATAAACTGATATTTTAAAACTATTACAGAAAGCTATAAAACTGAGGGAAACACTTACTCCCTCCTACAAGAAAAACAGTCACCAGTATGATTTGTTTTAGAAACATTCAGTCAACTGTTTGTCATCCTCTTTCAGTCTGAAGTATTACCCTACAGCCTACAAGATTGTAACTTTTACACAGCTCATCTAATGTTTTCAGGTGACGCACATCATACTGGTTGATGTGTAGCTGAAGGAAATATTATGGATAAACAATACATATGACAGCAGTTACATATCAAGAAGAAAAAGTCATTTAAGACAGCATCATAGAAGTGAGAGCAACATACAACACTGTCATTTTAAGAGTACAGCCTGTTGAATGTGAGACCCAGCTGTATCACAGAATAAGTCATGTACCTTATCTGTTCTGGCCTGAACTGGCAGAATGAAAGTATTTCCTCTCCTCTGCCATTGCACAGGGCCTATTAATTGGAGAGATAATCTACTTGATCTCCACACAATAAGCGATTCATTGAGACTCTCGTGCACAGCTTGAATAACTGCCAAGGCCAGATTATGTTAAAAAAGCAAACATGAAATAATCATCTTCCTAATAGGTTTGCCAGTTTACATCATGGCCATGAAAATAATAAAACATTATTAAAAAGCAGCAAGGCTCAACAATGAACTCATTCTAAATACGTTAAACGATACAAGTACACATTTGGCCCTAGTAACTAAGATTCTTCCAGTCCGAGATGAGCCTGATACATGTGATAAGATTTAGATGATAAGATTTCAATAATTACATAATGTACACTCTCAATAGTGAAACAGCTGAAGGCATTACAAGAACAGCTTGTGGGGACAACATGCTGAAACAATCTGTGGCTATGTCAAATTATCCTTTGGGTCTGAAGTAATAGACATTACTCTCCGTGTTCGCTGATTAATAATGTTGCTTCAACCCTATGTCAGTTCCACAGCACCTTACTCAGCAACACGATGCTTCAGGCAGGAGATTATTCACTTCCTTATAAGCCAAACATTCACACCTAAAATTATGACACAGACTTCATCTCACGTTTAGTTAAAATGAGTAAAGTCATTCCAAAAGAAACCTGAAAGATGAACGATCATGCCAATAAAACAACATAGTGTCAAAATTAAAGTAAATTACTAAAAAATGAAGAATTTTATTATTTATCCTGTAAATTATCAATGGTATTTTGGTAATGTACAAATACTGTCATCACAGGCATACTCACCTGATCAAAGACAAAATACTAGTATAATGTAGATGGGGGGGGGGGGGGGGGGGGGGGGGGGGGGAGGGGGAGCCTGGACTGAATACAGACTCTTTCTGAATACAGAAAAAAATAGAACTGAAACAGTTACTATCAGTTTGACAGGCAACCCTAGCAGGAAATATCGAGAACAATGGCTTTGATAGAGGATGCCAGTATTAACATGAAAGTTCTAAGTGGCAACCTGATCTGTTTGAAGGAAGTGTACAGATGAAGAGGGGATAAAGTTGGACTCAAATGCTGCTGCACATCTCTCTTTGAGTACTGATAAAGTGCTAAAATCCCACTAGCAAACTATCAGTAAGGAGTCAAAGGGGATTCTGGGCCTTGATAAGTAAAATAATTCATTCATTCATCATTCATTCATCTTCTACCGCTTTGTCCGGAGCCTGTGCCTATCTCAGGCATCTATGGGCATTAAGGCAGGATACACTCTGGATGGAATGCCAACCCATCGCAGGGCACACACACACACACACACTCACATTCACACACTAGGGACAATTTTCCAAGGTGCAAATTTTTGGAACGGGAGGACCCGGAGAACCCGGAGAAAAACCTCCTGAAGCACGGGGAGAACATGCAAACTCCACACACACATGGCCGAGACAGGAATCGAACCCGGACCCTGGCGGTGTGAGGCGAACATGCTAACCACTAAGCCACCGTGCCCCTCAAAAGAATGGATAAAAGAATTCAGCCTCACACCACCAGGATCCGGGTTCGATTCCCGTCTCGGTCATGTGTGTGTGGAGTTTGCATGTTCTCCCTGTGCCTCAGGGGTTTTTTCTCTGGGTTCTCCGGTTTCCCCCCGGTCCAAAAACATGCACGGTAGGTTGATTGGCACCTTGGAAAATTGTCCCTAGTGTATGAATGTGTGTGTGTGTGTGTGTGTGTGTGTGTGTGTGTGCCCTGCGATGGGTTGGCATTCCATCCAGGGTGTATCCTGCCTTAATGCCCATAGACGCCTGAGATAGGCACAGGCTCCCCGTGACCCGAGGGAAGATCGGATATTAAGATAAAGCGGTAGAAAATGAATGAATGAATGAATGTATACACACACAGACACACACACACACACACACACACACACACACACACACACACACACAAACATGTATTTATTTTATTTAGTATTTCCTCTCGTTTCGGCTTCTCGTTTTCGTCAGTGAAGGCTCAATCCATTGTACCATCAGAAACTTCACACCACAACAACACTAATCACTGCAACCCTTCAGGCTGTTACAGTTTAGAACTGTGTGACCAAAGCGAAAGGGCTGCACCAGCAGACAATTGGACACAGTCACTAGCAACAAATAAATGCAGACTATGTTTCTCTTATTATTCTTATTATTCTCAAAACATGGCAATTCTTAATAGTGCTGCATTTATAATATTACAGTAGTTATATGTTATCTATATAATATATATATATATATATATATATATATATATATATATATATAAAGTATTTATTACTGTGCAGTTGAATTTGTATCTAGGTATTGAGATATTGCATTCACTTGAATTGCGACAACAGATTTGACACTTACCCATCTTCCTCTCCATCTACAGGCAAGTTTTTCAGCAGGCTGGCTGAGGCAGTTAAGGCACTGACTCCACCACTCTCCTCAGGAGCTGTAGAGGTGCCACTTTGTGAGGCACATTCACCAGTTGCTAGTTTGGGAAGTGTGAGCAGGGACTGGCGCTGAATTAGAAGGCGTTGAGCATCCTCCAGTTGTGTTGCCACCAGTGGTGGAAGGGTGGCATAAAGGGCACTGACAGCAGGCTGAGCCCCACTATCCTTAGAGCTGTTCCGGACTAGGCTGGCCTGAGGATCACTCTGGACACTGAGAGGCACATTAGATGTGGGCAGACTTGAAGTTACAGGGACAAACTGCGCTCCTATGCCTTGGCTGCTGAGAGAAGTCTGCTGCTCCACAGAGAGTTGTGTTGGCAGCTGTGGCCCTTTTGGAGGCTGCTGTACAACTCCAGGCCCTGTAGACTGTACCAACTGTGGCATGACACCACCAGTTGGAGCTTGGACCATCTGTGGTGTCTGCTGGGGTTGAAGTATACCTTGAGTAGCTGACTGGGCCACAGAAGCAGGTATGTTGCTCACAGGTGGCTGAGAAGATGGCATCAACTGCCCGTTGCCAGTTATGGTCACAGGAGTCATGGAGGTTGACAGATGGGGCAGGGTTTGAGTTGATCCTGAAGCTGCAACCTGGATTATCTGTGGAGATTGGGCGAAATCAGATGGCCGACTACCTCCTTGGTTTAGTGAAGCTAAATGCACAGGGGCTACCTGGGCTGCTGCAGCTGTCTGTGGAGCAGGTGGGTAAGCTATCTGCTGCTGAGTGACTCCAGGCACATTCTGAACTGGAGTCAGCTGTGCTGTTTGAGCATACGTCAGCTGTTGTGGGGGTACGGCTGGAGATGGATGGCTAGTCGTTGTCTGCAAGCCTCCCATGTTGACTGGAGCCTGCTGGTGACTGCTACCTGGCACTGGGGCGGCAGTGTTGGCCTTCTTGATTGGATGAATCTGAGGCTTGGTGATATTGGCAGGCATGGAGTAGTCGGGCATGTGAGCAGGTGGTGCAAAGCTCTGTGGTAGCGTTGAAGAGCCACCAACATCCACACTGGCAACACCTTCAGAATAGTGACTTAGAGTACTGACAGCGCTGCTTACGGAGCTGACACTAACAGTCTCTCTCTCTGAGCTGTCAGGTACAAACTGGCGGATGCTCTCCACTGTTCTGGTGCTAGGGGCATTTTCAGAAGACCCAGAACCTGGACCCTCTTTGTCATAATACTCTGTACACGTCCATCTACCTTTCTTGAATGGCTCTGAAGTAGAGTCCAATTTCACTACTCGAAAGCGCGAGCTGGTGGTATGAGGAGCAGGCATTGGGGTCTGCTGAGGCTGAGTGCTTGAGGCAGGGGCAGCGGGAGAAGGTTGAATTATGTCGGCTATACCCACATGACTGACACTTGATGACCCAATAACAGAAACAGTAGTGCCAGTGGCAATAGCACTACTTGTGCTGCTGCTCTGTTGCCGCATTAAATTTACATTTTGGTTATTAGTATTATTCAAGCCACTGGAAAGAGCTACACCACTACTGTTTGTACTTATACCACCCAAACCAGGCACACTGGAGTTTAAATTATTAACATTGCTTGCTAAGGGTTTAACACTAGCTGTAGTACCTGATGCTGCAGAGGCCATTCCAGGACATTCCTGGGCCAGCAGCAATCAAAGGCTGACCAACACTGACTGCACCAACAGTGGAATTATCCCCTATTCCTCCCACATTTGAAGGCATTTTCTGGTCTATGATTGGTAAAGCTCCTGGGTTTGGTGTGACATTAGGCATGACCATATTACTGAGTGGGATCCCAGCTTGTGTCCCACCTGAGGCTGCTGAATGAGTATGTCCAGAAATAGCAGAGTGAAGCTGGTGATGGTGATGGGTGTGAGGATGGTGATGGTGAACAGCACCATTGACCATAGTGCCATGAGCTTGGGGGATTAACGGTGGTTGGTTAGGAGACACAGCTCCCGGTGTTTCTGCGTCATGAAGGTTGTTTAGCGTGTCTTCCGAAGAGCTCCGCTCAGGTCCCGCCGCATCATTGGCACGAGTCAAAGACACATCCAAAATCTCCGAGGAGGAGAGGTCCTCTGTGTGGGACTCGTCCAAGTCATCACAACTCTCAGTGTCTTCTGTAATGCTGTTGTTTGTGCTGACAGAGATCTGCGCCGGGGTCACACTGGTGATCTGAAAGCCACTTTTCTTTTTAATCTGTGCGCCTGATGAGGGAACACCCGGGGGCAAAAGCGAGGACTGGGAGAGGATGTTGAGGCTGTGGGGAGGAGGGTGCTGGCTCCCGAGTGTGGACGCGGCAGCGGGTAAGGGTTGGATCAACGCTGATGGTTTATAGTCGTCTGACGGGATCAAGTTGCTGCTAAGGCTGGCAACCCCCGACGTCGGGGCTAACACGGAGGATGAGCCACCGGCAACGTTAGAAGCCGCTCGTCTGGGACAACTCGCCGCCTGCGCCATTTTTCGAGCGCTCGCTGGATCTGACAACTCGGGATGGTGCATTTCTACGGGTGGTCTCTGGCGGAGTTGTAAATAGAGAACACACTAGAAGAACTGCCGTGTTGACAGGCCCTTTTATAGCAAGAGTTTCACCTCGACCAAGTAGTTTCCACATACAATGAAGGTCCGCTTTAACGAACAACAGCCAGGATTCTGTTAGTCCACTTTTGCTCCGGATGCTTCAGCAACGTCCACGGCCAGGTCGCGCGCTAATACGCTAGCTAGGCTGGCTAAGTTCAAAACAGTCGTCGTTGAGTAATGCTAGCGCTCACACAGGGGTAGCCCAACAGCGAGCGGATGTCGGATACGCGTGTATCCAGTTGAACAAGCCTCGCCTGTTAGTTCTGCCGAAACAAGACCGACAATAAGAATTCCACGTCGCTCTTAAGATCAGACAGCGTTGGCTACAACTGCATGCATCGACACTGGGCTCTATCACTTACAGCTAACAGACTGGAAGTCGCATTTTGAATAGAACGCTATATGAAGCTTCAACACGTACAAACTCCTCGAAGATGGCAGGTCGGCAGATTGTATTCGCGCGGTTCGACGGTGCCACAGGACTTTGTTTATTCCATTTCTTTGCCTCTTTGTTTTAATCCAGCGTTTAGTTTAGACCAGTTGCTATCCTCTTCCCCAGGTATCGCCTTGTAATGTAGCCGTGCTAGTGCTAGCCGACTGTGACGAGACCAAAAGGGGGAGGAGAACCCAGGAACATGGCGACCGCGCATGTCCATTGACGGCGCTGCCTGCCAGACATAAAGCCAGTCTGAAGAGAAGGCTGTATTCCAAATAGAGTCCATAATACTTCCACAGAGCGCACTACACCGGCTACATTATAATGGCTGCTACACCCTACGTAGTGTACTAGGTGTTAGAGAAGAATGTATTTGAAATAATTGTCATAGGCGGAACAGAGGAAACAGAAAGTGTCAAATATAGTTCTGAGATCCTCGTAAGGAATAAAGAGCAACGTTTCAAGGCGGTTTTATTTTCTGTAACCACTGTTTTATTGTGTAGCCCCTGATTGTGAATTAGATCATTTTGGTAGTTTATATTTCGATGTGAGGGTGAAAGGATCACGTGGGAGGGGAGCTGCATCGCGGGGCGTTGGTCTCTTGTCTCTTCGCCCCTTCCGGTCAATGTTAATTAACCCCCTATGTGAGGTTTTTTTTTTGCGCTAGTTTAGGCGCCATAACGATATTTAATAGTCAATAAAAAAATATATGTATTTTGGTACAATGGGTCATCATTTCTTGCTGCTTTTCTATAACTGTTGTTTAAAAAAAACCCAACAAAATAAACATAAACTCCATCAGAATACTACTAGTTAATAATAATAATAATAATAATAATAATAATAATTTATCTAATTAACTTGTGTATTTTTTTAAATCCTTTTTCTCTTCCAAAACTTTGCACTCAGGTGTATTTTGTACATTTGTGTACAAAACATTACATTTTGTATATTTTTGTATTTGTTGGTGTATTTTGTTAGTTTGATTGTTAAGGGTTTTTGTTTGTTTGTTTGTTTTGCTTTTTTAATGATTGTGTTTTGAAAACCGCTAGAGCCCACTTTAAGAACTTTATCTGATTACATGTTGAGAGCGAGTGATTTTTCTGTAAAAAAGAAAAAGTAGTCTTACCTGTTCATTACTGGCAGAACAATTTAACAAAAGAATGCATTGTAAAGCATGTTGATATACTCACACAGAATGGGTGCAGTGGAAGTACTGCTAGATGTTTCCAGTGTGAGCAGACATATGATCAGTTGACAATTATTGATTGTTCCTTGCTTTTGTGTGGAATGGGAGCAAACATACTTAGCTTAGATATTGAACTATGGCTTAAACAGATGACATTTTTGTCAAAAAATTGTTAAGGTTAAGTTTTTTCCACTGGAATAATGTCACTTGGCCTATATGGTGCAAACCCTATAATTACTATCTGAGAAAGAAATGTTAAAAGAAAAAATGTTGCAGTAATACAGGGCATTTTTATTACTATGTAAATAATGATGGAGAAGTCATTTTGTCATTTGATGAAATGTTAAATGGCACCATACCTTTGATGACAAACAAGGGAGACATTCTAATTCTAATGGCACTTTTTATCAGCAGTATTTATTAAGGTTCGCATCTGTAAATATTAATATATATAATATATATATATATATATATATATATATATATATATATATATATATATATATATATATATATATCAAATGTGTTTATGTACAAATATAAGCTTATAAAATGACATTTTATGCTCCCATCTCATTTTAAATAATATGTACATTATTTCCACACTGCTAAAAGGAACAGGTGCTTTCTCATCAGGGACTCTTCAGAGGAGGTCCATTCAGGGAGAGCTGATAATGAAAGGTTCTTTACACCTTTACACAAGGCAAAGATCACCATCAGCTTTCACTAGTGGGTCTTTCCTTTCAGAAATGATGTTACGATTGACCTACATTTAAAGCACGTACCTTATCGCTTTATCGTCCCTCTTTATCTATCCTCTATTCCTTTATCAAATTGACTGAAGTGCATTAAATTATAAGACAAAGACAAAAAGTAGGAGAAAAAGAATATACAAAAATAACTGGTGCCTTTTGTGACAAGCAGGTAGACAGATGAGTACCCATCCATACAAATGTCAGAGAGAGAGAGAGAGAGAGAGAGTGTGTGTGTGTGTGTGTGTGTGTGTGTGTGTGTGTGTGTGTGTGTGTGTGAGTGTGAGAGAGAGAGAGAGAGAGAGAGAGAGAGGGAGAAGCAATTGCAATGTAAGCGTCTGGTGCTGTCAGCAGCTTTAAATCACACTGGTACTCCACAGCAAAACAAACAGAGAGCTATTGTCCTCCTAAACAATTATGCTTGATTTCAACACTGGATTCTGTTTTTAGTTAATAAACATTTATTAGAAAAAGTTTATGATTCAATAAAAAAGAATGCCAGTAAGTGTTGAGTCACTGTTGTGTATAATTTGTAGTATTAGATAAAGGCAAGTCAAGAAAATGGATCATGTGACTGAAAAAACAAAATAAAAAGTGTTTATGGATTTAACAAGTAAGGATAGAAAATGATGTAGCTGCATGCACACTGTAATAAAATGAAATTTATGAAAAATAAAAGTTGTGGACATGTCTGTCCACAGTTCAAACTAAATGTGAATAATTGAATGGACATATTAATTTGAACATTAGAAATGTTTGACCTCAAAGTAGCCGTTCAAACAATCTACAGATTTCAAAATTCAGATTATGGGGGCACGGTGGCTCCGGGTTTGATTCCCGTCTCGTCCATGTTTGTGGAGTTTGCATGTTTTCAGGGAAAGTTGTCTCTAATGTATGAATGGGTGTGTGTGAGTGTGTGTGTGCCCTGCGATGGGTTGGCATTCCATCCAGGGTGTATCCTGCCTTAGTGCCCATAGACACCTGAGATAGGCACAGGCTCCCCGTGACCTGAGGGAAGATCGGATATAGCGGTAGAAGATGAATGAATGAATGAATTCAGATTACCATGCTGCTGCTTCCACAGTGTAATAGTGGCCATTATTTAATAATTATTCAATGTTTCTAAACTGGTTGTGGGGCGGTGAGTGTTTGACAAAATTTACACCACATTTGGCAAACACCCTTATCCAGAGAAACTGAGGGCTAAGGGCCTTGCTCAAGGGCCCACTAATGGCAGCTTAGTGGTGGTGGGATTTCAACCTGAGATCTTCCTTTTGGTACAGAGCCCAATGCCTTAACCCTTAAACTACCATCTCCCCAAAACATCAGGAGAATGTCACAGACACAATATTTGTAATGCTAAAAATGTAGCACTCATAAAAAAAAAAATATATTTGATAGATGGTGAATTGCAGTCATGTAGACCAAGAAAATGGAATGGAATATTCTATCAGTAGTTCAGTTATTATTTTCTTTTACTACACATTTTCCCTTGCAAATGCAACTCCTACTGTTCCTGTCTAAGATGATTAGCTTGGCAGTACAGTTTGGTAAGGCTACTGTTTTTCCATTATAAGTAGTTCAAAGAAATTGTACCAGTAGTGTTGGCCCCACATGTGGAGGAGTAAGAATAGTAATTGTTTTTGTTAATATAAATTTTTACACAACCCAAAAACATCACAGCAAGCAATGTAATATTGGTTAAATAGTTATATAGGTGTATTTATGTGATTACTCGTCAGTAAATTACTTTTCTTGGTCAAATTATGGTGGGTTTTATAACTATCCCAGAAACACTGGGTGTAAGGTTGGAATACACTCTGCACCCACATATTCAAAGAGCAATTAAGAGTTATCCAATTCTACTGGAGAAAATACATGGACAGCTATTCTGGAGAAAATAAGAGGCATTAACTCCATTTAAGGATCAAACTGGGGACCCCTGAGGTGCCACATCCCACCCTGGAGCTGATTAATGCACTGACTAATGTCTGATAGGCTGAACCAGTTAATTCTATTTCCATGCAGTTCAGTAATTATATTGAAGCCAAAATTGTTTCAGCACTGTTTCATTAGTCACAATCTTTCTAACTGTTGTTGGATGACCTTTTAAATTAATATAAACATGATGAAAGGTAAGCTTAGAATGAAAAACTAATTTACGGAACTTGAACCAAACCTTTCATTTTGTCATGTGAACGGGCAATCCTCAATTTTTAAATTCAGATTTTCGTAGTGTTTCTGCAATAGTGCAAGACTGTTTCCAAGTTAAAAGGTGTGCATTTCTGCCCCCTGGTGGCTGCAGTGAGACTAAATACTATTGAACGGCCTGATAATTTTAAGAAGCATGTATCATTCATTCATTCATTCATTCATATTCTACCGCTTTATCCGATCTTCTCTCGGGTCACGGGGAGTCTGAGTCTCAGGCGTCTATGGGCATTAAGGCCGGATACTCAGGCCGGATCCATGGGGCAAACATGCCATTAAGGGGCATACACCCTGGATTGGAATGGCCAACCCATTGCAGGGCACACCCACATTGTCACCCTAAGTTTGCCAACACACACATGCCAATGTGTGCCAATGTTGCCAATGCAACCTACCATGCATGGGTTTGGCAATTCCGGGGGAAACCCGGAACCCCGGGAGAAAAACCCCCTGAGTCACGGGGAGAACATGCAAACTCACACACACATGGCCGAGATGGGAATCGAACCCAGACCCAGGAGGTGTGAGGCGAACGTGCTAACCACTAAACCACCGTGCCTCTTAGAAGCATATATCATTCATTCATTCATTCATTCATCTTCTACCGCTTTATCCGATCTTCCCTCGGGTCACGGGGAGCCTGTGCCTATATCAGGCGTCTATGGGCATTAAGGCAGGATACACCCTGGATGGAATGCACACCCATCACAGGATACACACACATTCACACACACATTCATACACTAGGGACAATTTTCCAAGGTGCCAATCAACCTACCGTGCATGTTTTTGGACCAGGAGGAAACCGGGGAACCCGGAGAAAAACCCCCTGAGGCACGGGGAGAACATGCACAAACTCCACACACACATGGCCGAGATGGGAATCGAACCCAGACCCAGGAGGTGTGAGGCGAACGTGCTAACCACTAAACCACCGTGCCTCTTAGAAGCATATATCAGTTTAACTTAAAGTTTATTAAATAATGTATACTCGATTGCCTATATTTTGTTTAACAGATTAATTCTATTATTATTTCCTGGACAATATGCATTCCATTTCTTGCATCATCCTGCATGTATATGGCGTCATTTTAATCACGTATAAGAGAGACGCACTTTACAAAAATACATTTTGGTTTGAGAATGAATTGAGCATGTGAGTTAAATTTGAATGAACAAACTCGTTGATGGTTCTATTGCAGTGGGTGTCATGGTGAGATTAAATACGGCTTGCGTATATCACTTTACATTGAATTTCTCAATGTAAAAGCTAGCAAATAAAATATGAATATACATTTTCCCCACAATTGATTGGTAATAGCCTGTTTGATTTCTTTTTTTAAAGAACGTTTATTCATGCAAAAACCCCTCATGAAATGAAAATTTAGATTTTCGATTATTGATCATACTCAATACTACATCAATACTACAATTCAGAGTAATTGAAAGACTACAATTATACAGTTTGTCTTAACATTTCTTTTATATTTAATATTTATATATATTGAGAGGGAAAAAAATGAATCTTGAGAAATTCTTCTGTAATATCCTTCTAATGTGAAATTGTCAGAATGGCGGCCATCATAGTGTGGCTTGCTAATGTGATATGGCTATATCACATTCATATATCATATGGTTATTTTAGGACAGTATTTTCATAAAGTTTATAAAATATAAGCACGTGGGACAGTGGAAGGGTTTTGACCACTAGGTGACAGTATACAAAAACACATCACGTTTCGGCCACGTTTCGAACGCACAAGGATAAGGACCAGTGCTTTGTAATCAACTTTACCGCGAGTGTTTTTATTGGCGCACACATTTCCTCGTTAGATAGGACTTGAGGCTGCAGCAGCCATGTCTGATAAAGGCCGCGACGTCGATTTAACAAGAGCCAAACAAAACACTGGTGTTTGGCTGGTGAAGGTTCGCCTATTGTTTTTCATTTCCAAAAATATTATATTAAATTACAATACGTACTGCTGTATTAGTGAGCATATACAAGACATTGTCTAAATAAAAATATTGGAGGCCTGATGTTTTATCTATTAGATTCCTAAGTATCTGGCCCAACAGTGGGGAAAAGCATCTGGACGAGGAGAAGTTGGCAAACTAAAAATAACTAAGTATGCACTATTTGCCTTATACATATCATATTAAATCCTGTTTGTTTTGCACATTTTTCCATTTTTTATTTTCCAAAATCAAATGTTTGTTTTGTTCATCTCTGCAAGACAACAAGGAAAAACAATGGTGAGTATTTTTTTTCCAGCTTTCAGTGATGATTTGAAGCACTGTCTGCAAAATGAATAAATATAACAAATAAATAATTTAATTGATGGGCAGCTAAGCCCTAAGGTTTAATGGTCAGATATATTGTTATGTATTATGTGCACTATTATAATGAATTGATGGCTTTTGGAAAAAAAAAGTGACAAAATCTACTGCAACTGATGATTTGTGGTGTGGGAGTAGCTTTTTAGACAGTTATTATCCCATAAGCCTAGGAAAAGGCATTTGACGGTGCAACAGAATACTTAAATAAACAATTATTTATAGCATGACTTACTGTGCCTTAAGGTGTCATTCAATCTGAATGAAGATCTGAGTTTGGTTGAACATTCGGGAGAGAAGGCCATGTCGGTGCGAGCTCCCAGAGAGCATCCATTCACTATGCAGACTGTGGGAGGTCAGACCCTGGCCGTCTTCACAGAGAACTCCTCAGGTGAGCTTTGACATCAAACACTTGTAATGGAAAAGAGGAAAAGGAAAAAAAAATGGTGTGTGTGTGTGTGTGTGTATATATATATATATATATATATGTGTGTGTATATATTTGTATATATATATATATATATATATATATATATATATATATATATATATATATATATATATATATATATATAATTAATATATTTTTTTTTTTTTTTTTTTTTTTCATTTGGTGTGTATCAGTATTTGTCATAAATACTGTGTTGGCTACAATGTTAACTAACCACTATATATATAGATAGATAGATAGATAGATAGATAGATAGATAGATGTGTGTAATATATCTATTGCAAAATAATCATATCGTTGCGTTATAGAAGCTGGTTTGTAGTAGATCGGTCAGTCAATCTTAAAAATTACATTACTAAAAAAAATACTGTGAGTGGGAAGATCAGTGCTTTTGAGTTCACCATAATTTTTATCTTTGCTAAATAATATCTATGCACTAGCAATGTACTCTGTAATCTGCCAGCAAATCAGCATTAGAAACTCTGAACACTTATTGTATTCCAAAGATATTGAAATTTTATATTTAAAATGCTTTATTATGGTGTGTTTTTTTAAGCATGCATGCTTTTTGGCTGAAGCATAGAATAGTGTCCTTGAAATCCCTCCAAAAGCCCAAAAATAGCTGTCCATTTATAGTGCAATGTGATGCACCTAAACATATTTTGTTAAGGTTTTAGATGCAAGCAATTCTACCAATATTGCATGTTCCAACTTTTAGTCTTGGTCCAACCTGTAGTTTAATTGTTTAAGTATATCTTAATTGATTGTGTCTCAAAGACCGACGTCTTTGAGTTATTACAACAGCACAAACATTTTTTGTTACTGTGCTCTGTTAACAGTGTCCAAAAATTCTAATACACTGATGTGGGGATCCACGTTTTAGCATTATTTATGCATAAATAGCTAATGACCGAAAGCAAAAGCAGCAAAATGCGGAATTTAAGCTCCAGTTCTCTCTTTGTTCTCGTCGCTTATGAATATTTTTTGCAGCCGTCTGCCTAGCTCTTGCAAGCCGCAGGTATTGATTAAGTGGTTGCTAAGCAACAGGTTAGCCACCGAAGTTGGCAATGAATAGAGGCTCTTGCTTCAGTTAAAAGCTTTCTCTGGCCTATGGGGGTGGTAAGGGAGGGGGAATATTTTTCGAGGCAAGTTATGAATTGAAGTAGTTCAGGGTGAAAAACACTTCAACAAATAGTACTGTATATAATTGCTCAAAGCAGACATTTTAAGAATTTCTCCAAGAATTTACAGATGTATGGTTTTTCCATGTTGTAATATGTGTACATTTAAAAACATTTTTTTGCACATGAACATGTTACAGCAATGCATCTGAATGATTTATGAATCAACTGGACATCATCTTTATTGATTTTCTAATGTATTCCAGAATATTCAGAGTCCTCATTATTAAACAAGAGTGTGCTTAAAGCTTTAGAAGAATAGAAGATGATATACTGTTGCTTTTTGTTGTCTAGTTGACAAATCCTAGGTTTTCCTTTGTAAAATAGGTTTCATTTCATATATCTTATGAAGTATGTATTTGTATGAGTAAAGTAATTATTAGCAAAAATAAAAATCATTGCTGTAGAACCTGCCACTATATAAACATTATTGCTGTAAATATTCACTGTATACACAGCCTATCCTTGGAATCTGAAATGCTTCAAGATTGGTTAGAATAGACCCTGACTAGTCCTTTCAGGCTTTCCCGATACATAATGCTCAGCAATTAGATTAATTCCAAGGACCCCAGTCTTCAAATTGAGGTAGAATTTAAAAATGCAATAATTTTGTTTTAATGAGGATTTGGAAAAAGAACAAAGCTTTGTTCAACAGTGGAATCCCTTCCTACATCCCAGAGTGAACCGGTTTTGTGTATGTATGTGTGTGTGTGTGTGTCTGTGTGTTAGAGAGTGGTAATGAATGGATGTACCTCAAGGGCTTTAATAAGGTGTCACTGTCAAATGTGAGATGTTGCTTGTTAACAGCCCTACCTCTCACCCAGTGACAGGCTGGGAAGTCCACTTACCTTGACTTATGTAGGCGTATGTAGTCTGTTGCCAGGTCAGGGTAGAGCAAAAAGCATGCATCGAAAGATGTTTTATGATTATAGTACTTATTTAAAACAACAGGTATTATGAACAGGGTATATAAAAAGCCATAAATGTTGCGGCACATGGAAAAACCGAGCCAATATGTTAGTTAGATGACCACAATAATTGGTGGTTAGGGTCGGATTTAAGTTGGTTCTTTTCCATAGACCTTTTCATGTTTGTTTGTGTTAGGATTATAGTGTTAGCCTGAAGCATGTTTTAAAGAGGTAAATATGAGTCACTGTAGCTGATTAGAGCCACTGCATTAGTGTATAGCCAACTATAGTGCCAGGATTGTCGCTGTCCATTTGTGTAGGAGTTTCAGATACTGATCATTATATAGCTCTTAATTATAACTAAGCAATGATGCCATATATTTAGCTTTGCAGCTGTTAAATATTGCAATGTACTTTTGGTTTCTGAACGTAAAGTATCTAGGTCATGACTACAGTTTAATTATGCAATAGGCTGGTAAGATCATTGTTATGTAGTCAGGAATTCATCATTTTCATCTGGAATTGATTTCTGTGAAAGGACTTATCTTAAACTTAAATCACATAAGCAGAGGAAATCTAATCATTAAGAAGTTGAGGCATTTGCATTTTGTTTAATTGTGAGGGTTTGTATTTTTCACACCCATCTATCACATCAAATTATTAATGCAAAACGCTTTGTTTAAGATAATCTTTAAGATTCTGGTTTCTCTGGTGTTAAGCTTTGATTCCCAACAATTCTTTCTTTTTGCTATTTCCATTTTTTTGGACGCTATAGTAGAAGCAGTTGTAGTTCACATTGACTGTTCTATTCCAAACTGATTCTATTTTCTGATCTGTAAAATCCACTTGATAAAGGTTTGGTTGTGTTTATCTTTTGTAATTATTGCAGTGACATCAAAGCTTTTTTTTTGTTGTTGACAGAATTGACATGCAAATTCATGTGTTGATGTTCATTCCTGGCTTAAGATATCTGCGAAAGATACTTTACAAGTCCTCGCTACCAAGTGGGCAGGGTTTTTTGCTTTTCCTAAGCTTGGTTATTAGACCACATTTAATTTGAACAGACTAGGAGTTTGAAGCACATGTATTAGTTTGCACAGTGTCAAGTGAGTGGCCTTCAAATGAGTGATGTTTGAGTGTTTTATTAGAATAGAATAGATTGTTGTGTTTTTTGTCGTCGTTCTGTGCTAAATATATTGATACACAGGAATAAATGACACATGAATAAAAATAGTTTTGGAGCCTGACATTTGTACATTACTAATATGTAAATTTATGTAAAGAAATCAAATCATGTCTCCAACCTGATGGTGCCTCGGTCTAAAGGTATAAATGTGTTTGATATCCCTGCCAACTTGATTTCGCATGCTATCTTGACCGATTAATTATTATAATGATGTTAGTCACGTCGCCCTTAGGAACAATTAATAAGAATCAGTGGGTTTTTGTTGTAATGTAGGAGTATTGCCTGGCAGCAAATGGATGTGAGACTAATCCATGAATATTTGAGCAGTTAATGGCTGTTGCATCTGAAATAAATGCACACAACCTCCCCCTGCCCACACTGTAAGATGTTAGTTGCCCTGATGCCTGTGGGTTAGAGCTGCATCATCAGTCATGGATAAGGGCTAATAAGCCCCACAGTCTCTCATCAAAAATGAATGACCCTTATCTGCAATTAAAAATGAAACCCAGTTTGATGTTCTCACAACAAACTGTGGGGATGGGTATGATTCTGTCTTCTCAAGTGTCAACTATTCATTGTGACTCATTAGCAGAAGATGAGTGCAGGACTGATTCTATGGAAACAGATGTATTTTTGTGTGTGGAGATTAATTCTGCCTTGTGGTGGGTGTAGCCATATGCCCAAAGTTACTTCATTTGAAAATGACTGGCTTTCGTCTGTAACCGAGTTCACAGAGGCACCCACCAAATGCATTAACATTCGCCAGTATTTGTATTTGCGTGGTATTCAAAGCTATATAGATATTAATAGTCTTCATAATGATCAAGGTATACCAAGTTGCATTGCACATTTTTGGTTTTATATATTCTGGCAGAAGAGAAAAGATTAAACAGTGATGCCTGTCATTATTCTGTCATGCAAGAACTCGTTGATAAAATAACGACAAATAAAATGTTGAAAGCGTATTGAAGGCTCCCGTAAAAGTGAATGTGATTACATTTGTATATGGGTGGTGGTTGTGATTAATAAGAGTTTCTGTAGAGATACTTGTTCTGTCACAAAGTAAAAGGTTTCTGCGTTTAAAATGGGATCAGTGCTTGAGGAGAAATTTTATAATTATTGAACAATGGCCCTCTGTTTTTAGGTCATACAGAATATTCCTCACTTATTTAGGGCAAAGCGTAGTCCCTGTATTTAATTTTACTCAGGAAATGAGTTTTTCCTTTGTCTATACTGAACCCTTGCAACGATCCGCAAATATTTACAGACCTATAAAAATTATATATAGACTACCATTATAGACTGCTGTTAAGATTTAAAACAAGTCTAGCCAAATCTCCTGACATGTTTAAAAGTAGTAAATGATATAACAAGCATTAAAAAAAGGCATATAGTACAATTTTACTTTTTATACTCTTTATTTTGCAAAACAGTCACAGATTCGAAATAAAATTATTTCTCTACTCTACTAAAAAACTCTACTTTTTCACAACACCAGCAATAACAACATTTTGCTCCCAAAGGGGAATAATATTTGCACATGCATTTTGTATTTTCAACCTGTTGATCAGACAGTTGCGTCTGTGTACCCTGTTCTGAATCTGTTCTAAGCCTGAATGAATTCCTCTTATCTGGAGAAAAAAATTCTGCAAAGAAGTTAAAAGGTTTTCTATAATACAGTGCAGTTCAGAAACCATCATCCACATGTTCTTTGTCTTGCTATATAAAAAAAGCTAGTTTGTGTCAAATGACCGATTATACAGAATAAGCAAGAAGAAAACACAATACATAACACCTTTTTGACTTCTCAAGGCTGGTTAGTAGGAGCTGAAGGAATGGAGAAGCAGCATAAATTGCAGAATGTTCTCTTGTAAATACAGTGCAGGTCCTGTGCTGATGGCTGGAAACAACAATGTAGGTTGATGGGTACTTTTGTTCTGTTTGGGTCACTTGACAAAGTGCAGAGCCTCACATTGCACTACTGATCCCCGGCTACTGTCCAGGCAGGTGAGCAGCCGAAAACCAGCTCTAAGAGCCATCATGACCGTTTCAAGCTTGAGTGTCTCCAGAGTGCACAGGAAGGTGCTGTCCTCCTTGAGCACCAGCCGTGAGCCCTGCTCAGACTTGATGAAGTGCCGGAACTGGATGATATTTGATGAGACCACAAACTCCTCAGGGAAGCCATCCAGGCGACTCTTGGAGATCTGTACCAAGCGTGCTTTGACTTTCTCGATGAACGTTGCGTCGCTGCAGTAGACTTTGAGGCCGTGCGAGCGCTCGTGGCTGTCGGTCACTTCTAGGAAGGCAGGCTCACGCTGACCCGCCTGTTGCTGCTCCCACTCTTGCAGTGCCTGGGCCAGTTCGCTCAACCTGTAGAAGTCGGCCTCACGCCGCAGAAGGGCCAGTTCCTTGAAGTCATCTGGCAGAATCAGCTCTCCGGTCCTCAGGAAATTCAAAATGTGACGGAAAACAGGCCCATCGCGATCAATAAACGTGTTGCCCATGGAGTCTACATGCTGCACAGCTTTCTTACCACTGACAAGCTCTTCAAGCAGAGAGCCAGGGTGTTTGGCTAGAGTTTGCCGCTGTGCTGCATATAAGTAGCCCCCCACATTGAGGGTGATGGTGCCCGAGGAGGGCTTCTTAAAGCTCTTGCTGGGCTGCAGCAAGTCCGGATTGATCTGCCTTAGCTCGCTTTCCATCCTTCTGAGATTCCATTCCATGCCGTTTCCTGAGCCCAGCCTGATAGTTTGTGGGGGGAGGAGCGTGTTTTTGTGTGTGCGGGCGAGCAAGCAAATAGCAGCGGCGCTGGCATTGAGCGCGGGAGCACTAAGCCCTGCCAGCCTTTCGCAGCCACACACACACGCACACATACAAGAGAATGCAAGTACGGTCACAAACCCTTACAGTCTCGCAGGAGGAGGAGGAGGAGGAGGACTGTTGAGGCTGGTTTTGTCTGCGTCAGTGGAGAAGGGGAGAGAGAGAGTGAGTGAGAGAGAGAGCGAGAGAGAAAGGGAGATGAAGGAGAAATGAAAAGAGAGCGTGAGCGTGGAAGAGCGCAAGCAGCCCTGCCTCTCCCCTCCATGGGCTGGATTTAATCACCTCTCCTCTCCAATGTGCTCCCAGGCTCTGGTTCAGCAATTAGCACTCATTTGGCTGTGATAAAAGAGATCATCAGTCTGGCGGCAGCTTGTGAACTTGGTGGACTTACCATAAGCTTAGTTCAATTCATACTGGGCTTAAACTGCGCCCGTGGAAATGGGGCGTATATTAATGTTATAGTTTTCACACATTTTATTCCTCTTTTGTTAGTCTTTTCCTTCAGAGGGCCATCTGTTCTTATTGTGTACTTGTAGTGACTATTGGCAGCTTTATAAATAAACACGGCCAGATCGAGGACAGCGCATTGGCATGTTTATGTAAATGACTGTGTTTCTCATCTTTCAGAATACATAATTTTGTATCCGATGCTACATGCACTTTAAGAGGCATAAAAGGGAAATGCTGCATCTTCTTTAACATGCATCCTTGTGAGAAATTTAAACGCTGACACACAGATTGAGACAAAATAGTAGCTTTGATTCATGACTGTGCTTCGGATGAGAAAGTGGTTGGCACGTAATTGACCTCGGGTTACATCTGAATATGTTACACAAGAGAGAGTACACACTGTCATTAGCCCATAAATACACTACCAGGGTTAAGATTCAATATTTTTTTGGTAATATTAGCATAATAATGTGGGCCGGCAATAACAAGACAGCCTAAGCAACGTCTGTTTGTCGCTAAGGAGACATGCCTTTTTTACAGACCGTTGTGTTAATGTGTCTCTGGCATGGTTCTCTGCACTTCATCACGGCATTTCCGTCAGCTGTGTCTAATAACAATGACATCTTGTCAGTCAATTTAGACAGTCTTTCTTGCCCTGGGTCAGGAGAACTAAACTCTTTTCTGTCATTGATGTGACAGAAGTTTGCCGTATTGAGAATAGCAACACGCTCATTCTTATAGACTTGGATAGACGATGTAACTTTAAGGCTACATGTTAGTGATTATAATAATGTAAAATTGCTTCAGAATGTAAAAAAGTAAAAAAACACTTCAGAATGTTTTAGCCAGGTCTAAATTCTACCTCTGCTGATTAGAAGTCACTTATCTTTTGATCACTTGGTAATAAACAGCTCTAGTTTTAGGACATGCACCCTAAGAGTTCTTAAGTGTCAAGGAAATAGCATGTCTCAAGTGCCTTTCGGCATCTTTATAAGAAATCATGTTACACTCTGCATTTCTCAATGGTGATTTTACAGTTTATTAGGAAAGCTGTTCATACAGTTACAAGCAGTTTAAATGGAGCGTTTAAGAGGGGCTCGGGGCAGGAAATGATAAGGAAACGCTAACAAATAATGATGCTGTAATGATAAACAGTGGTTAACACAAAGTCTACACATCCTTAAAGAATTACAGGTTTAGAAATTACAAATGGAAATAACAGCATAAATGTCAAACTTGCCACATCTTTGTGATCTTAAAGCAAACAAAAATAGCTTTAATCGTTGGTAACTTTTTTTTATAATGCATTGTAGAAGTATCTTGTGTCTTTATTAGGACACTAATTATTTCTAAAATAGTCTGTAAAAACATCACATATATACAGTTTGGAATTTTACCCTATCCTTCTGTAAAAATAATAATAATAATAATAATAAAAATTTGCCAAAATGTCTTTTTGAAGCTATTAACTTTCCCATTTCTCAACTGAAGAGAAGCAGTCCCAAAGAATAACGCTACCTCCACCCTTCTTCACTGTCGGTATGGTGTTCCTTTGATTATTCCCTTTATTGGCTTTGCCCTGAACAAACCTTAAATAATCTATTGGCATAATTCAGATGGGTTTCAGAATACAGTAGATGGTAGTCACATGTGCGTAGTATATGCTAAAAATTCCTTTAGTTCCTTCAGTGTTGCTGTTAGCCTCTTGGTAGCCTTCCTGACAAGTTTTTTTCCTTATGCATTGAGATATATAAAGTCTGAAATGTACATGTACTGTAAGTTTCTGAAACTAGGTATCTGTGTTCATACAGTGGAGTACACTAAAGACAAGGGTGTTGTCCCAGAAACTGTATGAGTAGAGGCTGTCCATAGATTGAAACATGAATAATGCAGTGTGTAATACTCAGCGGTGCAGACATATTTCTTGCAATCATATATTGCAATCAAATTATGTTCCTAGAGGAATGAAAAAAAAACATTTTTTTGTTTTTTTTTGAGGTTGCATAATCAACATTACTTATTTTTGTTTGATATTAAGACCAAGAACTGTTTGGCGTCGATATTTAAAACATCTTTGTTCTAATTTCTCTCTTTTTTTTTTGTCTCGTTACATTTATTGACATGGTTTAAACAAAATATAATTATATTAAACTATGGACAAATTAACCCAGATATTAAGGTTGCACAAGCCAGTGCACTCTTTGTGCCGGTCCCAAGCCTGAATAAATGGGGGAGGGTTGCGTTGGGAATAGCATCCAGTGTAAAAACATGCCAAATCAAATATGGGGTTCACTAAACAGAATTTCATTCCGGATCGGTTGAGGCATAGGTTAACAATGACCGCCACAGGTATCATTAGCCAACAGGATAATGGAGGTAATTGGGCTACTCTTGCCCAAAGGAGGAGAAGGAGAGTTTGAAGATGTCTAGAGAGACTGAAGGGCAACAACTGCAGGAGAATGGAGATATTGGTACTTTAAATGTTGCTACTATGACTGGTAAAGGGAGTGAGTTAGCTGGTATGATGGAGTGGAGAAAGATGGACATAGTGTGTGTTCGAGACCAAGTGGAAAGGGGGTAAGGACAGGAACATTGGAGGTGGATTTAAACTGTTCTATCATGGTGTGATGGAACACATGGTGATGAGGTGATGGGGAAGGTATTGTCTTATGGAGGAAATGCTACATGAAAGATTGGAGACTGTACGGTGGTGGCAGGGAGATAGGGAAGGGAAGAGAGTGAGGACGTAAAAAAGTTGAAGGAAGACTGTAATGTGACATACAGGGAAGAGGTTTTGTATATTGGGCAATCTGCAGAAGTGATCAGGGGGACAGCTAGGAAGGTACTTGGTGTGCCATCTGGTAAGAGACAGGACGACAAAGAGACATGGTGGTGGAATTGGGATTGGCAGACAGATGAGTAAAGTAGGCAGGTGTATAAGGAGATGAGGCAGCAGGTGAAGGGGATTGTGGCTAAAGTTAAGGCAAATGCATATGAGGAACTGTATGAGAAGTTGGACAGCAAGTCAGGAGAAAGGGTGTGTACTTGTAGAGGACTAGGTAGAGGCAGTGATCTGGAAGGATGTTCAAGTTGACACAACCCAGATAGAAATGTGAGGAGTAGGTGGAGAGAGTATTTTGAACAGCTGATGAAGGAAGTCTATAGGGTTAGTAAGGAATTGGTGAGCAGCAATAAAGAGAAGGAAAAGTGGAAAGTCAGTTGGACCAGATGACACTCCTGTAGAAGTGTGGAGCTGTTGAGTTTAGACTTTAGACCACAAATCACAAGATCATCTGCAAACATCATAGTCCATGAAGACTTCGGTCAGCCTATCCATCAGGAATACACT
Organism: Kryptopterus vitreolus; assembly: GCA_030449085.1. Taxonomy (NCBI): domain Eukaryota; kingdom Metazoa; phylum Chordata; class Actinopteri; order Siluriformes; family Siluridae; genus Kryptopterus; species Kryptopterus vitreolus. The sequence goes on along the minus strand of JACRUU010000011.1, from coordinate 10,201,504 downwards.
CAGAACCCACATGCTCTCCTGCACAATTACACCTAAGGGCAATTTTCTTTTACCCTTTCTACCTACCTACATGCTTTCTGGAGGTGGGAAGAAACCAGCAAAAATCAAAATCAATAAAAAAAATGTTATTGGCAAACCACACTGCCATATTCGCCAGTTCAAAATGATCACAGTTTAGGCACATAATTAGTATTTGAACAGAATTAGATGAATATGTATGCTGATTATAATCAGGCTTTTAGAATAATTTAATTTAAGTAATTAAAACAAAATGAAAATATGAAAAAAAAAATTTAACTAAAAACAAATCTCTTGGTATGATTTTATGTCTCTGCCACTGATAATTTGGGAATTGTGTTTTTGCATCTGTCTGCATTTTTGGAGTACAAATAATTCAATGTTTGTAGAATTTGCGTTCTCACTCTTACCAGCAGATGATCTGAGTAGGTTTTGGCATTGATTCAAAGTGAGGTCAATTGTATGAAACAGTTTTTATTCATTCGCTTCCTTCTGGCATGAAGTTTATTTTAAGGGTATTTCGGTCATACAAATTAGTTTCAAGTAAGACTTTTGTCAGAGGCATCCCTGTTTCTAATTGCATCATCGTCGGTAGCAGCGTATTTGTTTTCCATCTGTGCTAAGGCACACTTTAGTGTCCAGCTCTTATGAAAGGTCTGACGGTTTAACAGTAATATACAGCACATGACCATGCTTTTATTAGCTCATGTTTACAAAAAGCCTCTTTTAAACCCACTAGTAAGATAGACATGCTTAATGTGGAGAGACACTTGATGCTGACTTTCACAGCAAATATAAATGTATGCTCTCTAATATACAGAATGTGCATATGCAAAGTAAAGCGTAGGATCCTGTGCCAAAATCCTGGCATTCTGGCACAGAGTTATGAGTAACAGCTCATCAGAGGCGCGTTTAATTACAGTTGTCGTGTAGATCTCACAGAGTATTGTGATAGATTTCACAATGCATATCATGGATATGAATATAGTGACCTTTTCAAATGCAAAACAGTAAAAGTAGTCGTATCGGGGAAAAACTATCTCAAGTCAGTTCCTCACCGCTTTGTCTTAAAACCGAGTGCATGCGCGACCAGATTTCACTTAATTTTTTAAGGGTAATTGATGATAATTATAGTGCACAGTCACTGTTTGCCGTGCCAAGATTTTCTAAAAATGGTAACGCTGTTAAATTATTCATAGTTTGCTGAGGTGTTGGTTAAATCACTTGATTGGCAGTTGTTGGAGGAAAGACTTTTACATGAGACATTTGCCATTTGAAACTGCAAATTACAGTTGACCGTCATTGCGTAACATGAAGGTGGTGGGTGGCAACAAGAGTTAAGACGTTCTAAAGAAAATGTCACACAGATGATAAAGATTGCCTCCACCTTTTCCAACTGAGATCACACTGATGCCTGTGGAGCCTCACAACAGTGTTTCTTTCATAAACGCCCCTCCACATTTTCAGTTCTATATGATGGTTGACACCCTGCTTGCTCCTCGGCATCGACCAAGTTTGAGATTGAAACACAAGAGAGCAATATTCACAGTTAGAAGTGGGTGCCAAAATCAATCCAAAGTGCGAAATTGTCTCTCCGATTATTTTGCAAGGCATAAATAGCCCACTGAAAAATACATCAGAAAGCTCTGCAGGCGCTATGTATTGTACAAAAGGATGAATTCGCTCTTAGGGATGATGGGGAAGATGTGTCGGTTTGCTCAGTAATAATCGTTTTTTGCTGTCGTATTCAAATTCAAAGACTGGGGATTCATGGCATTGGTGCACACAATTGGGGGTTCAGAGAGCGAGAGAGAGACTGTTTGTGTAGATGTCTCAGGATGTTTTTAGCAGAGCAGAAAGGATTGTAACCTGCGAGGGGGTGGAAGATTGACCTTTAACCTTGCCAACATCTCGCATCCCACAGACTACACCACCCCCAACTCCATTCAGTGTAGATGTGAATACCTCTTGCTACATAACTGGAGGCTTCATGGTTATTGTTTCTATGATCTTTTTTTTTTTTCTAGCAGTAATTGCCATTTTCTTTCTCCCCCAAATCCAAAGCACATGGCCTCTTGTGCCACTGAACCATGCGTTTCTGTGAGGCAAATGGATGCTTCAAAATGGAAGTGGGTGTATTTTGTCAAGTCAGTCCCATAAGCACTCCTGCTCTCATCAGTCAGTAATTGCTAATAATTGTGTGCAAGACTGATGATTAATTTTGTGGGTGAATTTGTGATTCTGTTAAAAGGTTTTTCTATTCGACCAGAGAGCTCTCAAAACCATGACCATTAGCTGTATTGTGTGATACAGGAACGCTTTATTTTTATTAAATATGAAAGCCCTGAATCACAAGACCCACAGTGCAGCAGATGAGTAGGACATGAATTTGTGAGAAGGGTATGTGTGTGCGTGTATGTGTATATAAAATATTAGTCTTGAAATCAGGGAAAGTAAACATTATCTTTAAGACAATGGCAAAATATGCAGGCGGCAAGGTGCTGAGGAATATAATGGATTTCTAAGTTCAGGGAGACAGTAGATTACATTTAGCCCTAGACCATTATCGATCAAATTTGCTAAAACCAAAATGAACAGGCAACACAAGTATTGAGGTATAGAAAGCATCAGCCTGAACCACATGATTGCAAATGTCAAGTTGAATTTTCAAAAGGGGTTGTATGCCAACACTACAATTGAGGGTGCTTGTTTCTGAAAATAATTATTCTGCATTGTTCAGTACTTCTCTCCCAAATTTGATCAAGTGGCACTATGGATTATTGTTACATGTAGGTGTTAAAATCCGACAGGTTTTCTGTCAAATGTAATGATGGTATTGTTTTAAGTCATAATGGAATTGTTTTGTGTTTAATACATGTTATTTAATATAGAAATATTACTTCTAGACATTTTATGCATACATATATTTAAAATGCTTTTTTTTCCTGCTCCAAAGACCAGATTACACTTGAAGGTATGGTGGTACAACGTGCTGAATGTAGACCGGCAGTCAGTGAGAGCTACATGAAGTTGAAGAAGTGAGGATACACAGGGTGTATAGAATACAAGTTTTTATTATTCAAAACTTAGTAATGCAAGCTTGTTGTTTTCAGACTACAGATTGAGGAATCCATGAAGCCGCTCCGTCTGTCCCAGCAGCTGGAGAAAGCAATTACCACCAATTACAAACCTGTATCCAACCACACCTATAATGCGAGTGTGCTTTTGTATTTTCATCACTGCGTTTATCTGTGTTATGCATGTACACATTTAATTACATACATTGTCTTGTCTGCAGGTGGAATATGAGAAGAAAAAGAAAGAAGAAGGCAAAAGAGCCAGGGCTGACAAACAGAAAGTACTAGAGATGCTCTTCTCTGCTTTCGAGAAACACCAGTACTACAACATTAAGGATTTGGTGGAGATCACTAAGCAACCTGTGGTGAGTCACATGGTTCCTGAGTCAGCCATACCCATGTGGCTCAACAAATATGTTGAAAAACATGATCTAAACCTGGGGTATCAGACTCCAGTACCAAGTTAGAGCTCTACCTTGTGTAATGCACCTGGTGCAAAGTAAATGCAATGCAGAAGAACAGAAAACGAAGCTGTACTGGTCGGTGGGAATTTGACCCTGTGTAATGGGATTAAATCCTCACGTTATTTCCTATCGGCAATTTATTCAAAGAAGATCTGATTTATAATTTAAGCAATTTATGTGCACATAAATATTCTGTATCTATAGATACAGGTTTGTATCTCCTGTGCTTGTGAAAACAGAACAGCTCTTGATATGGATGTGAGCCAGTGGTTGGTGTAGGGAGTTTAAAAATGTGTCTTAAAATAGTTCTGCGTTTTGTAACACTGGGCAGTGATTTAATTGGTTTCGGAATCTGACCTCTGGATGAGCTGCTTGATTTAAATTTATGCATGAGAGATTCAAACCAATTTACCCTTCCTGTGCTGGTTTAGTCTAATCTAATCTAATCTAGCTAATCTAATGATGTGCAATAATCTACTGGTAGTCAGAATTATTGCACATCAATCTACCTATGCTTTATTTTGAATGACCAAAACTATGGCAAAAATATTGTAAAATCGAATTAATTTACTTTAAATTAGGACTTTTTGTGGTTGAGGTACATCTAGGACTTGTCGCATTCAGGGTATATTATCAACATCAGGTTGCCAACTACCACTAGGTTGCATTCCTTTATTGAAATAACAAAGTATATATTAAAAATAGTTGATTTTCCTGTTGGTGGAAAAAAGTATATATCATGTTAAGAGGCACTGGGAGATTTGTACTTGACTTGGCATAATGTAATGCACAGTGAATCCAGACAGCGTTTCTCCTCAGGTGGGCTTTGTGCTGCTCTCTGATTGCATTATCATTGTTAAGGGTTCTTGCAGTTCTCAAGTATAACTACCACATAAATACTATCTCAGTTTCTCCTCGCTTGAGATGTAAATGTCATGAAGTTAGATGACTCACATCAATCCTTGAATTACGATACTAATCAGGAGCAGGGAAAGCTTTAATGTATATGGCAGTCAAAGCTATGCTAACTACTGACCTCTAGTGGACAAGGTTTTTAATTTCAGCAAATTGCTTCTAAATACAATGAAGCATATACATAAACCAAGCACAACATTATGACCACACCACCTAACATTCTGTTGGTTTCTGTTTGCTGCCGAAATAGCATTATTTTCTCCAGCTACAGAAGTTTGTTTGTTGGATCAGACCACACAGGCCAGTCTTTTCTCCCCGTGTACATTAATGAGCCAAGGCCACCCAATGACCCTGTTCCTTGGTTGGACCACTTTTACTAGAAAGTGGCCAAAGGAACATCCCACAAGAGCTGCATTTTTGGAGATGCTCTGACCCAGTCGTCTAGTCATCACAATTTGGCCATTTTCAAACTTGCTCATATCCTTACATTTGTCCATTTTTGTTCACTTGCTGCCTCATATATCCAACCAGCAGGTGTCATAATGAAACCGTGTTGTTCACTTCACTAGTCATAATGTTATGCATAGTCTGTGTATTTGCCTCATGTTCGCCTCACACCGCCAGGGTCCGGGTTCGATTCCCGTCTCGGCCATGTGTGTGTGGAGTTTGCATGTTCTCCCTGTGCCTCAGGGTTTTTTTTCTCTGGGTTCTTCGGTTTCCTCCTGGTCCAAAAACATGCATGATAGGTTGATTGGCACCTTGGAAAATTGTCCCGAGTAGTGTGTGAATGTGTGTGTGTGTGTGTGTGTGTGTGTGTGTGTGTGTGTGTGTGTGTGTCCTCCGATGGGTTGGCATTCCATCCAGGGTGTATCCTGCCTTAATGCCCATAGACGCCTGAGATAGGCACAGACTCCCCATGACCCGAGGGAAGATCGGATAAAGCGGTAGAAGATGAATGAATGAATGAATGAATGTTTTTAGTACAGTGAATACTGTATGATTGTTTAGATGGTTAGACTGGTGACCATTGTTTAGATGGGCAGGATTTATGTTAAATGACAGGCAGCTGATTTTTATTTTTTAATCGTTTCTCACATAAAATGGAAGTCATCTAACCCACTCCCTCTAATTTTTAAATTATTTAACAAATTGACAATTTAAACTACAGTGACCCTGTCCAGTATAGAGCACTTTCTGAGGATTAAGGCAATGAACCAAGCAGCTTGTTTGATCAAATACACTCCTGTTAATTAGAGTGGTATTTATTTATCTTCATATTGATGTGCATATCTGATTGCCTATTCCTGGATGTGACTTTTCTGTGGTATCCCAGTTCTGACATACACTGCTAGTTCAAGGATCCATCAAAGGAAAAAAATCCATATAGAGTTGATAGGAAAATGACTCACAACTTAAAAGAATTGTGTTTTTTTATTATAGATGCAAATTATAGGCAATATCAAATCAGCACAAAAAAACATTTTCTTGCCTGGTTTGTTTCAAAAGTTCATGTTTCCTTTATTGTACAAGAATGATTTTAACAATCATTTAAAAAAAGAAACCCAGACTGCAGCATTCACATATCACTTCAATGGTGTTCATGTAAAAACTTGTTGCCATGGTGACAATGACATCACGTCAAGCTCCAGATATCACCAGTTCTTGGGGGCTTGAAAGAACAATTGTTGCCAGCTGCAGACCAGCTGTTTCAATTTTAATAACCTTATGAGGGGGCACAGATTTGTGAGGTTTTTTTTTTAACCAGTTGCCTTATTACAGGATTACATTTATAGTTTTAAAAAATGACTCTTAATATCTAACAAGTTCAAACATTCATAGATTTACCTGAAAGAAATTCTGCGGGAGATTGGAGTTTACAATCCCAGAGGACCTCACAAAAGCACCTGGGAACTGAAACCAGAGTATCGACACTACCAGGAAGGAGAAAATGAAGAAGAAAAAATGATGGTTTAACATGTTCAATGACAAGGCTGTGTACACACACACACACACACACACACATAATGAAATTTGTCAGTTAATTACATAAAAAAAATAAAAAAATTTTTTGTTTGTATGAGAAGGCTCAAAACGGAAATAAAAATAAATGTGTATATACTTAATACTTTTTGTATATGTTGTTGAATGTGATAGATGGTTGTTTTAGCTGGCAGAAACCAAATCATAAAAAGGGGGACTCCATAAAGATTGGACTCTATAGCAACCGAAGAAGGTCATGTGGTCTAATAATGGGCATACCAGTGCAAGAGAGAGACTCTTGAAGCACCCATCATGCCTAGTGCCTACTGAACAAGCCTGTGGGGGCAATGGGGTTGCTGTAGTTGGTCAGGTCTAGGTTCAGCAATGTTGGCCCAATGAATGAGGTCAATGAGAGAAAAAAAATTCCTGAAAACACATGAAAAGATATCTTGCCCCATTTCTCCATGTAGAATGTCTCATATCCTCAATATTATATTTGTGCATCAGAGCTATCTACTGTGGCACTTTGCACATTGTGGGTTTTTCTATTTACCATTTGTGTGTTGATTAGGATTGTGTTGTGTTGTCTTGATAATTGATAAATGGCCAGTTCTGAACATCCTGGTAGAGACAAGGATTTGGACAATCGGAGACAATCAGAATTTCGCAAAGTGTATTTATAGTGTTGCTTAATAAACATCAGATGCTATCAGAAGGCTTCTTTCAGCTTTCTATATATATATATATATATATATATATATATAAGATAAGAATTTTTTTTTAGAATTCAATGAAAAAAATGTTCAAGTGATCTTTAGATGCTGTTTCTCTCCTTCACCATCCCCCTCACTCTGTGGGTGGTCAGCATGGTCAAGGTTCCAATTTCTGGAAAATTTCCAACAGCTTCTGATGTTTTAAATTCATTGTCAATACTCCTGAAGGCTTGAAATGCTTTTTCCTTTGGTGATGAATATGTAACCATACATATACTCTGGGGAAGCAGGAGATGGAAAAATGTAACCGCTAATGAACACATAAAATTAGTATAGACATCATTATTTATTGGACACACTTGTATGATTGTTGATGGTGCTCCATTATCTGTGACAAGAACCCACATTTCAGGCTGTTAACATTTCTTACCATTAACATCCCTTATGGCCAAGTATGTGCCTTCTCCTCTGGTGTGCCATGTAAGTGCTGTACCACCTACGACATACTAAATGAAATCTTTCTTCTCTGCATAGCAAAGTCTGATCTACACTACAATCTAAGCATTGCTATTAATATCAGTAGATTCATCAACTGCCAAAGCTATGCATGGTACAGTCTGAATATCAGCATCAAGTTGTAACCGCACATACTGTGTTAATATTTCAGATCTTCTTGTAGCTGTTGCAGCTGAAAGGTGTTTTTTTTTTCTCAGTTAAAGTCTCTTTAGTGTCCATGTTCAAATTCGGGATGGCTTTTAAGGTTTCCACTTTTGACAACCGCAACAGACTCTGAGCAAATGAAACGCACAGGACTTGTACAGTTTGATGCAAGAAGAATTAATGCATATTTTTCCAGCCAATCATCTTGGGGGGGGGAAAAAAGGCAGTTGTTTTTCCACTCACTGAAAGTTTCATCTCTTTCATGTGAAAGCGTGCATCGCTCTCTGCTATCCTTACCGCACACGCACCTGCATGTCCGACCATAGCAACAGTGAGCATAGTAACTAATAGCGACCTGTGGCGCTGTAGGACCTAAATGGTTCTACTGAGTACTCCTTGATGTGCCTGATATGTGATGAATTTGATTTTATTACACTTTATTGTATATGTGTGTGTGATATGTAAACCAAGGTTTCTCATTTTCTTCTTGACAATAACCCTATAGATTCTCTATGGACTTCAGGTTTGGTGTTTGCTATTGTCATTTAACCAGTGTGATTTTGGCAGTGAGGGCAGGTGCCAAATCCTGCTGGAAAATGGAAATTTCCAGCATCTTTAAAAAGCAGGAGTAAGCATGAAGTGCTCTAAAATTTGAAATTCGAGCAACTTGGGCTATGACTCTTCTCCTCAGTTAGTTTTGCATCTGTTGCTTTCACTCAACTTGGATACAGCAATGTGAACATCCAGCTTGTTTGGCAATAAATGTTTGTGGCTTACCTCCTTGTGGGGTCAATGATTGTCTTCTGGACAACTGACAGATCAACAGTCTTCCTCATGATTGTGTAGACTAGAGAACTGAGCATTTTGAAGGTTCTGGAGATTGATTAGCATGTCACTATATTGTAATTTTTTTGAGACTGAATTGTTGGATTTTTGTTGAATGTGAGCTAAAAATCACAAAAGAACCAAAGATTTAAACTACTTCAGTCTGTGTGCACAGAATTTATTTATTATGAGTTTAACAATAGAGTTGAATTACTGAAATGATTCAATAACAATCAATGAATTAGCAATCAATGAAAAACCTTTCCATGCCATTCTAATTTACCGAGATGCGCCTGCGTGCGACAGAGTATATAAAAAATGGTATGTATTTATTTCATGTGAAAAGTCTGCAGTTGGTAACCCTTGCCTTATTCTAAGGCACAATCTTGAATAAAATGGTGCAATTGTAAAGATCAGGTAATGGTTTTAGTTTATATGGAGTAAAAATAGTGCAATATTCAGTTGGGAGCCTTGTAATAAAGCTGCTAATATTCATGAGAAACACTGAAAGGAAAAAAAAGTATACTATTCAAAATGAAAGCCAGAGAGAAGGTTGTGTAGATATATTTATTAAAACAATGATTTTAAATGAACAGTTTAGTCTCAGCAAATGAAAATCACA